>CM077351.1:12973519-14173519 GCA_039655645.1 Ammopiptanthus mongolicus | reverse complement strand
AGAAATATTATCAATAAGAACGCGATTGATCCCTTCCAAATGCCTAATAATTCGATGCTTCCGAGAAAAGTATTTCCAAAGATATCATGATTCCAGGTTTTGGGATTAGATGTAAGCCAAGACATATTATCAACCCAGGAAGAGGGAAAGCACCAAGAATGCTGGACTTGAGAAGAGAAGTCTTTATGGTCAAGCCAAGGGCTGAGAAATTTGAAATAAGGCCTGCAACTTACATCAGAAGCGTAAGGATCCAGCCTAATCCAAAGACCAGCGTGATCTGAAGTCTCCATAGGAAGGTGAATAACATCTGCATGGGGAAACAAATGTTGCCACCCAGGTGAATAACACCTGAGAGCACCCCGCTGAAAAGTAAAAATAGACCCTTTGTAGCCAAGATCAATAAGAGAACAGGAATTGATGCAATCCGAAAAACCAGAAGAAGCAGCATAATTAAAAGCAGCACCCCCATCTTCTCAGTTTCAGGCAAAACGCAACTACAGTCACCAGCAACAAGCCAGGGATCAGAGATAGAATTTTTGAAGCTTATCAATTCATCCCAAGTACTTTTACGATGCCCAAGATTAGGGCTCGCATACACGATGGAAAGAATCCAAGAATTCGCAGCTTTAGCATTGATACGGAGATGAATGCAGAATTTGGAGGAGGAAATAGGAGTAATATGGAGATGAGTAGGATTCCATAAACACCAAAGACCTCCAGAAAAACCAACAGGGTCAACTTTTTCAACACCATCAAGCCAATCTTCTGAATAACTTTATCAGCATGGGCACCACTAATACGCGGTTCCAAGATCGCTACAAAGTTCAGCTTATACACACGCAAGTAATCTTTTAAAAGGGAAGGGAACAACTTACCACCAGCTCCCCGACAATTCCAGATTAGGCAGTTCATAGATAAAGATAGAGAAGGCAATGGAGAGACAAACGAAGGGCTAAACAGAAGAGCACCCCGTAGCTTCCATGGCCAGTGTGGCCCCATCATCAATCGAACCATCATTTGTACCACAAAGATCCATGGTTTCAGAAGAACACCCGTGCTGATTACTGTCGTTAAGAACCTTGTGAGATGGAGGGGCCTTAGACAAATCACCAGGACCATGAGGAAAATGCCCCCGCTTCGAATCATCATAGAGTTGCGAAGAGACTTGCGGCAAAATCACAAGAGAAGAACTATTCTGGGGAGATGAGTGAATGGAGATCACAGGGGGATTAGCAGTATGATTTCTGTGTTTCAAGACTGGGAAAGGAACTTTCTTGAATGTTTTACCATTTGAAGAGATATTTTTGGAAGAAGACTCTGCCCTAGCAAGAGTCTGAGTGACGTTAGGCGAAACTTTTGCATGGGATTGATGAGGAGGTGGAGGACCCTCCTTACGAGGCCTTTTCTTGATAGACCCCTTTTTTGATGGAACTGGTGGATTAACTTTTGGGTGGGCCCCAACAACATAACTGATTTGATGAGAAAAATCAAAGATGGGGTTATCATTTAAAACAGAAAAGCCCAATGATTTATTTTGAAACAAATATCCCTTATTTAACGACCCATTAGTTGCATTAGATTTACTTGGCCTTTTTTTTTCTGAGTTACTGTTAGCCAATCACCATGTAATGCATCCTCATTTATCACAACAATAATATTCTCCGAGATTTTAGGGATAGATTCCGATTTATCAGTATTAATATCAATGATCTTATCATTATTAGGATTATCAACAGAAACCCCGTCCAAGGATGATTTGACCACCGTTGCTACTGGCTCCACCACCGTAACTACTGGATTAACCACTGCACCAACGGGAGTTGGATCAACAGGCTTCTTGGGAGGAATAGGGCAATCCTTTAGAATATGACCATAGCAGCCACAATTAGCACAGATCAGATGAAGACCATCATATTCAACATTAAACCATTGGCCATCAACACCCACTCTTCCAACAACAGGTTGATTAAGGTCAATTTCAACACAAACTCGCGCAAAACGACCTCTGGCCACACGAACAGTATGAAGATCCATTTTAATTGGGGTGCCAATAGCGGAAGCAATAGCCCAAAGAAAGCTTTCATCATAAAAAAGGACATTCAAACTAGGAACACGAGCCCAAACAAGAGTTTTGTTTTTAACAGCATGAGCAGAGTTGAATTTTGGAGTCCATAAACGAACTGAGAGGTAGTGATAAAAAATCCTCCAAGGACCCTTAGAGATAACCTTTTTTTCTATCTTCAGGAGTATCAAACTTGACCATAAAGAAACCATGGCCAATATCCATTAAATCAAAACCAACTTCTAATTTCCATATCATAGCTAATTTAGATTTCATAACATTGAAACCCAAGGAATTTCCTTGTAATTTAACGATCAACGCATCTTGCCATGGTAAACTAAGATCCTCCACCAGCTTTTTATCAACGTGAAGCATGGGTAACAATCTGTTACCATTCATCAATTCAATACGAACCAAATTAGCAACAACTAAATCAATATTCTCTCTTGGGGGAGGAGCATGCTTCCCCAAGACTTTGTCCCGAAAAGAAATCTCATTAGACCGGGCAGATCCACCCCTATTTGGTGGTTCAAAGAAACAGCCGACGAAGGAACAGGAAAAGTCGTGAAAAGTGAAAACGAAATCCATTAACAAGGAATTGGTACTATTCCGAACCTTAAACAATACCCTTTTTCTGATTTCTTATTGAAGTTCAAAAGTATATAGTGATGCACCATTAACTTTTCTTACTCTAGTACGTGATAATGGAAAGGGGATGTATTCCTCTATCATGCTTAAGCTAACTTTTCTTATCTTAATAAATTTCTATACTTATAGGTAAAAAAACATGAAAATGGAACATGACCCTCTTATCACATAAAATTAAGAACGTTCTTTTAAGCATATATTATTTCGTCACTAATAATGGTATTGGTATCCATGTTTTCTGTAAACAAACTTCACGAACTTAGCTATGGAGAATTTACTTCGGAAAACCACTCAATACACCTCAGTTAGCATCATTCTACATCTAACCCGAACGAAGGCATCAATCACAAAAAGCTTGGAGTCTTGGTTATTATTATTTTGTCCAATATACACAAGAAAACATAAATGTTGTTGATAATTAATATAATGATGTTTCTACTAATAATTATATGATCATATAACTAAATATTCTTTTTCTTTTTTGATTTTCCATTGAAACTCATGCTTCTCATTCTTTTTTTATCTTAAAATATCCAAGACATTAAAAAGTATTCCATATTTATTGAGGCAATTAGCATATAAACTAATGGATTTGGCTCATCTAAAATGAGTGGAGCTCTAAAATGAGAAAATGAGTGACTATCCTCCCTAAGATTATTTAATATATTGAAATCTCTATATACTTAATCAAATCAATGATGGATAATATCTTACTTTCTCACTTTAAAATTTTACTTACTTTATAGAGAATCAAATCCTAAACTATAAAGCAAATGGAATGATGGTTGCCGTAGAGTTTCTTAGAGCATCTTTAGCGGGGTTCCATAGGGGTTTCTTAAGAATAAAATATTATTGTAATATGTCACATATGATTTTGGGTTCCTTAAATTTAAAATGGGTTCCTTATCTAAGGAACCTAAAAAGAGAGTTTCATAATATTTAAATATTATTTTTTTTACAATTGATAATGTAAAAGTGATAGAAAGAATATAAGATGTTGAAAAGAGAGAAAAATTAAGAAACTTGACAATAAAAACTTTCATTAAAATGAAAAATGAATGAATATCATAAATTTAAATTGATATATATAAATTAATTTAAAAATTTAAAATGAATTTCTTAAAATTTTATTATTGTAGATGCGGGCAGAGCTCGAAAATATGTCATTATTTGTCAAGGATTATAGGTTGTAATTGGAGGAATATGGACCGTTTCGTGACCCCTGAGTGTATGCCACATGTCCGGTTTGAATCACCTCTACTAAAAAGAAAAAGATGTGACTGATTTATCAAAGCAATGTGATGTGTGATGTGATAGAAGGATTGCAATGTGAATCTGCTAATATACTGCAGAGAGAGAGGTGAACTATGTGCAATTTACCACTACATCAAATTTATCTTTTAGTCACTGGCAAATTTATCTTGTTATTATACATTTGAAATTTTTAGATATAAATAAAATTTATATTTATTTATGATTGATCCAACAATTTATTATTAACGATGAATAATAATAAAAAATGATTATTATTATTATAGATTTTACTTATAATTCATATATATTTATCAATAATTTTATTTGACTGTTAATAAATTTCATCTGTGATTCATATATTTTTACATATAATTTGACTGATATTAATAATTATATCTATAATTTTAACGATTTTTATCAAAAGTGCCGGTATGTATGTAAAAAATTTATTGTAGTGAAGTCACCTCTACGTGGAAAACTAGGTGGCAATGATCTGTTAAAAGGCCACCAAACTCACCTCTTGGGCAGAACTCCACTGAAATTCAACAACACTTCCACATGATGAAGATTCCTTCTTTGGATTAATGGACAACACCAGGTTCAGCATCATAGTCTTGTCTTTTTGGATACCAAACCCACGTTAACCCTTTACTTTGAATGAGTTTTACATATAGATGTAGAGCATAATTGCTTTTTTCACAAGTTTTGTTTCACATTATTATTGTAATAATACACAAGATATACTATAATTAATATACAACATATTTTCGAATCTAATCTTAATCGTAAGAAATGCCAAAGTTATGATATTATATTACATAAATGCCTAACCAATAACCATTACTTATTAACAGGCTTACGGCTTTTGTCCGTTTAGTTCTTATTCTATAAAAGGCATTTCCCATTCTTTGAACATATGGATATCGGTAAGAGCAAATGCACGCAAGAGTTAGGTATTTAAATTTCTTTTCTTTCTTTACCATACACCCAAACAAATTTCATTGTCCTTTTTTTTTCTCCTTCAAAACTTATTGTGAAAATATTCTCTTTTGGTTCGATTTACCACTGAGTCACAAAAAGAAACATAAAACAGTTTCTGAACAAAATTCGACTGTCCTAAAAAATGGTGTCTTGATGTCCCCCTATCAATCAAAGGCTGAAAATGTGTATATATATTAATGAGTTATGATTTTATTTTATTAAATGATAAATTATCATTGATGAGAGATATAAAATGTGGCAGAAAAATATGATAAAAGATTTCCATTCTATGTTCCTTAACTCTTAATTTGGCTCACTTTAATGGGATAATCATAATAACTTGATATAATATGAGAGGAGAGTTAAGAATATTTAAGTCCAAATATATTTTGATTAGACCTAACTCGGCCCAACATTACATTGTGCGTGATGAGTTGGGCTAACCTTTTTTATGTACACAAGGATATTTTCAAACCGATAGTCGGAGACTAATCATTTTTAAGAGGCATTTGCTTTTCCTACCTTTCCATTTGCTTTTCCTACCCTTTCCCCCATTTTTCTTTAATTAAATCTCATAAATATGCTTATCCTTTCCCATATCTCCTATACAAAAACTATAATTTCCGTATTGTAATAAAACAAATTTACCTTACGGAAATTATAGAGTTTTTTGAATTACTGTGGGTTCTAACAAAAAATAAATATAGAGTTTTGCTCTCTCAATAAAGTATTTTTCATACACATGACAGGAATCGATCATTTGAGAGCATGACCCGGTTATCTACAAACTTTGTTGTACCTTGTTGGTTGAGTTCGGCCAACCTACTAACACAATATCTAATAATTTTATTAAAACAAATAATTTATATGAGATGCGGAGGGTTTTATTCATATTTTTTTAATGTAAGTTAATATTTATATCACAAAAAAATTTTACTTGATATTTGAGATTTAATCCATGTAAAAGAAAAATAAAATACCCAAATATAAGAATAAAAATTTATACTTATTTAGAACAATTTTGGCACGGCCCAAATTGACACAAACATAATGATTTATGAATAAATTCAATAATATTAGTCTAACAAGTTTACAGTGAAATGCCTATTTTGTTTTTGAAATTCCAAAAACATAATAAAGATGAGATTAGATATTAATCTTGTGGAAAATGGTAATTATAAGAGTACATGTTAAATAATTAAAAAGATAAATTTTTATAGAGAAATGATACCTCAATCTATGGAGAAATGAAATATTTAGTTTTCCAATAAAATCTTGTTTTTTTATTTCTTAAATGGTGCCTTTAGAGCAACTTCAATGCTAAAACCCAATTTACGTTCTTAACTCTCTTTTAGTGGATCATATAATGTCACATAGGATTTAAGAACTTCCATTAGTTTTCATTCCAATGCTAGAATCCAATTGGGTTCTTACTTATTTTTAGTGGGTCTCACACTTAACTCTCTTTACATTAGTTCCCGTGTTGTCAAAAAATTTTTTTGGTAAAAACTATTCCTATAGAAGAATTGTTCTCCATCTTGGCATCTATGTGAGCACTCTCCAATGGTGCAAATTGTAAGAAGATGTTCTTACACACAAAAACTGACACAAATAATATGATTTTAGAACATTCGTTAACAATTCCCAAAATTCTTATTTTAGTACACACTTATTAACAATCAATGGCGGAGCTTAGTTATTACAAAGGGGATCCTTGACTCCCTCATTTTTCATAAATTTCTTTATTTTATATTTATATATATATATATATATATATATATATATATATATATATATATATATATATATATATATTAAATAATTTATATGATAAATTAATAAAATATAAATTGACTCCAATTTATTAAAAAATCTATAATATGTATTATTTCATTTCACTAAAATCATTATAAAATGTATATACTCTTTACTTTTCTAACAGGATGATGCTACATGATGGATTTTCCCTTCATTTTTTTTTCTATTTATTGAATTACTCTTGATTTATTTTTCTCTTCATTTTTAGCTTTATTTTTTTTCATGTAAAGTTAACAGGTATTAAGATTTTTTTTTTATTGTTTATTATTTCTTCTATGTTGACTAAAAGAGTTTCTTTGTAATATTTGTTTATCATTTTACTTATAGTATTTGCTATCTATTTTTTTAACAAAAAGACTAATAATTGAAACAAAAAAATATGTACACATGAAGTATCAATTGGCCACTCCATTATTTTTTCTGAAGTTCCGCCACTGTCGGCAATGGTACTGGTTAGCAATACCGTAATCTTATATTTTAGTACCCAGTATTGGCAGAGATTCTATCAGTTCAGCAGCAGAATGCTTAATTACGTATTTACAATTCAGGAATAGAGTTGACCTTAATTTCCAGAGAAGAATAAAAGAAAAAAGAGCTGAAAATAAGTTCAAAAGTAAAGAGGTATTTCAATGATTTTGCTCCACATAATTGGGGCAAATGCAATTAGTGTAATAGGATGATGAAGTAATAAACGAGACGGTTTTATTGGAGAGTAGCGCACTGACACGAGTCTGCAACGAAAGGCCAAGTGGGCTTGACCTTGGGTGGGCCCATTTTCCTGTTACCTTTCTGTCTGGGGGCCCACACACTTTTTACCCTCAGAAGTCAGAACAAGTTTGGCTATTTGAGTGACTGGTTGTCCTGATTTTCCAGACTCCACGACTTAGAGCTTTGGATAATTTACTGCACAGAACCAAAGCAAAGTGTCCATCAAAATTTTGGGAAGGAACAAATCACCATATGTTTTCAGTTATTAATTTTTTTAATCAATTAATTAATGATTTAAAGGCTTAATTATATTTTTGATCCTTTAGGTATTACAGTTATATAATTTTAGTCCCTCAAGTTTTAATTATCCCAATTGGGTCCCCTAACTATTAGGATTGTTCAATTTTGGTCCCCCATATTTAAATTGAGCCAATTGAGTCCTCTAGGTATCACTATTGTGCAACTTTAGTCCATCAAATAATGTAATTTTTAACTCGATTAGCCTACATGGACCACGTAGGACTGATTTGGCACTTAGTGAGGTCAACTTAACAGCTTACAGGACATTCTTATGTGACATCATTGACATCTCACACACTTTAATTGTCAAATGCATATCACTAAGTGCAACATAGGAATGACACATAAGCTACCAAGCTGGCCTCACTAAGTGCAAATCAGTCCCACATGTGCTTCATAGGCTATTAAAGTTAAAAATTGCACAATGGTAATACCTGATGGACCAAAATTGCACAATCGTGATATCTAGGGAACCGAATTAGCGTAATTAAAATTTGAGGGACCAAAGTTGCACAATCGTAATACTTGGGGGACCCAATTGGTGCAAGTAAAACCTGAGAGACTCAAATTGCATAATCATAATACCTGAGGGACCAAAAATGCAATTAAGCCTAGTTTAAATTGTTGGAAGACCAATTTTCAATGGAGAATGCTAATGAATGCTCTTCTGATATTAATTAAGAAATCAAAAAATGAAAATTTATATAAATAATGAGTATATTTAATATATTAATAAAAAATATTATACTTAATTTTTTGAATAAAAATTTTTGTTTTATTGATTCTTTAAATCATACCTTAAAAACAAAAGGCATTTTCAATTTATTGATTGAAGGATCTTAATCTTGCCCACAACCAAAAGCTCCAAATAGGGACAAGTGCCCTTTAACCCTAAAGCTGCACAACAAACCTCGCTGTTTCTCAGCTCAAATTGGAACTTTTAAAGAGTGTAGTGTGGGCATATTCGGGAGCATCCAATAGGGACAAGTGGCCTGCTTGGATTGGAGCCAAATTGCTATATAATGTTCAGTTCTGTTCATCAGTAATGGAGTATTGTCCCAGAACTTCTGAGACTGAAAGGCAAAAGCAGAACCCCATTGGTCTCCATATATGCTATATATTAGTGCTATTTATCTTCATCTTTTATAGATTGAGAACTTTTAGAAGAAAACGTGCCTGATGGGTACGGAGCAAATTTTTCATTTCCAATTAATTTAGTGCAAGAGATGTAAATTATGTTTACATTAGTTTATTTTGTAATTAAAATAATTTCACTACGCCAAAAAAGCCTTTTGGTACTACTTTGTGTGACATTTAATAGTATTTATAAGCACTATTTATATATTACGCCAAAAATAATCTTTAATATCATTTTTGTTGGACTTTAATAGTGCTTTTGAACGTTATATATTTTGACGCTATATATTAAAGGAATAACTAAAGATACATTTCTATAGCGCTATCATAAGGGTGTTTACGTTAGAAACGCTATCTTTAGAAGGCAAGTTGGAGCAACTGTAGAAGGCAAGTTGGAGCGACTCAATGCTTGGAAAAGATTGAGGGAAGAAAGTTTAAAATAGAGTAAAGTGTTGTAGGGAAGGGAGATAACATCATGTTTAGGAATTTCAGTTTTAGCACTCAAGACTTATTAGTTGTTAAAACAATCTATATCTTAAAAACTTTTGTGATCAAAATAAATGGTCGCTAACACTTAGTAAATTAAATTGGTCGCTAAGCGATCACAAAAAACCTCTTGTTTCAAATTTTCATCATTGTAACTTAGCGACTAAATATATATTAGTCACTAAATTTTTGGTCAATTAAATTGAATTTTTAATTATAAGTATAGTGATCAATTTAGGGATTATGCAATAGCGATCACACTATTTTGATCGCTAATTCAACCACTATAAAGGCAAACTAGACAAACTATTTTGAAATTGTTTCGATTATGTGGTCAAGTGACCGATGTAGTGACCAATAAGTTTGCAACCACATAAGTTGGTCATTGTTTCGATTACCGAACTCAATTAATCCCATTTTGCAATTATTCTTTTATCATTAGTGATCGATTTTGTTGCAATTTCTAATTTCGATCACCAAAATGAGTTTTACTTATAGTGATAGGTTAAACTTATGAAAACATATGAATGTCTCGTGAAGATTACCGTCTCAGCCTCTCAGGACACAACAATAACTTCAACTAAATGTAGTACACCCAAGTATGCACTACTGACCTCTCCATTCTTGCTACCTTCTTCTTCAACCACAAATGCAAGCCCAATTTTTTGCAGTCAAAATTTTGTGAAAGCAATATTATACAACAATTATATATTTACAATATCTGATAAGATAAAATAGTGATTTTCCTTATTTTTGTGCAAGAATTTATATTGAATTACACTATTGTCATTTTATCTTGAGGTGGTTTAACTAATAAAGTGTTAAGTAAAAATAGGAAGTTTTAGATGAAAAAGTAAGACATTTTCAATTTTCAAAATATTAAGTACTTTATTTTTTTAAAAACTTTTTATTTTGACTTCATTAAGGAGTGCAACACTTGTTAGCAAAATCCTTATCTTTTTCCATAAGTTTGAGTGTGATTGATCAAGTGAGAGCAGTGTGTTATTGTGAGAGTGAGAGAAATAAATCTGGGCCATTAAACCATACATGAATGGTCAGGATTAAAAGTTAGTTGGTGGTCACATGTTCACTTAAAAAATTCACATGACTTTATGTTCTAATGTGACCATTCATATGTGATCCAAAGATTCAGATTTACAGATCTCATCTTATATATATATGGAATAAGATCAAAGGATACAAGATGTCAAACTTAACTTTAACACCAAATTATACCCCTTAATTATGGTTTAATTCAAAGGATGAAATTAATTCACTTAAATCATCACACTTATTCCCCTAACCCTCACTTACCGTCATCATCTCCCATCTCACTAATATATATATATATATATATATATATATATATATATATATATATATATATATATATATATATATATATATGTATGGAAGATCCTCTAAAATGGGCTTGGGTGTAAAGTGAGGAAAAAAACGATGTATTTATTCTTGATTAGCTAAAATGAGTTGAGATCTCGATATATTTTAACTAATCAAAGGTAGATACACCCTTAATTATTTGCTTATCTTAAATTCGAGTTCACGAATATGCTACATTCATGTGCATTTAATTAGAGTGTGTTTGAGTAAGACTTAAACAACCGTTTTTCAGTAGAAGCTAATATATTTGGATAAATTGATTAAATTGGAAAACAACTGTTTTTACGAGAAAAATGTTGTTTTTAAATAAGTTTGAAGTTTGAAACTTATTTAAAAAGCTGTTAGATTATTTTGAAACTAATAAAATTGTTCTTATTTCTCCCCTATAAAATTGACTATAAAACAAATATTATTAAATTATACAAATATCTTCAGACCTTTTTTTTGTAATTTACTATATAAAAATATTTTTTTTTATACAAATCAAACGAAATAGATTATTTTAAAATCGTTATTCAACAAACACATCCAAACATAAAATTGATTCTATTATAATCGATTATAACAATAATCGATTATGCATATAATCGATTATTGAAATAATCCATTTTTCGCAAGTAATCTAACCACATAATTACACTAACTTTGAAAAAAAAAAAATCTTTTTATTGTGAAAGTTTTACAAGGAGGAGATGTTGTCCATTCAAAACTCAGAACATGATAGTGCATAACAATTAAACTCTTACACTTAGAATTTAATTGATATGCATTAGCAGTGTAAAGATTTTTTACACTATCAACCAATTTGTCACATCAGCAAAAATATTTGACTGTTATCGTAACTATCTTAAAAGTCACTCATATCATGATGAGTCTGTTTAGGTAAATAGCTTAATTAATCTCTTATAGAATAAGCGCTTATGGGTGCGTTTGGGTATACAGCTTATTTAAGTGCTGATGTAATAAGCTTTTTTTTTTAAATAAGCTAAAAACAGCTTATTTTCATAAGCTTCTCTAACAAGCTTATGGAAATAAGCTAAAAACAGCTTATGGAAAGATCATAAACTATTTTCATAAAACTATTTGTATAAGTTTAATTCTATAAGCTATTCTCATAAGCTTTCCATAAGCTCTTCCAAACGCACAAGCTATTTCTATAATAAAAAAGAAAATATAGTCAAACTGTTTTCATATAAGTTATAAGCTGTTTTTATAAGCTATCCTAGAAAGCTTATCAAAATAAGCTGAAAATAGCTTATGGACATGTCTCTCAAACATTCTGACAAGCGCGTATGTCAATAGATAAGGCCAAATAAGCTGTTTATAAGTCAATCCAAACCGACCCAATTTCTGATTGATTGACAGTGTAAAAAACTTTAGGATCCTCTCATTTTATTCTCTCTTTTTTTTTTCTCATTTTATGAGAGAGAAAGACACAAAAACAAATTTGATTTTATGTGTGAGGTCCGTTAAAACTTGATTTTTTGTCTTTCTCTCATAATATAAGAGAAAAAAGGAGAGGATCCAAATCCAAAACTTTACAGGGACATTACATGACAATTAAACTTTGTACTTATAAATACTTGCCAATAAATATTTACGAACGAAAATTTAACCGTGGTCCTTTTATCAACGCTTCCTACGAGTTGAGTTAAGTCTTAAACAACCTTTTAAGATATTTATTCATTGAATTTTTTTTGGCACCCTTTATCATTGCACTTTCAAATATCTGAAGTCTCCCCTCAAACCTAGAATACATGTAAAGATTTCATCTG
This sequence comes from Ammopiptanthus mongolicus, assembly GCA_039655645.1. Lineage (NCBI taxonomy): Eukaryota > Viridiplantae > Streptophyta > Magnoliopsida > Fabales > Fabaceae > Ammopiptanthus > Ammopiptanthus mongolicus. The sequence continues at coordinate 14,160,949 of CM077351.1, read as the reverse complement.
TTCCTTGAACTCCCAAATGTGGATTTCGTCCAAACCCAAACAAACACCCAACTCTTCGGGAAGAACAAAACAGGAAAGGAGCAACAAAGAAGTTGGCACACGTTATGTGCTATTCTATAATTAATCAACAAGCACACCATAGTTAATTATCTAACGCGAGAAGCTATTGTGCATTTGGGTTTTGGACATAAACACCATTTTTTGTCTTTTCCTCCGAGAAAAATCAAAACATGGCATGTGCTTTATCTCTTCACGTCTGCCATCAATGAATTACAAAAGAAAATGGTTCCAGTAAGTTCCAATTCAAAGGGATCAAAAGTTCTAAAGAAACACTCTACCTTATACATCTTTTTAGCGATGAAGATCTGTTGTTTCATTTTAGTGTATCACTTCATGTTCCCATTAATAATATCTTGTCTACTTGATTTTTTTTAAATAAATTTCAATTTATGACAATATATTATTATTGGAGAGAAGATGTGATACATCAAAATGAGACAACGAATCTTCGTCCCTTTTTACATTAGCCATCAAGATAAAATGGTACATTGGCGAACAATTCATATTCTAGGGTTAATTCCATGAACATAGAACAAGGATAAGAGCTTGGAAGAAAGGTGTATATACGTGTGTCCGTCATTTCATCTTTCCATTCTAATGGCCAATAACCGAAAGACATCATGGGGAAGCAAGTGAGATAGGGGGACAAACTTTCTCACCCCCACCCCCCTTAAGGCACCTTTTCATCCAATTAGAGTAGATAAAAAGGACTGAATAGGAGCATATTATTAAGTGGATGTCGAAGAATATATATACTGTGGATGCCAATCCAATAAAGAGACAGAAGGACCCTGGTACAAAGACACTTGTAGACAAAACCCCACCACACCCATCCTTTCAATCCTCTCTTTGTGGGACTAGCTTTGTGTCATGTAGACACACATTGTCAATCAACCGCCCTTCTCTTTACCCTTGTTTTCCACGATAATATTGGCTAACTCATAGATGTCTTGTTTGTTTGTATTTGCCATAACAAGATTATTCTTATAATAATAAATTACAAAGCTTAATGGTTAACTCATGAGAAGGGTAACTGCTGTGTGAAAGTTTTACTAAAATAAACATATATAATTTTGAAATATTTTTAATTTGATAAACAAAATTTTATTACGAAAGTATAAAAGATACTGTAAATCATCTATAAAATTACACTTTAAAAACACTAACAAAGATAAGATACACCGAAAAAGGTACACACATCAATCTGAAAACAAACATTTTCCTCGAGTAACTTTAACAGGAAATAAAGTTCAAGAACTCATCTTAATATAATTTTGAAATTAACAAGAAATCATATACTTTTTAAATTGTTTTCATTTTTTTTTGGGGATAATTAATTAGTTCAAGTTTTATTTCTTAACCTTCTTTTTTTCTCTTAAGACCAATGACAACATCTTCAGTCCTCCAAACGATCGTCAAGGACTAAAACTCAAAATTAATATCAATTATTGATCTGATTTTTTTTTTAGTTTTTTAAATTTTTAATTAATTAATCAATGATTGAATTTTGTGAACCACCGAAATACAACCAAGACTTCGAACTGTAGAATCACCCAAAGACCAATTCAATATTAAACTTTTAATATCGAAAAACTAATTATGTCTTTGAGTAGAAGAATTTTAACACAAATCCTCGCGAAACTTTTTAAATTCAACGAAGTATTGATAGTTATTTAAACGTTAGTGTCAACGTAAAATATGAAAATTCATCAAAAAAAAAAAAAAAAAGAACAATATGAAAATTAAAAACTTTGTTATCTTTATCATTAATAATGAATCAATTATATTATTATTTAAATAATTTTTGTAAAAATTTAGTTTATTAATAATTGCATTTTTTGCTCAAGATATAGTTAATTGAAATTGAATTTTTTGATTTATATATTAACAAAAATTTAATATTGCAATATATATATATATATTAAATGTCACATTAATTACTCATTTTAGATCCTATTAGACTTGATGAACCAAACCAAACCGAACCAATTTAATTGGTTCGATTTTATTTTTCGGATTGATCGGGTCAACTTGACCTAACGTATACCTCTAGGAATATTCCCTAATAGTATTTCTTTTGTCTTAAATTAAATTCATTCAAACAAAAGTCCAGCAATTCCAGTAAAAAAATATGTTTATAAAGAGAGGCATATATACAAACTCCCTTTTTTTTTTTGACTAATCACTACAAGAAATTTATCATATACCTACAGATATTTTTAGTGACAATCTTTAAAAATGTAGCTATAGGTAGTAGTGTCAGACAAACCGTAGGTAAAGCTTATTGACAGTCAAATACAACGGTAGGTAAAGGTATGTGGACCGTAGGTAATATCTATAGTGATAATCATTCCATGTTGGCATTCGTTGCTTATAATGGACAGTTGGACCAGCAGTAGGTGAATGTAAGTTTTACATGTACTTACAAGTTTTAAACATATAGTGATAGATTTTGTCTGTCACTAAAAAACAAATTTCTTATAGTGAATATACAAACCTCACTTAAGACTAACATAATTTATAATTTTATTCTTAATCTGAAGACTATTAAAGATAACACGTATGAAAATGCATATGATATAGATCTATATATCTCTTATCTGTAGATATGAAGAACTTCCTATTCGTTAATCCAAAGCATGAGGTGTTGTAAAAATACCGAATCAGATGCAGACAATTAGTCAGGGACGTGCTGAAAGCACTGTCTTTAAGGAATATTTCGGAGCAGTCGAAATTCACCCAGAATACAGCTGACTCCTCTTGGCTATTCAGATGCCAAAACTCAACAAGAACTAGTAGAGAAGTTATTTGTTCAAATTGCAAGTATTGTACACGGAACTAAAGATGAGTTTATATAGAAAATATTTTAGCATTGGAAGGATAAGGTATGTCTTGAAAATACAAATAGGGAATGACAAATAATAAAGGTGGACGGTGATGCCTCACAAAGATGGACGGTGGCTAGCTTTAATGTGGACGGTGGGTAGTACTCAAAACGTTTTTCTGATGTAATCAAATGTACCATCCAAAATATAGCTGTTTGAAGATAAGGTTTTGCTTAAGAAATTAAATTATATTTTCGCAAAAGATAATTTAATTAAGCCCAACCCAAAAAGGTGACATCCTCTTAATCGTGCGCAGGGGGTAAAACGGAGGATTTACATTATGTTGGCTCAATTTGAGCCCATCCTCATGGACGCGAGGTTTCCCCTTTCTCAAGCCCTTTTATAGTCTTAAAACATTGGCATTTGCTTTTGATACCCCACTTGTTACAATTCTTACCTCCCCCTTCCCATTTTTCCCATATAAATTCCTAAAATAACATTTTATCCTTTCACCCTATACTAACTCCTTTTTCCACCATCAATTTTCGGCATTTGCTTTTCATACCTCATTATTTACTATTCTTACCCCCTCCTCGTTTTATAAACAAATGCCTTAACTTTCCTACTTGTGATCAAACTCCTCCCACCCCCTCTATTTCTTCTTTTTCTTCTCTCTCCTCATATTTTATTTTCTTACTCCCAACCCGATCCCACCAACCCATTGTCACCTCGGGAAAGCTACAAAGAGGAGCACAACCAATAAGATAACGAGCACAACACAATGATATTTTTTTCGGGAGAGAACGTGTGCACGGATTCATTTTTTTCGTGTATGTTGCGCAAGGATTCAGAGGCTTTTCCAAATTACACTACCATTTTTCGTAATGCACCAAAATTTGGGTACTAAGGTATTCTAAATAAAATACCTTATGGAAACAATAATTTTCGTAATGTAAAAAATTGAATATATTATGTAAAAGAATGGAATACATTACGGAAGCTATAGTTTCCGTAATGTAAAAAAATTGAGTACATTAATGAATTCAATTTTTGACATTTGTTTTACATTAATGTTAATGTAAAAAATTGAATACATTAGTTTCCATAATGTTAAGGTAAAAAAATTGATAAAAAAGCTGAATAAGTAATTAAAAATTGTATATGTTACGGAAACTAATGTATAAAAATTGAATATATTACACAAACTTTCCGTAATGTATTAAAAATTGAATACGTTACGAAAACTATAAGTAAAAAAACTTGAATACATTACAGAAATTATAAAATACATTATAGAAACTATAGTTTCAGTAATGTATTAAAAAAATTGAATACATTAGTTTTCGTAATGTAAAAGAATTTAATACATAATGTATTTAGTTTTTTTTATATTTTTTACATTACAGAAACTATTAGTAATGTATTAAAAATTGTATATATTATAGTTTCCGTAATGTAAAAAATTGAGTACATTACAGATGTATTCAATTTTTTACATTTTTTATGTTACGGAAACTATATGTATTAAAATTAAAAATTGTATACATTATGAAAGCTATGAAAAAATTGAATACATTATGTAAAAAAATTGAATACATATATTAAAAAAATTAAATACACTACGGAAACTATAGTTTCCGTAATGTAAAAAAAAAATTGAATACATTACGGAAACTATTAAAAATATGAATACATAATGTATTCATTTTTTTAAATTTTTTATATTACGGAAACTAATATATTAAAAAAATTGCATACACTGCGCAAACTATAGTTTCCGTAATGTAAAAAAAATTGAATACATTACGGAAACTATATGTAAATATAAAAAATGGAAAGGGGGAGGTATAAGGGGAAATGATAGAAGGTTATTTTAGGAATTTATTTGGGAAAAAAATGGAAAGGAGGAGGTAAGAATTGTAATAACTGGGGTATCAAAAGCAAATGCCTAAAACATTTGTTGCCTTATAAAAACTTGAGGAAGTCCATCACCAAGCAATGTGGGACTTACCTCTTTTGAAATACTCACATATTACAACAACCCCCCACATATTTCAAAAGAAGAAGTAAAAGTTTTATAAAATTCCGGGTTACATAATGAATGCAGACTTTCGAATCTAGTGTCTTCTGCATTATGAACCAGACTTAGATAAATGGGACCTTAACTTATGATGTAATTGGTGAAGTAAACCTCGATGAACCAAAACATTTCGGTGTAAATTACAATCCCACTTGATCTCATCTACATTCTCTCATATCTCTGCTGTTAACGCTGTGTTGTGCTTTTCGGCCGTGCGCGTGCCTGGTTGTTCTTGAGTGCTCTAGAGATTATGCCATCATCTCATGGGAGCGGCCCCACTCCACACTCATATAGGTAAATTTCATCAAGTGTATACTACACTTTATACACCACCCTTAAGGGATATGAATTTTTTTAAAAGCTTTTAGCTTATCCTCATTAAATGTAATTCTAGCACTTCTCATGAATATCACACCATAGGAACTTTCAATGTGCTAGCAGAATTAACAATGACTTGTTGTTACCCATATGAACCTTTTTATGGGGTCTCCACTCATAAGGTTGGATTACCATCATTGTTAATTTTCAATTGGCTCAAGTCCCATTTCCCTTGATGTGGTATTTATCAAGTTCCTTCCCAAAGGCTTAGTCAGAGGATCCGCCAAGTTCACTGCTGACTTTACATAATCGATCGATATAATTCCATCCTTTAGCAACTGCTTTATCACTCCATGTCTTAACCTAATGTGTTTGTTCTTACCATTATAGGTTTTATTGCTTTCAATAAAGATCGCAGCCATATTGTCACAGTGTACAGACACAGAAGGAGTTGGTTTTATTCCTAACGGAATATTGTTTAAAAAATTTCTCAACCATTATGCCTCATTACAGGCCTTCTCCAGAGCAACAAACTCTAATTCCATAGTGGATTTTGCAATTAATGTCTGCTTGGCTGATTTCCAAGTTACTGTACCATCACCAAGGGTGAACACAAAGCCACTAGTGGATTTGATCTCATTCGAATCTGAGATCTAGTTAACATCACTGTATCCTTCTAATACAGCGGAAAATCCACTATATGTAATACCATAGTTCATGGTACCTCTTAAGTATTTCATTAGTCTACTCAAGGCAGCCCAATGATCATTATTAGGATTATGAGTATATCTACTCAATCTGCATACAGCGTATGCTATGTCATGTCTAGTGTAATTCATCAAGTGCAACAGACTTCCAATGATCTGTGCATACTGAGATTGGGAAACCGGGTCACCATTATTTTTCTTCAACTGGGAGTTAGCATCATAAGGGGTACTCAAAGGTTTGACATCAAAATGTCCAAACTTTTTTAAGAGTTTCTCAACATAGTGTTCTTGTGATAGTGTTATACTATCACACTTCCTTATGATTTTAACACCCAGAATTACACTAGCCTCTCCCATATCTTTCATGTCAAATTTGGATGCAAGAAAACACTTTGTTTGATGCAATATGTCAAGGCAAGTACCAAAAATGAGCATATCGTCCACATATAGGCAAATAATCACGCATTCACCATTCACTAATTTAGTATACACACGTTTATCAACTTCAACAGAAGAGAAACCATCACTAATCAAAGTTTGATTAAAATTTTCATGCCATTGTTTAGGCGCGTGTTTTAAACCATATAAAGATTTGATTAGTTTACAAACTTTGTTTTCTTGACCAGGAACTACACACCCCTCAGGTTGTAACATGTAAATTTATTCTTCTAATTCTCCATTTAAAAAAGCTGTTTTGACATCCATTTGGTGAATAACCAAATTATATGCAGAGGCTAAAGCAATCAAAACTCGGATAGAAGAAATTCTAGTAACCAGAGCAAAGGTATCAAAATAATCTATGTTTTGTTTTGAGTAAAACCTCTAATCTAGCCTTATATTTGTCAATAGTTCCATCAGGATGATATTTTCTTTTGAAAATCCATTGCAACCAATTGGTTTTGCACACGGAGGTAAATCCGCTAAAATCTAAGTATCACATTCAGTAATTGAATCTATTTCAGATTTAATGGCTTCTTTCCAAAACAATGCATTAGGTGAAGAAAAAGCTTGAGAAATGGTTAAGGGATCATCATCAACAAGATAAGTGTAAAACTCATTTCCAAAAGATTTTTCCTTTCGTTCTCTTTTACTTCTCCTTAAATCATTATGCAAATCTTCATGCAAGTCATTAGATAATTTATGAGCAGATGTTTCAAGGGTCTTCTCTAATTTTAGAGGAAAAACATTTTCAAAGAATTCTGCATTTTTTGTCTCAATTATAATCATACAATCAAGCACATCATATTAGATATATAGTTAGTTGAAGAAATTAGTTAGTTGGTTAATAATTAGTTGTTAGATCATTAGCCTATATAAAGGCTTGATGTACTCATTTATAATCACTTTTCTTTATTCAATCAAATACAATTTTACATTTCCTCTCATTTCTCTCTTGTCCCTCCATGGATGCCATGTTTCATAATATGGTATCAGAGCACATTGGCTTACTGACTTCATAAAAAAAAAATAATAATAATAATAAAATAAGGCCCAAGTAAAAAAAGAATTGTCAGACCTGTGGCCTCTGAGACTCGAGAAAAAAAAAGGCACAAGCCCAGGCAATAAAATGAACAACGACCTAAGGCCTCTGAGGCTAAAAAAAAAAAAAACTTGAAGTACAAACCCAAGCTGAAGAAAAACAAAATAAACAAGTCACACTGGGCCAAGCCAGTTGGACTTGATGGGACGTGTTGGAGAATAAGGAAGTTCCACATTGGTTGGTAATATGAACAAAGATCCATTTATAATATTTGGACAAACCTTCCGCTAAGAACTAGCTTTTAGAGTGGAGTTAGGCTCAATTGTTCTAATACATCACTTTTTAAAGCTAAAAATCTATAGGCAACACTATGAACAGCATAGCCAATAAACATGCAATTTGATGTTTTAGAGCTTATTTTTCTCTTCTTTGGATCAGATAGCAACACTTTAGCTAAACACTCCTAAATATTTTAAATTTGGTTTATAACCCTTCCATAACTTTATACCCGTTTTCTTATAGGGAATCCTATTTTGTAAATGACATGTAGATAATAAGGCTTCACCCCAAAGATTATTAGGTGCATTAGAACTAATTAAAAGAGTATTCATCATTTCTTTTAAAGTCCTATTTTTCTTTTCAGCTACTCCATTGGATTGGAAAAAATAAGGAGGTGTTGTTTCATGAAATATTCTTTATACTGTCTTAACCAGCAATGTTCTTTATAAAGTTAACAAAACATACAAGGAAATGCACACATGAAATTGAGAATTATAAAATAAGAATTAATAACAAGCTTATTATTTCAGCTCCATGACTAGAATACTGTTCTGTGGACACTCATCACCACACACGCTGCATTCCAAATTCCAAATTTAAAAAACATGGTATGACTTTATCTCAACTACCAGCTGTTATGTCAAAGATATCTATCCAGCAAAGCCGCAACAACCAAAGGCTCACTCAATAAACAGTAAAGCAACAATGCCGGGTATTATATATAAAAATGCAATTTCAAATGCATCTATTAGTGCATTCCAACAATTCCAATTCAGGCACATAAAAAACCATCCAAGTCATCACATAACCTACCCCCAGTAGCACCTTGAGGTAGATACAAAATAAGAAGTATTTACAGGATTAAAATCTAGAAACGAATTTCACAAATTTGTAAAACCGTTCATAGAAATTCACTCGGCACAGTTGGTAATCCACGAATTTTTCAAAAATTAAAAAATCATTAGAAAATTCTAAATATTTTACTGGAGATAACCAACATACAAAGGAACAATTTAAAATTGGTTTCACTCAAAAATTCCCAGGCAATAAATTATGAAAATTCACGCACTGATGCTGTTTTGACAGTGTGTTACTCAAAACAGAGCCCTGAACAGTCCAATGGTTTTGGAATTTTTTGAACAAGCAAATGAAACAGGAAAATTATTCTAATTTTTCTAGTGATAGCCAACACATACATAATCATTTCAAAATTAATTTCACTCAAAAAATCCAAGCCAATAAATTACAATAATTCACGCATTGGGGCTATTTCACCCCGAATTTCCAGATTGACATTTTCTCAACATGCAAGCAATTTTCATGCATGCTCTCAACTAGAACAGGTCAATACTGAAGGAATTATATGATAATTCATAAACCCAAAAATAATAATAGATAGAAGATTATAGCATATTATTATTAATCATACACGTTACATATAAGAGATGGATCAAGAACGTGTACCTGACACCGAAATAAGGATTGAACCCTCATGTTTGAAAAACTAGAATGAAAGCAAACTCCCCTCAATCACAATAGGTTCATCAGGCTTAGGATTAACCGTCTAATGGGATAACGATTAAGTAACCTATCGTATGAGGGCAGGGACCTCTCATTGGGCATTAATTGAATAGCCCAACCCATCACGGGCTATTCAGAGCATAAGCCCAATACAATTCATTATATTGATAAAATGCTATTAACCATAATTAACATATTAATTATAATTCTAGATAATTAATTAATGCTAATCCATAATTTTGATTGATTGAAATAATTAATCTAACATTCTCCCACTTGGATAGCATTAATCAACTATAGGAACAACAAGAATTTTATGACTAGAATTTCAATTATGGTTAAAGCACGTATCTATCAATAGTCTAAGAAACATAAGCTTCAACGCTGCAGAAATGGTATCCGATAGGGAAGCAAATCATACATGTTAAAGACTTACATTCCATATAAAGAATAATGTATTTGGAAAAACATAATCAAGTTAAGAATAATATGCAATCCAAGTATGGTCCAAGAATCTGAAAATGCTATAAGAGATATGATATATCAAAGAGACGTCATCTCATCATATCTCATATAAAATAATTTCAGACTCCCACTAACCCAAAACACCATAAGACTTTAACCAAAACATGAGTTGCATTATTTCGATAAACTCCAATAGTTAAGTCTTTGGTTAGCGGTTGTCCAAGCATGTTTTCTCTAACAATATGTGCTCAATTCAAGTCTGAAATTTATAAATGCCAAAACATAATCCACATGTGCCTAAGTGCTCATAATAGTCCAGTAATAAGAGCGATTACATATGGGCTAAAACAACAAATGCTCTATAATATTTGACATTCAATTAATCCAAATTCTACTAAATAAGTGAATATGCTAATCCAGAAACAATTAGGAAATTCAAGAATCTCCTACATAGAAGACATAGACACTTACTTTAAATAGAATGATACTATAGATTAATGTGGCCACAAGAATGTAAATAATGAGCAATCACTTAAGACTGTTGGTCCAAACATAAGATTTACAAGTACTTCAAGAATGCAGAACGTCATACTCGATAGGAGTACTAACATTATACCTGCTAAGTACTTATATATCTGTGACCTATCAGAATGTGGTATTTTGGGTCAAAAGAAACACAATATAATTGCATGCTAAAGAGATTAATGTGCAATTCCCAACAAATGGCATTGGCATCTACTCGAGATGCCTACTGAGATTCAACAGATTTTATATATATATATATATATATATATATATATGTATCTCAGTACAATAGGACAAAACTAAATAACAATGTCCTTTTAAAATATGCCATATGATCACAAAAATGCGCGCATAAATGTATGGCAATATAAGATTAATAAGTCTCGAGACACAACAATAGTGTGTACATACTCCCACTAATCCAGTATACCTAAACAAAAATAGGATTTCCATTAGAGCCCACTAGCATTAAAATACTTTAATGGTATAATATTTAACAGTGGGATCTTAACTCTGCAGTATAATATCTAAAATGAGTCTAAAACTCATCATCTTTCTCTCTTTAAGAATGTGTTTATAAATTAGAGAGAAATAAATTAGCGCAAAATTATCACGAGAAATGGTTACTTGATAATAATATGAAAAACCCAACATATAATTTATCAATAGCAGATCTTTACAAAATTTGGGTATCATAATTAACCACATATTCTGCATATAAAATTAAGGAGATTATAAGTGTCTGTTTGACACTTAATAACATAGAATCTCCTCGAGTCATTAGCAAAATAAATTCTAAAAGAATTTTATAAATAAGGTAACCTTCATCACATGAGTGAGATCAAAATCCCTGATATAGTTTTTTTTTTTTTTAAAACAAAATATGAGATCACTTGCAAGTTTTCAACAACTCACTCAAAAACTGATTTCATGTATCAGTGGGTTTAGTAGATCGGTGGGTTTATTATCCCACGTACTTGAGCACAAGATTAGGTTACCGCAGCGGAAGTACATGAGACCTATATTTCACTATAATTGAGGATATAAAAACAAATAGTCTGTAACTCCCTCAAGTATTGTATATTAGACAATATTATATTGTATCTCAAAAAAAACAATAATAAAAGAATATTGCTTAGTATATCCCAAATATATCATTTATAATGATATAGAATAATGATATAAAATAGAGAAATTATTCTCAAGAAACATTGCAGACTAATTGGGGATTTAATTATATTTTCTTAACAAGGATAGGAGTTCAGTATATTTTAATATTCTCGAAAAGACTATAATATCATCAATATATATAGGTCCACACAATAAAGCAATGACAAACAATATGTGAAGAAGAAATCATGCTAGTTAATTGGGCAATTACTAAGGTAAAGATAATGTATCAATACAATCCCACTTATGGGATCTTAATTATAATATCCAAGATTCTCCCACTTGATATAGAAAATAATTGAACTAATAATAAAAGAATATTCAAAAAAGGTTTAAGAGAATATTCAACTTTTTTTCTCTATCACATAATGAGAAGATTAATGCAATAATAATTGCAATGCATTTGAGTAAAAAAAAGTTTCATTTAACACAAATTTGTATTGCGATAGACAAAAAAAGGTTTAACATAATATTGAATTACAAAAGAATTATGCCCCAATTAACTCACATGTCAAGTTTCACATAATAATATACAAGTTGTATTTATAGTTTTGACAAAGTTAGGCAAGAAGGATGATATCATAGACAATAGGGGAAACATTTAATAAGCACAAAATAGAGAATTAAATGATCCCCATTTACAGCCAACTATGCCATTCAAAGAGAATTTCTTATCTACGGCAATCCCGTCTAAGGGTCCCGAATTACAATAAATAAGAAATGTAATAATACAATGTAAACAATGGGCTAATAACAAGGAAGCATTTATCGTATAAGAAGAGGATTAAATGATTCCATATACAAAGTCAAACACGCCCTTCACAAAAAAAATTCCTTACTTATCATAATCCCGCCTAAGGGTCCCGAATCATAATAAGTAAGAAATCTTTTACATTGTATTAACCAAAATTCCCATTTAAAAGGATTTTCAACAAGCAGTCATGTGCAAATAAATTCAAGACATGTACACTAGTATAAGTATGAAATAAACATGACTTTATCCACATAAAACCATGACAATAGTTTCATGATCTCAACACTTTGACATGAAAGTGTACAATAACAAAATTTATTCTTTATTATTTAACTGAGTCAAATATATAAAAGTGCATAAAACAATTTTATATGTATCCCAGAATAGAACTCCAAAAAAAAAAAAACAAGATGTGTTATCACACCTTTACATAAATACTCCCACTATAAATAAGAATATAATTTCAAAAGGGAGTATTATAACGAGCAATCAATGAGTTGATTGCAGAGTCCCGCAATTTAATAATATTCTGGGAAATAAACACATTCATATACAATTGTATAGTTTCAGAATGAAAATAGCCACAAAATTAGAATAATATCTTATAAACAAAATTTTCCTTATATGCAATTATATAATAAGTCAAAAATAAAGATTTTGCAACTAACCTCGAAGAGTGTCATTCATCTTTGTGTGTAGAGCTTATGAGCTTTGATGACTAATATAATAAGAGTATTATAAAACCTTGTAGATTGTCAGCTCAAAAGAAAAAAAACTCTAATTATAAATCATTACGATTCATATAGATTACAATAATGACATAATTTTCAATTACCTCGAGAACTGCTCAACAAAATTATCTTGATGATATTTTACAAGTGAGCATATTAATAATAATGAGGCAATATAATTGCAGGATTTGGCATAAAATAATACACAGTTTCATTATTCACTAAAGTGTAGGATTTAATTATATTATAATCCAAAATTTATTTTGTAACTAAGACACATGATTAGAGAAAATAATTAGTACATATCTGTCACCAAATTAAGAATAATAAATTTTAACAAGAAATTTATGGGTCTAAATTCAAAGAGTATATTAGTGAATAAAAACATAATGTACATTAGAATGATAAAAAAAAAAAAATTAATTTTGCCAATTTAAATCAAATTAATATACATGAATGACAAAATAATATACATTTTAATAATCAATAATTCACTACATATGTTTATATATAATAAGAAAAGAATAGGCTTAATCCTTAATGACCCAAAATTTAATTGACTAAAACTAATTATTAAAGGGTGTCTAAAAATATATATATGTCACAAAAGAATAGTGAACAAAAAAAAAATTGGATTTAAATACTTAAAGCAAAGTACTTAAAATGAATATATATAGAATATTAAATTATGCCAAAGAATAATTATATTTGTCATTTTAAGATTAATTGCAAAATCATAACACTATTAATGAGATAGTGCAGTACACAAAAGTGTCATTGACGCAAAAGGAAATTTGACGCAAAGGGAATTTTCACAGAATTATACAATACACAAGACTTATATCACCAAAATTCTAATATCGATAGGGTACTCGAAAAATAATTGATATAAGTATAAAGCAAAAAAATGCACTGTATAATCACAAATTACATTAATAACAACACACCGATAGGGTATAATTATTATTAACGCAATACAAATTATAATTAAGGATAAAAACTTAATTATTTAACAAACACAAAATTTTCATAATTGTACCCATGATAGATGAGATTACAGTTATACAAATTAAGAGTAATTATGCTTTATAAAAGAATACGATAATTTCATATCATGCATAAACATAAATAAACAATCTAAATAAAGGCCTAAAAATAATTCCATAATAATGATATATTGATAGGGAGAGTATAATATACAAAAGTGTCACTAACAGAATAAGGAATAAGTATAAAAATTTTAGGCCCAAAATCCGAGAATACAATATTGAAAATTACATATTATTCTCGTATTTAACAATATAAAATATTTTAGGGTCTCCAAAATTTTCCTAAAAAATACCAAAAAACATAGAATATTACATAAATAATTTTTGACAAAAACAAAAAAATTTCTGGGCCTTGGAACTGGGCCCCCGCGCTCCCACGCGCTGGGCCCGAGAGTGGGCATCGCAGGAGATGTTCATCTCCTTCGCCCGTCAAGCAGAAACGGGTTGCGATGACCCGCCGTGGAGACCCGATTCGATCTCGCTGTATTCATCACGGTTTCGAGCGATATTTCTTGGTTTTTTGTTCGCAAAGATCCGATCTAGAGAAGCCCCAAATTTATTTTGGAAATCAAAGCTTGAATCGGGTGAAAAACGAACCAACACAACCCGAGTTTGTGCAACAATGGGTCGCGACACATAAGCAACGAATTCACCCAGAATTTTCAGCTATTTCGAGAGTTGTTTTATGGGTTTTGTTCGTGAGATACATACCAAGAAAAGCCCCAAATCAATTTTTGGAATAAATCATCCAAAGAGGGGAATCGTAAAACTATCAAGAATAGAGTTTATACGCTCAAAATACCGCAATGGGAATCTGAGAAAATTCTCTCAACCTTATCAACGAAAACATGTGATTATTGAGGGGTTTAGAACGGAATGATCAGACGAAGATAATCCCTCAAACAATTGTGAGAAAATTTGCTCCATAAGGGAGAATTTGAGAGAAAAAGATTTTAGGGTTCTTGGCTCAACCCTGTTCTTGACTATTAATGAAACAACCATAACCTGTATCTATTTGGCTCTGATACCAATTGAAGGAATTATATGATAATTCATAAACCCAAAAATAATAATAGATACAAGATTATAGCATATTATTCTTAATCATACACGTTACATATAAGAGATAGATCAAGAACGTGTACCTGACAACGAAATAAGGATTGAACCCTCATGTTTGAAAAACTAGAATGAGAGCAAACTCCCCTCAATCACAATTGGTTCATCAGGCTTAGGATTAACCGTCTAATGGGATAACGATTAAGTAACCTATCGTATGAGGGCAGGGACCTCTCATTGGGCATTAATTGAATAGCCCAACCCATCACGGGCTATTCAAAACATAAGCCCATTACAATTCATTATATTGATAAAATGCTATTAATCATAATTAACATATTAATTATAATTCCAGATAATTAATTAATGCTAATCCATAATTTTGATTGATTGAAATAATTAATCTAACAAATACCACAACATGCAACTACCATGGCATATCTAGATCATTATGAACATAGAAATCCAAACTTAAAGTTATCGAACTCAAGCCATAAGCTCAAAACTCACATGTATTCATCAAAGGTACCATCTTTGATCTATCAAGACATACATCTAAACAAAGTGATAGAATCACTTACCTCAACTCCAGCACTTCATAAATTGCAGCCCATAATTATAAGTAAAATTGAAGACCTTACACGCGGCTGCGGGAAGTTGTCTTCCTTCATTAAAAGCACTAGCACCGCTAAAGGCCATACCGTTCAAGCAAGCAGCACTACGCGCAACGCCACACCCTCAACCGCACCGCGTGCCATTCTCTGTCCGATCACCGTGCACAGGTGCCGCTCCGCCGTGCCAAGTTCTTTGTGGCTTGGTCTTCAAGGTTTAGCCTCCCCTCTGTTCTATATGTGAGTTTGTGTAGACCCAAATCCAAGGTTATTTGCTGAGAAAATATCAAATTTGTGCCTTCCACAAGCCACATCCGATTCAGTTGCCCAACTTCAACAACGTTGTTGACGACATGTTTTGGTTCTTCCATAATATTCCTTAAGATTGTTGTAAAAATACCGAATCAGATGCAGACAATTAGTCAGGGGCGTGCTGAAAATATTGTCCTTAAGGAAAATTTCGAAGCAATCAAAATTCCCCCAAGATACAACTGACTCCTCTTGACTATTTAGATGTCAAGGCTCAAAAAGAACTAGCAGAGAAGTTATTTGTTCAAATTGCAAGTATTGTACCCGAATCTGAAGATGAGCTTATATAGAAAATATTTTAGCATTGTAAGGATAAGGTATGTCTTGAAAATACAAAATAGGGAATGACAAATAATAAAGGTGGACGGTGGTTAGCTTTAATGTGGACGGCGGGCAGTCAAAACGTTTTTCTGAGGTAATCAAATGCACCGTCCAAAATATAGCTGTTTGAAGATAAAGTTTTGCTTAAGAAATTAAATTATATTTTCGTAAAAAATAATTTAATTAAGTCCAACCCAAAAAGGTGGCATCCCCTTAATCGTGCGCAGGGGATAAAACGGAGAATTTACATTACGTTGGCCCAATATGGATCCATCGTTATGGGCGATAGCCTTCCCCTTTCTCAAGCCTTTTGTAATCTTAAAACATTTGTTGCCTTATAAAAACTTGAGAAACTCCATCACCAAGCAAGGTGAGATTTACCTTTTTTTGAAATACTCACATATTACAACGTGAGGTAGGTTTCAGATATTTAAACCAAAATCTTCATGTCCATCCTAAAATGGACCAATCTAAAAGATCTGGATGCTGGGAAGGGTTGGCTCGCCCAGTCAACTTTTCGCTCATGACAACTAAATGAATTTGGACTGAAATCTCAAGGATCAACGTTGATAGGTGATCTATAACCCACTATAAATCTCTACTGAAGTTGATTGTTTGTATTAACCTTAGAATAATGGATTTGGGCGAGCCTTCCATCTCCCTAAACTTTGTGTGCAACAAAAAAATATTTAGAAAGATCTTGATAAATAATGGAGAAATTACTGAAAAAGTAAGAAGAAAAAAAGGGTTGCGGCTGAAAGTGAGGAACAATAACCCCCTAGCTACGAACAAAATTCTGCTGTCTCAAAAATGGTGTTTTGATATACCTCATCAATCAAAGGCTGAGAATGTACATAGATGTTAATAAGTTATGATTTTATTTTATTAAATGACAAATTGTCATTGATAGGGGACAGAGAATGAGACAGGAAAATGGGACAAAAGATTTTCATCCACTAGCTACAAAGAAGAGAGAGGGGTTTTCTGGTGGTTTTTCTATGTGTATAATAATAATAATAATAAGTCCAATAATATTTTGTAACCAAATGAAGTGGGAATTATACTATCGTATGAAAATGATAAACCTGGTCAACAAATTAAATGACTGGGAAAGAGTTGAGTGGGCATATTTTGAAAATAGCTAGAATAGTTCTCTTGCCAAATTTCCTTTCAATTGGAAGTTAGGTTGGCCTTCTATATTCAAAGTGCATGTTTGGTAACATGTTCAAAATTCACGTCCAAAACAAAATCGTGGTAAAAATGTCAAAATTGTAATATAATTGGTATAAAATGTGGAAGCTTCAAATGCTAGTTTTCACGTCTAAGGGCTATGGACGTGATTTCTCACATTTACAAGCCATCCCAAACACACTAAAAGTTCAAAAGGAAGAGTCTAGTTCGGTTGGTACTCAGTTGTTTAATTAATTGCACATTACATCAACTATAAATAATTTTTTTCGCCGGGTAAACCTCTTTAAAGTGTGATCCTCGTTTAGGGGCGTAAGGCCTACTAAGAGTCTGTTTGACACGTCCATTCTGTTAGTTTATAACGGATAACTTATAGCGAATAAGAAAATAAGTAGTCCCGTTTGACAAGCGCCTCAATCACAAGCTTATAGTGTTTTTTCACGAGTTTATAGTGTTTTTTCCGGATGCTACTTAAAGTAGCATTTGAGTTTATAACTTATAGCGTTTCATTTTTATTTTCACTTTTATCCTTAATATCTTAATTTAATTCTACAGTTATCCCTTATCTCTCTTTTATGTAAAATCATTAATGAATATGTCCTTTTATATCATTTTATATTTTTCAGCTAATTTAACCATTAGTTTTACGAAACACTTCTACAGAAAATAAGCTAGTTTATCCGTTATTCGCTATCAGTTACCTCATCCGCTATCTACTATAAATTATCCGCGATCAGGTAATTTATCCGTTGACAACTAGTTTTACCAAAAAAAGCTCTAAATGGCATTGTAAATCACCAAACGATATTGAACTATAATTTATATATGATCCTCGATCTATTTTTCTCTATATCATCGTTGTTTTCCTGGTGTAAAATATAATGAAATTATTGACCAAAACGTTGATCATACATATATATATATTATAAACAGAGCATGTGAAGTGCAAATCAAACGTGTATAAAATATACATAATACCTACCATATCTCAAAATTTTGGCACCTATATCTAAAATTATGGATAAAAGAAATGAGTGTTGGTTCAAATCTCCACAATCGAATAACTTTTCACTTTATAGTGTTTATTATTTGTTTTATAGATGTAGACCTCATGTTTCTATATCGCTCTTCAAATAACTGCCTATTATCTTAGTCAACATATGCTGCATGTTTTTGAATCATTCAGTATTAATTTATCTTTTATATACCTAACACTATAATTACTTCGTTAAGAAACAAATACTATGCCTAACACATCTTTTTACGGTTTTGTGGGCATAGTTTTTACTTAATTAAAATACTAGCCTACATATAATCTTGGTTTGATTCTCTTGAACTTACTTTATAAATAGAATAAGTTTATGAGACATTGACAAAATTCTAAAATATGTAATTTGGAAAAGATTAAGGGGAAGAAGCATATAGTTATAATGAAATTAAGTTAATTGGAACAGTGCTATCCTTGGACCCCACTTTGCTAAAAGATAAGAGATGATTCTTTTTCTTTTTTATAAACCAAAATTATATTAGAAATAGTACTAGGAGTACTTTAATCGGTATACATCAAAATCATATTAATGTCACCTAATAGTTAATTACAACAATGTAACTAGTGAAAATCATCTATCCGAAATTACAACATTTGAATCTTTAAAAAAAAAAAAACTCCACTGCTGATGATATAATGGAACCCAGATTTCGCCTATTAACATCAGTTTCCTGGAACCTCTTACCGGCTCAACATATTCATGTTTATAGCCATCAAAGATTAGTTCAGCTTGATGCCCTGACGAATCAGATGATGGATTTAAAACACCAATCAATCAAGTAAAGTTCCTTCCCCCAAACAGGTAAGTCCCTTGCAGATGCTACCAACACTATGAGCTTGCGCCCACAGCCGACAAACCCTCCGTACCGCAGGAACAACAAGGTATATCATGAAGGGCAAAAACACATTCCAGCAGACCCATTTCCTAACTATTTAACAATCACAAAGGACCAAAATGCAACAAATCCCAACATATAAAAGGTACATAGTTCAACCAAAGAAGGAGCCATCATTCTATGCCAATAATCTCATACATTCCAACGAACAATTGCACCAATTAGAAAAAGTAAAATCCCCCTAATTTTATCTTGATCCAGTGCCATGACCTAACCTTTATCAGATCAAATACATTCAAAACATCGACTGATTCTTTTTTAAAGATAATATTATTCATATGTGTCGAAATAGACCAAACAGTTGTAAACCAAGGTATCCCACTCGTTTCATTTTTTTTCCTCTCACCAAACCATAATGATTCACAAAATGAAGTTTGGGATCAAATGGTAGAGCCAGTTGAAAGCCCAGTCAAAAATAGACCTTTCCCCCATATAATATAAGAAAAATTACAATTAAAAAACAGGTGCAAAATCGATTCCTGTCCATGTATGCAAAACTCACTGTTAATTTATTGCATATTCAACGCAATTTTTCGCCTAACAAAGTTAATATTTGTTGGAATCCTATCAAGGATGGACTGCCATGAGGAATACCATGACCTTTAGGCGAAATGGATAAACCAGTATTTATTGAAAAATTCATGCATGGTTTTATGTTCCCAAAAGATCAACCCAAGACAACCTCCTTTTTTGTAAGAGTTGAAATGCATATTTTGAAGTATAGAAACCAGATGGATCATGAATCCATAATCATTTGGCCTCCCTATCAAAGTTCATACCAACAGATTTGATTATATTCAGCAAATCAATTAGAAGATTTTCCTTCCAAACAAACAAAGATGATCTCCACTTTAGCTTCCATTCCCAACATCCATCACTCCATTCCCCCACGCAATCATTTTTATTTACTGGGATGCTAAACATTCTCTCGAACAACGAGCTTAAAGACATATTTCCAGCCCAAGGATCATGCCAAAATAAAGTATTCCTTCCGTTTCCCACTTGTTTTTTTTTAGACTATTCTTGAACCAATCATCGAAAGGATTTGTTGTTTTCTATATTACCCAAGTGTTTCCACCAAGTTGAAGGTACACTATTTAACCGTCTACCAATGGAGGTTCCCCACAAGTTAGGATCCTCTTAATATCTAGCCTTAAGAACTCTACACCACACCGCATCCTTTTCTACCAACATTCTCCATTTCCACTTTCCAAACAAACTTATGATGAATAACTCCACATCCCTCAAACTCATCCCCCTCTCACTTCTTGTTGTTTAAGCAACTCCCAACTGACCCACACTATTTTCTTTTTTTCATTTGTACCCCCCATAAAAATTTCTCTGCATTTGAGTCAGTGTCATGATTACCCTTTTTGGAGCCCTCATGATGGATAAAAAGTATGTGGGCAAGTTAGATAATATTGAGTTCAGAAGAATCACCCTACCCCCAGCGATAGATACTTGCCCCTCCAAGAAGAAAGTATATTCCTTATACCTTCTCTATAACCGGGCTCCAAGTTTCGATTCTCCTTGGGTTTGCTCCAATAGGCAATACAAATTAAAAAAAGGGTACTCCCCCACCTTACAATTTAAAAAGTCAGACGCAGTTTAAAGAAATTCCCTCTCCACACCCTATCACACTGCTCGTATGGAAGTTCACCTTCAAATCAGAAATCAACTCAAAACATCGGAATATAGACTTCATTACCTATAGATTCTCGAAAGATTCCTCCACAATCATTATAGTGTCATCCGCAAATTGTAAATGGACAATTACCTCTCAATTTCACCTAGAGGGAAACCCCTTAACTTGTATGTTTGATTTGCCCTTTCAATCATACTAGTAAGGCGTTGTGCTGCTATCACGAAGAGAAAATGGGCTAATGGATCCCTTGTCAAATTTCCTTAGTGGTCCTAAACTCATATGTAGGACTCCCGTTTACCAAAATGGAGGTTGAACCAGAAAAAATGCATGTTTTTATCCATAATCTTGATTTGTCACTAAAGCCTAACCTCATTAGCATATATTCTAGATAATCCCAGTTGGTCGAATCATAAGTCGTTTCAAAATCAAACACTCCCACTTCAATTTTTTTGCGCACTACCTCATTAACCACTAATACCCCATCTAGAATTTGTCTTTTAGGCAGAAAGGTTGTTTGTGTTTGTGCAATTACAAAATTCAAAGCTATCTTAACCTTCTAACTAACAATTTTGAAATAACTCTATAAAGGCAACCTATAAGGGTTATTGGCCTATAATCATAAATGGACAAAGGACAAGATTTCTTAGGTATCAGAGAAATAAAAGAGGAAGTGAAAACCGATGGTAGCCTAGCATTGGAATGTAATTCAACAAGCATGTTGCATACCTCATCGCAAATGCTTCTCCAAACTGTTTTGATAAATTTGAAGTTGAAGTTGTTTGGTCCCAGGCTTTTGATGTCTTCGCAACTTCAAACAACTTCTTTTATTTCCTCCAGCGTAAAAGGAGCACAAAGACTTTGATTCTCAGCCACTGTAAGCTTGTTAAAGCTTAACCCTTGTAGAGTAGGTCTTGACCATTGTTCCTCCAAAAAAAAACATTTGAGAAATGACATTTTATTACGTGTGTTCAAATCCAAACCGATTCAAATAAAAATCGCAAACCGATAAAAAAAGGTGCCTTCTCTGGTACCTCTAATAATTTTGGGGTAACGATTGCCCTACCTAACCAGAATATGTCACCTCAATTAAATAAGTCATGTTAATGGGTCAAGTCAAATGATTATCACCATTTGATTGGATCACTTAGGTAGAGTAAGTTACACTTGAGGTACTAGAGAATTCACCTAAAAAAACTGAAAACCAAACAAAACCAGATTTTATTGGAAATTTATAGATCTTTTTTTTGTGAAAACCGATTGGATCGGATCGGATTTTGGTTTCATTTTTTGAAACTAAACCGCATATATAAAATTTAATACATACTTATTCTATTGTTAGTATGCGATGACATATTAGACTATTAGTGTATTACCCGATTACCCTACCCCCATGCCCTATTAGACTATTTGTTAGTTTTTGTTTTCCTAATAATACTTATTAGTTTGATATGATCTTATTTTCTACTATTTTAATGTTCCAAACATAAATTGATATTTGTTAATTTGAAATATTTTAATTTTAGTATGTTATATATTATATTTGTTGTTTTTATTTATTATATTTTTTGTTTTTATTAGGGGTGTTCACGGGTCGTTTTGATCCGGATTTACATGGGGGGAAATCCGAACCAATCAAAATCAATTGGTTCGATTCAGATTTGCAGATTTTTTTTTCAGGAAATCCGAACAAAACCAATCTGATCAAAACAGGTTAGTTCGGTTCGGATCGGATCGAATTGGAAGCGAAAAATATTAAATATATATTAAAATTTATACAATTTTTTTAAATTAAATATTTAAATATTAAAATTTATATAAATATTAAAATATAAATATTTATAAAACATATTAAAATATAGTAATCGAGTCAGTTTTGATTGGTTCGGTTCCAATATCCTTGAATCCGAGAACCAAACTAATTATCATCGGTTTTGATTTGGTTCGGTTCGAATCCGAAAACCAAAAAAGATCGAACCAATTTAATTGGTTCGGTTCGGATCTTCGGGTTCATCAGGCCGATCCGAACCAATGAACACCCCTAGTTGTTATTTAAACTTACTTTTTAGTAATTGTGTTGGTAAAAATCGAATCATCTAATCTAATCCAAACTGTATTTAATCGGTTCATATTTGATATAGGAATCAATTCAATTCAAATCGAACCTCAGCTTATTTTTATTTTTGGATCAGATGACTTTTTATCTCAAAATCAATCCAAACCGAACAGCAAACACCCCTACTTTTTATTGCCTACTTCATTTCTGCTACCGGCTTAATGCACTATGAACCCGAAAATAAAGCAGAAATCTGATTGTGCCTTCTCCTCACATTATACTAGTTAATTTTTAGAATAAATTACATTGATTTTTCTTGAGATTTGATTTAATTACATATGGTACCTCTCTTATTTCAAAAGTTAAATTGAATGTAATTTCAATCATCACCTTTCAAGCGGATAACTTTACATTATACTAGTTAATTTTTCGAAAAAATTACATCGATTTTTCTTGAGATTTGATTTAATTACATAAGATACCTTTCTTGTTTCAAAATTTAAACTGAATGTAATTTCAATCATCACCTTTCAAGAGGATAAGTTCACATTATACTAGTTAATTTTTAGAAAAAATTACATTGATTTTTCTTGATTTAATTACATACAATACCTCTCATGTTTCAAAAGTTGAACTGAATGTAATTTCAATCATCACCTTTCAGAGGATAAGTATAATGGTAACATAAATCTCAAAGGAGGTTGGTATAATTTTCAAAACAAAAGGAATATTGGTCGTAATTATGTTAAACTTAGGAGAGATTAATATAATTTTCCCTAATTTTTATATCACTAGTCAAAAGTAGTAATTTTTTATAACAACTAATTTCTGATAAACATTTCTGAGCTTTCTTAAATGTTTAATTTTGATATATTATTAGTATAAAATTTTTTCACTATCAATCAATCAAACATCACCTGATGTGTGACTTTAAAAGTAATTATTGTAAAAGTCACATAATTTTAATGAAGTGACAAGATATGATTAATTGTCTGTGTACCAAAAATATATTCTAATTAAATCCTTTTATTAGTGGAAATAGTTGACATAGGCGGGGGAGGGTGGGTGGGTGGGGGGAGTGACAGTGTAAGACAATCACACCCTGGGTATTAAAAGTGGGTGTTGCTTTGTACATCACAAATTTTTTTCATACACCATATTTTTTTAAAAATAATTGAATATCCCTAAAATATACATAACTATTTTAATACACTCATATAACCTCTATTCAGAAATACATCACTCCTCTCTTTTCCCTCCTCAACCGCCATCCATTCAATAATTGTCTCAGTCACCTATTTGTACCCCACAAAAACTAGCAGCAGAGAGCAAAAACACACTTCAACCCATACCCAGAAATATCAGCATCTTAAACAGCACCCATGGCCACCATCGCACCATTAAAACAACCACCCAAGCCCTCACATTGGCAAACTGTGATTGATTTGGTTTTAAAATTGTTAACAAATTTTTAGTGAGTGGAAACTTTTTATTATGCCAAAATTCCATTAATTAGACTTATTGTGAATGCAAATTGAAGAAATAATTATTAAACAGGGTTTCCTCTAGTCTGAAGGATCGAAAGAAGGAAAACCTTGTGGCTTGTGACGAAGGAAGGGCAGTTGATAATGTTTGCGATGCTATAAGATTTGGTTTTTGATGAGTCCTAGTCTTAGATGATGTTACTGAGAGACACAAACTAATCGCACCATTAAGACCACCCAAGCCCTCACATTGGCAAACTGTGATTGATTTGGTTTTAAAATTGTTAACAAATTTTTAGTGAGTGGAAACTTTTTATTATGCCAAAATTCCATTAATTAGACTTATTGTGAATGCAAATTGAAGAAATAATTATTAAACAAAAAAAACTTTTATGGGTTTCCTCTAGTCTGAAGGATCGAAAGAAGGAAAACCTTGTGGCTTGTGACGAAGGAAGGGCAGTTGATAATGTTTGCGATGCTATAAGATTTGGTTTTTGATGAGTCCTAGTCTTAGATGATGTTACTGAGAGACACAAACTAATTTTAATAATGATTACTGATCTCTACAAATAAATTTTGAAAATGTTTGGATGAAGGAGATTGGGAAAAAGGGTGGGGAGAAGATAAACGATGGTTTCATATAAGCCCGTGAGGACAGAAAAGAAAATCTCTTAAAAGAGGGAAAGATGGAAAGAGAGAAGAGAGAGGGGGAGAATGGGTGGGGGTGAGGAGGGAGAAGAGAGAAAGAGGAAAAAGAGGAGAGAGGAGTAATGTACTGTTTTTAATTTAGATTATAGGTTTTTGAGTAGGGGTGGGCATGGGTCGGGTTGGATGGGTTTTGGTGCATTTAAAGACCCAACCCAATCAAATAAATATGGATTGGGTTGGATCGGTTTCTTCGAAAATTTTCATGTAACTCAAACCAACCCAACCCAACCTCATACGGGTTGGTTTGGGTCGGGTGACCGGGTTTGGTAGTAAATTATTTTATTTTTATCAAAAGCAAATAATGGGGGAAAAATAAGGGAGAAAAATACTATCAATGCATTAATTTGAACTTCCAAATACAAAATGAAGCATACCACTTCAATTTGGAGCACAAAATCCATTAAAATTAAACAAACAAGTGAAATAAAAAATAATAATAATGTCTTCAAACAATTCCTAAACAATTTCACTGACTATCTCTTCAAGCTATTTCTACATGTCTTCAAACTATTTCTGCTCATGTAACCAAAAAATGGTCATTGCAATTTAGGCGGCTGAGTATTAAAGAAGAGTCATCAAATTCAAGATAGAAGAGTCCCTCCACGCTCCAGTAGCTGGACTTATAATATTCCTCTCAATATGTGGGTTGAGTTGGGTTGAGTGAGTTTACAATCTTTGGACCCAGCACCTAACCCATAAGCTATGGGTCTACTTATTTAGAAATCAACTCAACCCAATGACCCGAACCAACCCAGTATTTATGGGTTGGGTTGGATTGGGTACACCGGATTCGCGGGTTGACCCGTAACCATGCCCATCTCTATTTTTGAGTGTATTAAAATAATTGAAGATATTTTAGGATTATTTAATATTTTTTAAAAATTTATGATGAATAATAAAAAATTATGATGTAAAAACCAACACCCTGAAAAGTTTCAAACTAAATGGCTAAATGCAGGCTCTGGTAAAAGTACTAGCGCTAGCACAAACTAAACCCGAGACCTTTTTCTATTAACCATTAAAAAAAAGAAATTAAAAGCAGAGCAAAACCTTTCTGACCTTCAACAAAATATTAGCTTTTTCTTTTTAGTTTTTCGGTACATTTTTAATAGCATTGTTTAATTATTTCAACGTTTGCTTTTTATAAAAAAAAAATTTCTATCATGTGCAAACTTGCACATATTAATGAATCTATATATAAAAAAATTTTATGCAAAAATCACACTTTTAACTTTTCAATATATTAAAGGATTTAATTGGTATACACTGTCAGCGTAAAGATTTTTTACACAGACAACCAATCAGAATTTGTCACATAAGCTAAAGTGTTGGACTCTTATCCTAACTACCTTAAAAGTTACACACACCATGATTTCTGATTGATTGTCAGTGTAAAAAAACTTTATACTGACAATATATAACAATTAAACTTTATATTAAATGCAACATTTTCAAGAGAGAATTATTATTATTGGTTCTTTAATATGTATAAGTTTGCAAATGATAGAAAAACCCTTATAAAAATATATCTATGTGAATTACTATGTTAATAATGTGTTATAATTTTCAAATTTTCTTTTTCTTGGTGCTTTATTTGCAAATTTCTGATAACTCGAATTGTAGAACGGTTTAATATCAACTCACTAGCCATCAAAGAAAGGAAAAAATTACCTCCTGTGCAAGTTGCGTAGACATTGCTCTTTGATATAATGGAAGTTTCTATTCCTTGTCTGATTTCTCTGTAATTTTTCTTTTTTGAACTTATAGATCCCGTTATTCACCAAAAAAGAGGAAAAAATGATGAACCAGTCACACAATAAACTCCATAATACTAAAGCCCAACACAATAATTGGAAAATTCAATTACTAATTCCAATCTTTTTAGTTATTTTGGAGGAAAAAAAATTAAATTATTAGTTGTATTTTCAACAAATTCTCCTGTAATCCTTTTTTTTAAATCATACTTTTTTTTCTGATTTTTTTAATTTTGTTATTTTATCATGTTTTGGTTGTGATTCAGACAACGGAATCAAATGATAAATAAGACATGTGGAAGCATGATAGAGAATTTGCACTACATGATGAAATGTCCACGTCTATGTGTAAAAAGTAGAAGTAGAATTAGGGTAATGATAACGGCAAAAGACAAAGCGTGATTTTGCGTAAAAAGCCGTTGTTACAAACCAACGGCTTCCTTCACAAAGTTAAAACTGCCGCCAAAGGATCTAAAGCCGTTGGGTCGATGCCACGTTGACCAACTGAAACTATCCTCGTAAAACCGTGTAGCACGTTTTGTCACACCCACTTGTTCTACGCCACGTACACCCAACAAGACTCACCGACCGTCAAAAAGTGAACAAACCCCACCTCTCTTTGTTTGACGAAACGACAGCACATGGAGGAGATTAATGTTTAAGAAGGCCCAGAGAGAGAGAGAGACTGAGATGGCTCAATCAAATCTCGGTGTTGCCTTTTCCTTGTGATTTTTTTTAGCTTTTGCTTTGGATTTATTATCAGTACTTCCCTTTCCCTCTCTACCAACCTTGACTCTTGTGTTAATCCACCGTCACACAAAAACATTCCCACTTACCTAATGACCGTGGAAACTTATAAGAAAACGACACTTAGAAATTGAAATTGAAATTGTTCTCATCTACCTAAAATAATAAGATTAAAAATCCGATATTTTGATGATGAGAAATAAAAAATATCAATTTAGTCCTCAAAAATATAAAATACGGATTAATTTGATCCCGGATATGAACTAAAATGTCTTTAAAAATTATCCCTAAAAGAATAATTTTGATCCGTATTTTACATTCTTAAGGATCAAATTGATATTTTTTATTTCTGAAAGATCAAAATATTATCGTATTTTTCTATCAAGGATCAATTTGGACATTTACTCAAATAATAATAATAAGGTTTTACTAACCAGTATTTTAACAATACTGATTAACGACTCAAGAAAATGTAAAGGTTCATGGTGGGTACAGTTTTATAGAATTATAATCGTGGATATCTTGCCGGGCATGTTGCAAATTGCGGATATCGTTTGGGATTTGGTTTTTTTTGTTTTTGGTGCTCTGGGATTTGATTTTTGTTTGGGAATTTTTGCGTATAAAAGAAATGTAAAGTCTTATTCAAAAACTAAAAACCTCAGTTATCAATACATTAACTAAAACATTTTCCCATCAAAACTTATTTGTTTAATTCTTTAAACAAGTACTTTAAGAATACCGGTTAGTATTTCCATAATAATAATAATACTTAAATTTGTAACTTCTCACTGTTTTTGTTATGACAAAATAACTTTTCACTGTTATTATAGATCAGAAGTTTTTTTGCCTTTTGATAAAGTTCTATGGACGTTAGCATAATGATTAATGGTTATCTAACCGGCACCAATGTCTCGAGTCTTAATCACTGCTTTTTGAAATAAATCCATATAATTACATGGTTGACACATTATTCAATGGGTGCAATGTATTTAGTTAACTTTTTTTTTTTACTTTTACTCCTAACTAGTGTTGACTAATGAATGATCATAGATTTTGACCCTTAAAAATATTGTGATTTTTTTTGTTTGAGCCCCTCATTATTAAATTATTTTTAGATTGAGTCTTAAAAATGAAGATTTTCTTTCACGAGTGATCTTCGTGTTAATTCATCATTTCATCGTTACATTGATGTTAAATGCTCAGCTGAAAACTTAGCTGACCATTGTATATCTTATGTGAAACTACTTGGATGCTTCCTTGGACATTTAAGGATTCATCTAACCCTTTAAGAATACTGATCGTATTGTTTTTATCGTTTAATTATAGTTTGTTTCACTTCAGTTTTTATACACATACATTCTGATTCTGCTACCTCAATAGATGCGAGAGATATTTAGCTACAAAGTGATGTGCAAAATACACGATTCTAATAAAAAAAATTGTATTAATTATCTAATCAAAAGATTATAATATTAATGTTTTCTTGTGTTTTATTATTTAAACAGCATAAATAAGTCACTGCAATGTAAGCTCGTTTTCCAATTTCGAAATATAGTTCAACCATACAACTTCATACAAACAATATCATTGAATATAAATCTTATAAATCCAAAAACAAAAGAAAAATAAAATGTAAAGCTTATGGAAATTAATGACATGCATGAAAAACAAATTAACTTTGGAACCTTCTTTGAAACTAGTTTCTTCATCGATCTCTAATGAGTCAAAATCTTGCAATTAAGTTTCTTGTATATAGGTAAAAAAACATATGAAGTAAAACACAGTTTTTCAAAGAGAAGGATATGGAGAGGGATCAAAATCCTTTATAGGTGAACTACAGGGTCCAATTAGAGGGATAAATTAAAAACATTTGAGTCCCATAATTTTTAAGATTATGAAACTCAAACTCTTACGTATCTATCTTTAAAACCTTCAAATGTAGTTCAATGATAGGTGATCCAAATCCCGTCATGAGTGTAACAAAGCATAATCTCATGATGACACAATCGAGTCGTGCATCTATGCTCGTGGAGTATTTTCAGTACTCATTATTTTTTTGTCTAGAGTATTTTCACTTTTAATGTAGTGGAAGCCGAGAAGAGCCCAAAAGGGGGAATTTCTATAACTTGGTCCAAAAGTTGAACGGCAAGTCTTGGACAATAAGCCTTAAAAAGGCTATAATTTGGGATAGTATAGTGGTAGTATTTTTACTCTTTTGAATATAGTGGAAGGCAAGAAGAGCCCAAAAAAGAGAATCCTAACTTAGTCCAAAAATTGAAGGGCAAGGCAAGTCTTAGATAATAAGCCTTAAAAGGCTGTGACTTGGGATAATTTGGGCTCCATAAATATGGGTATATTTGTTTTACAAAACTCATATTGGACTCTACCATAGTTTCAGTTCGGTCCATGAATGTTACTTTCAACTATTTTATTATTCTTATTCTTATCAGTCATTTTTTTTTAGAATAAAAGCTCAAATTAATGCTTTACAAAAAAATATGGTGACATTTTGGTTTCTGAGAAATAAAAAATATCAATTTGATCTTCAAGAATGTAAAATGTGGGTCAAATTAGTCCATTTTAAGGTAATTTTTAGGGACATTTCAGTCCCTACTAGAGATTATTTTCACCCGCATTTTATATTCTTGAGTAGCAAATTTGTATCTTCCATTTCTTAGGGACCAAAATGTCACTGATTTTTTGTCAAAGACCAGTTTGGGCCTTTATTCTTTTTTTATAATAAACTATATCTTAGACACATGAGATGAACGTATGAATTATGTGTGAGGAAAAATATTTCAATCTATTTTGAAAGAATATTCATACTTAAATATACAAAATAATAAATTAAAAGATAAACAAATAATTATTTATGTAGTAGCTGAAACACAAATAAATATATAAGTCCCAAAAAAGTACGGTTGTTGTTCATCTTCGCTATCTTGGTCAGTTTCCATGGCATTCTCAAATTCTTGTTCACTATCATCCTTGTCCTCATAGATAACTTGCATTTTTTGACCTTCATCTATCTCCTTGTCCATAACCTTGTAAAAGAGACCACCAATAAGCACAAGTTGATCATAACTTCTGCTACTCACATTTACATAGCACAGAGAAGAAGCTTGCTTACCTTTGTGTAAAGGATGTCTAAGCAACTTGATAGTTGACTGACAGATTTAAAAGTGGAAACTCTAGACTAAATTAGCTGCACAAAACAACAGATCAATTAAGGATGCAAATGAGTACTTCAAAATAACTATTATGTCTTTTAAATCTGAAAACTGAAATGAAGAAAATGGCTATAAAATCAACAAATCCAAATTACATAATTGTTCATGTAGTCCCAATAGCTTGTGTCAATGACAAAAAGGAAGGGAAACAATGAGATGTGAAACATAATCGATTTTTGCATCCACTATCGCTGCTTGTTGTGAATCCAATAAGGGCCCCGTACCTCCCCCTCCATCCATTATCATATCAGCATATCAACATTTTTTTGTTTAACCTATTGGTGAATGTGGTTTTTGAAAATTTACATAAGGATCGGAATTGACTTTCATTTGAGTTTTTTTAAGAACAGAGACTTAACAAATATGAAATGACATTTGTAAGGAAATGAAAGGGATTTTATGTCAGGTTTCCGTAACAATAACAAATATTGGAATGTTTTACCTTCAACTTCAATATTGCATTTTTTCTCATGAAGCTTTTCCATTAATCTAACATGCATTTGAGTTATTTTCTTCCCTTAGGTGTTGCTAGGGGTGTACGCGGATTGGATTGGATCGGTTTTGAGCCAAAAAATCATCCGATCCAAAGATAAAAACAACTTGCGGTTTGGATTGGATCGGTTTGCTTCCTTAAAAAAATCTCATCCAAAGGATTAGATAATTCGGTTTTTATCGATACATCATTACATAGTTATATTAAGTCAAAAACCAACATTAAACCTATATATATACTAGAATTAATGTAGTTCTAATTCCTAAGTACATGCATGAAATCTTCTAGTACATGAATAACTATTGATTCCTTGGTACATGAATAACTATACAAATTCCAATACATCTAGTATTTGACAATTTCAACAAAAATATTTAAGAGAATGAGAGTGTTCGTTCATAAAAGTATGAAAAACAATGCTTAAATATGAGTAGTACTATAATTTAAAAAATAATAGTATATGTATATAGTAGGTCGGTTTGAATTGGATTGGATTGGTTTTCACTAGGGGATCCGAAATCCAATCCAATAAAAAAAAGCGGTTTTTGCGATTTTCGGTTTTTTCGATTTTCGGTTTGTTCGGTTTTTTATTTTTCGGTTCAGTTTTTACGATTTGAATTGGTTTGGATCGGTTGATGAACACCCCTAGATGTTGCGACACTTCTTTCACTCTATCTATTAACATATCAACATTTTCATAGTGTGCTTCCAACAAAGAGGGCAACCTCAAAAGCATAATTTGTAATGCTAGAACTACCTACTCAAACCACATCCTTGATTCATCTTCAGACATCACCTGAAACAATGAGAGCAATGTTATCAAAATACAAATTGATTAGCTATAAGTAGCAAGACCCATGTACCCAATGTTAGATTTTCTTTATTTCTTTATTGATTCTTTATGTGGAAGCATTAAATCTAGAGGCATACATCCTAAAGCATATATACCACATAGCCTACGATTTATATCATGCCAAATTACTAGGATTCAGAGATTATGAATACACTTGGATTCATCGTATGTTCCTGACCTTAAGCGTTCTTCAAAATACCATGACAATCAACACAGATGAGCGGTGGTCTTATAATTCTTCCTCAACCAAATCTCAGTAGTTCCTTGATGGGACCTTATGCTCTCTTCAGATGGCGAGAGAAGAGACTGAGTATGTCAATTTGATGTATTGGGGATCATAACTGTTCTTGACATATTAAACCTATTACAGATCCCATTATCCCCTAATGGGTCAACACTAGCATCCACTCATTAAGCCCATATCAGGTTCCTTTGGTAGTCTAATGGGCTCACTTAATTAGATCACTAACATTGAGCCCGTTAATAATAAATAGCTAATATAATTGTTAATAAAATATGAGCTCACCTAATAGTTGGAAATATAAATTTCCAACAATCTCCCACTTGGGCTACATATTGTTCCTTAAACTTATACAATTATATCATAAATTCCTTAGGTGCACATCCAAATGTTATTTATCTTTAGACTTCCTCTTAACAATCTGGTCCATCTTATGCATTTACAATGGAACTACCGCAGCTTTCGCCACAACCCAAAACGTGACTAAACCACGATAATCACCATTATGATACACTCAATGACATAGATCAAATATGGATGAGTGCAATGGAAATTGCATGTAATGTGATCTGCATCATGCCTATTTCCATCTGGTCCTGATTTAATCCTTAGTGAGATCAATCAGAAGTACTGAAGTGATGAGCACGGTCGTGTGAGAAATCACTGTCTTTCTTTAGTCCTTAAACGCTGAGCACGGTCGTGCTTGGCCTGAGCACACCCATATCGATAAATCAGCGTCATTCTGCGCTGTCAAATGTAACGGCTCGAACTTCTTTCAGGATTGTCAACTTTCCCCACAAACCAACACGGGTCTTCTCAGCGTGCTTTGTCCCCACTCACATGCTTTCTGGGAATCTTCCCGGAAGGTCACCTATCTCACAATTACTTTAAGTCAAACACGCTTAACTATGAAGTTCTTATGTTCTGGGTTCCCGAAAAGAAGATGCATTTTATTGGTATAGGTAGTACAAATCAATTCTTATAAGCCTTCCTTCAACTGTACAGTCTCATACCTGCACAGCCTCAGGATCCCTCTCATTCTGATGTGAATTTGGTTCATTCATGTATCCCTTTGCCTAGAAGCCTGCCAGAAGCCTCTCCTTGTCCATGCCTCATGCACCGGCGTTCACTCCCCGCCATCGTCGGCCTCAGGCGTTACATGCCCACCAGCTTCCTCCTGCTTAGTCCCTGAACCACATCGTACTGGGAGAGGTCCGCTCTAATACCATTTGTAATGGCCCGAACTGCTTTCAGGATTGCCAATTGTCCCCACAAACCAACACGGGTCTTCTCAGCGTGCTTTGTCCATACTCACACGCTTTCTGAGAAACTTCACAGAAGGTTACCCATCCGACAATTACTCCAAGTCAAGCACGCTTAACTATGGCGTTCTTATGTTCTAGGCTCCCAAAAAGAAGATGCATCTTGTTGGTATAGGTAGTACAAATCAATTCTTATAAGCCTTCCTTCAACTGTACAGTCCCATACCTACACAGCCTCAGGATCCCTCTCATTTAGATGTGAATTTGGTTCATTCATGTACCCCTTTGCCTAGAAGCCTACCAGGAGCCACCCCTTGTCCATGCCTCATACATCGGCAATCGCTCCCCACCCTCGTCAGCCTCAGGCGTTACATCAAAGGCCAGCCAGCGCAAGGCCTTACTAACACAACACGGTTATGCTTTCCTTATGCGCGGTTGTGCGACATGTGAGCACGAACGTGCTCCACATGAGCATGGTGGTTCTCCATATCAAGCACACAAACAAGTTCAAGATTATAAACCGTCAATTTTATTTCTACAGAAAATCCAAATAACTCAAAATCTTGAATCCAAAGTATAGAACATAATGAAAGACTCCCACTAAACCAATGTATCCTTAGTGACAAAAACCATATGAACAATATGCTCATGAAGTACTTTATGTATCAACTCCTTAGTCAGTGGATCCAGCTCGCATAGAGTACTTCCTTATATGTTCTATAGAAATCTATTTATCTTGGACTATTTCCTTCAACAACCAGAATCTTGATGTCAATAGACTTTATAAACTCCTATTATTGTTGAAGTACAATACGATCGACTTATTTGTCATAACGTGACTTGGGTGGTATTTCAATACCTTTTACTATATGCAACCAAATGCCAAAAATACTTCAGCCATATCCCGTAGTCAGATGCCTATTATCTTGGCATCCTGTAAAATCGGAGTCAGAGTTCCTGATGATCTCTAAACTATCAGATCTCCGATATGTGAGCATATGTCCTTTTGTTCTCTTTAAATATGTCACATTCCTTATGGTTGCTTTTCCAATAATCCATTCTTGAATTACTCAAGTATCTGCCTAATAATCCTATTATGCCCGCTATTTTCGGATGCACATAAAACTGAGCATACTTCAGACTTCCCACATCTGAAGCATAGGGAAATCTTCTGTATTTACTGGATTTCTAGATTTCCTTTTGTGCAATAATTGAGACTAAAATTGTCTCCCCTAGTGGCCAGGGTATCCCCTATTTTACTATCTTCCATTCCGAACTTAACCAAAAACTTTATCGATATAGCTCTTTTGTGATAACCCAATGATATCTCGACAATGATCTTTAGGTATTTGAATTCCTAAGACAAAAGAGGTGTCCCAAAGATCTTTCATCTCGGAAATTTTTTGTTAGAAATTTCTTGGCTTTGCTCAATAAGCCTATATTGTTGTTGGCAAGAAAAAATATCGACATATAATCCCAGGAATATAAACTTACTCCCATTGAACTTGTGATACCCACAGTTGTCCATAATATTCATCTCAAAACCAAATGATACAATCACTTGATGGGACCTGTGATATCACTAACAAGACGTCTTCTTTAGCCCATAGAAATATTTGGTCAATTTGCAACCCATCTTCTCCGGGTCTCTTGACACAAAATTTTCCTGTTGCACTATATACATTTGTCTCACCAATGTTCCCATTTTGAAACACCGTTTTGAGATCCATCTTATGAAGCTCCAAATTATAATGAGCAATGAGAGTCATGATTGTCCTAAAAAGGTCCTTCAATGGTACTGAAGAGAAGGCCTTTTACAGTCAAGCTTTTCTTTTGAGTATAACCTATTACCACTAGACAAGCCTAATATCTTCTTAAGGAGACTCGGAAACTTGGGTGCAAGGCCACCGATGTCCCCATTGAACAAAATCACAAAATGGGGAATGATGAAGAAAGCCCCAAAGTTGATATATCTCAGTATCAGAGATTGGTAGGGAAGTTGATATACTTAGCATATTCCAGGCTAGACTTAGCATATGCTCTCAGTGTGGTTAGTCAGTTTATGCATGACCCAAGAGTGATACAATTACAAGCTGTGGATCGCATCCTGCAGTATCTTAAAACCACACCTAGAAGAGGATTTCTTTTCGATAGGAATGGAAATCTAGCTATCGAAGTCTACACTGATGCAAATTATGCAGGTTCAGTTATTGACAAAAAAATCAACATCAGGGTACCATATGTTTCTTGGTGGAAATCTTATAACATGGAGAAGTAAGAAACATAATGTGGTTGCTCGATCTAATGCAGAGGCTGAATTTCGAGCTATGACACAAGCGGTCTGCTAGTTGTTATGGATGAAGATTGTACTTCATGATCTCATAATACAGTATGACCCTCTTATGAGATTGTATTGTGATAACAAGTCAGCCATTAGTATTGCTCATAAGCCGGTTCAACATGACAGAACCAAGCATATAGAGATAGACCGTCACTTTATTTAGGAGAAGATAGATAATTGTCTAATCAACACAGCATATGTCCCTTCGGGACATCAATAGGCAGATGTGTTAACTAAAGGACTTCCCAAGGAACACTTTCAAGATCTTACTAGCAAGCTGGGAATGATTGATATCCATTAACCAGCTTGAGGGGGAGTGTTGAGAATAATTGTTATATATTTTCTTTTAATGTACAGATTCACCTATTTATTTTTAATTATTAGAACACCTATAATATAAGCCCATTCTATGAAGGTAGGTTTTTTTTTTTTTTTTTTTTTTTTTACTGATAAAGGTAGTTATTAGCTCATGTCTATATAATGTAAATCCTTATATTGACCAATAATGAAATAATATTCAGATTATTCCATATTTTCAAGTATACCTTCTTGACATATACAATTTATGACCAATATTGCTTTTGAAACAAATCATAAAAGCAAGGCGGTTTCTACAGTGAACAAGCTTAGCATATCGCTCATTGTGAGCAACATGAACTCAACCGTTAGATTTTATAAAAAAATTAGACGAACGAGATTAATACACTGCAACTAGTTTTCTCTCTTGCTCTAAAATCGATTACTTTGCTATTTTTAATAGATTACTATTCAATTTTGGGGGTTCAATTTCCTAATCGATTTAATCCTCAAATTTCTAATCGATTAGAAAGGATTTGGACTTATTGAACAACGAATCATTTTCATGAATATTGACACAACAACATCATCGCTCCCGTTTTGCACAAGACCTACCATAAAAGATGTTCAATTTGTCTAACTCGCATAAGCAAGCTGATTAAAAACCTTTATGCAATCATCAACCATGATGCATCTTGAATACATCGTAAGGAGCGAGGTCTATGAGCAACACCAAATTCTAGACCAGATCTAACAAGACCATGAATCAATTGGCTATTAACTAAAGCACCCTAGATTACCACAACTAATCAAGATGTTGGCAAGAGTATACGGATATTCCTTCCAACGTCCACTTGTTGTTTCTCTCATCCATCCATCTCTGTTTCTGGCGACCTACGTTTTCTGGATATTTCCGACGAGGTCTGCCAGTTCTACAACGACGAGGATAAGGTCTGCTGTCACCCCCAAGGACTGGCCTCGTAAATTCCTTATCCTTATCAAATGGTGAAAAGAGTTGTCATCCTCAAATCATACCCAAATTAGAGTTGTCATCCTCAAGGTGGCTCAACAAATTTGTTAAAAAAAGTGACAAATTGGGTGAAATATTTCAATTTGATTCATAATATTAGTGGGATATTTGCATTTTTTTGCTTCAACTTTTATCTTGTTATGAGTTGGGTATGTTTTCTTGATCTTTTACAAAGGTTAAAAAATCTAGACATTTTATGCATACACTATGATGGGGATGGGGGACTTGGTTCTGCAAATCGACGTCGGGATTGCCGGTTGAATTCGGGCAGTGGCTGGGCAGTGGGACTTGAGGGAGGAATTGGGAAGAGGGGAATGAGAGAGGAAAGAATAGTAACCGGGAGTGGGATGTGTCAATTTTTTGGTGCGACCGAGCAAATCGGTTGCAGTATATTAATCTCACCCGTCCAAATTTTTTTTGGTTAAATCTAACGGTGAATTTAATTCTCTCGCGGTGTGTGACTAGTCAAGGTCGCTCACCCTAGAATTTGCCATAAAAGCAATTGATATACCCAATGCAAACATTTTGAAGGACTTTTAGCAATTATGGATCCAAATATAAGTAACACTTTCATTTAAAAAAAAAGAATTTTGAAAGTCATGTTATCATTGCTGAGCCCCAAAAAAAGGAACAAAAGCAAGGTCCTTGTACACGTATGAAGTCCATTTACTTTTGTTTCGAAAATCTATTTCAATACCAACAAAAGACATTCACGTACAAAAAGGGACAAATTCATTCTTGATCTGAAATCAATGAACATATAAATTCACTTGTAGTTATTGCATTGAAGCTCACGAAATCACTATGACCATAAATCAATTTCATGGCAATACATTCTGGACACATCAATTAGCGTTCAACCAAAATAATTAAAATCCCAAAATTAGGGTTCATACAAATTGGGAAAACATTATTGTTCATGGAGAATCATAAAATTCCATAAATCCTAATAATCTAACAACGATGATTGCTCTGATACCACTTGTTAGATTTTCTTTATTTCTTTATTGATTCTTTATGTGGAAGTGTTAAATCTATAGGCATACATCCTAAAACACATATACCACATAGCCTAGGATCTACATCATGTCAGATTACTCGGATTCGGTGATTATGAATATACTTGGATCCATCGTATGTTCTTGACCTTAATCGTTCTTTAAATGGAAGAACTTGATCGCCAACCTTTGCGGAATGAAAGCGATCAACACAGATGAGCGGTGGTCTTATGGTTCTTCCACAACCAAATCTCATTAGTTCCTTGATGAGACCTTATGCTCTCTTCAGATGGGGAGAGGAGAGACTAAGTATGTCAATTTGGTGTATTAGGGACCATAACCGTTCTTGACGTATTAAACCTATATTAGGGCTCTCAATATCCCCTAATGGGCCAACACTGGCATCCACTCATTAAGCCCATATCAGGTTCATTTGGTAGTCTAATGGACTCACTTAATTAGATCACTAACATTTAACCCCTTAATAATAACTAGCTAATATGAGCCCACCTAATACTTGGAAATATAAATTTCCAACACCCAAAACTCCTAACTTGCAAAAGCCACAAATTAAAATTGAAAATTATAACCAATTTAGCAAAAGCAACCCAATCATATAATAGATGAAGTATGAGTTACCTAGTTTAAATTCTAAAAGACTTCTTTGTAAACTACATTAGAAGTGATGTTGGAGACATGATCTTCATTGTCACATATAAGTAACTTCAATCAACGACATGAAGTAACTCTTGAAATTGCAATATATAATTGTCCACGTGAAAATACTGACTGCGGAAGATAGATACCCACATGCTTAAGAGATTGTCTTTGACTTTTATTCATGGTCATCGCAAAAGAAACAAAAACAGGAAACTGTTTATGCTGGGGCCAATGACAATCTAAGAATATAAACTTTCTAGTCAATATTACTTCTTGAGCGGACTTATGCTTCTAAAACATAAGCGTCCATTTGGGTAATTATAAGTCGAGTCTCATTGCGTAATCCTGATAATTGATCTATATTTCTCAATAACATTATCAGCACACCGATCCTGAGTTTTAATTCATGATTTGGAAGTCTAAAAGAAGTAATGGTGTTGAGAAATTCGGGAGTATGAACATCATCTGGCCTTCATTCAGTGAATAGGGGCTATCATAATTTAAGTACTTTTTTGCTTCGCCAGGAATCAATGACAACATATAATCATTCAAGATGCTCACAATATCATTCCTAGGTGCTAAATTTGCTCTATGTTGAAAAAATGATGGATCACTCATATTGCCCAAAAAGGATGGATAAAATGCTATCAACAATAGAAGCAAAAAGGTCACCTGAATTCATTACTAGCATATCATCCGAGATTTAAATGTCAGCATCTCCATTCTTGTTTTCTCCAATACTTCCATCTCCAATACTCAATATCCAATCTGAGAATTCTTTCATTTGGTTGACATCAGAAGATGAAGTCCCAGTTTGAAGCCTCGTGTTTTTAATTAATTTTAGGAGCTGACAAATTTGCCAAAGGTATGATGGATTAATGTTGGCATGAACAACTTCTTTTCTAGTTCCCTTCAGTATGACCAAAAGAATTTGCCTGAAATCACCGTCCAAGATGACAACTTTTCCTTCAAAAAAAAGATTTAAACTACCAGTATTACAGAATCGAAGGATATCCCTAAAGGTTCTGTCGGCAGCTTCAAACCAATGCTTATTAGTCATTTGCGCTTCATCCCATATGATAAGCTTTGACTTGATTATTAATTCATCTAAAGGACTACCTTGCTTAATGTTGCAAGTAGAATCTTCGTCAACATTTATTGGAATGACAAATCTTGAATGTGCAGTTCTTCCACCAGGAATTAGCAGAGCTTCTATACCATTAAAAGCAACGGTGAACAATTTCTCCTTAGGATTTAATGGTAGCAAAAATGTCTCTCCAAATAAACTTTTATCTATTCCCCCATGTCCATAAAGGAAGAAGAGTCCACCAGGATTTTCGTTGACACATAACATGATTCTGTCATATATTTGCTTCTACTCAAAGTCATCGTGGACATCAAATGCCTATGCTCTGAAGCTAGTCCTTGCCTGCCATTATTAAGTTCATCATAAATGAGTCTGTTTGGTGATGCAGAAATCAATGACATATCTGGCGTAGGCATAGATGGGAATTCAATCAAGCTCTTGTTGCTGCTTTGTAACAATGCCTCTATCTCTGCTAGAGAAAAACTTTTCAACTCTTCCTCTGACAAAACCAAGTCTGCAATCAACCATATAAACCAAAGTTATTAACGAGAATAGTTTAAAAACAATGGAATTTTATCCATAGACCAATAAGTTCAATATAAAGAAATATATTATCATGAAATTCTATCCTATGTCATTAGTATGATACTTCTAATAATTAATAACATTTCATTAGAAGTTATTAACAATAGAATTAGAATTCTTAGGAACATCATTAGTATGATACTTCTAATAAATAAAACTAGTAAATTCAATATAAAGAAATATATTACCATGAAATTGTAGCAGTATACGATGCATGTGCAAGATGTCATCACTTAAATATTCTCAAAGTGTTATTGTCATGACCCGAATTTCGTAGCCATGACCGGGCGAAAGACATTTCCCTTTCGTAGCCTCACAAGCATACATAAATCTGTTTCATCCAAAGTAAAAGATTATATTCATTAATTACATTAATATAATGAATATAATACATCAGAGTAACTAAACAACATATAAATTACAAAGTCCTTCTTTAACTAGAAAGAAGATAAAACTATGGGTACAACCCAATAAAACTATTCACATAGCATCCAAGGCTTTCGGTGACTTCGCAGATACCTGCATCTGAAATGTTAAACGTGAGGTGAGTCAACTGACTTAGTGAGGGAGTTCCCCCAAACACATGCAGTCACACAAAACCAAGTGCAAAAATAAAGTCACACGATCCCACAAAACTCTAGTTTAAACAAATAAATAATCATTTCAAAGCTACACATCACAACTATATTTCCGAATGCAAATATTTCCAGAAGCAAATAAAGTACCATGTGCACATGTTGTCCCTCAATAGAGTACTTGTGGAATGGCTTGCGCTATTGTGAACACCTCATTTTGACCGGATAATCATAAAAAAGTCTTTTTTTTAGAAATCCAAAAAAAAAATAATAATAATAATAATAAATAAAAAATAAAAAATAAAAATAATAAATAAAAAATAATAATAATAATAATAAAAATAAAAATAAAATAAAAAAAGTTTCAGCCCATAACCCGTCTATCTCCATAACCCGTCTATCTCCTCCATAACCTGTCTATCTCCTCCAAAACCTGTCTATCTCCATAACCTGTTTATCTCCTCCATAACCTGTCTATCTCCTCCATAACCTGTCTATCTCCATAACCTATCTATCTCCTCCATAACCTGTCTATCTCCATAACCCGTCTATCTCCTCCATAACCCGTCTATCTCCATAACCCGTCTATCTCCATAACCCGTCTATAACCCGTCTATCTCCATAACCCGTCTATCTCCTCCATAACCCGTCTATCTCCTCCATAACCTGTCTATCTCCTCCATAACCTGTCTATCTCCATAACCCGTCTATCTCCATAACCCGTCTATCTCCATAACCCGTCTATCTCCATAACCCGTCTATATAACCCGTCTATCTCCATAACCCGTCTATCTCCCATAACCCGTCTATCTCCATAACCCGTCTATCTCCATAACCCGTCTATCTCCATAACCCGTCTATCTCCTCCCATAACCCGTCTATCTCCTCCATAACCCGTCTATCTCCTCCCTCATCCATCAGAAACCCTAGCCTCCACCTCATTTTCGCTCTTCCCCTTCCCCAAAAACACAGCCGCACACTAAACTCTTCCAGCTCCAGAAATTGCGCAATCAATCTTCTCCCAATTTGGAAATCCAGCAGCCTAACCCGGATCCACATCAGAAACACTCTCTCCCTCATTCAATTTTTGGACCGAATCATACTCAATCCCGTAGATCACGTTTCACGCAAGCGGAGGGTGCGAGATTACAGGGATGTGATTCTCATCCATTTTCCATAATCAAGGTAATATCGTTACTCTTTATGGTTGATTCAAATCAAGATATTTGATTGTGGTTTTTCATTGATTGACAGGAAAGAGAAATCGGAGAGATGTAGAAGGGGTCACTCTATAAAGAACAAGGGAGGCAACCAGAAAAAGGGGGAGAGCCAGAGGAGACCCATAGAGCACAAAACAGAGGCGAAAACAGGCATAGGGGGCGCAAAAGGAGAAGCAGAAAATGCAGACACAGTACTAAGGAGGAAGGGGTGCGTACAAGGGACCAAACAAAGGAGCTTTCAGTTTTCTTTTCCTCATCTCCCTGCTCGAGTCTTTCAAAGGAAGAAGAAAAGGCAGGGGCTGAGCCACTACACCTAGACCCCACCTTGAGTTCTGACCTAGTTCTGATCCAGGTTGAGATTTGTTCTAAGTTAGGTACTGGATTCGTAAGATTAATAATATATTGGGATAGTTTTTGTGATCTGTTATGGTGTTTCAATGAGTCTGGACATTTGTATATTTTTTTAGAGCATTATTTTGATTGTGAATGAACATAAACTGTTTGACCATATGCTGATACCGAATTTTATCATTGATGAATAGATTGGTCTAGTTGTATGTTCTTGTTTGCAGAATTATTTCCCAGTGACTTAGCTACATTGAACTAATATGAACTAATATTTTTCTTTATGCACTGCCTGTTACGTGTTTGATATGTGAACTGAATAACAATTGATATCAATTATCTTGAGTTCAGGTTGTTGCGAATCATGACTTTTATGCTTAATAGGATCAACCTGATCATTATGGTTGTTGTTTGCAAGGTTGCCCGTAGATTGACTATAGTGTGGTACTGAGTTTGTTGATCTGGGTTGTCTAAGTCAATTTGCTTCTATCATAAAATTGAATTGCTTCTGGTACTCATGAAATGTGACTTTGTTATATAGCGTGGGCTCTAAAATTGATTCTCATGTAGTCATGTTTATTGCATCAATGGTTATTATATAATCTCTTGTCTGTTTAAGGTGAAGAATATAGTACCTCCTATATGAATCTGGATGATAGTTTGTCTTGTTTTAATGAATCATGTGTGTATTGTATTTTCTGACAGCCCATGTTTCTTGTTTGTAATTTGTGTTAGAAAAATTGAATTCCAGTTCTGTTTGTCTTGTTAAAAATATGAGACACAAGGTGCTGGACGTAAATTTTCTTGGATTCAAAATCTTAGCAATTTGGGCATCATCCTGGTTTAAAACTCTGGTTGTTTGGCATTTTTTATGCTGTCAACAGATGCTCTTGTAGGCATAAATTGGGCTATACAACTCGGAATGAGGCATCGTTTTTTTTCATGGAAACCTAACACAGAGATCTCTAAACCATAAAAATCAGGACGAAATACTTTCTGAGTTAATGCCAGTTTAGTTTTTTTTTTAAAGATAAGGTCTGTTTTGCGTGTATTCTGGTTTTTGACACCATTTGTTCTTTAGATTTCTGAATGTTGGATTTATGTTTTTCTCGTTGTATGGAGTCATGCTACGGCTTCAGGATGATTTAATATAGGATGTTCTCCTCAACCATTTTATTTTATTTTTGTGAAGTTTGATTCATTGTTCTTTTTATATTCTCGTAAATTTTTTGGGGGGCAAAATAAGTATGTTAAAGTTCGTTAATTATTTGCACAATTAATTTGGGTAACCGTTTTTCTGGGTGCATTAGGGGTGCTGTGGGGTTAAGTCCTCATCCTTCCCTATGCGCAAGCGACTCCCGGACTCGATATGGTTCCAAAGATCATTTTTTAAGGTTTTTCCAATTTTTTTCCGAATTAAATAAAATTGGTGGCGACTCTACATGTTTTTAATCTAATCTCTTTTTTCGTCGTCTTCCTTCGCGATTCGGTCACGGCAGATGGCGACTCCACTGGGGACAGTTAGAGAGTCAAGCCCATTAAAATTAATTGTGCAAATTTTTAATGATTTCTAACTTATTTATTTTACCCCCATTTTTTTGGCTTGTTTTGCAATGAAAAAAAATGTTGAAAAATATCATGTTTTTGTGTGTGAATTTATTTAGCTTTTTTTCATTAGTTATTTGTTTATTTATTTATTTTTATTGTGTGCTTTATACATGATTTTTTACTTGCTACTTCAACCTTTAGGTAGATGACTTTGGATCCTTTTTCTTGCTATTTCAACTCTAGGGCAGATGACCTTGATTCTGTTTCCTGTATATATGGGTAGCTTTGTTTTTCAGGTGTGTTTTTTTTTAGTTTTTAGGATTATATG
This sequence comes from Ammopiptanthus mongolicus, assembly GCA_039655645.1. Lineage (NCBI taxonomy): Eukaryota > Viridiplantae > Streptophyta > Magnoliopsida > Fabales > Fabaceae > Ammopiptanthus > Ammopiptanthus mongolicus. Next base: position 14,116,069 of record CM077351.1, on the reverse strand, counting down.
TACGGAGCCCTCCACACACATCACCGTCATTTACTGCACACACTTTTCAGCTCTGTACCCGAGCTTGTGGAAAACCAAGGATTAGGAGGTGCCTCAGCATTGTCATTGAAAGGCCTTGTGCCCCTCTGATATTTGTTGTTTCACCACTCAGATTGTTATTGGTATCATGGACTAGTCATCCTGTAAGGGTTTATCCCTACTTGTGGCTAGGATCATGAGCCAGCTCCTTGCCTTTCGAGACAGGGACAATCTGGGGACCATGACCTTTAGAAGTCTAGACCCACCTTGATGTCTGCACTGATAGATCGACTTAGTGTCTATCCCACTAAGAGTCATGACCCTAAGACCCTTGTATAGGTTGTTCCTTTTAGGACAAATGGGGAGCATACTCTTTCCTCTTCTCTCTTGTTACTCTTTTTCTTTTTCTTCTTACTTATCTTCTATTTCAGATCTTATAAAAAGAAGAAAAAGAGAAAAGGGGTAAATGGGATAGTATTTCAGTGAAAAATTTCGCTTCGGAACAAAAAGATCTACTGGATAGATCACAAGGAGGGCCATTCATTAGAGGATCATCCATATCCTTTGGGTTTATGACCCTATAAGGACCCCTTTCCGTGTTGCTCTGCTTTTTGAATGTGAATTCTGTTTATGAAGAAGAGACTCCATTACCATTCGCGTAGCAAGAAATGGAAATGACTCTGTGATGAGAAGAAAGTTAAAAATGTAAGCAACTCGAAGATGGATATTAGGATTAATGTGAAAGTCAACAAGGTGAAAACTTTGATGGAAATAACCGATGCGAATCATTGAGGGAAAAATGCGCCCATTGATCGGTCATCATCCATGCATAACCTAAGGAGGACGTGCTCCTAGAGTTGGGCATGGGATGAAAATTTCTTCTTATAAAGGCAAATTTTCCTTGATAAAAAGATTTCTTTAGTGTGAAGAAGGCGATCTTTCCCTGAATTGTTTTTCTCCTTCACTTGTTATTTGCTTAAAAAAAAAACAAACAAAAACAAAAAAAACCAAAAAGAAACAAAGAGTGCAGTAAGTTCGTCCTTATAATGTGGATAAATTGAACCGTTGTGCTTTCAAAAAAGTTGATACCAATCAAACCTTGTTTCTAAGGATGGAAGTTGATGGACAAAGAGTTAAAAGAACTTCAAGTCATGAGGTGGAGGAAATAAGAAAATAAATGGGCAAGATAGTAGAAGGGCAAACTAAGATTGAAGACATGCTGAGGACTTGCAGGCCCGTCAGAAAAGTTTGAGTCAAAATGTTAGAAAAGTAAGAAGGATCATACAATCTTAACACAATTGATGCTCGTGAGCATTATGGGATGACATAATCTTATAGCTCACCTATGTCATCTAAGAAGGAAAAAGCTACAAACCATATGATTGGGTAAAGTCAGAAGATGTTGATGAGCTATAATTGCCACATAAAGATTGCTGGATCGTATTGTTCCTGTGTTTGACTTATTCTGAAGCTTTATGGTAATGGACTTGCATGGATTGTTTTTATGTCCTCTATCTTTGAATAGAAGTTTGTGTCCTTTCATGATTGTGATGAACATGTATAGGAATTGGAAGAAGTTTCAAATCCCCTCTTCAAAAAAAAAAAAAAAAGAAGAAAATAATGAAAAGAAAAAAAAATAAATAAATAAATGGGAGCAAATAAATGAAGGTGTGGTTTTTACCGTGTATTAATTTTGTCTCAAGATTAATTTTTATGTGAGATGAGTAATCTGGATTTGAAATGAGGATTGGCCATCTTTCTCTACCCTCCATAAAAAAATCATTTTCCCTTGTTACCCCTGTTGGGCCTTACAAATTCTTTCAAATAACCTTAGACCAGGATCACCCCTACGCTAGGGGTTGGCATTAGTTAAAGGTTGATTGAACCAACATCGCGTGAAGGAAAGGAGGGAAATGTGAAAGAGATGCCCAAAAAAAAAAAAAAAAAAAAAAGGATGATAAGGATGGAGGAGATACTAAAAAAGAAAAATTGAAGGATGAAACAAAAAGGGAGAAGAAATGATCAAAAAAGAAAAGAAAAAAAAGGAAGGACTTTTTGGGTTCAAGATAAAACAAATAATGTCCTTGATGATGCGAAAGTAATCTTACCTTTGTAAGAAAGCCAAAGATCATGAGTCTCATTCACCTTTAAACACTTGTTGGAGCCTCTTATACCTTTCTTTTCTTAAACCCTTAACCTTGGCCACGTTACAACCTTTAAAAGTCCATTCGGATCAATGAGGGGTTACTCTTATTTTCATAAATCTTAATCTTGAGACAAAGACAAAGTAATTACACCTTTTTGAAGTATTTGTTTTTGCTCCATGAAAAAAAAAAAAAAAAAAAAGAAAAAAAGCCTGCTAGACCGAAAACCCGCAAGGGCGGTCTAAGCAAAAGTTAGGGCAAACAAAAAGGAAGAGGAAAAAAGAGGGATTTACGCAGGGACAACCTTCTCCATCGTTGAATCCAACCCTCTACTGGGGTAGATCTTTTGGTTGAATGTGGCCCTACACTGGGGCAAATTTTCGCGTTGTTAATTCTGCTCTACACTAAGGCAAGTTTCCGCGATGTTTAAGCAAGCCCTACACTGGGGCAAATTTCTGCGTTGTCTAATTCAGCCTTACATTGAGGTAAAATCTTGTGTTGTTCAATTTCACCATAAACTGGGGCAAATTTTCTTTATTGATCAATTTGCCCAACACTGGAGAAAATTTTCGTGTTGCTCAACCGGCGTAAATTTTCAAATTCGAGTTGGTCTTGGACTAGGGCAAATTCCCCTTTGTTCAATTTCGCCCAACACTGGGGCAATTTTGTTTTACCCTTCAAAGGGTCACATGAGTCAGTAATTCTTGATTTGATTTCTTTGTTGTCCCGCCTTGTATGGTTATTCATTCATTGCACTCAAGCCTTCAAAGTCCTCAAGGAAGCTCTTTTAACTAATCTCCTTCATGAGTCACTTGTCGATCCATGGATATCCATTAGGTAATGCTTCAAGATAAGAGAACATAGGTTCAACAATATGGTTCAACAATCTAATGGCAATCTCCCCAGGAATCATTCAAGCCACAAGAAGCTCAAAGATCTTAAGTGGAGATGATAGATGATATTCTCATGAAGGAATCAAGATTATAAGGTAGCTTGATGAAGACAAGTGGTGTTTAAGATGTTACATCCCAAGACAAAAGGAACGTGGTTTCACATAGATTCAGCAAGACCCCGAGATAACTGAATAAAGGGTTTGATTGGTCGACGCTTGTCAAGAAGCACCTGGTTCAATTTATCTGCAAGGTTACTCTTCACACTCTTTGTTTCCCTTTTGCAAGTCGGTGTCGAGTTGGCCTGCCATTGCAAATGACCAAAATCTAAGTTTCCCTCTTGTGAGTCGGTGTCCAGTTGGCCCGCCAGCATATATGTTTAAGAAAAATGCAAGAAAGAAAGAAAAATCATGGCTCTAAGTCAAATTAACTCCAAGTTGAGACTTTGTTTTCAAAAATCTCGAGCCCATGTCTAGTTAACTTGCAAATAATAGGAATAAAAAAGTGTAATTCTGATGACTTTTGTAGCTCAAGGCCTATTACTTTTTGTTTGAAGGCTCCTAACCTAATTCTCCTTTTCGGTTTACAGACACATCGCAAAAGTTGTCTTAAGGCCCAAATCAAAATGTTTTTTTGGCTCAAGCCTATTTCATAAATTTCATGGCTCATAGCCTAATTCATAAGTCCTTTGGCTGAAGGCCCTTTTCATAAAAATTGTTCGGCTCATGGCCCAAGTCATAAAGTTTTTCGGCTCAAGGCCTACTTCATAAGTTGTTGATCCACCACATCAAATTCTCAGGTAAAGGCCCCATTCATAAAAGTTTTGGGATCAGAGGCCCACTATCATTTATTTTTCCGAGCTCAGAGGCTCATTGTCATTTAATTTTTGGGGAACAGAGGCCCACTGTCATTTAATTTTGAGCTCAAAGGCTCATTGTCATTTAATTTTCGGGATCAGAGGCCCATTACCATTTAATTTTCGAGCTCAGAGGCTCATTGTTTTGGGATCAGAGGCCCAAAGTCATTTACTTTTCGAGCTCAGAGGCTCTTTGTCTTTTATTTTTCCGGGATCAAAGGCCCATTGTTATTTAATTTTTTGAGCTCAGAGGCTCATCGCAATTTAGTATCTTTGGGATCCGAGGCCCACCATCATTTATTTTTCCGAGCTCAGAGGCTCATTGTCATTTAATTTTTGGGATCAGAGGCCCAAAGTCATTTACTTTTCGAGCTCAGAGGCTCTTTGTCTTTTATTTTTTCGGGATCAAAGGCCCATTGTTATTTAATTTTTTGAGCTCAGAGGCTCATCGCAATTTAGTATCTTTGGGATCCGAGGCCCACCATCATTTATTTTTCCGAGCTCAGAGGCTCATTATCATTTAATTTTTGGGGATCAGAGGCCCAAAGTCATTTACTTTTCGAGCTCAGAGGCTCTTTGTCTTTTATTTTTTCGGGATCAAAGGCCCATTGTTATTTAATTTTTTTTTTTGAGCTCAGAGGCTCATCGCAATTTAGTATCTTTGGGATCAGAGGCCCACTATCACTTATTTTTTCGAGCTCAGAGGCTCATTGTCATTTAATTTTTGGGGATCAAAGGCCCAAAGTCATTTACTTTTCGAGCTCAGAGGCTCTTTATCTTTTATTTCTTCGGGATCAAAGGCCCATTGTTATTTAATTTTTTGAGCTCAGAGGCTCATCGCAATTTAGTATCTTTGGGATCAGAGGCCCACTATCACTTATTTTGAGCTCAGAGGCTCATTGTCACTAATTTTGGGGGCGGAGGCCCACGGTCATTTAATTTGCGAGCTCAGAGTCTCGTGATCATTTATTTTTTGGGATCAGAGGTCCAAAGTCATTTACTTTATGAGCTCAGAGGCTCTTTGTCTTTTATTTTTTCGGGATCAAAGGCCCATTGTTATTTAATTTTTTGAGCTCAGAGGCTCATCGCAATTTAGTATCTTTGGGATCAGAGGCCCACTATCATTTATTTTTCCGAGCTCAGAGGCTCATTGTCATTTAATTTTTGGGGATCAGAGGCCCAAAGTCATTTACTTTTCGAGCTCAGAGGCTCTTTGTCTTTTATTTTTTCGGGATCAAAGGCCTATTGTTATTTAATTTTTTGAGCTCAGAGGCTCATCGCAATTTAGTATCTTTGGGATCAGAGGCCCACTATCACTTATTTTTCCGAGCTCAGAGGCTCATTGTCATTTAATTTTTGGGGAACAGAGGCCCACTGTCAATTAATCTTGAGCTCAAAGGCTCATTGCCATTTAATTTTTGGGATCAGAGGCCCATTACCATTCAGTTTTCGAGTTCCGAGGCTCATTTCCATTTTTGGGATCAGAGGCCCATTGTTATCTAAATTTTGAGCTCAGAGGCTCATTGTCACTAATTTTTGGGATCAGAGGCCCACGGTCATTTAATTTGTGAGCTCAGAGTCTCGTGATCATTTATTTTTTTGGGATTAGAGGCCCATGGCACTTTGTTTCTTTCATTTGTTATTATGCCTGCATCATTTGCATTAAATATCTTTGTATAATCACATGTATTCCCGGACAAAATGTGTGTTCTTTTTCTTTACTCGTTGTTTACTATGATCACATGTCTCCTAGAAAACAACAAGTAAAGAGGAGCAACTGTGAACACCTCATTTTGACCGGATAATCATAAAAAAGTCTTTTTTTTAGAAATCCAAAAAAAATAAAAATAAAAATAATAAATAAAAAATAAAAAAAATAATAAATAAAAAAAATAAAAAAATAAAAAAAAATAAAAATAAAAATAAAAATAAAAATAAAATAAAAAAAGTTTCAGCCCATAACCCGTCTATCTCCATAACCCGTCTATCTCCTCCATAACCTGTCTATCTCCATAACCTGTCTATCTCCTCCATAACCTGTCTATCTCCATAACCTGTCTATCTCCTCCATAACCCGTCTATCTCCTCCATAACCTGTCTATCTCCTCCATAACCTGTCTATCTCCATAACCCGTCTATCTCCATAACCTGTCTATCTCCTCCATAACCTGTCTATCTCCATAACCCGTCTATCTCCATAACCCGTCTATCCCCTCCATAACCCGTCTATCTCCATAACCCGTCTATCTCCTCCATAACCCGTCTATCTCCATAACCCGTCTATCTCCTCCCATAACCCGTCTATCTCCATAACCCGTCTATCTCCTCCCATAACCCGTCTATCTCCTCCATAACCCGTCTATCTCCTCCCTCATCCATCAGAAACCCTAGCCTCCACCTCATTTTCGCTCTTCCCCTTCCCCAAAAACACAGCCGCACACTAAACTCTTTCAGCTCCAGAAATTGCGCAATCAATCTTCTCCCAATTTGGAAATCCAGCAGCCTAACCCGGATCCACATCAGAAACACTCTCTCCCTCATTCAATTTTTGGACCGAATCATACTCAATCCCGTAGATCACGTTTCACGCAAGCGGAGGGTGCGAGATTACAGGGATGTGATTCTCATCCATTTTCCATAATCAAGGTAATATCGTTACTCTTTATGGTTGATTCAAATCAAGATATTTGATTGTGGTTTTTCATTGATTGACAGGAAAGAGAAATCGGAGAGATGTAGAAGGGGTCACTCTATAAAGAACAAGGGAGGCAACCAGAAAAAGGGGGAGAGCCAGAGGAGACCCATAGAGCACAAAACAGAGGCGAAAACAGGCATAGGGGGCGCAAAAGGAGAAGCAGAAAATGCAGACACAGTACTAAGGAGGAAGGGGTGCGTACAAGGGACCAAACAAAGGAGCTTTCAGTTTTCTTTTCCTCATCTCCCTGCTCGAGTCTTTCAAAGGAAGAAGAAAAGGCAGGGGCTGAGCCACTACACCTAGACCCCACCTTGAGTTCTGACCTAGTTCTGATCCAGGTTGAGATTTGTTCTAAGTTAGGTACTGGATTCGTAAGATTAATAATATATTGGGATAGTTTTTGTGATCTGTTATGGTGTTTCAATGAGTCTGGACATTTGTATATTTTTTTAGAGCATTATTCTGATTGTGAATGAACATAAACTGTTTGAGCATATGCTGATACCGAATTTTATCATTGATGAATAGATTGGTCTAGTTGTATGTTCTTGTTTGCAGAATTATTTCCCAGTGACTTAGCTACATTGAACTAATATGAACTAATATTTTTCTTTATGCACTGCCTGTTACGTGTTTGATATGTGAACTGAATAACAATTGATATCAATTATCTTGAGTTCAGGTTGTTGCGAATCATGACTTTTATGCTTAATAGGATCAATCTGATCATTATGGTTGTTGTTTGCAAGGTTGCCCGTAGATTGACTATAGTGTGGTACTGAGTTTGTTGATCTGGGTTGTCTAAGTCAATTTGCTTCTATCATAAAATTGAATTGCTTCTGGTACTCATGAAATGTGACTTTGTTATATAGCGTGGGCTCTAAAATTGATTCTCATGTAGTCATGTTTATTGCATCAATGGTTATTATATAATCTCTTGTCTGTTTAAGGTGAAGAATATAGTACCTCCTATATGAATCTGGATGATAGTTTGTCTTGTTTTAATGAATCATGTGTGTATTGTATTTTCTGACAGCCCATGTTTCTTGTTTGTAATTTGTGTTAGAAAAATTGAATTCCAGTTCTGTTTGTCTTGTTAAAAATATGAGACACAAGGTGCTGGACGTAAATTTTCTTGGATTCAAAATCTTAGCAATTTGGGCATCATCCTGGTTTAAAACTCTGGTTGTTTGGCATTTTTTATGCTGTCAACAGATGCTCTTGTAGGCATAAATTGGGCTATACAACTCGGAATGAGGCATCGTTTTTTTTTTCATGGAAACCTAACACAGAGATCTCTAAACCATAAAAATCAGGACGAAATACTTTCTGAGTTAATGCCAGTTTAGTTTTTTTTAAAGATAAGGTCTGTTTTGCGTGTATTCTGGTTTTTGACACCATTTGTTCTTTAGATTTCTGAATGTTGGATTTATGTTTTTCTCGTTGTATGGAGTCATGCTACGGCTTCAGGATGATTTAATATAGGATGTTCTCCTCAACCATTTTATTTTATTTTTGTGAAGTTTGATTCATTGTTCTTTTTATATTCTCGTAAATTTTTTGGGGGGCAAAATAAGTATGTTAAAGTTCGTTAATTATTTGCACAATTAATTTGGGTAACCGTTTTTCTGGGTGCATTAGGGGTGCTGTGGGGTTAAGTCCTCATCCTTCCCTATGCGCAAGCGACTCCCGGACTCGATATGGTTCCAAAGATCATTTTTTAAGGTTTTTCCAATTTTTTCCGAATTAAATAAAATTGGTGGCGACTCTACATGTTTTTAATCTAATCTCTTTTTTCGTCGTCTTCCTTCGTGATTCGGTCGCGACAGCTATCATTATTTTCTTATAACTCATGTCTCGCTCATAATGGAATACATATAATATATATAACTATATCGAGTCTTTGGGGTTCCGATTGGTGTTGCTCACTAAGGTCCCCCGCCTCGATAGTTTTAATTTTGTATCCGGGAGATACTGCCCCTCCAACCGTCAACATCCCTCCTTAACTCCGGGGTTGCTCACTAAGGTCCCCAACCTCGACGGTTTTAACTTCTATACCGGAGATACCCCCTCCGGTCGGATTCCCAAATATTCACATCAACATTGTCAATCCATTCCACGAAGTACTTTCTCATCACTTTCAATCACAACTACACATATGCCTTAATGGCCAACAAAATTCATGCTATCATCATTTGCATCGTATCCTCATTATGCACACCATTCTTCATATATATAAACCACAACTTAACTATAGAGACACTTAATATTGTTTCCACCAATTACGTTATCCAAGCATTCACATAAGCAATTTCATTCATATCTTCTTTTTTTTTTTTACTGAAAGCAATTTCATTCATAAAGAATCTCGAATAACCATAATATCATGTAAAAATCCATGAAAGTGTAGTATATCACACTTCACAACAATAATTCTCATTAACCAAGACTCAACCGTCCTTAAAAATTAATAACGTCTTCAAATAAATTATTTCACACATATTGTGCATCATAACCAGCCTAGGAACTATTTCATCAATCTCAACATCTCATAACACATTGTCATAATTGATCTCTCTTTATAGCAACATCAACATAATTCCTAAAAATAAATATCTTAGCCCAAGTTTCAATTTTGTATCAACAACATGAACATAATTCAATTATAGGTATAGAAACCATCATACACCAAACAACACTCCAAGTATTATAACATAGTTCAAGCTTAGTTATGAGAGAACAATTATTCTCTTCCACCATTCTATTGAACATTCATATTCAAGGCACTAAATAACATTACCAAACTAAAATTCATTTTACATCTCATAAATATATTCACAAGACACACATTTCCTTTAATATAAATCATATTATGATCAATAAAACCTTAGTTATACTTTTACCTTAGTATCATACATACACATCACATCATCTAATTTCAACTCATAATAATATATTAAATACAATTTAGTTCCTCTGTATCACATTTAACCAATAATTTTGGTTCCTATGTACAACATTAAGTTGCAACACCTGTTCCCCAATATACCAAAAAATTGAATTTGTCAAGCACCATTTCATTGTTTGTGTAAAAGGCTAGGACCATGACACAAAGGCAATTGGTTAATTGCCAAAAGAATGCACCAGGAGCTTCCAATCCATATTAATATACATATACATATATTATATAAGAAAGCAATAACCCCAATTTCCCAATACTGCACATATCAATTTGTGCATCAGGGACCAAAAATAACGCCATCGCGGATGCCCATTGACGCAATGTCCAGGAAAAAAAAAATTCCACACCAAGTATATATATATATATATATATATATATATATATATATATATATATATATATATATTATATAAATGAGAAAATCCTATTGGGAAAAACCCAAGTCCTACATTAACTAGAGATAGAGCCTCATAAAAACTTATAAAGCTTGGACAATCCTCACCTCTTGAGCTAGCTGAGATTGAGTTAGGCTCAAATCTAAGGTGATGTATTGGATTAAGATTTTAAAGGATTTTAAAAGACTTTTTTACGATAAAAAAGTCTTATGGTATTCAATCAAGACTTTTAAGTAATCTAAATAAGTCTTGTGTTATTCAATCAAGACTATTAGGATTTTTTAAAAAGAGAATCCAAATTTAGTGGTATTCAATCAAGATTTTTTGCAAGTGACAAAAAGTCTTGTGGTATCCAAAAACTTCCTAATTTCGATGGATTGTTTTCTAAGGTGGATTTTTTGGGATTTTGTGCGACTTTTTAGTTATTTTTTTAGTAACAAAAAGTCTCACACTAACACATGAGATTTCTCGAGATTCTCAATCCTTATTTCTCTTCATTTTATGTCTTCACATTTCTTTCTCCTCCCTCCCTCCCTCCCTCCATCTCTCTCCTTTCTCCCCCTCTCCCTCCTTCCCTCCACCTTCCCTCCCTCCCCCTCTCTTCCCCATGCTTGTCATTCAACCCAACATAAATTACCAAACAAAGCGATTTTAAGATATTTACTTCAATAATCGATTATATATTTATTGTAATAACCGATTATAATGAGAATTAGTTTTTGTTAGGGTATACTTGTTAAAAAACGATTTTAAGATAATCTATTTTTTTTGGATGATGTAAAAAAATATTTTTATATAGCAAATTACAAAAAAAATATGAAATTGTTTATATAGAATAATAATATTTGTTTGGTAGTTAGTTATATAGGGTAAAATGGAAAAATATGATGGGTTTTAAAATAATCAAAAGTTTTGTTTTCAAATAAGCTTAAAATTTTTAGCTTTATTGAAAACCACATTTTTCTATAAAAAAAACTTTTTTTTTACTTGAAGCTAATTTGTCAACATAGTAGAATAATTCCAAAACAACTATTTTTTTAGGAAAAAAAAGCTTTTTCCAAGAAAAATAAATTATTCCAAACATATTCTTAAAACACTTATTTTTAATTTTAACTTTAAAGTAGCTTTTAAACTTCAAAAAAGTTGGGTCAAACGTTACCTAAGTATAGAGTAGAATTGAGTTGCAAGTAATCACACATCAAAGCTAACATATATCAGTAACAACAAGCAATAAAAGTATAGAATACAATATTTTTAACATTATGAAAATAAAGTGATTTTTATTTTTTTAAGTTCACAATTTCATTTTTCACCATATAAATACAATAACATGTGAACAAAAACATGTGAATATGTTGTCTTCTCCACTATAAAATTGATTTTGCAATGTAATGTTGTAATTAGAGTTTATGTGTTTATTCTCCACAACAGAAATAGAATCTGATCTATAAATTATGGTTTTATTCTCCATTATGTATTTCTTTCAAATATTATAAATCCATATAATCCTTCGAAATCTTATAAATTCTTATGACATAAATCCATTAAAATCCAAACAATAAAATCTTGATTATAAAAGTCTTTAAAAAAAATCTTATAAGTCATTACATTCCTACATAGTCCATTAAAATTCACAAGACTTTTTTATGCCAAAATAGTCTTTTAAAATCTCAATCCAATACACCCCCTAAGATGGTATCAAAGCTAGCTCAAGATGTGAGGATTACCCAAGATTTATAAGCTCTTATGAGGCTCTATCTCTAGTCAATATGGGACTTGGGTTTTTCCCAATACACCCCCTCACACCCAGCACTATTGGGCTTGGTGCGTGGATAATATGGTGGGCGGCTCTTTAATGGATCTAGGATAGGCTCTGATACCAACTTAGATTTGAGCCTAACTCAATCCCAAAAGCTATCTCAAGAGGTGAGGATTGCCCAAACTTTAAAAGCTCTTATGAGGCTCTATCTCTAGTCAATGTGGGACTTGAGTTTTTCTCAATACACCCCCTCACGCCCAGCACTATTGGGCTTGGTGCGTGGATAATGTGGTGGGCGGCCTTTTAATGGATCTAGGATAGGCTTTGATACCATCTTAGATTTGAGCCTAACTCAACCCCAAAAACTAGCTCAAGAGGTGAGGATTGCCCAAGCTTTGTAAGCTCTTATGAGGCTCTATCTATAGTCAATGTGGGACTTGAGTTTTTCCCAATAAATCCAAACATTTACATATTAAATCAAGTTTATATGAATATTCAAATGCAATCCAACTATAATATCCTACAACACCAATAATCCCTCACCTTTGATGAATGCTCTTGAGCTCCTAGGGATCCAAAGGAAAATGAGGAAGAAGAGTGATGATGAGGCACCTCAAGCTCTCCTATTTGGCTTTCTCCTCCAATCATCTCTCTCTGTCTCACTCTCTGTAGCTTAAGTGGTTTTCAATTTTTTTGTGACAAATGAGAGGAGGAGAGGGGATGAGCTCCCACTTTAAACTTGAGATTAGGACAAAAATGTCTTTGGGCCTAGGGTAAGTTGGGGAAAAGGCCCATGACTAACTATCAAAGCATTTATGAGATTAATTTAATTTATTCAGAGTATGTCAATTTATGAACTACTATATTTGTGTCATAAGCATGTATTTAATTAAGTAATACACAAAAAAAAAAACTCAATTTACACCATATATATTATTTCAAGACATATTCATAATTACTAAAATTTGCAAGTATTGCAGTGATGCACTACCCTATTTATGCCTTAAAATTCTTATTTTACTTCATTAAAGAAAAAAATTCAACATTATTTTTTTTAAAATTATAGAGTGCTCTATTAATCAAAAACATATCTATAACTAAAAAAAAAAAAAATTAATCACATATTCTTTGTGACGAGAGAAATTCTAAACTCACGGGCATAACATCATTTAGTCTTATAATCTAAGTTATTATAATTTACCGGGTATTACATTATTCCAAACAAATTCAGGTCTACATAGCTGATTGGACAGCACCAAAGTTGCTAACAACTTTCTTAAGAAATTTGTTGTACCCTAATGACTTTCTTCTACGATGGCATCAATGTACTATTTCTCATCATCTACCAAACCCATTGCATAACAAGCATTTTTAAATGTGGGAAAGATGACATTGTTAACTTTCCTTATTTATGAAAATGATTTTGGTCTTTTAGTATAATTTAACGAATTCCTCAAATAATATATTTCACCACTTCCAGGGTGAACAAATGTAGTCTTCCAATTGTAAACCCTTGTTTTCTTGGAGACCACTCGTGGCAACATTGTTTCCAAACAAACTTTGTAGGAAATTGACTACATGTAAGGTTCCATGATTCAAGGAAATTCCTATTTGCATACTATCCACGCCAGAAATTTCGACTTATGAATGTTAGGGTTATAGAGAAGTTGATCAATCGGATCATTGTCATCAAAGATAACAATTTGTTCATCTGACAAGTGAAAAGACAATCTCTTGATTGAGAGTTCCTTGAAATTAATGTCGAAAGCAAATATTCTCCAAACTGTCTCACAGGATGACAAATATTTGCAGTCATAATACAGTTTAATTTCGTTAATGCATTGAGATTGAAGCTGATCCACTACACTGTCATAAAAGGTTGCAGTGACACGATCGTGACCTTTGTTGACATATTTGTAGAGTTATTTGATAGAATGAGATTGGTTGCACCACTCAACATTTATATGTGCATTGTATTTCAAAAGCAAATATCTATTATACGGCACATATCTGTTATCAATTAAGCTGACAACTTTTGCAATAATTCTACCATTGTCCCTCCTTCTATATAATGGATATCCATCTGCATTAATAGTAGTGATCTTAACAAATTTCTTTGGGAAATAATTCGTGCACCTACCATTCTGCATGCAGGGAGATTTCTTGTTTTAAGCTCCATATGGACCGTGAATCATAAGATTAGATACAACTCTAAAGAGGGTAGTATCACTTCTTTCATCCGCTATCTCAACATATATGATTTTGTCAATCAATATCATCAAAATGTAGATGTCTAATTTCAGGATGCAAGAAAATTAATATGTGTGAATGAGTCAATCTACACTTTCGAAATTCGATTGTGCATATCACTACAAAATGAAGGAGAGGTTACTTAATTCAAAGTAAAGCAAATACTTGTAAGCTGTAAAAATGAACAAATAATGGTGTGAGGAAGTGATACATCACTTTGACAAAGTTGGCAGAAAAGTTAATGAGACTATTTTTTTTATAAACTGACATTCATAAAATTCAAATAAGCAATAATGCTCCATAGAGATGTATACCTACCTTAATCTTTCCAAAGACCTTTCCAACAATGTGAAGTGAAAAAACAACAACTATTTCACCCCAAAATTTTCAGCCTTTGTGATCCCTTTTTTTATTTTTTTATTCTGAAAATGATTCTTTATTTTATAAAATTTATATCAATGTAGTTCTCTCCGTATCATAATTTAAATGGGAAAAATCACATTGAAATTTAAAACAATGATAAAGGGCAATTCCGAAATAAAAAATAAAAAAAGGGATCAAATTAAAACATAAAATAAAAATAAATGATCAAAAGTATAATTTAATCTATTATTTTAATATTATATTATGACAATTCAAACAATATGACCTTGTCTGATAAAAAACGATATTTTTTTGTAACTATAATATAAATAGGAAGTATTCATCATTGGAATTTAGCCTATTATTTTAATATTATATTATGACAATCCCAACAATATGACTGTGTCTGATAAAAAAAAATAAGGTAAATCCTAACTAGTGATCTAATAGTATTGATTAATGATTTGAAGATAGAAATTTTGTATTGAAAATTGTGTATTAAATGTATTGAATTTTCAAAAGTTCTGTTTTTCAATAAAAAATTTCTAATTTTAAATTCCGTAAATAATATCTTTAGGATACTTATTAACGAGATAAAAACAAAAAAACAAAATGACTGTTAAATACATTCATTGATTGATGATGACAAAATCAACATGCACTTTAAAACTACACAAAAGGACAACGGACCCTCACCCCATTGCACTCAGCTTCCTAGTTCCAACCAAGGCGAACGCTTATAAACTTTTACACACATTTTAGAATCAAATATTTACTGTTTAATATTTATAAATATAAAAAAAGTAAAAATGTAATTAAACGGAAGTATTTAATTGTTATGCATGATGAGTATAAAATTTTTTATACTGTCAATCAATTAGAAATAATGATATGAGTGACTTTAAAGATAATTAAAATAAGAATCAAGCATTTTGATTTATGTGATAATTTTTTATTAATTGATTATGTAAAATTTTTTTATACTGATAATATATATCAATTAAATCCAAAAAGGAAAAAGAATCATTCTCTGTTCTAATAGAAAAATAAAATTTCCCAAAACCAAGAATTAATCAATCTATATATATTAAATTCGAATTCTCACATTTTTCAAAAATACTATCATCTGATTTCCCCTATATCAAACACATTTATTTTAATACTTTATTTATTAAATGTATTTGAAGTCTTTTAATTAATTGGTATAACTACAAAATTTGTTTATTATTTACTTATTTACATTAATTTTTTTTTCAAGATAATGTTTCTAAAAAATATTTTGGAATAATTGTAATGTATATATATTTTTTGATTTCTCAAGATATCCTCCACGCGTAACTTGCGAAGATTAATCCCCCGAGGTATTGGACGATATTTAAGGGTTGAACTCTTTCAATCAGATTTTTCCATACAAAAGAGTCAATGATCGAATCTCTGACCACTTGCTTAAGGGGTCCAAACTCGTTACCACTCAGATCAACCACACGTTGGTAATGTATATCCTTTTTAACCATTCTTTAGAAATTATTTAATTTTTTTACTAAAAATATCATAATTACTCTTAGTTAAGCATTATACGGTAATAAATCTTAATTTTAATCATAAGAAGGTTCATGCTAAAAATAATAAAGTTGATAAAAAGAAACATCAAATTAAGATGTACATGATAGTGACATTATTTGATTAAATAAAATTTATAAATTTTTCATCTAATTTTTTCCTTTTAAAACGAAGATAATTCTTATATTTTCTCGTTTAATTTTCTCCTTCTCATGACAGTTATTTCCCATAAAATGTTCTAGAATACAAATTTAGCAAAGTTTTCATTTCATCCTCTATCAATATCGTCTTTTGATTATTGTCGTATTGTATTTTATTTGAATTAGCCTAATCATTATAAGAATATAATTATTTTCATATAAAAATATTGTTGTCTTATCTAAACATGTTCCATTAAATTTTTGTATGTAAATCATTTGTTAATTGATATTAGATTTTATATATGTTTTAGTTCCTTTTATAATTATAATTCGACTTCACAAATTACTTATAATTTACATGAAATATGTTTATCAAAAAATAATTTATTTGACATATTTATTTAATTAAAAAATTACTTATTTAAAATTAGGACAAAACTTTTAATATAGAAAAATTTATAATATTTATTTATTTAAAATACTTATCAATTAATATATTCATTTATTTAATTTTTTATTAATTAAAAGATTTATTTATTTAAAATATTTATTAATTAAATCATTTATTTAAAATATTTATTTATTTAAAATTAGGACAAAACTTAGATGCAGTTCTATATGTGCTAGTGGTGTTGTTTTTTAATGAAAAGAAGACATTTGTAATATCTCACCAATAAAAACATAGCAAGTGTAATAATTGTTATACATGTTTTATTCTCATTGAAAAACAACACTATAAGTACCGATAGAATAATATCTAGGTTTTGTCCCTAAATTTATTATATTTTTTAATTATTTACATAAAATTTTCTTTTTAATATTTTCCCATACACGGCATGAATATATATGCTAGTTATATAGAAATGAAAGAAGAAAAGGAATAATCACTTGAAAAGAAAAAAAAGGGATAAAATGAAATTGAGAATCTCTTCAAATCCAAAAACCAATACATAACTATAGTTTGGAATGACTTATCCAATCAATTGGAACATCGAAAATCTGATGAAAAAAGGTTGGATTAAACTTCTCCAAAATGAATTTATGTGTAAATTAAGTAAGTAAGAATATATCCTTTTTGGATTAATATTGGGTTAAAATTTTAATGCATTTTAGATTAAATGAAAGATGAATATATCCTTACTTAACCATTTTACATACAAACTCACTTTATGAGTTTTTTTTATTTTATTAAAAATATTTATTATTCATCACTTTCTTTCACATGTCTATTACACTTAATAGACAACTCAAAATATAAGAGTAAATAGAAAAGATTTATTTATAATTAAATGATAAAAATAAACACTCATAATATTGGTAAAAATAAGATTTATTATAATCATTGCACTTACCTATTAAAGTTTGGAGAAACGATTCTTTGAACATCAAAATAAGGATAATAATATAGTGTTTTCTTGTTTTTTAATATATTTTTGAAATACGTATATATAAAAGATAAAAAATAAGTAAAAAATAGATAAATGTCCAAAATTTGATATTCAAATAATACAACTCTAAAGTACGTAGCATTACAACCCTTATAATATAAAATGTAATTAAATCAGATCGAAAAATCAATATAATTTATCTAATAATATATAGGTATGTAGCAAAAAAAAAAAAAAAGGTCCGTAGCATTACTTTTTTAATAACACTGACTCATCATCACTTGAAAAAATTAGAAATTTTTTAAAATGAGCGAAACTCTAAATTTAAAATAAGTAAGTTAGAGATTATTTATCATTGGTTTGATTAATTGTTGGCACCAAAGTGGTTATGGTCCAAATAATCTCTTAAGTTTTGATGTTAACAAAGAGCTAATTTAAGATGAACAAAGATTTGTTATGAACTAACGTTTTATATTAAGCGTGCAGAATAAAACTTAATTGAGTCCAAAGACTATCCATAGTCCAAAGACTTTATCTCGTCCAACATTTAATCTTGGTTTACGACTGGACGGTAATATATAGAACCATGAGTCCAAAGACTCTTTCGGTTACTTTTGTAATAGCTAGTCCAATAAATGCTTTTATATTTCAAGCGCGAATTTCTTGTAAAAGTATTTGAATTTATTATTCCCAGTAAAAGGCTTATATCCTTGGGACAAAACATTCTTTGTAATATTCGTACAAATGTAAAGAGTAAGCCAGTATGTCTCTGTCACTTTAAGAAGTTGACCTTCTTCTTTTGGAAAAACAAAAGGCAACTTTCGTTCTACTCAGAGGATATGTCAGCACCACTTTTAGCTATCATCTTGATAGTCTATCCTGCTGATCAGAAACTTCAGAAGCTATCAGACTCAACGGATCAAATGCATTCAATGCTCATCAGAACGGATCCTTTTCCATCCGTTGAAGAGTGAAGTCCGCTCAAAGACAAGATGCTATATATACTTCCATCTCCTGAAAGTGCAAAAATATGAAAAGAGATAGAACTTGAGCAAAAATACAAGTGAAGCAACACTTAGCGATTCAAAATCTTTCAAGAGATACAAGCAAACATTAGCTCAAGAAATCAAAGAGAAAATCTCAAGCTTGCAAAGCTAGCAAAGCTACTCTGATCCTCATTTTCATATTACTCTCTGTGTAGAGTTGTTTTTAAGAGTCTAAGCTTTAGTTTCGAATTCTCACATTTAGTGAGTTAGTAGAACAAACTCTTTTCAAAACCTTAGTTTGGTTGAGCATGAAGAGGCTTGTCTGTAAAAGAATACTTAGAGAACCTGAAGAGGTTGAGAATACTGCCTGAAGAGGTGTTGAATACTTTGTAACAAAAGGTTTTTGTTATAGTGGATAAAGCTCTCAAGTAGAGAGGACTGAACGTAGCTCTTTGGTGAAGATTGAACCAGGATAATATCTTTGTGTTCTTTTCTCTCCCTTACCCTTACTTTAGTTTATTATCTAACTAACTAACTGGGATTGAATTGCCTTTTACTACGCTGCTTTCTTATCTTAGTCAAACTAAGTTAGCGTCCAACTTGGTGTTTGGAAGAGCTCCATTTGCTTTTAATCGTTTTAGTGTCCAACCTTGCGAAAACTATTATCTGCTTACGAAAAGAATTTAAAATCGTCTAAAACACAATTCAACCCCCCTTCTTGTGTTTCAAACAGGTTCCTTCAATTGGTATCAGAGCTCAGCCTCTGGGTTGAGCACTTTGCCGTGTAGAGGAAAAGATCCTACTACAAATATGCCTGGACCAGGTATGCCAAGCGGGAGTCAACCTGTTATGGAAGGTACTTCCATGACCAGACCGCCGTTCTTCAACGGTACTCACTACCTGTACTGGAAGGAAAGATTCAAAGGTTTCATCCTCAGTACAAACTCAGTTCTCTGGACCAGAATCACAAAAGGCCCTAACGTTTGTCTCAACTCTGACGGGACAAAAAAAGCAGAGGACGACTGGACTGATGCTGAACGGGCTAGAATGGAACTAAATCATAAAGCAAGATATGCGTTAATGTGTGCCCTTAGTCCTGACGAATTTCAGAAGATTCACGCATGTGAATCAGCCAAACAAATATGGGACACCTTGTCTAATCTCCATGAAGGGACAACCAAGGTGAAGGACTCTAAAATCATCATGCTGGTTGGCCAGTATGAAATGTTCACCATGGCTGAAGGAGAGTCCATCCTAGACATGATGGGTCACTTTCAGACGATCATCAACAATCTGAAATCCCTTGGAAAGGTCTACACTACCAAGGAGAATGTCACCAAGATTCTTAGGAGTCTGCCTAAGAAGTGGAGACCTTTTGTCACTGCAATCACCCAGGCCAAAGATCTCTCTACTTTGACTCTGGATGATCTTGTCGGGACGCTTCAAGTTCATGAGCAGGAGCTTGATCTTGACAATCCTGGAAAGAAGAACAAAGGGATTGCCCTGAAAGCTCATAGGTCCAACAACTCAAAAGCTTTAAAAGCTGATGAGTCCAGTGATGAAGCTGATCAGTCTGATGATGATGTATCAGATGATGACGAGCTATCCTTTATCTCCAGAAAGATTCAGAATATGTGGAGAAAGAAAAATGGAATGAAAAGAAGGCCATTCCAAAAGAAAAGCTTCCAGGATCATGTTGAACCCAAAGATAAAAGTCAGCTGGTCTGTTTTGAATGCAACAAACCAGGACACTTCAAAGCTGATTGCCCTACGCTAAAGGACAAGAAGAAGTTCTTCAAAAAGAAGAAAAAGAACTTCATGGCAACTTGGGAGGATTTGAACTCTTCTGAAGAAGAAGAAGAAGAAACAAATGAAGAGGCTAACCTATGCCTTTGGTCCAATAAGCAAGATGAAGACTGTTCGGACGATGAACAACTTGTTGTTCCTGGAGAAAGAAGTCAAAAGTCTACCTCTGAAGGAGGATGGAATGTGAATGTTCCACCCATCTTCAAGGGAACAGACTATCCTTATTGGAAATCAATTTTCCAACTATACGTCCAAGCTCAAGACTATGAGTTGTGGGACATCTTCACTAACGGAGATTATCGTCCAACGATTACCCTTGAGGACGGATCAACATCGTCCAAACATGAAACAGACTGGACGAGTGATGATATCAGACGATGTTCTCAAAATACTCATGCTAACTGGTGTCTTGTCAACGCCCTAGATCGTCTAAGACTGGACATGGTCTCGCGATTCCAAACAGCTAAGGAGAAGCTGGACGCTCTGGAACATTGGTTCAGACCAAGGAGCCCGTCTACCTCGAACCTCTGCCTGATGGTCAAAAGCTCTTCGGACGCTGAATCAGAAGATGACGAGGTATCTGTTTCTGACTCTCTTCAAGAAGCATATGATGAACTGCTAAATGATTCTTCTCTATTACATCACCAATACATCATGCTTAAGAGAAAACTGTCAAAAGTGAATAAAGAGTTAGAAGAGTCCAACAAACTAAATAAACAGCTTGTTGAAGAGAATAATTAGCTTAAAGCTGAGAATGTCAGTCTAACTGACAAACTCACCTTTGAGTCCAGTGAACCCCATGAGTTAACTAGATTGAAAAAAGAGGTATCTGATCTCACCAAAAGCGTATCTAAGCTTGTTGGAGGATCAGAGAAGCTAGACCTGATATTGAGGTACACTAGATCACCTCACGATAAGTCTGGTCTAGGCTACGACTCTGAGAAACAAAGTGTGCCTCAGAAAATATCAGGGTCCAACAAACATCACAAGGCTTTTCATTCCTATGGAAAGCAAAAAGAAAATAAATTGCATGCATCCACAACTTACTGTAAGATTTGTGGAAAGAGTGGTCACACCTTTTCAAAATGCATTTACAAAAACAAAAACAAAATGCATGGACGAAGACCACCAACTAACCCAAAAGGACCCAAGTCTATCTGGGTACCTAAGAGTATGATAATACCTGTTGCAGATCTGCTTAGCAACACAAAAAAGACCCCAGTCCTGGTACCTGGACAGTGGTTGCTCACGTCACATGACGGGAGAAAGGTGTATGTTCCAAGAAATCCGTGAGAAGACTAGTGGATGGGTCACCTTTGGAGGCAACCAGAAGGGAAAGATAGTAGGAATAGGTAAGATTGGTAAGCATCCTCTTCCCTCTATTGATAATGTTCTTCTGGTTGAAGGATTAAAACACAACTTGCTTAACATAAGTCAATTATGTGACAGTGGGTCTGTTGTTTCCTTCAATAAAGGTGAATGTATAGTCAAGAACCCTGATAGGTCCATCTTATTCACTGCCAAAAGGCAAAATAATCTGTATAAGATTAACTTGGGGGAACTTTCAACTCAAAGTGTATCATGTCTAGTGTCTGTTGAAGATGAGCGATGGATCTGGCACAAAAGACTTGGTCATGCTAGTCTGAGATTAATCTCTAAACTAAACAAGCATAACCTTGTAAGAGGTTTACCAAAGATTGTGTTTAGATCAGATGCTCTCTGTGACGCATGTCAAAAAGGAAAACAAGTTAAGAACTCGTTTGAGTCCAAGAACATTGTTAGTACTTCTAGACCACTGGAATAGTTGCATCTTGATTTGTTTGGTCCAACAAGGACTGCTTCTGTCAGCGGTAAGAAATATGGACTTGTCATAGTAGATGACTATACTAGATGGACATGGGTTAAGTTCCTTGCTCATAAGGATGAGTCTATCAAGGTCTTTTCTGTACTCTGTAAGCGAGTTCGGAATGAAAAAGGCATATTCATCAGCTCAATCAGAAGTGATCATGGAGGCAAATTTGAAAATGAGTTTTTTCAAATGTTCTGTGATGAAAGTGGTATTCATCACAATTTCTCTGTCCCTAGAACACCACAACAAAACGGTGTTGTTGAGAGAAAAAACCGATCTCTTCAAGAGATGGCTAGGGTGATGCTCAGTGATAATTCTGTCCCTAAGCACTTCTGGGCTGAAGCTGTAAATACTGCCTGCTACATTCAAAACAGAATATACATAAGACCAATCTTGAATAAGACTCTTTATGAATTGTGGAAAGGACATAAACCCAACATTTCTTATTTCCACCCCTTCGGATGTCAATGCTTTATTTTAAATACTAAGGATCAACTAGGAAAGTTTGATGCCAAAGTAGATAATGGAATATTGTTAGGATACTCTGAAACGTCCAAAGCTTTTAGAGTCTATAACTCTAGAACTTTGATTGTTGAAGAATCCATCCATGTTAAATTTGATGACAAACAGCCTGATAAGAGATTATCAGAGCTAGATGATTCTTTTGCAAATATAAATCTGAATGATTCAGATGCTCGTCCAACAAAGACGAGGCATCAGATGCTACGCAGGACGCATCATCGTCTCAGCAAGCTGTAAACACCCCTCGTTCGTGGCAATTTAGAACTTATCATCCTGAGGATCAAATCATTGGCAAACCTAATGATAGCGTCCGGACAAGGTCAACCTTCAGAGAGCAAGCTGACTCAGCCTTCATCTCTGAGATGGAACCAAAGTCTGTGGACGAAGCCTTATTGGACGAGTGCTGGATCCTCGCTATGTAAGAGGAGCTCAACCAGTTTCAACGAAGTGACGTTTGGACGCTGATCTCCTTGCCTAAGGATAAGTCTGTCATTGGAACCAAGTGGGTCTATCGCAACAAGCTGGACGAAGATGGCAAAGTTGTAAGGAATAAAGCAAGGCTAGTTGCTCAAGGCTACTCACAAGAGGAAGGTATTGATTATGCTGAAACCTTTGCTCCAGTAGCTAGAATAGAAGCTATACACATCTTACTCTCATATGCTGCACATCATAACATCATGCTTTATCAAATGGATGTAAAAAGTGCATTCCTAAATGGTGTAATTAATGAAGAAGTATATGTTCTTCAACCACCCGGTTTTGAAGATCAGAACCGTCTTGAGCATGTATATAAGCTTAAGAAAGCTTTATATGAACTCAAACAAGCTCTTAGTGTTTGGTATGAGAGACTCAGCACTTTCCTAATGGAGAATGGCTTCTCAAGAGGAAAAGTGGATACAACTCTGTTTAGAAAAGTAAATAAAAAGGAATTTATTGTTGCTCAAATTTACGTTGATGATATAATATTTGGTGCAACTGATGAATCTCTTTGCCTAGAGTTTTCTGAATTAATGCAAAGGGAATTTGAAATGAGCACGATGGGAGAACTAAAATTCTTCCTCGGACTTCAAGTAAAGCAAACTTCATACGGAGTGTACATTCATCAGACGAATTACACAAAGGAGCTTCTGAAACGCTTCAAGTTGGACGATTGCAAACCTATGAATACACCAATGCATCCAACGTTCGTGCTAAACAAAGATGATAAAGATAAAAAGGTCGACCAAAAGGTATATAGAAGTATGATTGGTTCCCTCTTATATCTAACTGCGTCCAGACCTGATATCATGTTTAGTGTTTGCTTATGTGCTCGTTTTCAATCCGATCCAAGAGAGTCTCATCTCTCAGCAGTAAAAAGAATCTTTAGATATCTAAAAGGTTCTACTAATCTGGGTCTTTTATATAAGAAATTTGATGAATACAGATTAGTTGGATTCTGTGACGCTGTCTATGCTAGAGACAGAATGGAAAGAAAAAGCACAAGTGGAGGGTGTCACTTCATTGGTGCTAATCTTGTCTCATGGTCAAGCAAAAGGCAAAGCACAATTGCTCTATCAACTACTGAAGCTGAGTACATTGCTGCAGCCAGTTGCTGCTCACAACTGCTATGGATCAAACATCAGTTGGAAGACTACAACGTGTTTGTAAGCAACATCCCTATCATGTATGATAACACTGCTGCTATTAACTTGTCAAAGAACCCCATACTGCATTCTAGAGCAAAGCATATAGAAATAAAGCATCATTTTATTAGAGACTATGTGCAAAAAGGAACAGTAGATATTCAATTTGTTGATACTGACCATCAATGGGCAGATATCTTCACTAAACCATTAGCCGAAGATAGGTTCACATTTATAAGGAAATATCTGAACATGCATTTCATTGATTGACTGAGAGTCCAATGCATGTGTCCAATATTTGCATTACGTCCAATATATGCTCGTCTATTGTACTTTCTGATTGCTCGTCTAATGCATTAATGGAACTCAATCTTTGTCGAATGAACTATTATCTTTCATTCCCTTAACTGAGTCAGTTTTTGTTTTCTTTGTTTGCCAAAAATGCTTTTTATGGTTTCAAAGTCTGAACGTGTGTCAGGCATTTAATGCATGTCGTTTCGCTCTCTCTCTCTCTTTGAAAATATGAAAGGTTTTCGTTCTCTCTTCTCCTTTCTTTAAAACCTAAGTTTTGTTAAAAATCAAACCTTTACAAAAAACTTTAATCTTTTTTCTTGCATCTTCGAAAAGGAAAACCCTTTTTTCTCTAAACCTCCTCTCTGAAACTATGGCAACCTCTTCTGCTGCTGGCTCTAAGGGTAAAGGAAAAACCTTTAACGCTCAGACTGCTGATGTCATGGTCGAGTTCAAGTTTAATCTACAATTCTTGGCTGATAACAGGATTGACATTTTCTCTAACATCCATGCTGCTGGATGGTAAAGCTTCTTCGAAGGTTCTCCGGTAATCTACCCTGCTCTAGTTAGGGAGTTCTGGACAAGCCCTATTGTCTCTGCAAGAGAGATTCGCAACAAAGTGCTTGATACTGAAGTAATAGTATCTGAAGCAACCATTTCTAATGCGATTGGGTGCGCCCAATTTGGTATAACTGTTGAGGATAACTGGGAGGAAGAGATTGGTGATGCTTCCACCATCAGAGACTGTCTGTTGAAGAACTCGGGTGACAAACTCATAGCCTCAAAAATGACTGATAAGGCTAGGGTTCTTCACCAAATCTTGAACAAGTCTATCTTTCATAAGGCTGGGTCGAAGGATAATGTATCAAAGGCTCATCAATTCTACCTGGTTCATTTGATACTAGAAAGGCAGATAAACCTTCCCCACCTACTCTTTTCCTTCTTCAAGTATGCCATTGAAGGCTCTGGGAAGAATACTTCAATCATCTATGCTGCTCTTCTCTAAAAAATCTTCAAGAAGCATATGATCTACAATGACCTAAAGAACTTGGCTCCATAAATAAAAGTCAGATACTATGGAGTTCATGGCATTGAACGATTGCATCAGCCTGAGTTTAGTAGGCAAAGTTTGGTGATGATGCAGTTGGACTGCTTCAAAAAGTCCAAACTTGAAGGAAAACAAAATGGAGCTCAGACGCAAGGCTCAGAAGAAGCGTCTGAACAACGCGTCACTGCTGGACGCACCACTGAACTAGCTCGTCCAATAGCTAGGACTCCTCCTTCTCGTCCAAAGCTCACCGTCCAACCACCCAGAAAAAGGAAGCTGATTCTAGCTCCCATAGATGAGGACGAAAAGGACGATCTACCCATCTCCAAGGTAGTCAAAGGTCCAAGATTGGAAACCTCATCTGTTGCACCCCTGCCTAAACCTTTGTCAACAAGGGCAAGGTCAACTCGAGCAAAGACAAAAGGTAATACTGAATCTATCTCCAGTTCAGTTATTACTTCTTCTGTTATCCAATTGTCTGTGATTGAGGACTTGATCTCTGAACCTTCTCTACCACCTTCACCCACTGACCTACCACAAACCCAAACTCTAACCTCACCAAATGAACCCGAAGACTGGTTCACACCTTGGGGAGATCACCCCTTCCAACCTTATGGTGCTCCCTACCCCAGACAGATCTTTCCCAAAAGAAAATATAGACGCATCCCAGGAATAGACTAGAGTAACAAATGCTCAATTTGGGCTGAGGTCAAATGCAACTTTCCTGTTCTATTCCTTGAACACACACCCCCCACTACTGAACCTCACCCCAAAAGCCCTCTTCCATTACCTGAATATGAATATGAACAACCACCCACACCACCCACCTCTGGACCACCCCTTAAACATGGCTACTACCCCATCCCACACATATCAACTAAACGTCTGGCCTCTGAGATGTACACAGGCCATGGACCCTTGGTTGTCAGCCTTGAGAAGAAGATGTTTCTTGGAAGGAAAGTCTATCCCAACCTCATCAAGGGCAAGGCATTCCAATGGTGCCACTACAATGTAAAGAGGCACGTTGTTCTTCGTAATGAAGACAAGAAAGGCTACAAAACGGAGTACGAAAGAAGAGCAAGGACGTTTGACTTAACCAACTTCATTCTTGATCCTGATCTATCTTTCATTCCAAGCTACCCATCAACATGGAAGAAGTATTCTGATGTTCGGGACTTTCTTCCTTATTATGCCTTGCGGAAAGAGTGTGACATGACTCGGGAAGCTAAGATTCATCACAACCTTCCAAAGAAACTTTGGTCAAAGACATCCAGCACAAGAGTAGGAGTTGTTCCTCCTCGAGCTTGTCCAAGGCTCCCTATTCTAGATCCCAACAAGAATAAGGACCTTCGCAAAAGGCTTGAGTCATGGACGATGCATTACAAAAATGCTTTTGATCCCTTGTTTTGTAAGAGACATCGAGATGACTCTGAGGCTCTAGCAAACATTTGGAAGAAAGATCCCCGATTCAGATTTGACCCAGATGCTAAGGTCTACTGGGAAAACCACATCTGGAGATGCTCCCAAGAAGCATCATCATCTGGACTATCAATTGAGGAGAAAGAAGAGATTCGCGTCTACCTGAGACAATATCGAATCTGTGAGGCTGCCTACATGATCATAGACGATGTCTTTGGGATACCTCTTTATCGTAAAGATGTTTTGCCTTCACCTGCTCCCACATGGAGAGAAAACAAGTATGATGATTCTGAGATCATACTTGAAGTGCTGCCACCTCCACCCAAACCTGTCATTGATCCTGATGCTCCTCCTCCTCCTACGCACCCCTCCTCTGAAACTCATGCTGAGGAAGTGGAACAAGTTGCAGACTCAGCTCAGTCCAAGTCTCAACCTATCCCTCTCTCAATGATCCATCCTGTTGATCCATCTCCTTCTCAGGCTCTTAGTATAGTTCCTGATCAAAGAGGTGTGGACGCAACCAGGGCCACAGCTGAGAGTTCCGCCTCGGTTATTCCTCCTGAGTTTCAAGAGTTCGTCCAACAGACCATAGAAGCCAACAATGCGGTGCTCCTTCAGCAAATTGCGGCTATGTTCAAAGATTTTATTCCAAAACCTCCTCCCTCTTCTTAAAATTTGTTTTATTTGTTTTCAAATATACTGACTATGATGTGTTTCTCACTCTTTTGTCTGATGACAAAAAGGGGGAGAAAATGGGTTGATTGAATATTTACATCTTGATTGCTTTTGAATACATGTCTGGCTTTCCATGCTTAAAAGCTTATATCTGTCTTATATGCCTTAAATGTTTAGATGCTTTAAATGATTAGAATGTTTGTCTTAGGGGGAGCCCTTCAGCTCTCTAAGACTCTTTGTTCAATCAAATTAGTATGTTTTGTCATCATCAAAAAGGGGGAGATTGTTGGAACCAAAGTGGTTATGGTCCAAATAATCCCTTAAGTTTTGATGTTAACAAAGAGCTAATTTAAGATGAACAAAGATTTGTTATGGACTAACGTTTTATATTAAGTGTGCAGGATACAACTTAATTGAGTCCAAAGACTATCCATAGTCCAAAGACTTTATCTCGTCCAACATTTAATCTTGGTTTATGACTGGACGGTAATATATAGAACCATGAGTCCAAAGACTCTTTCGGTTACTTTTGTAATAGCTAGTCCAATAAATGCTTTTATACTTCAAGCGTGAATTTCTTGTAAAAGCATTTGAATTTATTATTCTTGTAAAAGGCTTATATCCTTGGGACAAAACATTCTTTGTAATATTCGTACAAATGTAAAGCGTAAGCTAATATGTCTCTGTCACTTTAAGAAGTTGACCTTCTTCTTTTGGAAAAACAAAAGGCAACTTTGGTTCTACTCATAGGATATGTCAGCACCACTTTTAGCTATCATCCTGACAGTCTATCCTGCTGATCAGAAACTTCAGAAGCTATCAGACTCAACGGATCAAATGCATTCAATGCTCATCAGAATGGATCCTTTTCCATCCGTTGAAGAGTGAAGTCTGCTCAAAGACAAGAGGCTATATATACCTCCATCTCCTGAAAGTGCAAAAATATGAAAAGAGATAGAACTTGAGCAAAAATACAAGTGAAGCAACACTTAGCGATTCAAAATCTTTCAAGAGATACAAGCAAACATTAGCTCAAGAAATCAAAGAGCAAATCTCAAGCTTGCAAAGCTAGCAAAGCTACTCTGATCCTCATTTTCATATTACTCTCTGTGTAGATTTGTTTTTAAGAGTCTAAGCTTTAGTTTCGACTTCTTACATTTAATAGAACAAACTCTTTTCAAAACCTTAGTTTGGTTGAGCCTGAAGAGTCTTGTCTGTAAAAGAATACTTAGAGAACCTGAAGAGGTTGAGAATACTGCCTGAAGAGGTGTTGAATACTTTGTAACAAAAGGTTTTTGTTATAGTGGATAAAGCTCTCAAGTAGAGAGGACTGGATGTAGCTCTTTGGTGAAGAGTGAACCAAGATAATATCTTTGTGTTCTTTTCTCTTCCTTACCCTTACTTTAGTTTATTATCTAACTAACTAACTGGGATTGAATTGCCTTTTACTACGCTGCTTTCTTATCTTAGTCAAACTAAGTTAGCGTCCAACTTGGTGTTTGGAAGAGCTCTCTTTGCTTTTAATCGTTTTAGTGTCCAACCTTACGAAAACTATTATCTGCTTACGAAAAGAATTTAAAATCGTCTAAAACACAATTCAACCCCCTTCTTGTGTTTCAAACAGGTTCCTTCATTAATTACATAGAGATTTCAACCCACTAAATAATTTAAGGGTAGATAGCCTCTTATTTTCTCACTTTAGAACTCCATGCATTTTGGAGGAGTCAAATTCAAAAAAAAAAAAAAAAAATGGAGTTATAATCTTTACCACATTAGCGATCGCAACCTCTCTTTTCACACTTTCTTTTCTTCTCACTCTTGAGCATGGTTGTCAAACTCGCGAGTCAACTCGTAGACTAGTACGAGTTTGCGATTCTACCTACCCAAAACGGGTGAAACCGGACTCAGAATCGTTTTTGGGATAGACTCGCCTTGACTCGGGTGGAATCGGTAGACTCGGGGTGGAATCGCGATTCTGGGGCGAGTTAGCGAGTCTGAGTGCATTTTCAAATTGATGCACAAAATACCCAAAAAGCTGTGTTTTGGTTATTTTTTTTTGCCTTTTCCTCTCTTTTGTGCATTTTCGTTTGACCCTTTTGGACTCTCCCTCGCGATTTCGAGCTTCGGAAAAAACCTAGCACCCCTCTTCACCTCACTGACGCAAACGACCACCCTCCTTGCCGTGAACCACCGGCCTGCAGCCTCCACTTCGAACCCGTGAACAGCCAGCCACCTTCCCTGCCGCGAACCACCATCTTCCTTGCCTCCTACGTCCGCCTCTTCGAACCCGTGAGCCACCATCTCCCCTGCTCAAACCTTGTAGCTCTTCCCTGCTCGGGTTTGTTGCAGGTGCAGCAGCAAGCAATTTTCCTTCCCTCTATTTTATCCTTCCTTGCTCAAACCCCCTGTTTCCTTCCCTCTATTTTAGACATTTAAGAGTTGTTTTTTATGTTCATGTTATATACTTATATGTTTTTGTAATGTTTTGTATTTGGATTATGATACTTTTTAATGATTATGATGATGGTAGATGTTATTGGATTATGATGTTGCTGTTTTGTTGGTTTTATGTTATTTATATATGTCATTTATAGTTTTTTTTTATATTAGGCAGACTCTTACGAGTCTACGAGTCGAATCTACGTGTCGAGTTTACGTATGCTCCACGAGTCTACCTAGACTCGCGAGTCTGACAACCTTGCTCTTGAGTTTGAGATTTAGACCAAAAAACAAGAAAAAGAAAAAAAGGTATACCCACACAACACAAAGAAGGGCCAAGAGGTAGCTAAAGCCGAAGCAGCCTTCGCTATTCCAAACACCAACTCCACTCTTCTGTCCTTTCTCTCTTATTTTTGTCTGTTAATTCATATCAAAACCCTAATTCTCCATTTCCATTTCTGGGTCTATGCTCTTTTTTTTAAAGCAATTTCTGAGCATTGATTAAATGGGTATTTGTTCATAGCCAATTTTCTGAAAAAGGGTACTCAAAAAAATAATAAAAAATAAAATCACATTTCTGGGGTGCTGCTGAACAAGGGAATCTCTTCAATTCCCTGAATTTGTTTTCAATTTCTGGTCTCAAAATATCTTCTTTTTGAGCTTAGGTACTCCAAATTGTTGAGGGTTTTTGTAGGGTGGCTTTGATTTTTTTTTCTTCTCCATGGCTGCGGTTGCTGAGATTTCCGCTGATGCTACCAACAAAATGGACTCAAAATCGAAGCCAGAATCTGAATTCAGTGTGCAGAAGCTGGTTGACATGTTCACAAAGTTGAATCCTTTGGCCAAGGAGTTTTTCCCGTCATCATATTCTCCCAATCATGATCATCGCCATCAGGGCTATAATCAGTTCTCACCTACCAATTTTCTGGTGAACATTAAGCCCTCAGCTAATGATAATTACCCTAACAATCGAAGGGTATGCTTGTTTTGTCTTTGATCTCTCATTTTGATAGCTTTCTTGTTTTATTCTGTTAGTTTTAGTGATGGGTTTTGCTTTGTTCTTTGCATCCTCAGCTGGATTGTTGTGCTAGAGCTTCTGAAAAAATGCAATTTTTATTTTGCCTTGCATTTTCTCCTAATATTATTAATGAATTTTGTGTCTGAAAAATTATCACTTCATTGAAAATTTTCCACTGTGACAATTTTTTGTTGTTGTTGGTAAAGATAGGAATTTTATTGAATCCAGTGAAAGTAAGTACTAGGGAAACATAGCATCAACAATGTTTAACCCAGAGAGGGAAAAAAATTCACAAATCCAACTCTAACACTTACAAAGAATGGGGGGCACCATAGCAAAATGTAAATCTAGCCTTAAAACAGAGAATCCAAGTATTCAGAAATGTGGCAAGTTTTTTTGTCTGTAAATTGTAAATTGACATTAATTGAATTGAGTCTCTGTGGTATCTGATCATACTTATATGCATCCTATATGGACTTTGTTTTTCCATGTTATGTTTTGTACTTCCTATGTATTACATTTGTGGTTCTTTTGTTTTCATGGGCAAACATCTGTTTTGCCTTTTTCCAATTTACTTTACAGTTTAGGATGTCTTTCAGATTTGGTGTAGCTAACTACAACTTTTTTTTTTTTACGATACGTTAGTCTGTTATCTGTCCTCTTATTGCACAATTAACTCCACATTGATTATACGGCACTTATCCTGAAATGATGGGCCTATAAATGTTATGTGAAGATTGCAGTTTCTGTCGAAATGTTAGTGATGATATCAATGAGGTAGCATTTTTATGTGTAAGTTAATCTTGATGTCATCTTTCTTTTTCTATTTGCTGAAAATTTGTGCTTGTCATCTTGCAGAGAAGAAATAATTTTAACCAGGGGAGAAGGTTGAATGGAAGATCACTTAAGGCTCAGAGAGAAGATAGCATTAGAAGAACAGTATATGTTTCTGATATTGATCAGCATGTAAGTGAAGTGAGAATGGCTTGAACAAAATCTTATCTTGATGATGTAGTTTGTTTAGTGTTCCATTCTGATCATAGAGAACAACATTATTTGAACTGTCTTTTGTCTTGGTATAGGTTACTGAGGAGCGGCTTGCAGCCTTATTCAGCAGTTGTGGACAAGTAAGTCTCACTGCTTGGTCAACTATTTTTATGGTCCCTGGTGGAAATTATTATGATGAGTTATTGGTTTAATTACTCTGCTGTAGGTCCCTGAACTATTTGGGGACATTCAAATAGGTCCCTATACTTTTAAAGTTTGTAATTGGGACCCTGAACTTATAAATCATTTGTAATTGTGTCCTTAGGGTAGGACATCCATTAAGAGGCCATGAAATGAGATGGAATATTCTTGATGCCATCCTAGGTGTCTTGATCTGGAAGGCCATGTCAACCACATTGACAAAAACTTTCCAACTAAAACTAAGTGTCCAGGTCTTCTCCCATTGTCCCCCCTTTTCCATCGAGACTTCGTAGTCCATTCCTACAAAATCCCTAACCTCTGCAACGCTACAGTGAGAGCAAAATACTGACTTAGGCTTCTGCTTTGTGTTGTTGAAGAAGAGGTCACGTGGAAGAAGTGAATCGCTGTTGAAGACATTAATCACTGCGATGGGAAGCACGCATACGCTGCATTTGCAATATCAATAAGCATTCATGCATACACTGCTATCATCTGATGGTATCTCCTCTCCTTTCGTCTGATTTGGTAGGTTTGTCGTCTGATATGGTCTCTCCTATCGTCTGATGGTCTCTCTTGTTGCCTGATTGTCTCTTCTCTCCTATCATCTGAGGGTGAAATTTACCAAACCAAGAGAGGGAGAATGAAAATACTGCCTTTGGCATTGTGGCAGCAGCTTTCAGCTTCCAAGATCCAGCCAAATGATGGGAGGGGGAGAGCAATGGGAATCTTGGGGAATATGGGTTATTAGAAACCGTTACACACATTTGGGGAAGGTCACGTCAGAGTCCACATCAGACACTTCAAATGGTCAACCAACGGATGTCCTACCCCAAGGACCAATTACAAATGATTTATAAGTTTAGGGACCCTGTTACAAACTTTTTAAGTATAGAGACCTATTTGAATATCCCCAAATAGTTCAGGAAGCTAATCTCGGTTAGGTATGAAGTTTGCATGCTGTTATTTCTACAACTTTCTCAGATAAACCTGTTAAATTCTTCTGAATCTAATCTAGATGGATTATGGAACTGATATGAACTTTATGCCTTTTCATAATCCATCCGGGTCGTCTTTTGCAAACAAGTTCATCAGGTGAGATAATTCTCTGGAAATCAAAATGTTCATCCTAAGGAATCTGAATTATTTATCGCTTTCATTGGCCTTCTTAATCTGAGCTTGATTCCTTATTGATTTTGTCCTCATATTTTTCTTTATCTAGTTAACTAGAATTCCTTCACATGGAAGATTAGTCCGATTAAAAGAGGTTGAGGAGGACCAAAGGAAATTTGGTATTTAATAGAGCTCAATGATGTAATTTGATGCATATAGCTGACCCCACTTATTGGGTTAAGGCTTGGTTGTTGTTCTAGTTAAGTAGAATTTCGTTTGTTCATCTGTGAAATGGATTCCACTTTGCCTCATTCAACCTGGGTAATTTATAATTGTACGAGTTTAATTTTGATATGCTGTCAGTGTAAAGTGTTTTACACTGTCAACCAATCACAAATCATCCTTTGCATGACTTTTAAGGTAATTATGATAAGAGTCAAACATTTTTATTGATGTGACAATTTATGATTGGTTGACAGTGTAAAATATCTTCACATTGACAATGCATACCAATTAAATCCTAATTGTAAATGGTCCTTTTGTTTGACAAATCAAAGATCTTTATTAATAGCAGTAGTGAGTGAGTCGGGCAAAATTTGTAAGAAATTTGAATGTGCTTCCTGAACTGATATCTGATGCATTTGTTGTACAAGAGCTCTCTTTTCACTGAATATCTAGGATCTAAATTTGAAAAATAAATCTGATTATAATCTGTCACCCTAATTATGACGTTTTATTACATCATTTGAATTGAAGGTAATCGATTGTCGAATTTGTGGTGATCCACATTCAGTTCTTCGTTTTGCTTTTGTTGAGTTTTCAGATGACTGTAAGTTTTTGTCCCACAAATCCATCTCTCTTCAACTTCTCCCAAAAGACATGGGCACACACACACTAAGAACCTTAATCATACATTTTTCATGGAATTTGTGTCAACAGATGGTGCAAGAGCAGCTTTAAACCTTGGTGGCACTGTGCTTGGATACTATCCAGTCAGGGTTCTTCCTTCAAAAACTGCCATCCTTCCCGTGAATCCTACATTCCTCCCTAGGGTATGAATGATTTCTGGTCCTTTCTATACTTAGTTATATTTGGATTGAAAGGAGTAGCAGAATTTTTCAAATTCGTAGTTTATCCCCTTTGCTGTGTGATAAGAGAGTTGGTTTCACTAATCTTTGGTATATACCTACCATTGTTCGGCATAGTTGAAAGGAGTTGTTTTGAATATTTCTTGTTTTCCATCTACATGTAGTTTTGGAGGAGTTTTGGAGCATGGTTTCTCCTATCCTCCTGTCTTACTTTTATCCTTCATTTTTCCCTTTTCACTCAAGATTTTCTTAAACAGAAAAAAAAACCGGGCCGTACTTTATTAATAACTGTGCTTTGCACTGAGTATGTCTATTTTGACTGGTTCCAAATCTTTAGTCCATTAAATTGTTGTTTCCTTTGTAACATGCAGTCAGATGATGAGCGGGAAATGTGTGCCAGGACTGTCTATTGTACAAATATTGATAAAAAGGTATATATATTTTTTGTTTGGAAAATTATAATAATGTATATTTTGGTAAAACTATTTTCTCATTGATCATTCAAATGGTTAACGATGTTCAAAGATTGGTAATTGAGTAAGCACTTATTAACATAATGCGTCTATGATTTGCATAGATGGATATCAGAATTGAATCTCTTGATGCATTGTTAAATTTCTCTCAAATATCTAAGTGCAGGTTTCTCAAGCTGAAGTGAAGAATTTTTTTGAAACAGCTTGTGGCGAGGTCAGACTAGAATAATTGCCGCATTCTATTTGCTAGGAAATGTTTATTTTAGGAGTTAAATGGTGGCTGACGTTACCTTTCTATTTTACAGGTTACGCGTCTGAGGCTTTTAGGGGACCATGTGCATTCAACTCGAATTGCTTTTGTGGAATTTGCATTGGTAAGTCGAGTATACAATTCGATGCCTAGTAATTGGCTGCAGTATACTTTCATATATTTTATAAGAATAACTGCAACATGAACAACTTATTTAGCACATCTTGAATATTTTATGGATTCTATATGCTTCTATTTGTGTCTGTGTTGGAGGATTCGTTTCTTCAGTATTTTTCTTCAATACTGGAATGAAAATGTATCATTAGAAGGAAATATGTTTTTCTCTGTAAGCATTTTGAGGCCCATTGTCTTGACCAGTGAATATTTCTTTTCTAGTTATGCCGCGGGAGTAGTATTAAAGTGCTTGAATAGTGCATTTACCTTGTGACTGTCTATTGACATTTATTGAGTCACTGGTTTGTGAATGTACTACTACTATCCACTCTGCCCACTCAGGTGATGGGTTAGTTTATATACAACCAACATAGCTGTCACGAATGTGCCCATGTTTCATTTACATCTTTATGATATGTAATCTGTAAAAGAAAAAAAAAAAATGTTCAAGGAATTATTCACTTAAAAAAAATCAGCTATTACTAGAGAATTTATTTTTGTTCACTATGTTACATTTTTTGTTGTTTTACTTCAAGTGTAGTCGGTAAATAAATAGCGACTTTTATAACAATAATTTTTTATGGTTTTCCTAAGGATGAGGATGCATGAGGTTTACCATATGGAATCATCAATATTTTGTCTCTTATGTTTTTGTCAAACTTGACACGAACGTTTACATAATTAGCACCATTAAAGAATTTAATGGTTTCTTTTGCGATGTACTGCTACTAGCATGATAATGTTAACTTGCACAAGAGGAACCATTATCTTGACTGGCTATATTTTTCTTATTGAGTAGGCAGAGAGTGCCATTATTGCACTAAATTGTAGTGGAATGCTGTTGGGAACCCAGCCTATCAGGTTTTGTCCCTTTACTGGAGGATAGTTTTGTTATGCAAGTTTTTCAACTAATTAGTCTTGATCGTATTTGGTTTTCTTTCTCACTCTGTAGGATAAGTCCTTCAAAGACTCCTGTGAGGCCAAGGGTCACTCGTCCAACATCACATTAACTGATCAACATGGTGCAAGGTTTAATGGGAAGATTTGGTCAACTTTCCAGTTGAGACTTGTGTGGAAGGGGTGGTGAAACTTCCCTTTGTTTCAGTATTATCATCTTTTGTCTGTCACAGCAGTTTTTGTTGGCAGAGCGTATAATGTTATGCTTTAGTTAAACTTTCTAGCGACCAGTCTTGATCTTAAAATAAAACATTTTACCTTGCGTACATTGAAATGAGCTAGTTTTGGTTATTTGGAGCAAATAGTAATCATAACTTAAGAGGGTTAGCCTTGGCGCAATAATAAGGTTGTTGCTTTGTGACATGAAGGTCATGGTTTCAAAATTTGGATACAACCTTTTTGCTTTCAAGTAAGGTTGCATATATCTACCCTCTGCATACTTCACCAGATAAGATCCTCATACATTGGGTCACTTTTTACTAATCATACCTTAATTAGCTTGAATCTATAACAACATTACAGTCATATAGTGGTCCAAATTAGCATCTAAATGCGACGCAATTCAATCTAGTAAAGAGATGTGAGTCACCTCGATTTGGAAAGCTAGGTACACATTGCAACATGAAAAGGATGACCATACCATGTAAGATCGTCATTATGTAATATGGTTGTGCAGCTGCCCCATATCAGTCCATGATTCTTTGTTCTAATAACAATGAGATTCAATTTTGACTACTTTGAAGATTTATTAGTACCCATCGTAACTATTTCAATTGGTATTTGATGTTTAGAAAGCTTTGAGGCTTAAAAAGAGAATAGAGAATAAAATGACGTAAGAGAAGAAGTTGCTCCGACTTTCCATAAACCGATTAAGTTTTTATTTTTGTGGACTAAATTGAGAGTCAATATGTTTGGAGATGTCCTCTAATAATAATGCTGTCGCATATTTTTATCAATAATAATAATGATAATGATAATTCCTTGATATACATGTAGGGATGATAATGGATAACTGATCGAACGGGTATTCACAAAAATTATTCATGATAGGTAGAGTAATTATCTGTTCTTAATTACCTATTGGGTAATTACCTAGCGAGTAAAAGTACGGGTATTAAAGTTGTTATTACGTGGATATGAGTTTGGGTTCAGATATTTGTTTATAAGCGGGTATGGGGATGGGTATCATAGTATTCTATCCGTTGCCATCGAGCTAATTTTTTTATTCTTTTTAAACAGTAGTGTGATGATGTATATATTTATTTAGTTATACTGTATTTGTTGACTCTTGAGGTAAAACCTAGTTCTGAGGAAGGGTTGTGTCTTTTATTATTTCTTAGGTTTCCCGGTGTATCCTGCGTGCAAGACTAATCCCACGAGATATATTTTTTTTATAGGCAAATGTTTGTTGATATTATTATGACAAAATAGATTGATTAGTCCTATACATTTTTTTACTTTTCACATCGATCCTATAAGTTTCCTTTTTTTTTTTTTCCAAATTGATCCTACACATTATGTTCCGTTTTCACGTTAGTCCTTTCCGTCAATTTCGACTTTACAGCATCAGATCAAAAGTCACGTGTAGGACTAACATAATAGCCACTTTAGGTCATAACTGATGGTGTTAGGTCGAAATTGACGAAAATGACTAACATAGAAACGGAACATAACGTGTAGGATCAATTCGAACAAAAAAATTATAGGACCAATGTGAAAACTAAAGAAAACATATATCATTAATCAACCTATTTTGCCTATTATTATTTGTTATGTTAGTGGGGAAGCTGAACCTATGACCTCCTTATCACTCCAAACCCTATGTCCCTCCTCCCCCAAACCATAAAGCCACCTTATCACTCCCTAATCCCACGAGATATTGGACGGCATTGAAGGTTCGACTTCTCTCAGCCAAGTTTTTCGCGTACACAAAAGCCAGGAATCAAACACCTAACCACTTGCTTAAGGGGTTCGAGTCCATTACCAGTGACCCAGTAATCAAACCCCTAATCACTTACCAGGTGCTCATGCAGTAGTTTCCACATGCATAATAGACCATGAGAATAATTATGCATTGACCCTATAAAGTCCTCAACTATTATTTAAGTAACCCAATTTAGTCCCTGACAATTTATATCGTGGGACACATTAGTCCCTACATGTTACAAGCAAAACATCACATGCATCAGATGCACCACACCAGATGCACCAACACAGGTCATATGGATGAATTTAATAGACATCTGGGCACACTGACGTATATATCAGCACTTTAATGCTATGTTTAGAATGATGACAAACAGAGGGATTGACGTGTCCCTCTTTTGTCATTGTTAGGGACTATTCAGTGAGTTTTTTTTTTTCAGGGACGAAAAGTTGTACCTCAAACATTGTTAGGGACTAAAATGAGCATTTACTCTTGTTTTATTTTACGGAAAAAAGAAAAAGGGGAGGGTTTTAAACTCCCATTCGCGTTTGTCTTTTCCGGTCACCGTTCGCCATTCACCCCTGCTCATCTCAGTCGTCGTTTCCCTTCTTCTTTTTCCCAGGTTTTTCTTTCTTCCCTCTCTTATTTCTTCTTTCTCTCTGTCATTTGTAATTTTGTACTTGTTATTTGTGCGAATCAGGTTTAAAGTTGAAACCCTTCTCCGATTAGCTTCATCTTCTGATTTTTTCTGAAATTTGTGTGAATCAGGCACCATGCTTTTATTCTTCTTTGATTTGAAGTCACCATCAGCTTGTTATACTTGTTACAAATTTGCGCGAATCAGTGTTGTATGAGTTTCTGAAATTTTTGTTAGTGGTATCAGTGTTACAAATTCGTGTTACAAATTTCACAACTTTGTGCGAACCAGTGTTGTATCAGTGTTACGATGCATTCTGTCATGATTTTTGTTAATTTAAAGTTTAACTTTGTCACTTGAATTTGTTGTTGTATGGGGGTGTATCATGTGAGAATCCTCTCTATTACGAGAAATAAGAACTATTAGTAAGAGCCATTGCATTACAATTAAAAACAATTAACGGATCAGATTATATACTATCATTAAAAAGTCACGTGACATCTGTGGAAAGTTAAACGCCATTCTTCGTCTGTAGCCTTGGATATTTGTGGTACCACTGCCAGGTTAGGGGTTAAACATAATCAATTAGGTGGCGTTCATATCCCTTAAACACGTTGCTCATCGTCTATTTTCCTCTGTTCAATTATCAACAAGAAAAAATAACAAAAAAAGCTCTTATGAAATTCAACAAAACGAAAATAAAACTTCAGGATTGAAAATTAGCCATCAAAACCCTAATTTAATCAACGTAAGCATAGAAACGAAAAAGTTGTGTGCTGATAAGTGACACCATAAATAAATCGAGGGAGAAGTAAATGGTTCCGACAAGCTGCTTGTGTTCGCGTGACTGATTGGGGGGGTGAAAAGGGGGGAGGGGAGGATGGAGAAGAGATTAAAGGTCACATGACTTTTTAAATATATAATCTGATCCGTTAATTTCCTTTAATTGTAATCCAATGGCTCTTATTGATAGTTCTTATTTCTCACAATAGAGAGGAGTTCTCACATGATACACTCCCTATAAATATATATAATATATAATCCGGTTCGGCCACTGATTGAATCAGTTAAACCTTGAACCGCTCTTATTTTCGGTTTTCCGTTGGACTGGTTTGCAAAACATTGGATTGGATAGATACAAGTTTGCAGCAATCCTCAGGTTCTTTTCCACCACTATTGTGCGTCGTTCTTGCCTTCCACCACCGCACATCCATACGCCCACAACTCACCACCGCACACTGCGTCGCACAACCACACACTCACCACGTCAGGTTCTTTTCCTCTCTGCCATACAACCATTCCACCACCGCATATGTCGGCCAGCCCTACTCTAGTCACCACCATTCCACCTGTGTCAGGTTTGCTCCCGCTTCTCGAAAGGTTGCGATTTCTCTTCAGGACTT
The DNA here is from genome assembly GCA_039655645.1 of Ammopiptanthus mongolicus. Classification (NCBI taxonomy): domain Eukaryota; kingdom Viridiplantae; phylum Streptophyta; class Magnoliopsida; order Fabales; family Fabaceae; genus Ammopiptanthus; species Ammopiptanthus mongolicus. The sequence continues at coordinate 14,075,767 of CM077351.1, read as the reverse complement.
GAGAATGTTCTTGTTTAGGGGTGTAAACCCGATACAATAACCCGATGAATCCGAAAATCCAAATTGAACCAATTAAATTGGTTCATATTTTTTTGGTGTTCGGATCTAAACCGAACCGAACAAAACCAAACCAAACCTGATGGTATTGGTTCAATTCTCGGGTTCAAGGATAATAAAACCGAGGCAAACCGAACTGAATCAATTATAATATTTTAATATTTATATATATTTTTAATATATAATATTTATTATATTTAATATTTATATATTTTAATAGTTTAATAATGTAATATTTATTTTATTTTATTTTTTATATATACTTTTTATATTTTATATATTTATATTTAATAATTTTCGGATCCGAATCGAACCAAACCGAATCAACCCGTTCTTGAATGGTTTGGTTTGGTTCGAGTTTTGTAGAAAGATTTCCTTAAAATCGATCCAACCATTTTTCATTGGTTCAGATTTTTCTTCCACCAAAAATCAAACCAAATCGATCCGTTACACCCTTATTCTTGTTACAGGGAGTCTTTGGGCAAAGGGTTTTTCTTTTTTAATGATTTTTATATTTTTTAGTAATGAACCTACTGCTCAGCTCGTTTAATCCGCGGGTTAGGTGTATGGGTAGGGGTGGGCATGGGTACGGGTCGACCCGCGAATCCGGTGTACCCAATCCAACCCAACCCACAAATACTGGGTTGGTTCGGGTCATTGGGTTGGGTTGGTTTCTAAATAAGCAGACCTATAGCTTATGGGTTGGGTGCTGGGTCCAAAGATTGTAAACCCACTCAACCCAACCCAACCCACATATTGAGATGAATATTGTAAGCCCAGTTACTGGAGCGTGGAGTGACTCTTCTATCTTGAATTTGATGACTCTTCTTTAATATTCAGTCGCCGAAATGGGAGTGACCATTTTTTGGTTACATGAGCAGAAATAGTTTGAAGACATGCAGAAATAGCTTGAAGACATAGTCAGTGAAATTGTTTAGAAATTGTTTGAAGACATTTTTTTTTTATTTCACTTATTTGTTTAATTTTGATGGATATTGTGCTCCAAATTGAAGTTGTATGCTTCATTTTGTATTTGGAAGTTCAAATTAATGCATTGGTAGTATTTTTCTTCCCTATTTTTCCCCCATTATTTGCTTTTGATAAAAACAAAATAATTTACTACCAAATCCGGTCACCCGACCCAAACCAACGCGTATGAGGTTGGGTTGGGTTACATGAAAATTTTCGAAGAAACCTATCCAACCCAACCCATATTTGTTTGATTGGATTGGTTTTTTAAATATATTAAAACCAACCCAACCCGACCCACGCTCACCCCTATGTATGGGATTAGGTCCGTTAGTTTCACAGCCAACCTGAGCCGTTCCATTTAAAATGGAACCAATACGGACCGGGCTGGCCGTATACGACCTTCTTGCAAGTCTCATAAAGCTCTCGTGTTAAATTCAGGATTCTCCCTGTTTCTGGAACTTCTCTCTTTTGGTTGCAATTTTTCGTATTAATTTGAAGGTAGTAGACATTGGATTGGATATAACAAAAAATACAGGTTTTGGGATACAAATATAATCACAGCGTGAAGGCTGAGTGGAACCTAATTTTGTATTGTTTTGAAGGGCTTATACATCGAATCAGAAAATGGGAGGCAATAATGAGCAGATTGTGGATGTTGGATCGGTGGTTGAAGCAGTTTCTGCGGATGATGGTGACGCCCCTCTCTACAACATCGAAAGCCTTTGCATGCGTTGTGGTCAAAACGTATTCTCTCTCTTTTTTCTTTTTCTATTTTCATTCAATGTTTTATTATTGTCTGACTTGAATTTCTGCTATGTCTCTCAGGGTATTACAAGACTCTTGTTGACTTTAATCCCTCACTTCAGAAAGGTATATCTCTTACTTATGATTGTTGATTGGTAAATGTTTTCTTTGGATATGTCATTTGAAATTTCATTTTTTTAATCTTCGGGTTAAACTATACTTGTGACGCTTGTTTTTAACATAGTCTTTCGGTCTCTATAGCTAAAAAAATATTCAATTCAGTGCTTATATGGACAATTATTTTCAATTTGGTGCTCGCTGTTTATTGTTGTTATATCATGTTTGTTGGAGTTTAAGTATAGGGACCAAATTATAAATGATTGTTATGTATAAGGATGTAATTGAAAATGATTATCACACTTTGTTTGGTCTCTATACAGAACAATCATTTTTACTTTGGTCCCTATACTTTAAATCCAACAAACCGTTTTATAATACCAATAAATGGTGAGGACCAAATTGAATATAATTTTACATATAAGGATTGAATTGAATTTTTCGACGTATAGCGACCAAGCTGAGAAGGAACGTCATCTATAGGGACCAAAAATATAGTTTAACCTAATCTTCCTCTCATTGTTCTGATGCTTCAATCATTTTTTTAGTCATTTCGGAAATACTTTAATCAATTGAATTAGCATTATCAAATAAGATATTGTTATCTTTGTCTTCTGTCGCGCTTCCTATTTCTGTCCATTACGTATGCCTTTTATGCAGATTTTGTTGTCGGCTTTCGAATGTCCTCACTGTGGTGAGAGGTAAGTTGCGCTTAATCTATGCCCTTCTATTAAATTGTATATGTTTTGAATGTAATTGCTGCCACTGATGTTCCTTTAAAAGCTAATATTTCTTTTGTGTCTTTGTTTATCAATTAGAAACAATGAAGTACAGTTTGCTGGCGAAATTCAACCGCGTGGTTGCTGTTACTCTCTGGAGATCCCATCAGGCGATCCAAAGGTTGTGTTGATTGGAATTATCTACTTTATGCTTTAAAATGTGCCACTCCCCCTGATTATTATTCTTATTAATTTAAGCAAACTTATCATGCATGAATTAGAACATAGTGTAATAGTCTAGTTAAAGTAAAGTTAATACAAGATGACTTGAATGGAGGACTGGAGGTGCTCTAGTGCCTTCTTTGTGTCCAGACATGGTTTTATCAGTGAGTGTCCATGCTGAGGTGCTGGACACCAGTGAGCAGCCCTAGTATGCAGGGGTGATTTTCATACTTTTGCTGCTTTTGTCTGTGTTTTAAATTATGTCTATGTTTAGCCAATGGACATTTATCTTAAAGGGTCAATGATGTAAAAGTGTCTGAAGTAAAATAACATACAAAAGCATGGCAAAAACATAATCAAGAGGGACTCTATAAAAGCCACAATGCTTGGGTAGAACAGATTAAGGGGAAGGTGCTATGTCCTTCAATGTTCACCGCTCCTCATATCATGGCCAAAATTTTAAGAAAACATTGAAATATCTTTGGATATTAGGATTTGTACAAAATGTTCAATGACTTTCTTGGATGATGTTAATTTCTTTCTGTACCTTTCTTTTAGGTTTGAGGCGTGATGACTATATTTTCTTTGAAATTATCTTTTTGTTATTATTTATATTAGAGGGATATTAATCAGTGAGACTCGATTGTCAGTTCTTTCGTACATTATAATATATCTTACTTTTTTGTTCCCCTTTCAAATGGCTGCCTCACACCACTCAGACAGGCACCCTGCCTCCATCCTTTTGGCATTTGGCCGCCTTAGCACGTCACATTTCCATTTGCAATGGACAGCACTGCAACTGATATGGTTGGCTTTTTGTGTGCGTTTTATCGAATCATGTATGATGAGCATCTCATTGATGGAAAGAATGAAGCCATCTCTGTAGTCAATAGCGGCTTATAGTGGCGTTGTAATGCCATGACAGAACGGAGCGGGCCTGGGGTGGCTGTCGCGTCGCTAATCGCGGTCAAATTGCCCTAAAAAACCCTATTTCCGGCGATACTTCGGCGGTGTTCCTTCCTACGTTCTCCTCTTTTCTTCTGTTGCTGTGGACCTTCATGGGCTACTAGAATCAGGGTTTTTTTGTTTCCTGAACTTTTTTCTTATAATATTATTTATCCTTACTTTTAATTCATGAAAGTTTTATTTTGCCCTCTGAGTTACTCTATTTTGCCCTCACTTAAACCCAGTAAAAGTCGGTTTTACCCTCACTTAGATTGGCTCTTCCACACGTTCTTCCTCGCACCAGACTTGCACAACACCTTCTTTCTTCCTCACTTAGATGGTCGGAAAGGATGAGTATTCCAGCACCCCATCACCTTTCCGGTCAAGCACAACCAGTTTCCGGCAAGCCCAGTGGCATTACGGCAGCCATCCCTCTATTTGTAACCTCAGTTTTAATGAGTTTTTGTCTCTCGGTTCAGCCATCCTATACTTAAGATCTTTAGTGTAGCGGCATCCCGCTACCTGCTATAGCGTCTTTATTTCTTTTGTCCCTCTTTCTCTTACCACTTTTGGAATGGAAATAGGAAAATGTAACTTGGAACTAGGAAGTATTTCGAGAAAACAAATAATATAATTGTTTGTTATACTTTGTAAGGGTACCCATGATGACAAATCCATGCATACTGTGATTAAACTAAGGAAAGATTCTGGAACCAAATAGAACTTTTAGGAAGCGGCCTTATCAAACATCAGTCTAAACATGTATTGTCAATGTATGCTGACATTAGACTCTATGTTTCTTATTTTGATTCACAAGAGTGCTTTTTGCCTTCTATTCTACCAATTTATTTGTCAGGGTGCCTTATGGATAATTTTTAATGAATGCAGATGCTCAATAGACACGTGGTAAAATCAGAATCTGCTACCATTAAGGTACTTAAATTGATCATGTTCAATTTTCTATACTTTTGGTTGGACTTATTAGCAATTACCCTTTTTCTACAAGTTAATAAAAATCCTTTGGTTTGTTGACACTGATTATTGTCTGTCAGGGCTATGCTATCTTAGTTGAGATGTTACATCTTTGTCCATGACATTCCTCTCTCTCTCTCTCTCTCTCTCTCTCTCACAGAAGACCTAAGAAAACAATAGGAGAGACAATTTGAAAAAGACCTTGCTGAGTTGCTATAACGGGATTTACTGAAATTTTGGTTTTTCATAGAGCCTGTGATGATTAATCCAAGTAACTCACCTCACCTAGTGGGGTTTGGTTGTTGTTTGTTTTCATGCTGCCATCGCACTATGTTGTCAGTTGTTAGTTGTCAGTTGTCACTAACAAGATACTTGCTGGAGATCTATTTAACTGATCCTGTATGACTTTTACATATGTATCATTTTAATTTATAAGTTATGCATAAATCAGGATTTCAAGATTTGTAAGATTCATCTAGTGTGTTAAAATATGACTAACTACTATATGTGGTTCTATTATTGAAAATTTGAAGTGTGTTAGAGAATATGTATGAGTTTATTATGTATTATGGGTTGGGCCTATCTTTCTTCTACTTGTGTTCTATGCTTTGTACTGTGCTTTATTTCTTAGTATACATATAGAAGCAAGGAGACTAAAAATGGTCGATTTAGTCCGTCCCTATTCCCAAATTTCTCTAACAAAGTGTAATAAATTTATATGAATTGCTTATGTAATGGGAACTTTAATTATATGTATGATTCTGCAGATACCAGAATTGGATTTTGAGATTCCACCAGAGGCTCAGCGTGGTAGTCTATCGACGGTACCTCTGATACATATTTCAACTGTTCTTTTTTCCTGCCTAGCTTTGACGGTGCCCAGATTTTTTTGGCTTGTTTGTCATTTCATTTGCCAGTGAATATCTCTACACTGCCCTTCTTTTGTCATACATATTAGACAATTGAATAGTTGATTTTGGCTCAAGTTTGCTTGTACCAAATCATCGGGTGAATCAACCGTCAATAGATCTGATTAGGAGTGGATAAATATGTTAATGTTCCTTTTTTATTTAGTCAAAAGAATAGCTCAGGGAAAAAAAGATACGCATTTAGCCCTCTATTCTATAAAATTTTGTTAGTATTAATCAGAGGCAAGAATTTTGAGTAGGTTTCTGAAGCTATAGATTTGACTTGTCTTAATCATATCATAACTTAGGTGGCTTCCTTTTGTTATTTATTATTTTGTAGCAACTAGCAAGGATAATGTGCATATATTATAATAGACTTGTAATTTGTGGGTGTTAGACCTCTAACTTCAAGTATTTTACGAAGATTCAGGTTAAAGTTATGATTAGTTGAATTTTTTTCCCCCCATATGATTTGACTGTATTGCTTCTTGTGTGTAATTGTAGGTAGAAGGGATACTGATGCGAGCTAGTGATGAACTTCAGGCCCTTCAAGAGGAACGCAAAGTACTATTCGTTCCTGTCCTATATGTATTGTTCAGTATATGTTCCTCTTTTCATAATTTAATGTTATGTTTTTTACGTTCTAGAAAGTGGCTCCGGAGACAGCTGAAGCAATTGATCGGTTCTTGGTGAAATTGCGAGCCTATGCAACAGGAGAATCATCATTTACATTTATTCTTGATGATCCTGCTGGAAATAGCTTCATAGAAAACCTGTAAGATATTTATTGTATTTTTTTGTTGTATGGATAAAAGTAACTTATTAGAGAAGAGCAGATTACAAAAGTAGAGGGTAGGATATTCTCATATAAGTAAACAACAAACAAAATAAAACATCTTAGGAGAACTTTGCACATTCATGGAAGACACTCCTTTGAAGTGACCATCAGTTGACCACTGCCAAAAAAGCAAAGGAAACCGTCACTCCACCACCGAAGGGCCTTGCACTCCTTAGTTCTTCTAAAACCTCTAAATTGAAATAAGAGAAATTGCTCCAAACTCTCTGGTCGAAGTTAATATTCACCAAAAACATGAAAAGCCTTGACTATCAATCAGCTGGGCTGTGCAGAAATAAATTTATGCTAGTGTCAAACTGAACACATTGTAGTCATTAGAAGAGAGCATTCAGTTTTGTTGGGCCTGCATACCTGCAACAAATGGTTATCAAATTACCCAGGCCCAAAGGCTTGTCTTTTATAGGCTTGCATAAAATTTCCCAATTAACACAACCCCTCTTGATAGCCCTCATTCCTGGCAAAAGTCTCATAATTTTCTTTGTTCTGTCCGCAACTTGAAAAGAGAGTGAAGAGACAAGTGATAGAAGGGGTTACTATTTGAAGGATGTATGAATAGGAGTAAATGTGCGGTGCCCTTTAAAGAGAAGAAAACCGGGTTTCATACTGTATTTTATAAAAAGATTAAGAAACTTGGTTATTTTAAAATTGTGTTCTCTAAGTGGATGTTAGTTGCTACTTGCTTGATTAACTTTTGTATCCGATTGGTGCTCTCCCAATCATTGCATGTTGCATCTTATAATCTTTTATTGTAAACCAGTTGGCAGAAACCTTGTATTTGTTAGTGAGGCAGTCTCGGACCTGCATGTGGTGTATTTTAACATTAGTTAAACCTTTTAGCTGCTTTTATTTTATTTAAATGTAGGGTATAACTATGTGAATAGGTTTGCACCATCATCTGATCCATCACTGACTATCAAGTTTTATGAGCGAACTGCTGAGCAACAAGCATTATTGGGATATCTCGTTGATTCTGCACAGATTGAAGGAACTCATGATGTAGCACTAACAGGGGGTGAAGCTGGGGTTGCTGATCAGGTGAGGAGAGAACCGCACGGGTCAATAGGGGCAGCAGCAGGTCATCGAGCCATTGCACAGAGTAGTAGTGCAGAAATTGCAGAAGCCTTATTTCGATATACTGCACCAGAAGAGGTATGTAATGCTGAACTGTATGGCACTGACTACTGAGGTTTGTTTTTTGTTTTGTTTGCACATTCAGTGTCATACTGGTGCTTATTTTTGGCAGGTGATGACTTTCCCATCAACTTGTGGTGGTTGTGCTAGTGGGTGCGAGACTCGAATGTTTGTAACTAGTATCCTTTTACCATTTCTCATATTGCCCCCGATTATTCTTATTAGTGTTTGTTACATTTATTTAGTTTATCCATCATTTTAGCATCAATGGAAATCATAATTTAAATTGATTCGCTTGAAGGGTTCATATTTTGTATATGCAAGAGAGTACACGGCTTTGTGAGGGAAAACTGAAATCATAAAAGGTTTGGTTTTGTTATAGCAATTAACTTGTTTACTCTTTTGCTTTGTTTCCACCTTTCAGTTGAAATTTGAAGCTTTAGGCACCCCTTTGGTATGTAGAGAATATATTTCTTATAACCATGTGTCAGATAAAAAAATCCTGAAATAATTTGTTTTTTTAATTTACCAAACATCACTATAGATTGAAGCTAGCTACTCGTGATTAGGCAAAGAATGTAGATTATATTCATTTCTGTGCCTGGGTAATAAAGCCGTCTTTTAAAATTTGCAACTTGTCAATTCTGTATTATTATTATTTAAGAGTATGCAGGAGAAGTGTGTCTTATTAGTTCATCTATACACTTTGTTGAGCTTAATGATGTATAGATATTCCATACTTCCAAGAAGTAATCGTTATGGCATCCACTTGTGATGCTTGTGGTTACCGCAACTCTGAGGTATATGCTGATTTCTTGAATGTAATTCTTTCTTTGAGGGCTGGGATATTTATTGTCCTTCACCATGCAGTTGAAACCCGGTGGAAGAATTCCAGAAAAAGGAAAAAGGATTACTCTTTACGTGAAAAATGTTAATGACCTAAGCCGTGATGTCATAAAGGTTTGTCATCTTTATCAAGATTTTGACAAATCTCAGCACATGCAGTCGATTAGTTAATTTTATTTATGTTGAGTGGTTAAGCATTGGATCTCGTTACAACTAAGAGAAGGCCTGTTAGTTGTTAGAAGAAGGTTCAATACACTATTGCTTGCAAGTTTTGGACTGCTATAAGCTTCACAACCATTTGTAAGTGTGATCATTTGGAAGGAACCAAGAAAAAAAAACTGTTCATGTGGACTCTTCCAAAGTATCACTTCTAAAATTGTAATTTGACTCTATTATTTAAATTAGTTTGTCATTACACATGGACGAAACTATATTTTATGGTTATTAAAAGCCTGAAATTGTTGGTGAACTTGGTTTTAACATAAGTCATGTCAAATAATGCTATCCTAATACCAGTATATGCTGTTTTCAATGATATACTCAGGCTAATAGTTGTAATGATACTTATATAGGTCTTTCCAGTGAAGATGAACCTGTAAAAAGATGTGGTGGTGGTGTGAATTAATTCTCTCTTTATTCTTTTTGTTCCCTGGCCTGCTGTTGATTTTCAGTCTGTCTGACCATTTAAACACTATTTATATGTGATTTGACACCTAGAAATATGATTTATATCTTTCCACATACTTGTATTATATATATATATATCTCAAAGCATTGACTAAATAGTTTTTTTGGTTTCACTAGTCTGATACTGCTAGTGTAGAAGTTCCTGAACTTGACTTGGAGCTGGCAAGTGGCACTCTCGGAGGAGTTGTTACAACTGTTGAAGGTTTAATTACAAAAATTAGTGAAAGTAAGTATGCTCTCTTTCTTCACACACACATTAATTTCAAGGTGATTTATCCTACGGAGAAAGGAGACAGGTAAATTAGAGGTGCTAACCTATTATGGAATGGAAAAGGAAAAGACAAATGGTAGTATCCATACACTTTTTGAGCTCCGCATGAACAGAGTAATCTAGTATCTTAATTTTTTTAAGTATTATCCTCCTGAACATCATTATATCTTCCAATCCAAATTGTCTACATTAACTATGTTGGAATAGCCTACTAAAATGCAAAATTCTTCTCTGTTTTTGCAAAGAGGGAATTTATGTTGTTCTCCTTTCATTCACATGTTTATATTTTTCTTTCTCCTGCTGTGTGATTAATTTAATATAAACTATATACTATATATCTTTGATCAAATCTACACATGTACAGGCCTTGAGAGGGTCAATGGGTTTACTTTTGGAGATAGTCTTGATGAACATAGAAGAAGCAAGTGGCTTGACTTTGGGGCCAGGCTAAACAAGGTAGCCCATGCTATACAAGTATAGTTGGCATATATTTCTTCTCTTGTATGTATCTCTGGGCAGAGTAGTAGTTGCTTAAATTAAAATTCATTTACTAGATTACCATCATATGCCCATGTTTATTGTTTATTATTGACTTAATGAACTTTTTAGTACTTGCAAATATGGCCTCATTTGGTTTTGGTCCCTCTAAATTTTTCTGTCAGGATTTGATCATTGCAAATTTCAACCTTTTGGATTAGGTCCCTATGTTCCTTCCGTTTTGATGCGGCAAACGGAGTGCCATACCAGCCATGCCACGTGGCCAATATTATTTTTTAAAGCCACGTGACACTTAACACTATTATTTATATTTTTTATTTGTAACTATTTTTTTATTTATAAATATTAAATTATTTATTATTTTATAATTTATTAAAAAACACAGAAAAAAAGAAAAAACGGTGGGAGGAACATTCACAGTTCATTCTCCTTACTTCTCTTGGTTTTGTGATCTCAGTTTGTGGATTTTTTCTCGTCATCTCCACATACTGGTCCTCTTGGAAACAAAACACAAACCCCACTCATGCTAGTCAACTCAGACAATGCTCGACCGGTGTCTCATACCTCGCTGGCTCTGCCAGATCCAGAGGGTGTGCCGCTGCGGCACCCTCACTTCCTCTACCTCTTCCTCACTATTGTCGTCCTCCGCGGCGCCATCGGCACTGGCAACTTTGGAAGCCCCAAGCAAGGCCTCAACGAGATCTGTCACTAGCTCTACTCGCGCGGCCGCGCGTCAAACCCCACCGCATCCTCAAAGAAGTTCAACTTGAGACCATTGACCCCAACAACTATGCCACCTTCGACATCTTGAAGATCCTGGTGAATGAGGGCTGCAATGACGAGAAGCGTGATCTGAACACGCCTTACACCCTGAGCCCCAAGATCTCGGAGTGGGACGAACAATGTAGGCAGCGGCTCCCAAGACAACCCTGATTACCCAAATTTTGTGGACCCAAAAAGCCGCAGGTTCTGCTGGTTACGGGGTCTTCACAGAAACTGCGCAAGAACTCGGTGACAAAATATTTTAATAATTATAAAATAATAAAATTACTTTAATATTTATAAATAAAAATATAAATAACGTAGTTAAATGCCACGTGGCATTTAGAATAATATTATTGGCTACGTGGCACAGTTGGTGAGGCACTCTGTTTACCACATCAACACTTAACGGGAGGAACTTGATGATAGGAACCTAATCCAAACAAAAGTTTGAAACTTGCAATGATTAAATCCTGACAAAAAAGTTTCAGAGGGATCAAAATCAAATGAGGCCATATATGCGGGAACTAAAAAGTTCATTAAGCTTTTATTATTCTTTTAAGTTCATCTAAGTTTCTACAACTAGCTTGTCTTGTAATTTTTTTTTTTTTGTTGGATATTTTATCCTCCATTTGTGTCTCTAGAACTTTTTCTTTATTTATATATAATGAGAAATGAGAAATGAAAAAGGTACGAAAAGAGGAAAGAGGCCATGGAATTTTAACCAAGAACATATCCTTACTACTAGTCACTGGGAGGAGCACAAAACTTCTGAGCTACAATGGCCAGTGGTCTTATTCTATACTACTTTTAATTGTTCTGATATTGCTTGTCAGATGATTTCTCTAACATCAATACTTAATAAATTGAAGCTGTCATACAATCAATATCATCCTGTCTTTAAAGGCTTCAATTTGACTTAGCATATTTAAACCTATAGCTGCATGGTCTTTGACACCATTTCTTTTATCTGCATCTTTTCATTTTGTGCAGCTTCTTAGCTTGGAAAAACCTTGGACTTTAATTCTTGATGATGCATTAGCCAATTCTTTTATAGCACCTGCTACTGATGATCTAAAAGACGACAAACAATTAATGTGTAAGTTTTTCTTCAACACTCCTAGACTTCAAGTTGTACCTAATGCAGTTGCCATTTTCCAACTTTGAAATTGAAATAGTTTTGTCCTTGGGCCTCCGTTCCACTGCACACTAGGTTAATCTGCACCATCAGATCAAGCTTCAGTTATTGAGATTATAGCTTCCTATGTTTTCTCAGTAAAGAGGGGTTGAAATTTAAAAGGACAAAGTATTTCCATGCCTTTGGTTTTGTTGCCTTTTGCATTTTGCTTGTGTAGTGATGGGGTTTTAACTTCTAATATGCTTGATCGTATAACTATGGATCATGTCATTCCTAGAGGGACACTACTGATGAAATAAATTTTTCTTCATTAATGTAAAATAGATTTGTCATATTTTGAACTGAAGATATAAGAATCCTATGTACCACCATGGAAATAAACAAAAGGATTTGTGGAACATGCCAATGATAATTTGTTTGCATTTGACATTTCCCACTGTTAGGAATAGGGGCATGGGTTTGGACCTTTTGCCTTAGTGGCCAATATCTCTGTGCCCTTGTGAAAATGCTTAATTGTAATAATCTGATAAGTGAGTTTGATGATCTTTAGGTGTTGAATATAATTGATTAGTAGTATTAGTATTATATGAATGTCATGTAGTATCTATACTTGGCTGCATAGTTGTTCATCTTAATATATTAATGTGTTTGTGGTTTTCTGTGTCGGCAATTTTATCAACATTGTATCTCCAGTTAAGGAATATGAGAGGTCATGGGAGCAAAATGAAGAATTAGGTCTGAATGATATGGACACCTCTTCTGCAGATGCTGCTTATGAATCAGCAAATACTACTAAAATTGAGTGAATATGTAAAACTGTTTTTATTTTCCTCTCTTCCCCCACCCCCGCCTAAGAAAGGAAATTTTTTTGTGCCAGTTTGATATCAAGGTAAAAAATAGAAAGGAAGAAAATGTCAGGTCTTGACCCTCATGTGTAAAGGCTGAATGGTTTGCTTGAAGTACCTGTATTTCAAAATAGTTACTGTATCAGTATCCGATGGTGTTGTACCAAGAAATTCATATACTTTTAGATATTTTTAGCTTATATCGTTTAATTATTTTTCAAATTTTGTTCCAATACAAGTGGAATACAATTATGATTAGATAAATTATACAATTAAAGCTTACTTATGAAACATTATATTTTTTTATATTTAAATTGTGGTTTCAGGTTATTATTATATTAATTGATTTTTCATGATTTATCTTTGCTGTATCGTGTCTGTGTTGCATCCGTGTTTTGTATCACTACTATCCGTGCTTCATAGCTTATCACCCTTCTGAAATAGTTATCTTCTGAAGACATAATATCTTATAAATGGGTTAGTAGCTTATTTCTGTTGTTTGTGGCCGCTTGACACTGTTTCTTTTGCATTTTAAAGGATAAAGGATAAGAGAATTATTAATGAAAGGGGCTCATAATTAGTAGGGGGTGTACTTGGGTCGGTTGTAACTCAACCTGCAACCCAAACTTAACAGAACTCTACAGTTGGGTTGGGCTGGGTTCTACCAATTTTTTAACAAACCCGAATCGAATCAACCCGATCAAAACAGGGTGGATGGAGTTAGGTCGGGTCAATCAGAATCGTCTTTTTGTTTCAATTCAGCTACAAAATTCCATGTAAAGTCCCAAACACACCATGGTCCAATACATTTAGAAATATTAAACCATACACTTAGAATAATGTCTACAATAATTCTAAGTACAATGGTCCAACTCCAATCAGGTAACAAAATGAAATTATGACTATAATAATACTAAATAGCTGCTCCAATAATGATTTCCATAGGCCATGTTGTTCAAGTGCATTGCAAGCAGAAAGCCAGAAACTCTAATCTAAGGCATTCTTCCTCCCTGACATTAAAGAAAGGCTCCTTGTGAAATATATGCATAAAGTATAATGAACAAATAAGATACAAAACTAATCCAACAACCAATGTACAAAAAATGTTGTCATCTTATTACCTTAAGATATGATTGTGTTAAGCCCAGCACTAGTAGTCCCATCATCAGCTGAAGCTAATCTAGATAACTCTAGAAATTTAAACACAAACACAATACAGCACAATATTAATTGATATTGTAAACAAATACAAAAAAGAAAGCTTAGTGTTAAAACCAAGTTTTCATACCTAGTTCAATCTTTTGCACTTCATCCAATTCAGCTCGTAGATCAATTGTCTTAGGAGATTTGAGCCAATTTTGGATACAAATCAAAGCTTTAACGGTAGTGGGATGCAAGAAACTACGAAATGGATCAAAAACTCAACCTCCTGTACTGAATGCAAACTCAAATGATACAGTACACACTAGAATAGCCAATAAACTTCTAGCCATGCGAGAAAGAACATAATACTTGTTTGTTTTCCCTTTCCACCAATTCAAAATGTCAAATCCAAGAGTCTTATCTTCAACATCATCCTCCAAATACCTTTCCAACTCGTTTCTTTTAAAATCATCCTGCTATTTCTTTACGTTCAATCTAAACTCATCCTCCCAATCCTCATCATCTTCATCATCGGGTCGGGTCGTCGGGTTCATTGGGTCGTCGATTCACAATCTAACGTCGCTGAGGTATCATCCTCTGTGACATGTCTCATCACTATTTCTTTGCTCGAGTTCCCAAAAAAAATTGGAACTTCGATTAGTCATCCCTATCGGCCATGTCGTCTTTCCGGTCTCCTTCTCCTTTGTACACCGCCGTTGGCCACTGTCCGCCACCGCACGCCAGTGACCTTTCTGTTTCTGGTCATTGTGACCCGATCCCATCTCTGTTTCTCATCATCTAGTTTGGTAATGGTGTGGAACTTCAGTTTCTCATCATTTAGTTTAGTAATGGTGTGAAACTTCAGTTTCTCATCATCCGGTTTGGTAGTGGTGTGGAACTTCTATTCTCATCGTTTGGTTTGGTAATGGTGTGGAACATTAGTTTCTCATCGTCTTGTTTGGTAATGGTGTTACGTTTCTCATCTTCGGGTTAGATAATGGTGTGGAACTTCCGTTTCTCATCGTCTCGTTTGGTAATTGGAACTAACTCCACCCTAAAAGATAGCTCTTTGTCCTAGATGCTCTAGCCTCAGCTCTTTCTCCCATATGCAGTGACCTCGTCTCTATTTCAGAAGCCGTTGCCGACCCTAGGGTTCAATTTGGTCAAGAATCGTCTTTCCAACAATCGTGTTCTGGTCCCAACCATTGTTTTCACGATGCTTAATTTTTATGTTTTTATTTATTTAATTGTTTTTATTTGAGGGGGAAAGCATTGTTTTCGTGTAACAAGCTTAAAGTTTATAAGTAAGCTTTAGCTTGAGGGGGAATGTTAGAATATTTGAAATATCTCACAATATCATGTCTTATCTTATCCTTAGGGATTTTATCTTATCTTTAGTAAGTTATTTATTTCATTATTTTATTAGGATTAGGAGTCTAGTATTAGTATAACTAGGACTATTGAGTGTGTCTTATGTATTAGATTATCACCACATCAAATCAACATTGGTTTCATATTATTTTGAGTTTCGATTCTCTCTTTCCCTCTTTCCTTATGTAAAAGCCTTCAACTCAACAATACGAAAAAAAGATATAGGACTGCTGACCTATTTTGTTCTCCAAAAATGTGGCTCATAAGTAATAAGAGAGCTCTAGGAAATGGAGAATATAGAGAAGGAGGAGAGTTTATAAAATTTGTTGTATGAAGGAAAAGAACACATTGAGAGTTATTTATAGGAGAGTTTGATTCAATAGATCAGCGTGTTGATTCAATAAATATTAAGGCAGAATTGATTATGGATAGTTTTCTATGCGTTGAAAGTTGATTTTCAAGTTATCTGTGTGTACGTTCGTGAACTGTGTCAACTTACGTGCAAAGAGTTTGGTCACCTAGATCGTTTTATTTATAATATAGGGGTTAGATAGTGTTTTCTCAATCAGGTGCTGTTATAGGGACTATTATAATAGTGCTTATCCTAGGAAATGTTATATTAAATCTGTAAATTTAAATTGCGTTTCTCCGTAAACGTATTATTAAAGTGTGAACACATTTTTTTTAAAAATGGGATGGAGTAAAGATAGTGTTTCTTTAGTCAAATTCTATTAAAGGTGTATCGTTTAATTGTGTATGCTTGGTTATGCACTATTAAAAACCTCCACACATTTTTTTAAAGCATTCCTTCGAGAAGCCTGCTATAAAGTGTACGTTATTACGTCTCGAACCTGGGATATATAGTGTAGCATTCATGTACGAAAGTTTTTGTGTTAATTAATAGCATTACTCTTTAATTGAAATATGTTATCTATTTGAACTTGGAACTTGGTTTATAGAATAAAGAGTCAAATTTTATATATTGTCAGTGTAAAGTTTTTTACACGTCAATCAATCACAAATCATCTTATGTGTTACTTTTAAGTTAGTTATGATAAGAGTCAAACATTTTTAATGATGTGATAATTTATGATCGGTTCATGATATAAAAATCTTTACACAGATAGTTAATACCAATTATATCCTAAAATATATACTATATCTAACAACTTATTTTCTTGTTTAATTTCTTCCCAAAATATACCATTAGAAAAATAAAAAATTATAAATACTCTTTATTTTCAATGGATTTAATTGGTATATATATGCATTGTCAGTGTAAAGATTTTTTACACTGTTAACCAATCAGAATTTGCTACATAGGCTAAAATGTTTGACTTTTATTCTAATTATCTTAAAAGTCATTCATACTATGATTTCTAATTGGCTAACAGTGTAAAAAACTTTACACTGACAGTACAAAGCAATTAAACTCACTTCAATTGTAAAACCTTCAAACACATTAATTTTTTATTCTCTAATTATAGTTGTTAAATAAAATTTATAGTTATAATAGACTCTTTATTATTACTTATGCATTTGTATTTTAACTGAAAATAAAAAATGTAAACTGAGGGCAACAAATTAATATTGTATATATGGAAAAAAAAAAATGAAACAACGTTGCAACCTGATATACCACATATAATCTATCTTTAAGTCAATGTTGTGTCCCAGGGCAACAATTAAACAAGTAACGATGTGTTCCAATTATACAAAATGCTAGCTAATTAAGTCAGGGTCGGTACCCACAAGAAATAAATGAAGCTCGAATTATGCGGGGTTGGTTTGCTGCAAGCAAGTTTCATTTTTCTCCTACGCAAGTGGAGTCATGAACTGCATATTTAATTTGATCGGCTTGTTTGATGAGAAGTTGCTGCAATAGCTGTTAAATCATGACCTGCATATATATTTGATCAGCTTGTTTGATGAGAAGATGCCGCAATACCTGTTAAATGTGGTTTTTTTTTTTTTTTTTTACTGAGGTTTTGGTTTGGTTAGGCTGGTGTTGTACATATTCTTGTTGGGGATGTTTTGGCGTGGTTCAGATTATTTTGTTTTAGTCGCGTGCTGCAAATGATGGTTGCGGTTTGTGATATCAATATAGTTGAGATGACTCTCCTCATTGCAATATTTTTGCATGGTATTCATTTTTATAATCTTTTGGATTTTCTTGTATATGGGTTAGAGTACCCTCTATACTCTCTTTAATATATTTTTACTTATTAA
Organism: Ammopiptanthus mongolicus; assembly: GCA_039655645.1. Taxonomy (NCBI): domain Eukaryota; kingdom Viridiplantae; phylum Streptophyta; class Magnoliopsida; order Fabales; family Fabaceae; genus Ammopiptanthus; species Ammopiptanthus mongolicus. Next base: position 14,058,334 of record CM077351.1, on the reverse strand, counting down.
AAAAGAAGTTTGTAGCCGAAGAAATTTTAGTTTTTGGTGAGAGAAGATGAAGATTATATTTTTCCTTCCGAATCGATCAATTTGAAGATCGCGTCTCTCTTCTATTATTTTTTTAAATGTTAATGAATATTTTTAAGGTACTGATTAAAGAATTAAGAAGAAAAGAGTTTAAATTGAGAATTGAAGTATTTAATATTTGAATTAGCGATATATACTTAATTTTCCAAAAAAATACTTGCTCTTTTAAATTCTTTATTCAATACACTTAAAACACTTGTTATTGCGGTTTATTTTTTCTTTCCGTGCGAAGAGGAGACATAAAGTTTGACAAATAATATTTTGCTAAAATCTAATGTCTCGGCCGGTTTATGCAAGTGCTTACCCAACTCTGTTGCATCTAGAAGCAAGTGTTGGTCGAGAACCTTATTTTACAGCTATAGTTAAAGGTAGAAGAAAAAAGTGAAACACTTATGCTATTAAATATGACTGTCTGATTGTTTAATTTATATATCAACGTACAAATCTGTCACACTTCAAATAATTCAAAGGATTTTTTGTTTATAAAATAAGATCATGGGGTGCAATGAAGATTTAGACCCGATCCTTTTTATCTGCTTTAAAGACATGTTTCAAATGCATTATAATAATTTAGAAAAGTCAAATAATTCTTTCTTCTTTGTGTTCTAGGAAAGAGTGGAGGACTCAATGTTTATAGGAGAGCGATTCCCTCCCTTTGGCGTGGGATGCTTTTCCCTTCTTCTAGACCCTCATATCAATTCGACACTTCAAAAGATGCCATGTGTCAATAACTTTTTTAAAATAAAATAAAAACTAAATCACTGCCTTTGACCCTCCAGAAGCCATAACTCTTGCTCCCCATGATCACCCAATTCACCATAAAAAATAATTGCATTTATCAATAGTACCATTGAATTACAGATGGTTCCATTAGGGGACAAAGTTGACAACACCATATTTGTGATCAATATTCTGGGTTCAGGGCAACATCATATTTTGGTTCAGGGCAACACCACATCTCAATTGGATGATGAAATATTCCGGATGCCTTTCACAAATGTATCTTGAATCGTGAATTTATCAGGGCAAAACCCCAACACAGTGTGTACTAGTGCTATAGAGAAAATTATAGAAAGAGAGATGATGGCTATGGTGGCCAGCCTCGATGACAGAGGCGGCTCGATCGGAGTTGATGACGGCGGTCCCGCGGTGATGGCGGTCGGAGTTGATGGCGTGGCGGATGGACGACGACGTGCATTCTTTTCTGTGGGGTTCGTTCTTTCATGCGTTCCTCTTCCTCTATTTGGATTTGAGTTGATTTTTTTTTTAAAAAAAAAGGCTATTGCCACTTGACGTCTTTTGGAATGTCGGATCAATCTGACGGCACAAAAGAAAGGAAACCATGCCTAAGGCAAGGAATCATGATCCACGATTGTATAGGACGTATGACATATAACTCTACTAATATGACACTTGCAAGTGTGCCACAAGTATCTCCCTAACAAGTTTAGCATGTATGGCAAAAGAAATTGTTTCTTATACAATAAATTGGGATGCCACAATGCCATTACGCCCAAACCATTATGTTACTAAAATTCAAGGTTTTAAAATAAGATATGCATTTATAATTGAGGTCATAATATTGTGGGTAATTGTCTGCAATAATAATAAATGTAACGTAACCAGAATCACAACTGCAATTTAAAATGAATATATTGGACGTATGTACGAACAGAATGTCACTTAAATATGTATTCTAGGTATTCAAATAATTTGAGTTGCCCTAACATGCAATTAAGTAACAACTTGCGTGGCTTGACCATATCTCTCTATTGGAACCTTCCTCCTCATTCCACATAAACAGCAACGGTCAACCTATTTCACCTATAGCTTTCACCTTTCTCAGCCGTCAAACCCAACCCACCCACACATATATAAATAAATATTACAAAATAAATGAAAAAGACACAAACCATCAAACACAAATATATAAATCCACAACAACCTCCAGAAAAGGCAAATACCAACAGCATCTACCATATACCAAGTTAATCTCTTTTTCACAAACAAATTAAAAAAAAGCTTCTTCTGTAGGAAGTGATTCTTTTCGATGTCGGGTGGAGGCTGCAGTACTAGGGAGCCAGTGAAGATTGTGATAATCAATACCCAATACGTAGAAACTGATGCCACGAGCTTTAAGTCTGTGGTGCAGAAGCTTACTGGTAAGGATTCTGATAATTATTATTTCGATTCAGCAGCTGATCAGAGGGAGAGGCATAACCGAAGTGGGGTTGAGGTGCCTTCTGCAGGTGGCAATGGAAACTCGTTTCTTATGAGAAATGTGACGTTTAAGGAGTATGATAGGTTTCTCTGCGAGATGCCATCCATAAACGAACTTTGGGCTGATTAAAACTAACTAATTTACTTCTATGTATATATATATATATATATATATATATATATATAGACTTGTTTTATATTTGATCGATTAATTCAATTTCAGTGTATACGACAGAGATATATACTTTTATTTTTTTGTGTTGTTGTTGTTTGAGGGGTTGTATATATATATATATATATCTATATATACAGAGCTTGTGGGCCTGTATCTCATGCTTTAATAAGTTGAATATCGTTTCATCATACCATTTATTATTATTATTATTATTATTATTTCTTCTCTATATATCTCTATCCCGCTCTCTCTGTCAATGCTTGAAAATATAATGTGTTCAGGCTAAGGAAATAGTTTTTGAAGGGAATTGGATTAAAAGAGACAAGGAGGTTTTAAAGTGGGAAGGGTGAAGTCTTTTTTGGCGTCTCTTAAGAATGAGTAGAAAAGAAGGTTTTGCAAACGTGCTGCCTTGGATTTTAAGTATGCTTTTGAGGGTCAAATTATGACAAACACTTTTACCACAGACATTTGAATAATGTTGTTAGGGGTGTCATTTCATAAGGAAGTATTTCGAGTAAATCTTTAATTTGGTCCCTAAAATTATAAGGTTGTATCAAATTGGTCTCTGACATTTTTGAAATTTCAAAAACATCCCTGAAGTTGTCAAAAGTTAATCAATCCAGTCCCTCCGTCAGGGACAAAATTGATACTAACCTTATAATTCCAGGGATCAAATTGATCATAGGGTCAAATTGATACGATTTTAGAATTTCAAGAATTAAATTGAGGATATAATTGAAGTATTTCTTGCTGTTGGAGAAGCCGATTTCTGTGTTGCAGTACAGCTGATCATCTGCAGTTGGACGATGGCCTGTGGAAAGCTTCAGTGGCTTTTAATTTTTCGGGAGCTTTGTGGCGAATATATATATGGATAGGACAAAAAGGGGCTGAAGCCGGTGGTTCTTTTGCTCCTGTTTATTTTTGTTTTAGGCTATGGCTGTGGGCCTGTGGCTTTTGCTTGAAGGGTAGGACATGTGTAAAGTTAATATTGTTTGTAGATGTCAAACAGTATTTTATTTATATTTGTTGGCTTTTTCTGGATTGTTGGTAATGGGTTACATTAATTTGTTGGCCTTTTCTGGATTGTTTGTAAATGGATTGGGGTACTACCCCTGATTTTATGTATAAAAAAAAAGGCTAAGAACATTAAACAAAAGATATTGTTGATATAAAATTTAAGTTTACCAAATTTACCTAATGACAACTTAAGAGATGATCAAATAACAAGGCAATTGGGAAGAAAAAAAGTATATTGATGAAGATTGTTTATTGTTATGAACAACATTCAACTCTAAATTTTGCTTGGGTTAGAGGCTGCAGAAGATGAAATGATAGTATAACAGAAACACTCATTGATGCAGGTGTTGTCTAAGGTGTATCACCCATCAAAGTGGTGCAATGGTGCATCACCCAAGTAGCAAAATAAAGTCCATTCATTTTATCACCTGGGTTAGTCAAAATATCAAAAGTTGGGTTTTGAAACATGAGTTGAAAAGTAAACTAATCTAGGTGGCAAAATGAATGAATCAGATTGTGCCACTTGGATGGTGCATCACTGCACCACTTTGGTGGGTGGTGTACCGTAGCCTTCGCCATTCATGCAGAACATTTTTGACCGAAAAGTTTGCGATTTGACTTGACATGATTTCCATCAAACACCTATTTTTCGTTTATTTATTTAATTAACATTTAGTTGAAATGTCCATGTATGCAGCCACATGAATTCATAATAGTTTCTTGACAAATGCTAACTAGTGCCCTAACCGATAATGATTAATAAGTCAAAAAAGATAATTTTTTTGTTGAAAATTAAATGGTGTATTTAACCTATCGAAAAATGATGTACTTAGATTTTCAAAGGAAACTTACCATATCTTGATTCCTTAACCAATGTCCTTAGAGTACTGATTAGCAAGACCCTGATTTTTTATAGACAACCGTCATGGGAAACGGCTTTTGAGCAACTTTCTCGAAACAACTATAGGGCGTCGTAGAGTCATGTGAGTGTAGATGGACATTGAAGTATTGTATATTTAGAGATAGATTAAATGTACATAATCTATGCGAATGTTCTGGCTGTCAAAGGACGGGTAAGGGATGGGAAGGAGGAAGGGAGTTTCGGGAACAAATTCAAAAGTTACAAATTTTAATTTTACAAATAACAAAGTTGAAATATTATTTAACAAATTATTTTTTGTATTAAACCTTTATAATTTTGTTTTGGAAAAAGAGATAAAAAATGATTATTCTCATTTTCATTTCTTGAAAATGGAGTTCACATTTATGAAAATTTTGGAAACAACAAAATGTTATTTTAGTATTTCTAGACTTCATGTGGTGGAACTTCTATTATTTTAAAGCCGGTCATATCATCATATTCATCAAAGTCAAATGAGTATGGATATTTATATGAGAAACACTCCTTTAAAGTGAGTTTTTGTCTTTATAGTAAGTACGTAAAAATATATCTATCCTTAAATTATTTAGTTGGTTGAGATCTATGAGCACTTTAATTATTAAACTAATGATAGATATACCATTATTCATTTTAAAAACAAGCGTTATCCATAGCATCACATCATCTGCCGCCATTCATTTCCAACAAATATCATCAACAAGGATTAAGTAAGGTAACATGTACAACTAGTTTTAAAAAAGAGGCACGCCATGTCAACACGACCGTGTCTTAAGTTTTTTTTTCGCCCAACACAAAAGGAGGCAAGACCATATGCCATACTCGCACTCACTTTGAGTATCCTTAGTTCCTCTTTGGAAAAGATTCCTCTAAAGTGAGTTTGGATATAAAGTGAGAAAGTAAGATACATTTACCAGTGGCTTGAGATCTCAATGCATTTTAACTAACCATGAATGAATATACATTTACTTTCTCATAAAGTTTTACTGTATGCACTACAAGCTAGTGTGCATCGATGTACAAGGATGATGACCTCCAATCACAGGCTTCTATGGATTTGCAAATAAGTTTATGTGTTATTTTAATATCCTTTTGAGTCCTCAACTACCACTCACCACCACCACCCCCTGTGTCTCCACCTCCTTATTCTTTCTCCCCACCCCACCAGCTAGCTGCCAGGTTGCCGCCTTTGCACCTCTGTCACCTCCTCATTCCCATGTCGCCGCCACCGTGATCCGTGCACCCTACTCACCAGTCCGTCATCTTCTCCATCCACATGGTGGGTTTGCGGATCTGGCTTCTCCGACCACACTAGGCAAAGATAAAAATTTACAACTAAAAAAATAGAAAGTCACTTACAGTAAGGAAGGGAGTCTGAAACTCTTCCTCATGCTATCATATTTTGGTACAAAATGTTTGGATCAAAGTAATGAAATAAATAAAGAAGCGAAAAACAAAAAATCAAGAAGTCTTAAACTCCCAACCCCCAAAATCCAAAAGACCCAAATTTGCGCAGCCGATGACAACCACCACCACCTCCAGATGCAGGATCAACGTCGTTTGAATGCTCTAATCTCAAAGCAAGATCTAATGATATACACTTCTAATAGTCATGGAATGACATTTTCAAATCTAGGGTACCACGACGGAGAGGATCGCCGCTACAAGAAAACAGTGGCTTACACACAGCTTTTTACCGACAGTCTAAAAGCCCTCAGTAAACTTGTGCTTTCCCATGACCTAAGTCCTCAGAAATACGACAATTAGTTTCCTACAAGATTTCACACAGTTTAAGCCCTCGGTAGGAAAAAAAACTTACATACCCACGACCTACCTGTTGGAACACCGTGGATAATGTTGGCACGCATTTGGGCCAAAATGTGTGCGGGAATTTTCCCATGGCACAACCTGTGAACTGTATGGAATTTTCCAACGGTCCGACCCTCAGTAAGGGTGTTTATCGTTATCTATGTCTTCCCCTTTCCCACGACCCTGACCTTGGGTATCTGTGACTTTCCCTTTACCACGGCTCGTACCATCGGTACGTTAATTATAACCTCAGATTTCCTCGGCCCGCACTCTCAAATGCACAACTTTCGTTCTCTCTTTCTCTTTCGGATATCTGCACTTCTCTTTCGCACAACTCTCTCGTTCTTCTCTCTCTGGGTATCTTCTCTCTCTCTCGGTTCCATAACTTTCATATGTGATTTGATTTGATTTTCGGTTTCAAATTATGGGTTTTGTTCATTTTTTATAGTAAAGTAATGCAAAACAACATCTTATCTTACGATTGAAGATGGAATACGTTAGCCCAGAAGACTTCACTTGGATGGTCGCTGACCCATGGAGGTTATTTTTTCTCACTCACTCACTCACTTATTTAATTTTCTGTGTATCATTTTCTTACCCTTTTTTGCAATCTTAGATGCGACAAATTCGAGCAAAAATTGGTGCTATGTCCAAAGCAGATAGGTACATCAGTTTTATCGTTTGGAATTTTTATTTATTAATTTATTTATTTTTTCTGCTCCTCAAACTTGTCAAACTTAAAAAAAAAAAAAAATTAATTGTGATTTCATTCTAATCATTTTGAAACCAGTTCTATCATTTTTTAGATGGGTAATATCAAAGTGATTACTGTTGTTTATGGCCCTAGAGAAGTATCATTTACCTTGCTTATGCATTGCTGCCATTTAACTTCGTTTTCTGGTTTCTATTTCCTTGCTAATTAATTAACTTTTCATCTTCTTGATATGCTTGGTTATGTGAAATACTATATGTTATTGTATGGTTTTAAATAGATCCTTATAATATGAATATTATTTTTTAAAAATTAATTTATCATTTCTGAGGGATTTGGTTGTGGGTAATGCACATGGTATCATATGGTCGTGGGTAACGCTCTCAGTACTGTACCCAAGGTCTAGGCCGTGGGTAATTTCTCAGGGGAGAGGCCATGGGTAATTTCCCACGGCTTTTCATAACGGCCTCCAGAAATCATTTCTGACGCCTGTTTTTCTGACAGATATGAAGCCGTCAGTTGGTTGCGGGAAAAGTGCCATTTCCTACAACTTTAAGGCTATTTCGAGAGCTTTTGGTCATGGGTAACAACGAATTTTCTTGTTTTGCGCGCCTTCAGATAACTAGGGCCATGACCTCACTCATTGCCTCCCCACAATATTCGACCCATAGCCATGGCCTCGATCACACAACCAGCTCCAGCGACTTAGATCCAAAGAACCAATCCGCATATCACCACTTGCTACTATTTTGTTGGTGGTGCCACTCTTCGTCATGAGTCACATGCTAGCTAGCCACCAGCAGTGTTGCATCGTCCTCCACCGTCCTCAACCAAGCAAGCACAACCGTAATTTTCGAATGCAAACACACCAAAAATCGGGGACTGTGGATGCAAATACACAAAATTGGAACTTCTGCTACTTGTACAAAATCTCAGCCATCCATATCTTTTCCTTTTTTACTTTTTCACCCACCCTCTAATTAGTTGTGTGCACAAAAGTGCACTAACTTGCAGTGTATATCGTAAAATTCTCTTACTTTCTCACTTTACATACACCTAAGCTCACTTTAGAGGAGCTTTATCTGTTCCTCTTCATAGCTAGCAACTTTATCTCCATGCATTTTGTTCTCTTGCTCTTACCTTTGCTTTTGTCATTTTTCAACTATTTATATTGTCATTATACATTTATTCTATTGTGTGGATCCTCTCATGCAAAAAGCGGATATCGTCTTCATGTTCTTCCAGAACTTTTGTGCTAACTCTTCCATTATACAACTATTTCTTATTATTTCCATATTCAATTTGGTAGATCTAATATATAATAAATTATATTTATTTAATTTCAGTTTCATTTTGTTGAGAAAAATCACACATAAAGGATTGAGGATAGGAACACACACAAAACACACTACATAAAAAATAATGGGCAACAAAATTTATGTAGTTTGACACCGTTTGCCTATGTCTACAAAAATGCTCCAACAAAATATTCACTATATCAATAAGATTACAAGTTTTGTGAAAACTTGAAAACTCACCCCAATATATGTACTACCCTACAAACCCTATTACCTCACTCAAGAGTTATAAGGAATAATAAACACTCACTCACAAAAGAGACACTCTAGCTCGCTACTCAAGTCATCACTCAGACTTGATTCACTCACTGCTCTTGGATTCTCCATCACTTCACAAGCCTCCTTTATATAATATATGGTGGGAGTGTGGCTTCTTCCAAGAATGGGTAGATCGACATTAATTTATCTTCACCTTTCTAAGACATTTGAAATTGTCATCTCATTTTTCCAAGAATGAATTGGATGAGAATTTTATCGGGAGTTAAAAATGAATCCCAAGACCATAACAATTTACTATGGATGAGAACCATAATCAAAATTGGCTTGAAATATTCTCCATATTTTTGACTTTTTGCTTATTGATTTTCTCTGAAAATTTTGATTCCCTTCTCAACAATCTATCCCCCCAACTAAAATTTCCAAACCTCCACGACATCATAAAATTTCACTTTGTTTTCACTCTTGCTATCACCGCTTGCCCTTCTAGGTAGAAAATATTTTTCTCATTTTTTCTCGCCCTCACGAAATATGGAGAAAATATTTTCAACAAATATGAAACAACATAATACTTAATACGTACTCTGAGAGGTTTGAAACAATCATTTGAACTCTGAACTTCTAGTTCACTTAGATGAAGAAAAGGTTTTTCAAAAAAATAGTTAGTAAAAGCCAAATTCTTAACCCATGTTAGTCGCAAACAAATAATATAAATTTACATATTAAAAGATAAGGAAAAGAGATGATAACACAGATGATATATCCAAGTTCAACCAAAACCTTGGCCTACATCTAGTTCTCAGACTAAGTCAGGATTTTTCACTAAGAAGTATCTCTTGTATACACGATTTCTTCAGGCTAATTACAATACCAAGTATTTTTTTGACACATACCTAGTACAATTATTCTTTGACACAACCTTTTTAGGCTAAATACACTAGTAACATGATTAACAAAAAAGGTGTTTTTCTCTCTTGATTCACTCAAAAAGGGTATACAATGAATGGAATGCGGAGAGATGAGAAGTATCCTCAGAAATAAAAGCTCAACAAGCAAAAGCGATAAATGGCAAATATAAAGAATATATAAGCGAACACTTGAAGAATTTATTCAGCTCAACAAATGTAGTCAATTCTTCTACAATGCTTCATTCTCTTCTTTTATTCACAGACTTTAGTCATCAATGAGAAACAAAAAGGAGCCTTCACATTGTTTAGACACTTGATCTTCAATAAAGACATCAAAAAACATTATTTGCGAGCATTAAATACTTTATAGCCATTTATACTTTGTCTCCAAGCTTTGGTCATCTTAGCTTTAGATGAAGTTAACATTAGGTGCAGTAGAGAGATCTCATAAATGGATTTACCTTTTTTGTGTATAAGTGCAGTCTGCATATATATTGTGAAGTGAGGGGAGATCAGTGGGAAATGATTACTTAGGAGGTGGTTAGAGCAAAACGACATTTGATTTGAAGCTTGGTAGAAGAGATACAATAAGGTTTGAAGACGAATTAATAAGTTTGGGGCCGAGATGTGATTCAGAACGGTTTAAGCTTGGTTGTGGATGTTGGAATATTTTGTATTTAATTATATTCCAATGTCATAATGTGGACAGATATCGTTTATTAATTATATTAGCTATTTATCAATTAGGAGCCTTAATTGATATGTGATCAAATTAAGTGATAAGGCTAATTAAATTTCTGATTTGATAATAAATTAGTTAATTGATATGGACTAAATATGAGTGGATGTCATTGATGGCCCATTTCGGAATAATGGGAACCCTAATTGGCCATTACCCTATATATAGGCTATGGTCCCCAATACACCGGACAATATCGCATACCGCCTCTTCTCCCCATCTGAAGAGCGACTAAGGCATAAGGAGTCCCGGTTGAGGAAGAACCACAAGCCAACGGGTGTTCATTATCCGTCTCTCTTTTCTCTTCCCCCTCTCTGCGTTTCAGGATTACTGCCCTCCGTTCGTGAAGGTTGGTGATCAAGTCCATCCTCTGAAGAACGCTTGAGGTTAGGAACATACAATGGATTCAGGTATTCCTATATCTTTGATAAATCAGCATGTTGTAGATCCTAAAGGTATCAAGTTTTAAGTTGTTCTTGATAATAAAGATGCATGCTATATATGGTTATTATGTTTCCGCAATAAAGTTTGTGATAGCATGCCTTGTAGATGATTATTGAGTTTAAATCTAACAAGTGGTATCAGAGCGGTCTTCATGTTTGATTTATTGGGATTATTTGTATGAATCCTAATTTTGAAAATTAGGAATTTTGAAAGGAAATATTTTTTTTTTAATTGGCACATGGTATTAAATATATATACCTCCAGTACGTGATCCAAATTTTCTTCTTCTTTCGAAATCGGAATCCAGGATTCTGTATTAATAAATTATAATCAATTTTCGATCTTTGGTGAAAGTTTGGAAAGTGAATCGGGAAAGTTTGATTCATAAGGTTTCTTTCATTCATGGTTTTTTGGTTAAAAATAATATATCTATCTTGGTTTTTCAATCTTTGAATATATGAATTGATGATGATTTTTTTTTTTTTTACGTGATTAATGTTTCTTGATTGAAATTTTTTTTGTTTCACGTAATCATAATCATCTTTGATTGGATGTCAATTTTGTATATATATTATATAAAGATGAATGGGAAAAGACTTGCTTTTCCATATTGTTTTATGGTCTCACTGTGTTGAGCAATGTATTTGTTATACTTTTCTCACATACTTATGAGCGAGACCCTATACCCGGGCCTGAGTGCAACTTGAGATAGGGAGAAGGTTGAGTAGTGATAGCCTTCTGGATGTACATCCTGTTTGGTTATCACGAAGGCCTAACTTAGAGTGATTCCTTTCGAGGGTATTGCCACTTCTAATAGTTTACCTATGGTTGTGGGCAATATTTCGAAATGGGTCCAGACTCTAAGAACCAAAGTTAGAACTATAGAACCACCTATTCGGAAAGTTCACATATGAGAAGAATTTTTTCACACTAAGCATTCAAGTTTTCATGTTTTTAGTGTGAAAATGGCAAATTTGGGACCCCCCATTTTATTAAAATTGTCTGGTAATTTTGGTTGAGTTGGTTGAAACAACACGTTGCCAAAGTAACCTCTGTTGCGTAAATTTGATTCAATTGGATTTACAAAAGATGTAGTATTGAATTATTCATGCGAGTTGTTGTCGGCCCGAAGGAAGGCACAACTTGGCCGAATAATTACATACCTGTGATGGTAAATGTGTGGTGATTATAAAGTATTTTCCATGTGGATAATGGGATGCCCGAAGGTGACCATTATTTGACAGGACTTATCACCAATATTTGATCATTGCGTTGAGAGTATCATTTGCAGTTAATTCTTACAATCCGAAGATTGGGGATTAATGGTGCGCTTGATATCTTGTTTGGGTCTTCAATTTGCCAATTTGGATTTTGAGTGAGTGTGAGTCACTTAAAGCATGAAGTCGCTAAGGTGAAATCTCTTATGGAAATCACTCAAAAGAAATATTAAAGATTATGCGGGTGTACATCCATGCGGATATTAATTGGCCTAAAGGAAGGTTAATATTTGGCAGGGTTGCATTCACACCTGTGATGGTAAACACATAGTAATTATAAAGATCATTTTCATGTGAATAACAGAGTATCCAAAGATAGCTGTTGTTTGACAGAAATTATCATCAGTGTTTGATCATTACAACAAAATACCACCAGCAATTAATGTTATTGTCCAAAGACTTAATATTAATGGTGCACAGGGTATTTTAGTAAGTATCTTTATGGTACTTATGTTCTCTTTAAGTTAATATTGCTTATGTATCTGCTGATTTAATTCAATTTCGATTCTCAAAAGTTTTGACTATTTTTGGGATTGAAAGGAGAACATTAAGATTGTTCTTGAATCTAGATCTTGCATGAAGATGGAGAAAACCACCTTCTCTCACACAATCTAGTACCTCTAAAGAGAGGATCGAGAATAGGAAGTGGGACCACTCCAATTGCATGGGTCTTATGATCATAAAACACAATATTCTAGAGATCTTTAGGGGTATTATTTTGGATGGCATAATTAATGCTAGAGATTTCCTTGCTGAAACTAAAAGTGCTTTCTGAAAGCAATAAAGACGAAAAGAAGCACTCATTGGAGAGCTAGATTTTCATTAAGTATAAAGAAAAGGAAATATAAGGAGCACATTATGGGAATGTCCAATCTTGCTCATAAACTTAAGGCGCTAAAACGTGGGCTGTCGAATAAGTTGCCCATGCATTTAGCATTTGGTATTCTTTTATGCACAATTCAGTCAGTTTAAGTTAGCTTATAGCTGTTATAAAGAGAAATGATATCTGAATGGATTCATTTCATAAGGTGTGCAAGAAAGGAAACAATGAAGCAAGAGACGATAAATAGTGCTCATTTGATAAATACCTCTAAAGATAAGGGCTAACAAAAGAAAACTAAGGATAAAGCTGCTAAGGGCCCGTCTCAAAAGAAATAACTAGGGTCACAATTATTTCTTTTATAAGGACATCGGGTATCTAAAGAAGAAATGTCCCAAATATCATGTTTGGCATGCCTATAAAGAAATGTCTAAACTGATGAAGGCCAAGTGATGCTGAAAGATACATCTATATTGGATTTGACCAAGTCAGTAAAGGATAAGGCTATTGACATTTTAGATTGTTGTTACTGGCTAATATTTGTAATTAAAAGACATTTTGGTTTAGTCATCATTTAGATGAAATTTGGTTTTGGTTTCTTATTGAACAAATCAGGATAATTTTGTTCATTTAGAAACGATGGATTCAATTTGTCTTTTAAATTCAAATATTGTAGGAACCAGTTAAGCTATGAGCTGGACAAACTATAATTGCTTGGTATTGAGACCTCTTGTGGCAAAACATTGAGTGAGGATCGTACGACACTATGCGTAATGTTGATAGTAAAATTAAGGAGCACTATGACACAAACATTTAGAGCACATCTCTACGAATAGAGTTGAGCAACTTGTATGAGGGAATCCTAGATTCCATTGGCCTTATACATTTTATTGTTTGTATTAAATGCATTAAAAGTTAAATATATCAGAATATGGCTATCAAGAATGCAGTTAAGTCCAAGTAATGACGCTTAAAGGTATGGTAAGGAGTATGATTAGTCATTCTACCTTACTAGAGTCAATACGAGAGTAACAATAAAGATTGCAGCTTAAATGCTTGACAGAGTACCAACTAAAGTTACCGATCAATCACTTTCAATTATGGGAACATCCAACTAAGGCAAGGCCTTATAAGCCTCGCGAAGGAAATTGGAGTCCCCCCAAATAGTGAGCGGCAACCTTATTGATACTCTGAAAGGTCAAAGGGGTATGTGAATTTTTAATCCCAAATTAAAGAAACCTTGAGACAGGAACTGACTAGTTCTTTGAGGATATTGAGTTTGGGGGGGAGATAAGATTAGAGACATTATCTTTGAGGAAGAATTGGTTCTAATTCCTGAACCAATTCATACACTTGCTATTGGTGTAGCAAATTTGGATCCTTGTGAGGATATTGTTGTTATTCTTCCTATTCAAGAGAAGAAAATTATCCCTGAAGGTCAAACTCAACACCCTCAAGAACTAAAGCATTGGGAGCCGATGCATTTTGCCATGATCCACTAAAGAAAGGATGAATACTACTTTGGATAATTATATAGTATTTCTCCAAGAACATAAGATAAATGGTATAATGGAAAGTGATTCTATCAACTCCAATCAAACCGTATGACGTCTCTATTCGGAAAAGTGGATTGAAGGTATGAGTACAAGCTTTAGCTAAACAATAAGGTTTGAAACTTATCCTGTTACCTGAAGGTTTCAAAGGGTAATATGGAGAGGTATAAGGTTTGTCTAGTGGCAAAAGGCTATACTCAAAAGAAAAGATTGCTTGTAAAGAGACATTCTCTTCAGTACCATTGAATGACTCTTTCAAGGACAATCATGGCTCACGTTGGTTATTATAATTTGGAGCTTCACAAGATGGAAGTCAAGACGGTGTTTCTCAATGGCAACATTGAGGAAACAAATGTATATAATGCAAACCAGGAAACTTTGTGTCGAAAGACATAGAGAAGATGTTTTGAAACTTGACGGAATCTATCTATGGGCTAAAAAAGACGTCTCGTTAGTGATATCACAAGTCTCATCAAGTGATTGTCTCATTTGGTTTCGAGATGAATATCGAGGACAACTGTGGGTATTACAAGTTCAGTGGGAGTAAGTTCATTTTTCTGGTATTATATGTTGATATTATGCTAGCCAAGAACGATATAGGCTTATAGCGCGAAACCAAGAAATTTCTGACAAAGAATTTTGTGGGGAAAGATCTTGGGGACGCTTCTTTTGTCTTAGGAATTTCGATACTTAGAGATCATTCTCGAGGTATCTTTTGAGTTATCACAAAAGAGCTATATCGATATAGTTTTAGATAAGTTCGACATGAAAGATAGTAAATCAGGAGATACCCCGGTCACTAGGGGAGACATTTTAGTCTCACTTAAATGCCCCTATGAAAATCTGGAAATTCAGGAAATGCAAAAGATTCCCTATGCTTCGGCTGTGGGAAGTCTGATGTATGCTTAAGTTTGTGCGCATCCGGAAATAGCGTACATAGTAGGATTATTAGGCAGATACTTGAGCAATTCAAGGATTATTGGAAAAGCAACCATAAGGAATGTGAGATATTTAAAGAGAACAAAAAGGCATATGCTCACATATCGGAGATCTGACAGTTTAGAGATCATGAGAAATTATGACTCCGATTTTACAGGATGCCAAGATAGTAGGCATCCGACTATGGGATATGACTAGAGTAATTTTTGTCACTTGGTTGCATTTAGTAAAAGATATTGAAATACCACTCAAGTCATGTTGTGACAAATAAGTCAGTCATATTGTACTTCAACAACAACATAAGTTCTACAAAAGTCGAAGTTCATCGACATCAAGTATCTTGTAGTTAAGAAAGAGTTCAGGAAAAACAGTTTTCTATGGAGCACATAGAGACAAATTCTATGCTAGCAGATCCACTAACTAAAGGCTTAACACCTAAGGTTTTTTCACGAGCATATTGCTCATATGGGTGTTGTCACTGAGGATGTCTTAGTTTAGTGGGAGTCTCTATTTGTGTTTTATATTTGAGATACAAACCTTTTGTTATTTCGGATTTTCTGCAGAAATAAAGTTATGTTTATGAGTTCATTATGAACTTGTTTGTATCTTGTTATGTGTAAAATTTCTTTACACATTAAGGACTTTGGTTTGCAAAATTAAATTTTTGCAAAATTGATCTCACTAAAGACTTAAGTTGGACCAGTTGGAAATAGGCATGATTCAGAGATCACATTGCATGAAATTTCCATGCCACTCATCCATATCGATCTATGTCATCTAGTGCATTGATGTGGTGGTCGTCGGGGTTTAGTCACAATAGACGTTAGTGACGACAGCCGCGGTGGTCCCATTATTGATGTATGAGGTGGACCAGATTGTAAATGGGAAATTTAAAGATAAATAGCATTCGGATGCGCGCCTAAAGAATTCTGATATAATTATTACGATATATTGCCCAAGTGGGAGATTGTTGGAATATTTTGTATTTAATTATATTCCAATGTCATAATGTGGACAGATATCGTTTATTAATTATATTAGCTATTTATCAATTAGGAGCCTTAATTGATATGTGATCAAATTAAGTGATAAGGCTAATTAAATTTCTGATTTGATAATAAATTAGTTAATTGATATGGACTAAATATGAGTGGATGTCATTGATGGCCCATTTCGGAATAATGGGAACCCTAATTGGCCATCACCCTATATATAGGCTATGGTCCCCAATACACCGGACAATATCGCATACCGCCTCTTCTCCCCATCTGAAGAGCGACTAAGGCATAAGGAGTCCCGATTGAGGAAGAACCACAAGCCAACGGGTGTTCATTATCCGTCTCTCTTTTCTCTTCCCCCTCTCTGCGTTTCAGGATTACTGCCCTCCGTTCGTGAAGGTTGGTGATCAAGTCCATCCTCTGAAGAACGCTTGAGGTTAGGAACATACAATGGATTCAGGTATTCCTATATCTTTGATAAATCAGCATGTTGTAGATCCTAAAGGTATCAAGTTTTAAGTTGTTCTTGATAATAAAGATGCATGCTATATATGGTTATTATGTTTCCGCAATAAAGTTTGTGATAGCATGCCTTATAGATGATTATTGAGTTTAAATCTAACAGTGGAAAGCTTCGTAAGCTAGCTCTTTGGTTCTTCAAAGCCCGAAGCTTGGGAGGTTATGTATCGTCCAAGACTATAAAGTCGGTCAATAGAACCGAGCTTAGAGAACGAGATAAACTTGAATTCAGGCCACATATATTGGGTCAACATGTCTTAGTCCGTAAATGAAGTTCTCGGCATGCAATACTTTGTAAAGATTTAGTCAAACTATAATTGTTTATCTATTTATTGTTACCATAATATACTTTTAACAGCCTGAAAATCTCGGAGCTTTATCCTTTTCTCCTTATCATAACAACATATTTGTTCTTATATGGGTCGAGAAGTCTTCGATCCGTAGAGATCGATTAATTTTCCTGTTGGATCAAGAACTATCTTTGGGCCTAATCTATTTAAACTAGAAGACAACTCAGCTAGAAACATAACAGATAAGGCATTTAAGGCCGTTGAGAATGACTCAAAATCAGTAAATCTGTCTTGTGATCAATTCTGTAGAATTCGCTGAGCAAATGTGATCTCGCTAGGCGAACGAGAGGAATTTGAAGTTTGGGGTCGTGTTTTGTTAATAAAAGTGTGAAAAGATTGGATTTAATCGATAGAGTAAGGTCGATTTCACGGTTTGAAGTTTATAAAAAATAATGGTAAATTTTAAATACGGTCATGAATTATACCTCATTCCAATTTTTATTATTGATCAATCAATGAGTTAATGTCGTTAAGTTATTAAAAAGGTTTATAATTAGTTATTTGATATTTATACATTTAAATGTATTTGTAAAGATTAATCTTAGATTTTCTTATTTACAAAAAATAATGTTTAATAAAATATATAATTTGAAAATCTTATAAAAATAAATATAAATATAATTCATATAAGTGTTTATTTTTTTCAATATATTATATATTTAATTTGCTCAAATAAATTATTTTTTTAGTATTCACTCTAACAAATGATGAAATTAAACGTAAATCTATTATGTGAAAATTAATTTTTTATTATATTTTTCTTTCTCTTTCTTGAGTCATTTACCTCAACAACTTCTAAATAAATATCACGTTTTCAATTATTTTGGCTATAGAATATATGAATTTTATAATAATTGAAGTTAATAAAGATAATAAATATATTGTTTATAGGCATATTTGACTACAAGAATGGAGATGAATTTGTCGTTATCTTTTAAATAGTTATGAAGGTTGGTATTGAAATTTACATCCCTGTAAATATTTACGATCAACTTTGGGGTTTGCTGCTATTTTAATAAACTTGATAGTGGTGGAGTGTATTTTACTTTAATATTTATGTACTCTTGGTATAAAGATTTTTTTACATATTCAACCTATTATTAATTATCACATCATTATTTTTTTTTTTTTACTCTTTTATATCTTAAAAGTCACACATAAAATAATTTATGATTGATTAACAGTATAAAAATTTTACTCTAACAATATATCAAAATTAAATACGAAGAGATTTACCAAATTTTTTTTATAGGTAATTCCTTTTATTCAATTATTACAGTTTTATGTAATAATAATAAGAGTAAAGGCTCAAATTGGTCATTGACAAAAAAACACAATGACATTGTAGTTCCTGAGAAATGGAAATATTAATTTGGTTCTAAAAAATGTAAAATGCGGGTCAAATTAGTTTTTTAAGGTAATTTTTAGGTACATTTTAGTCTTTATCAGGGATTATTTTGATCCGTATTTTACATTCTTTAGGATCAAATTAGTAATTTCTATTTTTCATGGACCAAAATGTCGTCATGTTTTTTGTCATGGATCCGTTTAAGCATTTACTCTAATAATAATAATAATAGTGCCACTTTTGCCATGTTTCCTCATCAAACAAGCAAACTGCTTCCGTGCTTCGTAAAAAAGGCTACTACATTTATAGATGTTGATAGAATGCTGATTCATTGGAGCACTAGAAAAAGAATGCTTTCTCATTGTAAAATCAATCTGACTGAAGATTGATACAAAAATGTTTAGTATCCCCGTCTGATTCCAATTGATACAAACGTGTGATTGAATATAATACTTTACAATCAAAGAACATAAATGCCCCACTAATGAAGAATAATTTTCCATGTTTAAAATTTAATGCATTCCAATTAAACAAAAATGAAATTAAGTAGATATACAAATAATAGAGTTGAATGCATCCATCAAACATTTTTCAAATATAAATACATTCCACTACTTAAGTTGGACTCCACGGTGTTGGATAACCATACACATACCTGGTCCAGCTTCAACTTACCAAAGAAAAAAGAAACAAAGAAAAATGGGTGCCAATTTTCAAGCAAAACCTATCTCCTTAATCTCAATTCTATGCTCCATGATCTTCCTATTGATCTTCTTCACAATCCCATCATCAGTCTCAGCCGGAAACAACAACACCTTAAGTGCATATGATGTTGTTCAACAATACGACTTCCCTGTAGGGATTCTTCCCGAAGGTGTGATTGGCTACGAATTAGACAACTCCAGTGGCAATTTTAAAGTCCACCTAAATTGTACCTGCACATTTAAGGCCCTATCTTACGAATTGAAGTACAAGCCCATCATAATTGGGGTCATCACCAGGGACAACATCTCCAACTTAGAAGGAATTGTGATTGACATGTGGCTAAACATTGTGGGACTCACTCGCGACCCTGACAACCTCACAATCTTAACTGGATTAGGTTCTTCCAGCTTTCCAATTAGTAACTTCGGTACGAGTCCCAAATGTGACCGAAATTGTCTTTACTAAGAGACAATTAATATTATTACTAAATTATTTATAAATAAAGAATTAAGTATTAATTTTACAAGATTTTTATATTTTTATATTTATTTAATATATTATAATTTTAAGTCATTATATCTATATATCTAGATTACATTTTTGCTCCTGATTGTGTAACAAAAACTGGGGGCTATACTGATGATAAGATTTGATACAGTCCATCCACTGCGTCGAGGTCGTTCTAATTAGCTGATTCTTTGGGCCTTAGTGTCTCTTTTCTCTATTCCAGTTTATCAAATAACAAAAAGAGATTTTTTTTCATAATTTAATAATTATGAGACGATTTTTTTGTTTTTTTTTGTTTACATACAAAGGAAAAGAAAGAGAAAACAACTACGACACTAAAGGTGGGAAAGCCACCCCCTAGCATACTTCGCAAGCAGCGAACGAATAACAGTCGGAGGATCCTCTAGAACAGAACATGAAAAAGAACCATTATGACCTATATCAACCAAGCAATTAGCGCATCTATTTGCTTCACGAAAGATGTGGGAAATCGAAAACCTTCCATCCTGTAACACCCTTTCTTCTCGGGTGTCACTTTCGTAATCCCAAACACACATGAAGTATAAAAAAAAAAGATTTGCTAGTTTATTTTCGGAAAACACATTCCTTTATTCAAGTCTTACTTACTGTGAAAATAGTGATAAGATTTTTTTCCTTCATACAACACTAAGGAACATATACTCAAGATAATTATTAACACTGCTCATATACACATATATGGATCACCAGATTAACAACACACATAGGAGACCTTGGACAACAGGTCCGTTTCCAAAATGTATTGACAGAAGTAAAACGCTACAAGTCCGAAAACTAGGTAGTGAGGGGTCTGAGAATCATATCTCCAAAACCGTGGCCATCAATAGCCACTTGCAGGCTACCCAAAGGACACTATCTCCAAGGAAAACCCTAAGCTGGTCTAACACTATCAAAAGACATACTACCTAACATACGCCGTATCCCTGTGACTGGGTCTCATCTTCAACCATCCATACCTCTTCGTCGCCAGCATTGAGCAGATCAAGCTATTGGGTCCCTAAATTGACAAACATCTGTACATGTATTCAAAACACAACAGGGTTTCCAACATGTACAGGCAAGGATGAGAAATAAATATATGAATCCAAAAACAACAACTATATACCTAAACACAGATAGCAGATTCATATAAGCATGCCTCACATAATCATCATCATGCATAACGTAGTACAACGTATCATAGTACTAAAGTAAATCACAAGGGCTTCGTGCCCAACAGCCAACGTTATTTTCAAAACGTATGCATGAGCACATCCACATATATCAACTAACGTTCAGTTCTAAATTTTCGGAAATCCCATCACCATTCAAAACGAGCTGATCAGGCTCACAATTCATTGACCCGCAGGTAACAATGACTAACACCAAATTGATAAAAACATAAGTACTTGACTCCTAGGAAATAGCACATGGGCGCGCATGTCAGTGGTACTTACAATGTAATTAGTCATACTATATTGTCCACTCAGGGCACAATACGAACACATAACACATATGACTCCATTGTCCATCAAGACACAATGTTACATGATGACATAAGTCATCCCCAGGTTTCCTTGCCATCAAGATCCCCTCATCTCGCGGCACGTCTGCCAAAAACAATCATATGCATGAGAAAACATTTTGTTTTCGTCAGTTTATCTTTCTCGTATCATTATTTCCTTGGTGAAGCATCAATGATATCAACCACCATAATGTTTTAAACTCTTTAAGCCTTTCCAACATTTCTCTCAAAAACTGAACACATAGTCCAAAACTCAAAAAGGACACGCAGTCCATACAGCTCAAACCTAAAAATCCCTAACCGACACACCAGTTTCGGATTTTGGTTTTTACAACTCAAAAACGTCCGTAAAGCCCCCAGGACCACAAAGAATGTCCACCAGCTTTATAGGACCAACACACTAACACAGATCCTTGATCCTCATGTTCTATAGAACCCTAGAACCCCGATAGGTTCCAAACCAAAAACCACATTTCTCTTTAAAACTCAAAAAAACTAATAACCCAAATCTCCGAAGCTTACACAAAGCCTTCGGGATCGGTTTTCCATAAAGCAAAACTCGTGGTTGAAACCACTTTTTCTCTTTCGTTGTATTTCGGTAAAACACAATCCCTTGAAATGTGGTTCATAAGACAAAACTCTTTCTCTTGGATGAAACCAAATATTTTGAAAACCACGTTTCCAAGAAAAAATCATTTTTTTCTCAAAAGATTCTTTTTTATACTTTAAAAACTATTAAAGTCTCCAAAAACACTTTTCACCCAAAACTTTGTTTTTCTCCACTACAGTCAAAATTTTCCCATTTTACCCCTTTAAGTCAACTTATCCTTAAAAAGTAAATGTTTATTATTTTTTTATTCCCAAAAACCAATTTATTTCTTTTTCTCTCAAGGTTCCTTGAAAAACACTTTAATATTATTATTTTTCCTTATTCCACGTCTCAAGCTTTTTGAACCTTTTATATTCCACGATATCGGATTCTAACCGGTGTCAGGTCCTTTAATGCAATAATCATCGCAACAGTCATATAATGCATTCCTACATTATAATTCAATGTCAAGTAATAAAATCAGGCATAAACAGGCAATTTCCAATATAAGCAACTATCAGCATATAAATGAAATCACTCCACAAACAACCAAACACGGATAAATAATTACACTTCAATTACACAACTACAGCATATAGCTGCCGGAATTGGAATTCTTCAGGTAATCACCCCTTACACGTTGAAGTTTCTCCTCCGAGTAAGATTCGTCTAATCGGCCCGCGAATTCTCCCGATTCCTCGTCCGATTACCCAACAACAACTACACACATATAAACAATAAATGTGTTAACACAAAACACATAATTTCTCCTATTCCCTTTCCTCTAGGGTTCGGCCTTATGCTATTAAAAATAGGTAGGGAGTTTCAAAAATTCCCATCTCTTGGATTCTACACTAACTAAGTGAGTTAAACTTAGATTCAAGCTTAAAACACCAAAATCAACCAAAACTCTACTCACCCAAGAAGGGGGTAGGTTCGGCCTCTATGTTCCATTGGAGCTAGAGAGCTCCTTTGGTTTCCAACTCTTGGATTATGATAGATGATCATGAATCTAGTGCAAGAAAATTGGTTGGATATTAAAAGGATTTTTCTATAATTTCTCATGGATTTTTGAAGATTATGGGTAAAAACCCTAACTTCCATGGATCTTGAGATTTAAGAGATGAAAAGAGAGTTTAAGAGAGCTAGGAGAGTGTTAGTACCTCCTTGATGCAATTCCTTAAGAGAAATTAGCTTGAATCACCCAATAATCTCCAAGTGTTCAAGACTAAAATGAAGAACTCTATGAAGAACTATGAAGGAATGAAGAACAAAGTGAGAGAGAAGAAGAAAGAAGAAGTGGCTGAATGGCCCATGGGTGAGGGAGTGAAAGTGAGATATTTTCTCATTAAGGGTAAGTTGCTAATTTCACCTTAGGACAATTTGTTAATTTCCTTAAAAGACCAAGGGCATTTTGGTCATTTCGCGTCCAGATATTTTGAAAATGATTATGACACTGGCACACATCCCAAGGTGATGTGACTTGATGTGACACTGAATTTATCCGTTACCGGGTCCCGTTAAATCCTTCTGCAGCTCCAATCGTCTCCCGGTTCGAGTATTCGTCTGAATATTTTATATTATTTTCACTTTTTAACGTCAGGACTTATTTTAGCAAATTTGTAGATAATCGAATTCTAAGACTAATGGTCTCATCTGTTAGTCAAAATTAGGTCTTTATGGTAGTAAAACACTACTATCCGTGAAAACGTAGACTGGACTTCGTCTGAGTTTTCGACCCAAAATTTAACCGTAAGTTCCTACGATCGCATGGAGCATGAATATGATTTTAGTTTTTCCAAAATTATTTTCTAAAGCACAGATAAAAATATAAACTCATTTATATAGTTTACTAGTCTCAGAAAGTGTGAAAATCGGGATGTTACACATCCAAGGAGAACAAACTCCCAATTTCATCCAAAAGAGGCTTCAAGAATATACAGTTAGAAGCTCTCTTTGTAACCATATCAACAACAACTTGAGAATCCATTTCCACCAAAACCCTTTGAAAACCATAGTCACGGGCCATTCGAAATCCAAGAACAAGACCCCAAAGTTCAGCAAGAGTAGATTTTGTTGCTATATTTCCATGCACTTATAATTTAGATTTATATACATAATTTGGTAATTTATATGTAAATGGTGTATATGGTGTAAAAAACAAAATAAGAATTTATTTTTTGTGTCACTATAACGTACTTCTCTGTTGAAACACAAGCACACAATCAAGAAAATATTGAGAGGAAGAAGAAAATATTCTAAATTTTATTGATCACACTTTCATTATATCACATTGGTTCATATAAGCATCTATTTATATTGCTCTACACATTTATTTCTCACATGAACTATTGATAACTTATTAGTTACAACAACTAACAAACACTAACTGAATTACCTAATCTGAATTATAATCCAATATTCTCAACACCTATTGTCAATGAAAGGCATCTAAAATAAACAAAGCAGTCTTTAGTAGTATTTGGCGTTGTCTCTTGCATACTTTTTTTTGGTTATTTTTGCAGTTTTTTTTTTTAATAATCAAAAGTATATAGAATAAAAGCATTAGGGGTGCTCCAATCTATATACAATAAAATCTCAAGAGGAACAAGGCAGATGTAAATAAAATACTACTACTAAAAAATATAGAGCACAATATTGACTTTACACATGACTTGACACCAGAACCTAACTGAGAAAGAACCCTACTGAGCAGTTGATATATATAGTTTATGTTTTTTACTTAATTTTATGCATGGTTCATGCAATATTGGAAGTTGTA
Organism: Ammopiptanthus mongolicus; assembly: GCA_039655645.1. Lineage (NCBI taxonomy): Eukaryota > Viridiplantae > Streptophyta > Magnoliopsida > Fabales > Fabaceae > Ammopiptanthus > Ammopiptanthus mongolicus. The sequence continues at coordinate 14,033,830 of CM077351.1, read as the reverse complement.
CTATGTAATTGGACCACAGTTGACACTGAACACAATTATTATATATGCTAAAAGTCACGTTGGCTTTGTATGACATTGATCCATTTGGCTATTATCTATGTGTGTTTCTTAAGCCATAATAGTATATTATCAAAGAGCAAAACCTAGAATTTTATAAGGAGAAGAAACGGTGTGCATGCTAGCAAAACAGAGGCATACAAGCCCCAACCAAAACAAACTAAACCGCAACAAACTAAACTGACCAAAGCAGACAAATGACATGCGAGCCAACAAAAACAAAGGCATTGAAGACCCAAATCATGAAAACCAAACCCGAAACGAAGAGACATGTAACCCCCATTTATTTTGCCACCAAAGTGAGTATCTAAAAGATGATCCTGGACAGTCCGCACAATGAGTCTGCAAATTAAATAGCAGGAGGAGTACTTATGCCATCTGAAAAGATCCGAGCATTATGCTGTCTCCAAATGAAACCGCAACGACAAGAGTTATCCTAGTAACAACAGCAGGGAGGGCCTGACTATGGCATCTAATTGTAAGCTCCCGAATAATAATACATCTCGAAGAACAAAGATTCAAGCAGCACTACTCCCGATGAATGAAGGATGACACCACAGTAGTAAAAGGACAATCAAAGAACATGTGGGAAAGATACTAGAGATGGTCACCACAAAGGAGGCAAGAGTCTTACTAAATAGTACCCCACTGCCTAAGCCTCAAACTTATGGTCCATGGATAGGCGATTTCGAATCGCAATCCACAAGATGAAAGATTGTCTATGAATAGCCAAAGGGAACCAAATTGAGGTCCGAGCATTAAGGTGATCTCAGCCACCAAGTTTTCAAAAAAATTTGGGTTTGTGAAGTTCTATCAAAGTCCTAGATTTATATTGGCACCTCTTGCTTTATATAGGCTGCCTACTTAGGTGCAATTGTTTAACCAGAACATTATTGTTGAGCAACATGGGATATCATATGTGTTTTGTTTCAATCAGCGAGAAACGGTAGATCACCAGTTTTTCACTTGCTCAAAATTGTATCAGGTATGGACTAGCATTTATTCCTGGCTTGGGCTTTCGGTGGCTTTACATCATTCCGGTCTTGAACAATATTCTCAACATGGTTTTCTAATGAGGGGTTTAAAGGTTGGAAAACACAAGTCTCTATTTTGGCACGCTATAAATTGGACCTTATGGATGATTAGAAACAAAATAATTTTCAGTGGAGGCATTTTTTAGATGTGTGAAATCCTAGATCTAATCAAGGCACGTTCCTGGAGTTGGTTTATGGCAACAAAGAAGGCTCAAGTATGCTCTTTTTCTGACTAGTGTAATAATCCCATAGCTTGCATGAGATGGAAAAAAAAGCTGATGGTTTTGAAAAAGAGCCCGTAATCTAGATTTGGAATTGCAGGTGGACTTCAATGACACTTGTTATATGTTGCTGCAAAATCAAAGTGGTGGGAGAGGTTGGGATGGAACATGTTGTTTTCGCTGGCCTAGCTCTCTTTTTCTTCATATGTGTTGGTTTGAATATGCTTTTTATTTTGCTGGGATATCTCTGTCTTTGTATGCTAAATTTGTAGATGATGTTATTGCCTTTGAATTTCTAGAGCAGACTTCCAAGTCTTTTTCTCTTATCAGTAACTTTTGCAGTTGTCACAAAATGCTTGATACGTATTTGTTGGTCTGAAGGTGCTGTTACAGGGTTTTGGCTGCGATTTTTCTTGCAGCTAATTTGCTGGTTTGAAGGTGTTGTTGCAAGGTGTTGCTTATATTCTTGATGATACTGATTTTCGATGGTTTTGGTTTTCAGTAGTGTTGATGCTGGTTGTTTAAATTTGGGGCTAATGTAGGATGTAATTTTCTAGAGTAGGTTTCTGCTATAGTTGTATTTTTCTGGGTTTAGTTATGTTATGATGGACAAATTATGTACTGTTGAAGGGTTTAAGGTACCCCTTATATCTTTATAATAATATTTCTTTGCTTATAAAAGAACAGATAAGTGAAGCATAGGGGCAGCAGGGCACAAGGCATGGTAATCAACAGAGACACTGAAAGCCCCAAAAGAAGATGACATCCAAATCCACTGATCAACCTGAGACATCCTCGGAGGGCCATGTCTAGCAATAAGGTCACCCAACTCCATAAGTTCACTGAGACAAAAGGCGGAAGACTCGAACGATCATCAACAATAATATCTTCAATCCTAGCCTCTTTAGGGAGGTCTGAGTCATAGATAATCTGTTGAAATAGACAGATGCAAACACTAGAAGGGGGGTTGAATGGTGTTTGACAAATTTATGCGGAATTTAGATACTTTTTCGCAAGCACAGATGGATGATAATAGACGAGTAAACTTAGACAGGTCAATCAGACTAATAACTCGTCTGAAGGTTTTCACAGAAAACACACAATCATGCAAGATGAAAAAAGGTTTGATAAACACAATTATAAACCCCTTTAGTTAGATTATAGTTAAGATAAATAATCAAACTAAAGAGTTAAGGGAAAGAGATAGATCACTCAGCAGGTTTTATCCTGGTTCACCCCTTAACAATGAGGCTACGTCCAGTCCTTAGCAGCACCAAGTTTTCTCACTATAACTGATTTAGGTTACAGGACAGACAAGTATTATTTTTACATCTAGCCTCTTCAGGCTCCAGACGAGTATTGTTTGCACACCTAGCCTCTCTAGGCTCCAGACAAGTATTGTTTGCACACCTAGCCTCTTCAGGCTCAGACGGGTTTGTTTGAGAGAAGTTGTAAAATAAATTACAATTTGCAAGTCTTTCACAAGCACTCAGACGAGTGTATTAAATGTGAAGTTCTAAAAGACTGCGTAATAACTTCAAATGATTGAAGAATAAATAATGAAAGAATGAAGATATAAATGCACAATGTAATTGCTTTTTGATTACTTTGTTCGTTTTCTTCTCTGCTTGAATCTTCAAAGTCTTCTTCATTAAATAGGCTTCAAGATTTTAAAGCCGTTAAACACAATGTTTGTAAGCTTGGCCTTTTGCAGATCTTTAATAAATGCAATAGAGTCGTTCTGGTTAGCCATTAAAGCATAGGGAACTTCACTTGTTCTCTTTCATCAGAGTGATAAAGACTTCTGATACACCTTTGGTCTCAGCAGGTCTGTATACGTGCTTTTTGTTTGCAGAGGGAAGACTTTCCCTTAATTTTGATGTAAGATGCAGTTGTGTTTAAGTAAAGCACTTTGTGGAAATTTCTTATCAGAAGAGAGACAGCTTTCATTCAATGTATTCTTTAACGTTAGTCGCCACACGGGTGAGTAACTTCATTAGACGGGTTGACTCTTTAACAAAGAGATGACGTCAGTTGCATAGTCTTTTAGATGGTTGAGTCTTCCTTTGATCAGACGGTTGAACTTTCCATTGTTCAGACGAGTGAACCTTAAATAGTTCAGACGAGTGAAGTTTATCTTAGTTCAGACGAGTGAACCTTAGTTAGGTCAGACGTGTGAACTTAAGTTAGTTCAGGCGGGTGAACTTATCCAAGTTCAGACGAGTGAACAGTTCATATAGATATTTAATGTTTTAATCTGCACACTAAGTAGACGAGTTAAATACCACAGACGGGTTCAATTAAATCATTGCATAACTGTTTTACTCTCATCAAAACTATGATAAATGCACATCAGACATTTGGAGACTCAACAATCTCCCCCTTTTTGATGATGACAAAACATGTTAAATGATTTAATGAACTTAAGAAAATTCACCTAAAGCAGTAACGTATATGTATCAGACAATTGTAACATGATCAGGCAGATTAAAACATTGTTCTATTATTACAACTTACTCAGACAGATAAGCATTGAAAGCATTGATCTTTTTATCTTAGTCTTATCTTAGTATTTTCTCCCCCTTTTGACATTATCAAAAGCAATAAAACATAGACAGAGAGAAAAGAAAAGATACATATTATTTATCATATTTCCATATCAGATGGATAAACATATTTCCATATCAGATGGATAAACAATTGTTCATATCAGACAGTTGTAACATTAAAACATTTTTCATTTAACTTTCTCCCCTTTTGTCATAATCAAAAAAGAGAAACAGAGGAGGTAATTGTGTTTAACTATCATTGGTTGTGTACAGGTAATTTAAAGAAAATTACGAATAAGGTACTAAGAGAACAAAAAGAGTTAAAAGCAAGTTTGTCCTTTGGTTTTGCCTAAAGGCTTCTTCAACTGCTCCCCCTGAGCAGATGCATCCTCTTAAGGGTTTTAAAAACGAAGAGAAAGAGTTTGAAAAAAAAAACGTAAGAACAAAATACCTGTTAAAAGAAAGAAAAAAAAAGAAGGTTTTCCCTTTTTGAAGACCAAAGACGGTTTTATTTTAAATGAAAACAACAAAAAGATGGAGGTTTAAAAAAAGGTTTAGATTTAAAATAAAAATAGCCATGTACACATTTTGCTTCAGAGAAAGAAATGACATTAAAGATAATAACCATTTAAAAGAAAATATTTCAAATAAAGAGTATGATTCAAAGAGTCAGACGGTTAAACACAGACAGGTAACGTAAACACTCATCAGACGGGTTATTCAGGAAAGCAATGTATATTCAAGTCGTCTCTTATAAATTTAAACCTACCCTCAGCTAATGGTTTTGTAAAGATATCAGTCCATTGATTTTCAGTTTTAACAAACTTCACATCAAATACACGTTTTTGAACATAATCTCTTATGAAGTGATGTTTGATTTCTATTTGCTTAGCCCTAGAATGTTCTATGAAGTGATGTTACCATATGGTCATAATGATGATTGATATGTTATTGATATGTTATTATTGTATTTTATCATGTAATCAAATTAGGATTGCATAGTCTTTTAGACGGGTGAGTCTTCCTTTGATCAGACGGTTAAACTTTCCATTGTTCAGACGAGTGTACTTTATCTTAGTTCAGACGAGTGAACCTTAATTAGTTCAGACGTGTGAACTTAAGTTAGTTCATACCGGTGAACTTATCCAAGTTCAGACGAGTGAACAGTTTATATAGACACTTAATGTTTTAATCTGCACACTAAGTAGACGAGTTAAATACCACAGACAGGTTCAATTAAATCATTGAATAACTGTTTTACTCTCATCAAAACTATGGTAAATGCACATCAGAGACATTTGGAGACTCAACAATCTCCCCCTTTTTGATGATGACAAAACATGTTAAATGATTTAATGAACTTAAGAAAATTCACATAAAGCAGTAACGTATATGTATTAGACAATTGTAACATGATCAGACAGATTAAAACATTGTTCCATTATTACAACTTAATCTGACAGATAAGCATTATTGAAAGCACTGATCTTTTCATCTTAGTCTTATCTTAGTATTTTCTCCCTCTTTTGACATTATCAAAAGCAATAAAACATAGACAGAGAGAAAAGAAAACATACATATTATTTATCATATTTCCATATCAGACGGATAAGCATATTTCCATATCAGACGGATAAACAATTGTTCATATCAGACAGTTGTGACATTAAAACATTTTTCATTTAACTTTCTCCCCCTTTTGTCATAATCAAAAAAGAGAAACAGAGGAGTTAATTGTATTTAACCATCATTGGCTGTGTACAGGTAAGTTAAAGAAAATTACAAATAAGGTACTAAGAGAACAAAAAGAGTTAAAAGCAAGTTTGTCCTTTGGTTTTGCCTAAAGGCTTCTTCAACTGCTCCCCCTTAGCAGATGCATCCTCTTAAGGGTTTTAAAAACGAAGAGAAAGAGTTTGAAAAAAAAAAAACGTAAGAACGAAATACCTTTTAAAAGAAAGAAAAAAAGGAGGTTTTCCCTTTTTAAAGACCAAAGACGGTTTTATTTTAAATGAAAACAACAAAAAGATGGAGGTTTAAAAAAAGGTTTAGATTTAAAATAAAAACAGCCATGTACACATTTTGCCTCAGAGAAAGAAATGGCATTAAAAATAATAACCATTTAAAAGAAAATATTTCAAATAAAGAGTATGATTCAAAGAGTCAGACGGTTAAACACAGACAGGTAACGTAAACACTCATCAGACAGGTTATTCAGTAAAGCAATGTATATTCAATTTGTCTCTTATAAACTTAAACCTATCCTCAGCTAATGGTTTTGTAAAGATATCAACACATTGATTTTCATTTTTAACAAACTTAACATCAAATATACCTTTTTGAACATAATCTCTTATGAAGTGATGTTTGATTTCTATGTGCTTAGTCTTAGAATGTTGTATGGGATTCTTAGTTAGGCAAATAGGACTTGAATTATCACAACAGACAGGTATATTATGCTCAAATATAGCGCAATCTTTTAGTTGATGTTTTACCCATAATAGTTGTGAGTAGCAACTTGCAGCAGAGACATATTCTGCTTCTGCAGTTGAGAGGGCAATAGTCGTCTGTCTTTTGCTTGACCAGGAGACTAAGTTTGCTCCAATGAAGTGACATCCTCCACTGGTGCTTTTCCTTTCAATTCTATCTCCAGCAAAGTCAGCATCACAAAAATCAACTAATCTGTAATCTTGTGTTCTCAAATACATTAAACCAAGATTAGTGGTTCCAAGTAAATATCTAAAGATTCTTTTAGCAGCCTTAAGATGAGATTCGTTGGGATCAGATTAGAATCTAGCACACACACAGACACTAAATTGAATATCAGGTCTGCTAGATGTTAGATAAAGAAGAGATCCAATCATACCTCTGTAGACAGTTGGGTCTACCTTTTTACCTTCCTCATCTTTGCTTAGATTAGCATTGGTTTGCATGGGAGTTTTCATAACCTTTGAGCTATCCTTTTTGTACTTCTTTAGAATCTCCTTGATGTACTTTTGTTGATGGATGTAGATTCCATCACTCGTCTGCTTGATTTGCAGTCCAAGGAAGAACTTCAATTCTCCCATCATGCTCATTTCAAATTCTGCTTGCATCAACTTAGAGAATTCTTTGCACAATTTTTCATTAGTAGCTCCAAAAATATTATCATCAACATATATTTGAAGTACTATGAAGTTATCTTTTGAGCATTTCTTAAATAAAGTTGTATCAACTTTTCCTCTTATAAAGCCATTATTCATAAGAAAATAACTAAGTCTATCATATCATGCTCTAGGCGCTTGTTTTAAACCATATAAAGCTTTTTTAAGTTTGAAAACATAATCTGGTTTTTCATTATCTTCAAAACCAGGAGGTTGTTTAACTTGCACTTTTTCTTCAATTATTCCATTTAAAAAAGCACTTTTTATATCCATTTGAAATAAAGTAATTTGATGTTATGCAGCATATGACATAAGTATACGAATAGCTTCTATTCTAGCTACAGGTGCAAAAGTCTCAGTATAGTCAATACCTTCTTATTGGTTGTAGCCTTGAGCTACGAACCTTGCTTTATTTCTGACGACTTTGCCATCTTCATCTAGCTTGTTTCTGAAAACCCATCTTGTTCCAATGACAAACTTGTCTGTTGGTTTGGAGACAAGTTTCCAGACATCATTCCTTTTGAACTGATTAAGTTCCTTTTGCATGGCAAGAATCCAGCTTTCATCTTCAAGAGCTTCCTCAATATGCTTTGGTTCAATTTCAGATAAAAAAGCCATATTGATCGACTCTCTTAAGACAGATCTGGTTCTAACACCTTCAGAGGGACTTCCAATGATAAGATCTTTAGGATGATGAGCTTTGAATTTCCAGTCTCTTCTGAGATCATCATTCTAATGTTGATTTGACTCATGACTCGTCTGTCCACTTATCTGACAGATTCCTCAGCAGATTCTGTTTTTGATACGTCTGGCTGTTGACTCATCTGCTGGGTAAGGTCAAGTCCTGCAAGATCATCTTCTAGATCTGATAGTTCCCTATCAGTCTTTAGATTATCATTGAATTTTACACGATTGGATTCCTCAACAACAGAGGTTCTAGAGTTAAAAACTCTATATGCCTTAGACACTTCAGAATATCCAATGAAGATACCTTTGTCTACCTTGGAATCAAACTTTCCAAGTTGATCCTTGGTATTTAGGATGAAACATTCACATCCAAATGCATGGAAATAAGATATGTTGTGTTTTCTACCTTTCCACAATTCATAAGGAGTCGTCTTTAGGATAGGCCTTATAAGTGTTCTTTTTTGCACATAACATGCAGTGTTTACTGCTTCAGCCCAGAAGTACTTAGGGAGACTATTTTCATTGAGCATTGATCTAGCCATCTCTTGCAGAGATCTGTTCTTTCTCTCAACCACTCCATTTTGCTGTGGAGTTCTAGGTGCAGAGAAGTTGTGAGAGGTTCCATTCTCTTCACAGAACAGTTTGAATTGCTCATTTTCAAATTCTCCCCCATGATCACTTCTAAGGGTAGAAATACAGAAACCTTGCTAGAAATACAGAAACCTTGCTCATTTTGTACTTTCTTACAAAATATAGAGAAGGCCTTAAAGGACTCATCCTTGTGGGTTAAGAAAAGTATCCATGTAAATCTATAATAGTCATCAACAATGACAAATCCATATTTCCTTCCAGCTAAACTGGCAATACTAACTGGTCCAAACAGATCCATGTGTAACAGCTGAAGAGGTGTAGAGGTTGATACAAGGTTTTTTGATTTGAAACTTGATTTTACTTGTTTACCTCTCTGACATGCATCACATAAAACATCTTTCCTGAAACTAATATCAGGCAATCCTCTCACAAGGTTATCCTTTTTCAATTTCGAAATAAGTTTCATACTAGCATGTCCTAGTTTCTTATGCCATAATTTCATCCTCTTTAGACATCAGACAGGTTACACTTTGATCTGAGAGTTTAGTTAGCTCAACCTTATAAAGATTTTGCTGTCTATTAGCTGAAAAGAGGGTCTTTCCACTCTTGTCTTTGACTATGCATTCACTCTTAGTGAAGGAGACATCAAATCCACTATCACATAATTGACTTATGCTAAGTAAATTGTGTCTTAGTCCTTCAACCATAAGCACATTTGAGATTAAGGGAAGAGGGTGTTTACCACCAATTGTACCAACACCAATTACTCTTCCTTTTTGGTTGCCTCTAAAGGCAACAAATCCACCATTTTTAGACTGAAGGTCTAGGAACCTAGACCTTTCTCCTGTCATATGTCGCGAGCAGCCACTGTCCAGGTACCAGCAGAGGCGTCTGCTTTGTCCTATTAAGGATGTCTGCAACAGAAACTATTTTATCTTTAGATACCCATATTTTTCTGGGTCCTTTTCTGTTAGGTCTAGGAGTCTGTGAAGACTTCCTCTTCTTCTTGTGAAAACACTTACACATAACATGTCCAGCCTTTCCACAGAAGTTACAGACAGGTCTAATTCTAACTGGAGTGGGTTTAACATAGACAGTTGAAGATTTTGTTGATACTTTATGATCAGTTTGATGATCATATCCAATGCCTTCTTTGTTAAGAGACTGTCTCTGACGTCCTAACAGTTTTGTCAGATTATCTCTGCCATTAACAAATCTAGCAAGATCAGAAGTGAGCTCCTTCACTTTCTGTTGAAGTGTGACAACTTTTTCAGAATGTGATGTTTCACTTGAGATCGGAGCTTCATCAGACTTTTCAGTCCTCAGCTGGCTATTCTCTTTGGCCAGCATCTCACACTCTTGAGATTTTTGTTTATGCTCACTGAGGAGTTTAACATAATCTCTCTTTAGGGATTTGAAGGCCTTAGATAAGGCTTTGGATTCCTCTACCAGCTCATCATAAGCATCATGCAATTCCTCAAGTTCAGAATGTACCTCAGTTTCAGGTTCTGAATCTATGTTGGCCATCAGAGAGATTGGCTTCCTCTTCTATCTCTTCTCCTTCAGAAGATGAACATTCAAGATCTTCCCATGTGGCCATCATTCTTTTCTTCTTATTTCTAAAGAACTTCTTTTTGGAAGCTTTCTTCAAAAGAGGGCATTCAGGTTTGATGTGACCAGGCTTCTTGCACTCATAGCAGACAACAGGACTCTTGTCTGTTGATATGGATTCTTTGTGGGATTTTATGAAAGGCTTCTCCTTTCTGAACTTCTTCTTTCTCCAGAGCTTTTTCATCTTTCAGGTCATGAGAGAATTCTCTTCATCATCATCAGAATCCTCATCATCAGACTCGTCTATGTCACAGTCAGACTCGTCTGCCTTTGAAGCTTTTAAGGCTTTAGCTGCCCTCAACTTTTAGAGCAATGGCTTTGCTCTTTTTGATTGACATATCTTCATTCAGCTATTGCTCATGAACAGTGAGTGTGACAAGAAGTTCATCCATAGTAAAGGAGGTGAGATCCTTGGTTTGAGATATAGTAGTGACAAGAGGTCTCCACTGCCTTGGAAGACTTCTGAGAATCTTAGCAACTTTCTCAGCATTAGTATATATTTTACCTAGAGATTTTAAACCATTAGTAATAGTTTGGAATCTACCAATCATTTGAGCAACAGATTCACCTTCATCCATGGTGAACAATTCATATTTTCTAACAAGAATAGAAATTTTAGATTATTTTACCTTTGCAGTTCCTTCATGTGTGACAGATAAGGAGTTCCACATTTCTTTAGCAGAATCACAAGCACGTACCTTTTCAAACTCTTCTGGACTGAGAGCACAGATTATAGCATATATGGCTTTATCGTTTAGATCTCATCTTGTCTTTTCTGCAGGTGTCCACTGAGCCTTAGGCTTGTCTGAGCCATCATTATTTTGAGGAGAGTAAGGACCATCAATAATGACATCCCATACATCAGAGTTTGTTGACAAGATGAACCAGTGAAACCTTTCTTTCCAGTAGTGATAATTTGTACCATTGAAGAAGGTAGGTCTGGTCATGGAGCTTCCTTCAGGTTGGGGGTTCCCACTTGAGCTTGCTCCAGAATTCCTTGTCTATACTTCAGAATCTTTGCTCTACACTGTTAGGTGCTCAACCCAGAGGCTGAGCTCTGATACCAACTGAAATAGATAGATACAAACACTAGAAGGGGGTTGAATGGTGTTTGAAAAATTTATGCGGAATTTAGAAACTTTTTCACAAGCATGGACGGATGATAATAAATGAGTAAACTTAGACAGGTCAATCAGACTAATAACTCGTCTGAAGGTTTTCACAGAAAACACACAATCATGCAAGATGAAAAAAGGTTTGATAAACACAATTATAAACCCCTTTAGTTAGATTATAGTTAAGATAAATAATCAAACTAAAGAGTTAAGGGAAAGAGAGAGATCACTCAGCAGGTTTTATCCTGGTTCACCTCTTAACAATGAGGCTATGTCCAGTCCTTAGCAGCACCAAGTTTTCTCACTATAACTAAATTAGGTTACAGGACAGACAAGTATTATTTTTACATCTAGCCTCTTCAGGCTCCAGACGAGTATTGTTTGCACACCTAGCCTCTCCAGGCTCCAGACAAGTATTGTTTGCACACCTAGTCTCTTCAGGCTCTGACGGGTTTGTTTGAGAGAAGTTGTAAAATAAATTACAATTTGCAAGTCTTTCACAAGCACTCAGACGAGTGTATTAAATGTGAAGTTCTAAAAGACTGCGTAATAACTTCAAATGATTGAAGAATAAATAATGAAAGAATGAAGATATAAATGCACAGTGTAATTGCTCTTTGATTGCTTTGTTCGTTTTCTTCCTTGCTTGAATCTTCAAAGTCTTCTTTATTAAATAGGCTTCAAGATTTTAAAGCCGTTAGACACAATGTTTGAAAGCTTGGCCTTTTGTAGATCTTTAATAAATGCAATACAGTCGTTCTGGTTAGCCATTAAAGCATAGGGAACTTCGCTTGTTCTCTTTCATCAGAGTGATAAAGACTTCTGATACACCTTTGGTCTCCGCAGGTCTGTATACGTGCTTTTTGTTTGCAGAGGGAAGACTTTCCCTTTTGATGTAAGATGCAGTTGTGTTTAAGTAAAGCACTTTGTTGAAATTCCTTATCAGAAGACGAGACAGCTTTCATTCAATGTATTCTTTAACGTTAGTCGCCACACGGGTGAGTAACTTCATTAGACGGGTTGACTCTTTAACAAAGAGATGACGTCAGTTGCATAGTCTTTTAGACGGGTGAGTCTTCCTTTGATCAGACGGTTGAACTTTCCATTGTTCAGACGAGTGAACCTTAAATAGTTCAGACGAGTGAACTTTATCTTAGTTCAGACTAGTGAACCTTAGTTAGTTCAGACGTGTGAACTTAAGTTAGTTCAGGCGGGTGAACTTATCCAAGTTCAGACGAGTGAACAGTTCATATAGATATTTAATGTTTTAATCTGCACACTAAGTAGACGAGTTAAATACCACAGACGAGTTCAATTAAATCATTGAATAACTGTTTTACTCTCATCAAAATTATGATAAATACACATGAGACATTTGGAGACTCAACAATCTCCCCCTTTTTGATGATGACAAAACATGTTAAATGATTTAATGAACTTAAGAAAATTCACCTAAAGCAGTAACGTATATGTATCAGACAATTGTAACATGATCAGACAGATTAAAACATTGTTCTATTATTACAACTTACTCAGACAGATAAGCATTGAAAGCATTGATCTTTTTCTCTTAGTCTTATCTTAGTATTTTCTCCCCCTTTTGACATTATCAAAAGCAATAAAGCATAGACACAGAGAAAAGAAAAGAAACATATTATTTATCATATTTCCATATCAGATGGATAAACATATTTCCATATCAGACGGATAAACAATTGTTCATATCAGACAGTTGTAATATTAAAACATTTTTCATTTAACTTTCTCCCCCTTTTGTCATAATCAAAAAAGAGAAACAGAGGAGGTAATTGTGTTTAACCATCATTGGCTGTGTACAGGTAATTTAAAGAAAATTACAAATAAGGTACTGAGAGAACAAAAAGAGTTAAAAGCAAGTTTGTCCTTTGGTTTTGCCTAAAGGCTTCTTCAACTGCTCCCCCTGAGCAGATGCATCCTCTTAAGGGTTTTAAAAACGAAGAGAAAGAGTTTGAAAAAAACACGTAAGAACGAAATACCTGTTAAAGGAAAGAAAAAAAAGAAGGTTTTCCCTTTTTAAAGACCAAAGACGGTTTTATTTTAACTCAAAACAACAAAAAGATGGAAGTTTAAAAAAAGGTTTAGATTTAAAATAAAAACAGCCATGTACACATTTTGCCTCAGAGAAAGAAATGGCATTTAAGATAATAACCATTTAAAAGAAAATATTTCAAATAAAGAGTATGATTCAAAGAGTCAGACGGTTAAACACAGACAGGTAACGTAAACACTCATATGACAGGTTATTCAGCAAAGCAATGTATATTCAAGTTGTCTCTTATAAACTTAAACCTATCCTCAGCTAATGGTTTTGTAAAGATATCAGCATATTGATTTTCAGTTTTAACAAACTTAACATCAAATATACCTTTTTGAACTTAATCTATTATGAAGTGATGTTTGATTTCTATGTGCATAGCCTTAGAATGTTCTATGAAGTGATGTTACGATATGGTCATAATGATGATTGATATGTTATTGATATGTTATTATTGTATTTTATCATGTAATCAAATTAGTATTGATTAGAATTTTAAGAGTAGTTATTGTATATGATTTCTTTTGCTTTTACATATTCTATCCTGCGCTATAAATAGGAGTCTTCATTGTACATTCAAAGACAAAAAATATATGCAAGTATTTTCCCATCTTCTTGCGTTTCTTTCATGGTATCATGAGCTTAGGTCTCCGTCTTCTTTCCAGTGATTTTTCTTGGAGTTTTCCGATGATTTTCCTGGGAGCTTTTTAGTCCACCGTCAGTCCTCTAGCGTTCTGCTACCTCCCACCACCTTCAAGTCTCACCGCGACTACCTTCGTGTTTGCCGTCCGTCAAACTACCAATCGGTCAAGTTTCGTCGCCATCCGATCACTCACGTGCCTCCTGTGTCTGCTGCACCGCTGCACCCGCGCTCCTGCGCGCCTGCCCGCGCCCCAGCCCGCTACCCGTTGACCAAAGAACTATTTTGTTGATGGTGCTTTGACTCAGTTGACCAGGCATTTGACTATCACCTATTGACCCCCTCCTTACATATTTTGGTGAGATCTTTTCATTTTTGCACTCAGTTTTTGTCAATTCTGCTCCGATAATGTTGTTAGTTGAACTTATTGTGCTATAATGGAAGGATCTGATGTCTCGCTTCCTATTCCAGTTGTTCTTAATGGCTCCAATTATTCTCACTAAGTCGAAGCAATGCGTGGTTTTTTGAAAGGCCGCAAACTCTGTTGCTATGTGACAGGTGATATAAAAATTCCCAGTAAAGTTGCTACTGACACTCAAGAAGCATATGCTGAGAAATTAGAGGAATGGGATAGCAAGAATCATCAGATTATTACCTGGTTTCGCAATACCTCTACTCCTAGTATTCATCTCCAATTTGGGCGTTTTGAGAATGCCAAAGTGGTATGGGATCATTTAAAGCAATGTTACACTATCTCTGATTTATCACATCAGTATCAACTGTTGAAAGAACTTAATGCTTTAAAACAACAAACTAGTCAAACTGTTTATGAGTTTTTAGCACAGATGGGAGTTATTTGGGATCAACTAACCTCATGTGAGCCTTCTCTGAAAGATGCCACTGATCTAAAAACATATGAGACTCATCGCAATCGTATTCGCCTTATCTAGTTTTTGATGGCTCTTACTGATGATTATGAACCTATCCGTGCATCCTTACTACATCAGACTCCTTTGCCCACACTTGAGGATGCCCTTCCGCGCCTCAAATCAGAAGAAACTAGATTGGGTCTTGTTCGTCCCAAAGATGATCTTGCCTTCGCAGCTTCGGCTAAAAGAGGCACATTTTGCGGTCACTGTCATAAGTCAGGTCATTCTTTCTCTCAGTGCCCCACTGTTGAATGTCGCAATTGCTTGAAAAAAGGACATATTGCTTCCAATTGTTGTCGATACTGCAAGACACAAGGACATTTAATTGATAATTGTCCCACTCGTCCTCCTCCATGACCTTTCCAGAACAAGAGTCAACATCGTCCCAACTCTTCTCGGCCTGTACTTGCCACTGCTGTTGCTGCCAATACATCCAATGAATCTCCTGATTCTTCTGACACTTCGCCTGCTTTCTCCACCAATGATCTTGAGTCTCTCCTTAAACAGCTTCTTACCTCCACTGATAATGGTAATACTTCTGTCGCCCTTTCCACCACACCAGGTAATGCTAAATGGTATTTAGATTCTGGATGTTGTAACCACAAGACCTCTACATCTAATCTCTTTTATTCCTTATCTAAAAATGATATTGCACGTTCTATTCACACTGCTGATGGGTCCCTTATGCACGTAAGTCATAAGGGTTCCATCTCTCTGTCCCATCTTAGTTTACCTGACACCTATCTCGTCCCTAAACTAAATTTTAACCTTATCTCTGTTGGCCAATTATGTGATCTTGGTTATGAACTTACCTTTTCTTCCTCTGGTTGTCGTGTGCAGGACCCACGGACGGGACAACTCATCGGGACTGGACGTAAGATCAGGAGGCTATTTGAGCTCACTCAACTACACGGTCCTTTTGTGTCCAACATTTGTGTTGCCTCCACCCCCTCTTCCATTCAGCTTTGGCATCAACGTCTTGCTCACAGTTCTCTTGGCAAATTGTGTCTGCTTATGTCTCAGGGTGTTTTAGGATCTGTTACTAATGAGTCTTTTAATTGTATTGCTTGTCAAACTGCTAAACAACCAGCTTTATCTTTTAATAAAAGTACCTCTATTTCTGCTTCACCATTTGATCTTGTGCATTCTAATATTTGGGGCCCTGCTCCAACACCCACTATGGGTGGCTCTCGGTATTTTGTACTGTTTATTGATGACTATTCTCGCTTTACTTGGATATACATGATGAAAAATCGTCATGAAATTCCTCAAATTTACATAAACTTTGCCAAAATGATTCAAACACAGTTTTCTAAAGTTATTAAAGTTTTTGCCGAGATAATGCCATGGAATATCGTGACTCTAAGCTTTTAACTTTTCTTGGTGAACAGGGTACCTTGTCTGAGTTCTCATGTCCATATACCTCTCAACAGAATGGTCGCGCTGAGAGAAAGCATCGTCACATTCTCGACTCTGTTCGTTCCATGCTTATCTCCGCCTCCTGTCCTGAACGTGCCTGGGGTGAAGCCGCTTTTACCGCCGTCCATGTTATCGATTGTCTTCCTTCCTCTGTCCTCGGCAATGTTTCTCCCTTTGAGCGTCTTTACCACAAACCACCAGATTATAGCTCTCTTAAGGTATTCGGTTGTGCTTGTTTTGTTCTCCTCCACCCTCATGAATATACCAAACTTGAGCCTCGTGCCCGTCTTTGTTGTTTTCTTGGTTATGGCACAGAACACAAAGGTTATCGTTGTTGGGACCCAATATCTCAACGTATCCGTATCTCCCATCACATTGTCTTTTGGGAACATATAATGTTCTCTTCTTTGTATAAGTTTAAGTCTATTCCTATGACTGCCACTCCTTTTTTTACTAACCCTGATATTGACTACTTCCCCAGTGACACAGATGCAGGTTCCTCTTGTGAGCTCCCAGCCTCCTCCGATGTTTCATCCACTTCTGACAAAGTTGTTCCGACCGTTGATCCTGCACCTCCCACCGTTGACTGTCCTCAAAGGGTAAGAACTTCACCTGCCTATCTTCGTGATTACCATTGTTTTTCTACTGTTCTTCACCTTCATGAACCTCAGTCCTATAAGGAAGCCTCTAACGACCCTAATTGGCAGCAAGCTATGCAAGACGAATTACAGGCATTGGAGAAAACTCATACTTGGGACCTTGTTGATCCTCTTTCTGGTAAGCCACTTATAGGGTACAAGTGGGTATATAAAATCAAGACTTTTTCTGATGGTTCTATTGAGCGATACAAAGCTCGTCTAGTGGCAAAAGGGTTCACTCAGGAATATTGCATTGATTATGAAGAAACTTTTGCCCCTGTTGCACGCATCACCTCTGTCCGAACTCTTCTTGCCATTGGAGCTGCTCGCAAATGGCCGCTCACCCAAATGGATGTCAAAAATGCTTTCCTTAACGGTGGGCTTGAAGAAGAGGTTTATATGCGTCTTCCTCCGGGATACACTTGGCCGGCAAACAAGGTTTGCCATCTTCGTAAGGCTCTCTATGGTCTCAAATAAGCACCCCGAGCTTGGTTTGCTAAATTTTACAACACTATAAGTCAGTTGGGTTTCTCTTCCAGTGGTCACGACTCTGCTCTTTTTACTCGTAAAACAAACACTGGTACTGTTGTCTTGCTTCTTTATGTTGACGATATGATTATTACTGGTGATGATGCTGCTGGCATTGTTGAACTTAAGCAGTTCTTAAGTCAACACTTTGAGATGAAGGATCTTAGACCTCTAAGTTATTTTCTGGGGCTTGAAGTTCTATCTTCCAGTGACGTCTTATTCCTCTCACCGGCTAAGTATGCTTCCAATCTTGTCTCTCGAGCAGGCCTGACTGATAGTAAAATCGAACGTACTCCTCTTTAACCTAATATTCGGTTTACTCCTCAAGATGGTACTTTACTATATGATGCCACTCTCTATCGTCAGCTAGTAGGCAGCCTGATTTATCTTGCAGTTACACGACCAGATATCTCTTATGATGTTCATCTGGTTAGTCAGTTCATGGCTGCCCCACGTACCACACATTATGCTGCTGTCCTCCGTATCATTCAATATATCAAGGGTACTCTGTTTTATGGCCTTCATTACTCTGTTGCATCCCCTTTGACTCTGCGAGCCTACTCGGATGCTGATTGGGCTGGTGATCCGATTGATCGCCGCTCCACCACTGGATTTTGTATTTTTCTCGGAGATTCTCTTATTTCTTGGCGAAGCAAGAAACAAACTCTCACAGCTCGCTCCAGCACTGAAGCTGAATATCGTGCACTCGTTGACACCACTTCTGAAATATTGTGGCTACGTTGGCTTCTTGCTGATTTAGAGATACCAAAATCTTCTCCTACTGATCTTTATTGTGACAACCATAGTGCCATCCAAATTGCCCATAATTGAGATTGATTGTCATTTCATTCGTCAACATCTTCTATGTGGTGATCTTCATCTTGTGTCCATCGGCACTCTTGATCAATCAGTTGATCTGTTTACGAAGCCTCATTCTCCAAGTCGATTCCGAACTTTATTGTCCAAACTCAAGTTGATTATTGTTGATCCTACTTGAGTTTGTGGGGGGATGTTACGATATGGTCATAATGATGATTGATATGTTATTATTGTACTTTATCATGTAATCAAATTAGGATTGATTAGACTTTTAAGAGTAGTTATTGTATAGGATTTCTTTTGCTTTTACATATTCCATCCTGCTCTATAAATAGGAGTCTTATTGTACATTCAAAGACAAAAAATATATATAAATATTTTCCCATCTTCTTGCATTTCTTTCAAGGCGGTCGACTACAACGTGATACCTGTGCTGGACATGTACTAGCAGAGTTGATGTTGAGTTGTTGATTGTTATCTAGTTCGATTGCCCATTGCCACTGATGGAGAGTGGTTGTAGCTCTTATGGAAACCTGGTTATTTGTCTCCGTTTTCTCCTCCCACAGCTTCAAGTTCCGACCCCTCCAAAGACTCCATAAAAGCATGCACCATAACTGGACCCTATCATCGCTCTTGGTATAAAAAATACTCCACATAATCTCTTCAAAGCTATTATATGTTTGTAGTAGAGTACTAATGTCTTGCCAAAAGCCTTCTTTGATCCATAAACTCTTGCTCCTGGAGCATGTAAGGAACGTGTGGCTGTATTGTTCCATATCTTGGTCACATATAACGCAGGAAATGGGACACGATATACCACGAGATTGGAGCTTTTCCCTTGAGGGAAGGCAACATCTACAAAGCTGCCAGATGAAGGTCTTCACACGGGGCGGGATCTTCAACTTCCAAAATTTCCTCCAAGCTCCTTCTACAGTCAAGTGGCTGGTATATATCATTTTGTTCAAACATAAATAATATGCTGATCTCACACTATAGATACCATTTTTATTAGGCCACCAAGTGACAAAATCACGCGGAATGGATGGAAGTAAAGGGACTTTGCCTGCTGCTTCGGCCTCAACTGGAGTCATAATCGCAAAAATGAGGGGCCTATTCCACGTTTTGGAACCTGCAAGGAAGAGAGAGATCTTTAACCACTAAATCATGCAAAGAATTATCAACAGGGGCAGTTGGGGCGGTATAGGACTCTTCATGCTGCCAAGGATCATGCCAAACTCTAACATCATAACCACTACCAATAATCCACCTATAACCTTCCTTCAAAAGAGCTCTTGAACCCCAAATGCTACACCAAGAAAAGCTAGGATTATGACCAAGCGAAGAACCCATGAAATCATCCCTAGGAAAATATTTAGCTTTGAGAAGCCTAAAGGTGAGATTATTTGGGTTTGTCATTAATCTCCAACCTTGCTTACCAAGCATAAAAAGATTAAAAGCATGAAGGTTACGAAAGCGCATACCTCCAAGATTCTTATGCATAGATAATTTGTCCCAAGAAAGCCATTTGACTCCTTTTCCTGCTCCTGAACCCCACCAGAAAGAATTCATCATTCTTTGGATCTCATCACCAAGCGTTTCTGGAATCATGAAAATACTCATAATATAAGAAGGAATGGCTTGTAGCACAGATTTGATGAGAACCTCCCTCCCTAGTCTAGAGAGACACCTTCCACTCCAAGAATTAATTTTCCTCCAAATACGATCTTTAATGAATTTGAACACAGTCTTCCGATCATAGAGGGCAATCCAAGGTATTTACCTGTACCAAGGCAAACTTTATTTTTTACGTAAATATTTAACATGAATATTATGTTATGTATTTTTTTTGAAAAAAAGAGTCATTTGTTTCTGATTATTTTTAATTCTCATTACTAATCCATTGCCATCTTGATCATAACAAGGGGGTTCCCGTAGTAATTCGTTGTGATTTCACAAATCCTAGTAGTTGGATTAAGTGTAACACCAACGGTTTCTTGCAAATATATAGTGGTATTCTAGCAGGGGGATGAATAAGTTCATGGATACTGGGGTTTGGTAGGACCATTGTTTCCCATTGTCGAGGAACAATAGGCAAGTTATCTTGATAAGGCTTCAGTTAGTTTAAGTGTGCTTCATGTGTGTCGTTAGGTTAAATTTTATTTTTTTTGATAATTGCGGGTTAAAATTATTTATTATTCCAACTCAATTTATAATGTCTGACATCTTCAGAAAAAAGGCTATAACTGGTAAAAATATAATGATAAAGTTTGTTCATTTGAAATGCATTGGACGGAAACAAAAAACCGCAGTCGACATGTATTACAATCTTAAATAAAAAAAATTTGAGGTCTTTTTTTTCGGTTTTTAAAACAGAGATCTTTATCTTTATCATTATCTTTAAAAGTAGCAGACATGAGTAATTTTTCCCGCCCAAACTGGGGATATTGTTGACATTTCCCCACTAAATATTTTATTTGTATTTTTTTAATCTATATCAATTATTAGAGGCAACTTAATAGGGATTAGAATTAAAAATGCTTCAATTTACTATGCAATTGGGTATTAAACCATTTTAAATAAGGTGATTTCTCCTGTACATCAATAATTTTGGGATAAAAGTTACCCTGCTCAACCAGAATGTGACACCTCAATTAAATGAGACATTTTAATGAGTCAAGTCAAATGATTCTCTCCATTTAATTGGGACATCTCAACTGGATAAAATTACTATTGGGGTATCAAATGATTCATAACTGGTTGACAATATAAAAAACTTTACACTAATGGTGTATCAAAATTAAACTTATATTATATTATCTATTCTATTAATAATACAAAAAAAAAAAACCAATGCAAGGAAAACTTGCCTCGTGTCCTTAGTCATGTGTCATCACAAAAAAAAACAGATTTCACCAATTTTTTTAAGGAAAAAAAAGAAAAGAAAGAAAGATTTTTATGGCCATTAATTGCATTCTTTGAATATACAATATTTAAAATATTCACAACATTAATTGTTATGGTTCTATATTTAGACAATTTGTATGATTTTATAAAGGAATTGAATGATATTTATTAAAAAAACCATAAAAATCAACAAATTTCAATATGATATTTATGAAATTTGCAAATATCACGACAAAATCACCACCATAAAAATCATCATAAAAATCAACAACTTTTAATATGATATATGATATTTATGAAATTTGCAAATTCCACGACAAAATCGATAAGAGAATATTCTCATCAACAAATCACCATAGAAATTAAATAGATTTGACAGATTTTTAGAAGAAAGAAAAAAACAGAATTTTTAAAACAGACTAATAACTAAAACTATTTCATGAAAGACACGAAAATTTGTTGATATAAAATTATTTGATAATGTACTTAAAATTTTTTTTTTTTATCTATGTACAATTATGTAATATTTGCGTATTTTATATTTATACTTATACTTATAAATATTACATGTAGTGAAAAATCTTACATGAATATGCTTAAACTTCTTAAATAATCTTCTTAATTCATTTTACAATAATCTTCTTAAATAAATTTCCAAAAATGAAAATATTTAATGAAGAAATAGAATGTATGATAAAGAGGTCCAGGTGTTGAATTAGAACATAGTTCCAATGCATTGAAAAAACAGAAAAATAAAGACAGATAGTGAAAAAGGACACAAATCTTGATTGGGAGAGTATTAAGTGAATTTGTGAAAATGATAAGATTTGCAAAATGGTTTTGCATTCATTGCATGTATATCTTTACCTATATAATTTATTGTAATAAAACTAATAGATTATATGCTTAAAATATTTTTTTATCGGATTAAATATGTTTTTGGTCCCGGTAAAAAAAATTTCTTTGATTTTGATCCCTCTAAAATCTAAAATCACTATTTTTGGTCCCTGCTGTGATGTGACATTCATTAACTACTTATGTGTATAACAGAAGGTCATATGATCATCTCAATTGACACTTAATGACCTCTGTGGTGTCAAGTTAGCATATGATTCTCCTAAAATTTTCCTCGAATCCTAAAATCAATTATATTTATGTACCCGAAAATGAATGCTACGGACTAAAAACTCTAATATTAAAATTAACAGGGATGAAAATAAAAAAAAAAAACAATTGACAGGGATCAAAACCAAAATTTGCTGATTTTATAGAGACCAAAATTAATAATTTCATATTTTAAAGGGATGAAAACAAAAAAAAAATTACAAGGACCAAAACTAAAATCTATTCATTTTCTAGGGACTAAAAACATATTTAACCCTTTTTTATCTATATACAATTAGTTAATATTTGAGTATTTTTTTTATTTATATTATACGAGATTGAAAATCTTACATGAATAGACTTTTATTTTTAATAGGTATCAATGTCATCTGGAGGTTCACTACAACAATCTTAAATGAATTGTCAAAAATGGAATTCAATGAAGACATTGAGTGGAACGTAAAAAGGCTGAGATATTGAATTAATTAGAACATTGTTCTTGTGCATTGAAAAAAGAAGAAAAATACCAATGCTCTGTTGGTTCGACTAGTGCTGCGGTTGGTCCTCACTCCCAAGAGGACTCAAGTTCGAGCCTTGGCGGGGTGATAAAAAAACAATGTTGGAAGGGATAGCCTTAATGCAGTCAAGGTTCCGAATGAGATTTGTCCCAGGCAAAGCCAGGGGATACTGCTGCCAACACCATAATACCAAAAAAAAAAAAAAAAAGAAAGACATAAAAAGTTGCAGAATCTGTAAACTATTTATTGACATTTTCTTTTTATAAGCTTAATATGTATTTGATTTCAAATTTTGAATTTTGTTTCAGAATTTCAATGATGTATCTTACAAAACCTATAAAAAATGCGTTATGTCATTCATGCTTCTATTTATTTTTTTAGAGTTTAACATAGTCATATATTATATTTTCAAATAATGTGAAATTATACCATCCACGCATATTTTACCCGTGCATCACACGGGTTCTAATATTATTATAACGAAAGAGTCGCATTACATCTCAAATTGTTGGAACATATTTTAAACAAACAAATCATGTATCCTTATTCCTCAATCATATCTGTGATGTGAGTATCTTTTTTGCTAGCCACAAACATAGAAACATACACAACTTCCTTGGTTGCAAAATCCACGGGCTTTTCCAGTTTTACTCACCAATGAGTACTTTCTCTTACACAAATCATCGCAAGTGTAAGGTGTGCACTCAGCAATGGGCTCGACCTTCTTGCAGACATTACCACTTTCTGCCTCTACCTCACTACCTGCACAATCAAACAGTTTCAGTCCTTTTCATGGATGTTTACAACTTTACATATAGCTAGCTTTCAAATATAAAAAAGAAAACAAAATAGAAGATAAAAAAACTCCCAATTCTTTCATTCATTATAAAAATTTATGCCAAAATAAATAGAGCATGTGAAGACATCTCTTTACCAGTAGTGAATAACAGAAGCACAAGGATTACAAAGATCTTGGTGGTTTTCATGGAGTTCATATTGAAACAAATAAAAAAGATAGATAGAGAAAGGGAAATATTGAAACTTAATTTGTTAGAAACTGTCCAGGTTTGGTTTATTGGTTTGCTTGTAAACGTATGAGCATATGAGTATTTATAGATGTAATTAGGAATCTTATGTTTCATGTATGTGTTATAATGAACGTAAACACACATTGAAACTTTAACTTTTTGAAATTACAATTTCTATAAACTATAATTTTTTAGATGTAAAGAAACATAAATAAAAAATACTATGAACCTAAAAATAAGTAAACATAAAAATGTGTATAAATTATATTAATTAATTAATTAATTAATATGTGATAAAATGAAGGGTTATGGGACATTGTCACACTGGTTAAGGATTCCAAAACAAACAAACATTCATTGGAAAACATAATTTAATTAACACTTCTCCTAATATTAAATGCACTAATTCTCAACGAAAAGTTTTTTTTTTTTTTTTTGTGATTCTTTAACTAGTAACATTCTCCTAAAAGGAATCCATTTTGATTTATTAATTACTCCATTTTCCGAAGACACATATTTCTAAGATAATATGGTTCTTTAGTGGGTGCAATGGGATTTGAATTTATGCGGGTGACAATAAGAGATATTTATATGGGTGATGTCTTATGAATGTTCTAAGATCACTCTTTAAGGAAATAAAAAAAATAATTTTGCATTGAAAAATTAAGTATATCACGTACTAAAATATTAATTACATCAATTTTCAATGAAAAATTTCTCTTTTTGCTTCCTTAACAAGTATCCTTAAGACACTTATTGGTATTCTCCTATTTATATATATGAGCATATGAGTATTTAAAGTTGTAATAGACATCTTATGTTTCCTATGATATAATGAACTTAAATAGTGGAAACTGTAACTTTCTGAAATTTCAACTCCTAAAAATTATAACTTTTTAAAGGAAAATGCTAACTACTGTTCTCATGACATTGATTAAAAAATTAAAAGTGAAAGGTTTCATAAAAAAATGATACAGTCAATATATTAAGAAGTATTTTGTTTTCCAATAAAATTTTATATTTTTTTTTATTTCTTAACTCGTGTCCTATCCACTTTTAAATATAGAAAAACATGAATAAAGAAATACTATGAACCTACAAATTCGGAAACATAAAAATGTGTATAAATTAATTAACAGTATATATTATAAACTGAATCAAGTTTGATTTGTTACTCCATTTCCCAACATATATTTCTAAGATAATATGGTTCTTTAATTTAATGGATGCAATGGGATTCGAAATTATGCGAGTGACGATGAGAGGTATTTATAAGTAATTGAAAAATGAATTTTACAGTAAAAACATCGTATCGTGAGATGTATGTTGAATATAAATTTAGATAATGTGAATCAAACATTTTTTTGTTCCTAATAGGCCACCGCCCAATGTGGGCTCCACCCATGGGCATCACGTTTATTTTTCTCAAGTAACTGTTGTATCATAGGATAAATATTAACTCTATACCTAGGGTATAATCTGGTTAATTTGGATTGGATTTTTTGGTATTTTGGAATGGATTCTGAGAATTTCTTTTACAAAATCAAACTGAATAAAATCGGATTAGTTTGATTCAGATCATCAATATACTTGCTCATTAATTTTTTAATTCGAAAAAAAAGTAAAAAAATTTAAAAAAATAAAGAAAAAAATGATAAAAACTACTGGATTAAAAATCTATAGCAGATCAGAGACAATACAGTAAACGCATTATAAATAATAAATAATAGATTAAAAATCAGCCAAATTGGCCAAAGCAAATTCCTGTAAAACACAACATACATTTCCTGGAAAACAATTTTTGCCAAATTGGCCAAATTCCCGTAAAACAATTCCTGTAAAACACTTCCAGCATAGACAAACTACAAAATGACAATTTTTTTGTTCAATTGCACAACAACAATCAACAAACTACAAAATAACATGAACATAACATAGGAAACTCATATCAACAATCAGCAACTGGGACTGCATCGTATCTAAAACATAGGAAACCCATCCACAATCAGCAACAATTCAATTCCATAACTACAAATAACATATATCTAAAACTGGGACTGCACATTCAGATCTGCACTGTTAATGAGACTGCATTGTTAGTGACTGTTACTGCGATACATTGTTACTAAAACTGGGACTGCACTTTTAGATTTGACCGTTAATACCTACAAAAAATATTCAAATATTATTCGGGTGAAGATCTTCAGCTTCAGACGGGTGACACCTCTAACGTCGGCCTAAACATAAAATTTTTAAATTTTTTTACAGCGAACCAAATTGTGCCACGTGACACAATCTAGTAAAAACGCTATTGACAGTAACGTTTTTAGAAAATGCTAGTCAAAGTAACGTTAAACGCTAGTCAGTATCAAAAAAATAAAATGCCACGTGGCTAAAAGTGGGTTAGTTTGATAAATAGTTTCAACACAAAGTTATATTGGTAAATAGTTTCTAAAAGTGAATCAGTTTGGTCAAAAAACCGTGAAACTGAAGAGTGAATCTGAGTAGGCAGCTGAATGTTTTTGGTATTTTAAATTTTTTTACTTAATAAAATATAATTAATATATTAAGTAAATAAATTAATAAAAATATAATATTTTAATAGGTAATCGGTTCAGTTCGGTTCAGTCGGTTCCATCTTTCTCTGAAACGATATCCGAACAAAATCTGGTTGGATTTGGCGTTTTTAAACTAATGATCCGATCCAAACCATCAAATTCGGTTTGGGTCAGTTCAGATTCATCTAATTCGCGGGTCGGATCCGATCTGTTTACACCCCTATCTATACCTAAGCATCAAATCTCGTTGGTTGACAATCCTATTTGTGATGTAAAATTTGAGTACCTCAATCAATGTTATATTGGGCTTGTCTCTATACTCAAATATTGCCCTATTGAAAGCCTCACACATATTGTTAACTTGTAGGTCACATTTATTATAAGGGTGTGTTTGATTCAAATAAAGGGAGGGGAGGGGATGGGCTTTAATAGAGGGGAAGGGAAGGGAGGGAGACATTTTAATTTGCTATTGTGTTTGGTTGAGAGGAGGAGGAGTTTGATTTTAATGGAGGGGATGAAAAGTAACATTATTTGTGTTTGGTTCATAAGGGGAGGGGAAGAAGTTTAAAACTAACTTACTTTTATACCCTTATAATTTTAGATTTTAAAATACATAAGTAATGATATTTTAGTCATTCCATTGGAATATATCCAAAAGGTTCCCCATCTTCGTCAACGTTGTGCTCACTCTCCGCAGGGCCCGCCACATTCGAACGATGCGTCTTTACTGTGGTATCTGGGATGGCGACACCTATAGACATGTGGATTTGTGCCGCCATTGGGCCCCGCCTTGAAGAACTGCATCTCACCATTCACGACTGTCAATCCCGCTTCATGCTCCTCCCTCTCACCCTCTTCAATTCCTCCAACCTCGTCTCCCTCCGGTAACTTAACCTAACCTAACCTAACTTTAACAATTATTATGGAATATACTGTTTTTGTTAAATTTATTTTGCATTAATTAATACCAATTTACATAATTGAATATGTATGATTGAATGGTTTATATAAGTGATGGAGTTTTTTGATGAATATATAAGTTATTGAATGTTTCAACAAAATGTAATTTATATACATATTGCAGTATTATTTTCCTTTTCTACTAAAGAGTTATATGATAATTCATTGATAGATAAATATATTTTTAGAGAAGTAGAATACCAAGGTATTAGGAGAATTGCCAGACTTTTCAAATTTGATTAACTTGCACGCGAAAATAGGAGAAATAAATCATATAGATTTTTTTTAAAAAAAAATCTGATGATTATCATGATCATGTGGTATTCAATATTCAATATTTATAAAGTATTTAAATTTGGATATCTGTATATATTTAAAGTATTTTGATGTTAGGGAATGGTAATTGTGAAAAATGTAATAACTGTGTTAATTTCTACATTTCAATATATTGTTTTTGAACAATAGAGAGATGATTTATAAAGCTCAAGATCTCATCTTATTCGCTCAATTGCTGTTTTCCAAGTTTTGGAGTTGTACTCAAAATTATATAATTTCAACCATTATGGAATATATTATTTTTGTGAATTTAATTTTGCATTAATTAAAACCAATTTTTGTAATTGAATTTTTTATTCAATGAATGGTTGAGTGGCTTATATAAATTATTGAATGTTTCAACAAAATGTCATTATTTGCATATACACATTGAAACATTATTTACCTTTTCTATCATACAATTACATGATAATTCATTGGTAGATAATTATATTTTTTATAAATGATTAACTTGCACGGAAAAAGATGATAAATAAATTAAATATATTTTCAAGAGAGAAGAAAAATTGCATATGATTACCAAGATTATTGGGAAGTATTTAACACTAATGTTTAAATAAATTACATTGAAAAATGATTAATCAGCTTGAAATAAAGCATTGATCAACAAATCATTACTTAGTGTACCAATTTTTTTTATTAGTTAGAGTACTAATTTGATAAAGTATTGAGCAACCAAATCAACCATATCATGAGGCTCTCACTGTAGTACGAGTTGGAGTTGGGAACCCTAAAAGGAGAAGATGGGACTTATGATCGGTGGGGGAATAAAGAAATGAATTTTATTTTTTCGTAGCATTTTCGTCAATTAGCTTAACTGTAATTGAATTTTTCTTTCAACAAAACTTAGATCATATAAGATTAATTGTTCATAGATTTTTTTGATTTATTAACTCTTTTTTCTTATATTTTTGTCTTCGTTGATTATGTTTATTTAATTCTATATCTAATATAATATACTAAATTTAACAACTTACATAATATTTTAAGTATGAAAAAGACGTTTAATAATCCAACTTTTCACACATAATTTTAATATAAAATTGATATGAAGATTTTTCTGTAACTTCACTTGGTAAATATGCCTCGTGCGATGCACGGGTATTAGGGATGGGAATAGACTAGGCCGAGCTAGACCCTAACAAGCCTAAGTCTGGCCTGCGTTCCAATCTCAAGGCCTGTGCCTAGCCTATTAGCCTGATATAGGCCAATTTTTAAGGCCTGGCTTGACCTACTTCAAAACCTGACCTGTCCTGGAAGCCTATTTAAAAGTCTGTTTTTCAACAAGACCTTTAAATATGCCTCTACCTATAAATAGGTCATAGGCCTTCACTTGTAAATAAGCTTGTAAGCCTCTAATGATAAAGAAGTTGGTAGGCCTATGATAAATAGGCCGTTAGGCCTTCACAAATAAATATGCAAGTAAACCTCTACATTTTAATGGGTCAATATGCCTTTACTTTCAAATGCTATAAATATTATAAATAATATATTATAGTATTATATATTAAATTATATATTATATATATGTGTACGTATATTAAATAGGCCGGTCTGATAAGCCTAATAGGCTTTTTTTTAAAAGCCTTAGCCAGGCCTCTTTAGCTATATAGGTTTTTTAAAAAGCCTTGACCTAACCCAGACTAGGCTTTAAACAGGCTGGGCCATAGGCTCCCGACGAGCGGCCTGGCCTATTCCCACCCCTAACGGGTACACACACTAGTTATACAAATAACTTCATACTCTTTTTTAGTAATTTACTATTACTATATATAAGTGAATTTTTTACACAACCCAAACGAAATAGATTATCTTATAATCTCTTTTCAGCAAACACATCCAAACATAAAACTGATTCTATTATAATCGATATAATCAATTATTGAAATAATCGAATTTTTGCATCTGATCCAAACATACACATAATATAACCACACTCTTGAAATCTCATTTTTCCATTGTTTTTAAAGATGGACTTTTTGAAAATAGTTTTCCAAAATTTTCCTAACTTAATTAAGTTTGTGGTTTTCTAAATTATTATTTCTTCTTCTTTTTTTAATAAAAAATGATATTCATTCATTCAAATTATTATTTCTTCTTAATTCCGAATTTTATTGCGTTGACATCTTGATCATAACAAGCGTGTTCCAACAGTAATTCAATATTTCACAAGTCCTAGTTGACTTAGGGTGCGTTTGGGTAACAGTTTAATTAAGCGTTAATTCCATACTTTTTTTTACATAAGCTAAAAACAACTTATTTTCATAAGCTTCTCTGACAAGCTTATGGAAATAAGCTATAAAGAGCTTATGGGAAGAACATAAACTATTTTCATAAACTATTTGTATAAGTTTATTTCCATAAACTATTCTAATAAGCTCTTTATAAGCTCTTTCAAACACACCGTAAATGTGTAACACCAATGGTTCTTGCAGGCTGAGATGAATCGGGTTCATGGATGCTGGGGTTCGATAGGGCTTCTTAAATTGCCTTGTGGATGAACAATAGGCTAGCTATCTTGACAAGACTTCAGTTAGTTTGAGTGTGATTCATGTGTGCCGTTAGGTTAAATTTTATTTTTTTGATAATTGTGGGTCAAAATTATTTATTATTCCAACTCAATTTATAGTGCCTATGGACTCTTTTTTTTTTTTACAAGAAAAATGTATAAAACAATAGAGATATTATTATAATTAAGGAGTCGCATTACATCTCAAATTGTTGAAGCATATTTATTGTAAACAAACAAACCATAAATCCTTATTCCTTAATCTTTTATGTGATGTAATTCTTTGTTATTGACAAACCCAAGAACATTCACAACTTTGTGATGCCTTGCAAACACCACGTGTTTTTCCAGTTAGACTCACCGATGAGTACTTTATATTACACAAGACATCGCAAGTGAAAGGTGTGCACCGAGAAATGGGCTCTTCCTTGTAGCAGACAACGACACTTCCTGCCTCTACCTCACTACCTGCACAATCAAATACTTTCAGTCATTTTCATGTATGTTTATGCATAGCTAGGTTGCACATAGTATACAGAAAAATTAGAAAAAAAAATCCATATTCTTTCGTTCATTCTTCAGCACTTTATGCCCAAATTAATAAATAGAGCATCTAAAGACTAATCCACATCTCTTTACCAGTAGTGAAGAACAGAAGCACGAGGATTACAAAGATCTCAGTGCTTTTCATGGAGTTCATATTGACGGAAATAAAGAAGAAACACAGAGGAAGGGAAATATTCAGCTTTGTTAGAAACGATCTTGGATGGTTTCTTGGCTTGCTTGTAAACATATAAGCATATGAGTATTTATAAAGAGGGGTGTTCGTGGATTGGATTAGATCGGTTTTGAGCCAAAAAATTATCCGATCTAATGATGAAACAACTTGCGGTTTGGATTGGATCGGTTTGCTTCCTTAAAAAAAATCCGATCCAATCCAATCCAATCAAATGCGGTTTGGATTAAATTGGATAATTCGGTTTTTACCGATACATCGTTACATGATTATATTAAGTCAAAAACCAACATTAAACATATATATACTAGAATTAATTTAGTTCTAGTTCCTAAGTACATGCATGAAATCTTTTAATACATGAATAACTATTGATTCCTAGGGACATGAATAACTATACAAATTCCAATACATATAGTATTTGATAATTCCAATAAAAATATTAAAGAGAACGAGAGTGTTCGTTCATAAAAGTATGAAAAACAATGTTTAAGTATGAGTAGTACTATAATTTAAAAAATAATAGTATATGTATATAGTAAGTCGGTTTGGATTGGATTGGATTGATTTTCACTGAGGGATCCAAAATCCGATCCAATCCATTGAAAAAAAAAGCGGTTTTTGCGATTTTCGATTTTTTCGGTTTTCGGTTTATTCGATTTTCGATTTTTCAGTTCGGTTTTTATAGTTTGGATTGGTTGATGAACATCCCTATTTATAGATGTATTAGGCGTACTATGTTGCATTTGATATAATGAACTTAAATACAGACATATATTAAAACTTTAACTTTTTGAAACTAGTCAAATTACAACTCATAAAAACCATAATTTTTTAAAGTAGAAAATCATGAATGTAAAAATACTATGAACCTAAAATTATGTAAACTTAAAAATATGTATAAATTAATTAATATGAATAAATTTATAATAATTTGAATCTAGTAATCTATAGTTTATTACTCCATTTTCCAACACATATTTCTAGGATAATCTGGTTCTTTAGTGGGTGCAATGGTAATTGATATTATCCGGGTGACAATGAGACGTATTGTTGGAGCAGAATAGAGGATACTAGTAAAATCCTTTAAAAAAACTATGGATTTATATAGTATATATTGTCAATGAACTGATTTTTACATTGTCAAAAAATTATAAATTGTCACATAATTGAAAAAGTTTGACTCTTATCATAATTACTTTAATAATCACATAAAAATGATTCATAACTGATTGACAATGTAAAAAACTTTACACTAATGATGTATCAAAATTAAACTTATATTATATTATCTATTCTATTAATAATACAAAATCTATCAATCTATTCTATTAATAATACAAAAAAAAAAAACCAATGCAAGGAAAACTTGCCACGTGTCCTTTGTCATGTGTCATCACCAAAAAAAACAGATTTCACCAATTTTTTTAAGGAAAAAAAAAATAAAAGAAAGAAAGATTTTTATGGTCATTAATTGCATTCTTTGAATTTACAATATTTAAAATATTCACAACATTAATTGTTATGGTTCTATATTTAGAAAATTTGTATGATTTTATAAAGGAATTGAATGATATTTATTAAAAAAAACCATAAAAATCAACAACTTTTAATGTGATATTTATGAAATTTGCAAATATCACGACAAAATCACCACTGTAAAAATCATCATAAAAATCAACAACTTTTAATATGATATATGATATTTATGAAATTTGCAAATTCCACGACAAAATCGATAAGAGAATATCCTCATCAACAAATCACCATAGAAATTAAATAGATTTGACCGATTTTTAGTAGAAAGAAAAAATAGAATTTTTAAAACAGACCAATAACTAAAAAAAAGAGTTAAAATAGATAACCTACCAAATGAAAAGATACTCTAATCATCCCATCAAACTCTAATTAGTCGCAACTTTTAATATGATATTTATGAAATTTCCAACTTTCACGACAAAAACGATAAGAGAATATCATCATCAATAAATCACCATAGAAAATAGATTT
This sequence comes from Ammopiptanthus mongolicus, assembly GCA_039655645.1. Taxonomy (NCBI): domain Eukaryota; kingdom Viridiplantae; phylum Streptophyta; class Magnoliopsida; order Fabales; family Fabaceae; genus Ammopiptanthus; species Ammopiptanthus mongolicus. The sequence continues at coordinate 14,001,115 of CM077351.1, read as the reverse complement.
GATCGCTTTTTTAAAAGATAAAAATATATAAAATATTTTCAAACAATTATATCCAAATCAAAACTCATTTATTCCATCTGGTTTCCTATAGGTCAATGATTGCATTCTTTGAGTTTAAAATATTTTTAAATATATAAAACGTTATAGCTCCAATTTTGATTGATTTTACTGGTTTTGTATCAGTTCAACCAGTCTTAGGCCGATTTTTGAGTAATCTGGTTTTTGGGGTTACCCGGATCGGTAACCTGGCCAGTTCATTAGTTGAATCGGCCGGTTCTATCCGGTTTTCATAATCACGCTAATTAGTTGCAACTTTTAATATAATATTTATGAAATCTGCAAATGTCATGACAAAATCGAAAAGAGAATATCCCCATTAACAAATCATCATAAAAAAACATATTTGATCGATTTTTAAAACAAAAAAAGAACATTTTTTAAAACAGATTAAGAAAATATATCATCAAACATTTTGTAAAGGAATTGAGTGATAATAACAAAAATATTTTAAAAAGTTTTTTTCGATTCCACTTTTTCCTATGCTTTTTCTTACCTACTATCTATAAATTGGTTCTCCATGAGAAAGTCTTCATTCCTTCGAAAAATAAATTCATGTGTCAGCACCATCGAAAATGGCCTCTCAATATGATTTTGTTGATGACATAACAACTGAGAAAAAGAGTTGGAACATCAAAGTTAGAGTCATACGACTTTGGTGTGCTCCAAGTTTCAATGGTGCAAAAATCTCATTTTTTTGGAGATGGTTTTGATGAATGAAAAGGTTGATTGCACAAATATACACTTTGTGTCTTTTTCTCTTTTCTCTTCCTACCTAATAGTGAATGTTCTGTATATATTGCAGGATTCAAAAATACATGGTTAAGTACGGAAGACATTGATATATAAGTTTCAACCTAAGCTAACTGGAGGAAATGTTTATGCTATAACTGAATTTGGAGTAGGTTCAAATGATGGTGACTTCAGAACAACAAGGCATGAGTTCCGATTGAACTTTTAATACAACACAAACGTGTAGATTATGCAGCATTCAACCATTAATGGGCATCCTTACACATTTTATTATTTTCCTAGTATAATTGATAACAATTTCAACACATCTCATTTAGTTAGTTCATCCTACTTTTGTTTTCAATGCATCTTTTGTTTGATAGAAGTATAGTTCTTTCTGTTTTTATCTTTTATTATATAATGGACATATGTCATTGGTCTTCTTACTGGAGTCTAATCCATTTTTTTAATCAGTCAATAGATGTGGGGCCGAGTTGAGACCTATAAGCCCGAGAAGACGCCCGAGCTGATTAACCGAAAATCAGACAATGACTAAGGCGGGAAATAGTATTCCAACGTGAAGTCACCTGACACCCACTACCCGAAGGCGTAGAGAGGTGCTACTGAGATAACTGCCAATGTGAACGACATGGAACATTTGTAATATGGGTAGGAATAGAGAAATTAGACAATATAAATAGGAAAGGGAAGGGTAGGTTCTGCAAGCTATTAGATGTACTCATTTCTATTGGTTCCTTGTACACTAATTAATTGATAAATAAAGAGTGTTATTCGAGCTAATATTTGAGTAGATCAGAGCGATATTGTTCTTGTGATATCTTGATTACCCGATATTTGATGGAACATTTGGCGCCCAACGTGGGGCCGAGGTAAACTATCCCCGACCGCACTAAGAGATTCAGAAAAGGGATGATGGTGCAGACATGAAGTGCAAATGTGAGGAGAAGTAAGGCGACGATGACATCCCATCGAGATGATAGAGCACAATGAAGAAGTTACGAGAACGAAGCTTTGATCTAACAGGTGGGGGAGTTAAGACAATAGGTAGATCAACTCAGGGGAGAAAATATGGAGTATAGAAGGAATAGAGAATGTAGCCAAGAACGAACTCAACTTTATCATCATTGAGAACGAAGTCGTCACGACCACGAGTCACAACTAGTAGATTCTCATCGTATCAGACGACGAGCTTGGAATGATGATGGGAACCATGCCAACATTGACAATAATGGTGAAGGCTTAGCAAACCAGGGAGAACACCTGTTTGCCGAAGATATTGTTGCAACTCCTTTTCCGGTCAATTTTCAGTTCCCAAAGGTGAAACAGTATGATGGAAGCGGACACACATGATCATATATATTACTGCTTTCAATATTAAAATGGTGGTGTCACAGGCATCCCAAAACATAAGATGTAAGGTATTTACAACTACTCTAGAGGGGGCTACTCTTATGTGGCATTCTTGACTCCCCTCGAGATCAGTTACTTATTGGCTTGATCTAACTACGAAGTTCAATATTCAATTCGCAACGAGTCGGCGACTCCAAAAGACATCAGCTTGTCTCATGAATTTCAGGCAAGGAAAACGTGTGTCGCTGAAGGAATATATGGAAAGGTTTAATGCCGAGACGGTGCAAATCCCAGATCAAACATAAGGGGTGGCATTTCATGCACTTACTTTCGGGCTAAGATCCTGACCTTTTTCAGATTCTTCAGCCAAAAGACCGGCAATGGACATAGAGAGTCAAAAAAGCATGAAAATTCTGAGAAAGCAGAGAAGAGAGAAAGTCATGCCACAGGAAAAGGGTACATGTCCATACGAAAGATAAAGCCAAAATTCCATGAGCAACCATCACAATGAGGATCGAGGTATAATGTATACACCCCGCTTAACACAACGCAGACCAAGATTCTCGACGAGGTCTATCATACAGATATCGTTGAACATTCACGTCCTCGGCTGGGTGAATATGTTCTCCGAGGAAGACAACAACTCGGAGAACGTGATGGAGGACGAGGACACAGAAGAGGAAGGTTCTTTGAAATGAGGGGAAATGTATATAGAAGGGAAGATGATCAAAACATACAGAGGGAGAACCGAAACCATGTGCCACCTCAGAACGATGAAGGTCAGCAGGTTCGAGGGGTGATAAATACTATCTCTGGAGGATTTGCTGGAGGAGGAACAACATGTTCATCCCGGCGGAGGAACCTTCAAGCATTAGAACGGTGAACTCGGTTGTTTACAAGTTGCAGCAGGTATTTTTGCCTATTGCTTTCACTAATGATGATTATATAGGTGTTGAACCAAACCAGGATGACCTTATGGTTATCAAAGTGGAGTTTGCTAATTTTATGGTCAGAAAGACACTTGTAGACCAAGGAAGCTCGGAGGACATCCTCTATAACTCAACCTTCAAGAAGTTGGGAATCCCAGAGAACACCATAAAGGAGTTCAGTACTATGTTGATCAGATTTGCAGGAGAACAAGCCAACACCTGAGGATACGTGGAGTTACTCACCAAATTCGGTAATGGTATAACTTCAAAAACCATTGCAGTGAAGTACATGATTGTTGATGCCAAGACCACATATATATAATATAATCCTCGGAAGGCCCAGTCTCAACGAGTTGGGGGTAATTGTATCAACCCCCATCTCACCATGAAATTTTTGGCAGTCTCAGGAGAAATTGTAACCGTCAGAGTGGATCAGCAAACATCTCGATAGTGCTATGTCGATAGCCTCAAGGTCAGCCATTGGAAGAAGGATGAAATTGAGAGAGGCAAGAGAATAGACACAGGTGCGGTGGTTATCAATTCTGTGGAGTTGGATCCGAGGGGGACATTAGGGAGTTGCATCCTCAACCAGCTGATTTGTTACAAAGTTTCCAATTTGGGAAAACAACAGAACCAATTACTCATATAGGCACCCAGTTTCATGAACAAGTAGAAAAATAAATCAGAGAGATGATCCTGGAAAATGTTGACTTATTTGCATAGAGTGCGGCGGATATGCCACGAATTTATCCGATCTTCATATGCCATAACCTCTCGTTATGGCTAGATGCTAGGCCAATAACACAGAAGAAAGGGAAGTTTGGAGAGGAAAAGAGGGAAGTGGATGAGGTAGAAACAAAGACGCTCTAAGAAGCAAAGTTTGTTCGAGAGGTTAAATACACAACCTGGTTGTCAAATTTAGTTTTGGTAAAAAAAAAAATCCAACAACAAATGGGGGATGTGCACTGATTACACGGATTTGAACAAAGTCTGCCCGGAGGACTCTTGTCCTCTGTCGAGTATTGACCAGTTTGTAGACAGAGCATCTAGGTATGAAATACTCAGTCTCATTTATGCTTATTCCAGGTATAATCAGATTCGAATGTTCGCTCCGGATGAGGATAAGATAGCATTTATGTCGAACAGATCGAATTATTGTTATCAAGTCATACACTTCAGGTTGAAAAATGCAGGGGCCACATATCAAAGGTTGATGGATAGGGTGTTTGAGCAGCAGATTAGGCAAAATATGGAGAGTGAACATGGTGCTCTTGCCGGTGAAGAACCGTGGCGGTGGTGGTGGTGGAAAGGTTGCGGTGGCAGAGTAGTGAGTTACCAGAGCAATGACCATTGGAACGAGATTCAGAATCGAGCCAGAGATGATGCGATCTGAAACGGCGACGTCGAAATCGGCGTGATGAAGGTTGAGAGCAAAGGAATCGTACGATACCAGATTCATCCGATCAACTTTCTCGAACAGATCGACAACGAGTTCCTCGGCGGTGTTGATGACCTTCAACGATTCTTCATCTTCCTTCACTTCTAGATCCAAGAGCACAACATCATTGGCAGAACCTCGATTGACGATGAAACAGGTGATTTCGCCAATATTGATTGTGGAACCTTTAATCTCGGGCTTGATTGACTTGATTAGCTTGATCGGAACAGGATTGGAGTGGAAACTGCCGAACTCCATGAATCCAGAATCAAGAATAGAGGTGGCTTCGTCGAAGAGGCTCGGTTCTTCCTCCTCTGAAACTGGAACTTCCTCCTCCGAATCAGAGTCATAATCTTTGTCACTCTCATCTGCGGAAGCAAGGTATCGGTATCGCTCTGATACCATGTTATAAACAACAGGATGAGAGGGATATAGGTCATAGGCATAAACCAAAGAGAGATCATACTCATGAGGTAACATTTTGTATTGATTAAAAGATTGAAGTAATACAATAGTAAGCTCTTATTTATAGTGATGTAGAGCACTAACTACTTGTAACTAACCTAACTGAATTGTAACTAACTCACCTATTTCATAACCTCTATTATGTGTTGGAGTCCCACATTGGATAATGATATGGCCTGAATAATGCTTATAAGTGGGGGGCAACCCTCACCCCATGAGCTAGCTTTTGGGGTTGAGTTAGGCCCAAACCCAAACTCTAAGATGGTATAAGAGCATATTCGAGATCCGTTGGGCCACCCGCGCATAGATGTCCAGTCTTACAAACTTCACGTTCCAGACGTCCAATCCTGGGCATGAGGAGGGTGTGTTGGAGTCCCATATTAGATAATGATATAGCCTGAATAGTGCTTATAAGTGGAGGGCAACCTTCATCCATGAACTAGAAGGTCTAGGCGACATGGTGTTGGAGCAATCCTTAAAGTTTAACTTTAAAGCATCAAACGATGACAGTTAGATGCAAAAGTGATTCTCAACTTGTTATCGGGCAAATTTCAGGCACATATCAAGCCAAAGAATCACACCTTACCAGGTATTTGTGCAAATTTAGTGCATTAATTTCCGAGTTCAGTAACTTTGTAATTGAGAATATACCTCGAGAAAGAAATGATCTAGGTGACCTACTATCAAAGTTATCCCGTACCAAAAAAACAGGGCAGCATAGAACGGTAATCCAGGAAACTTTGCTAAGGCCAAGTGTGGAGGTTAAGGAAGAGTACTAGTAGTGGAACAAAGGAACCGTGAATGGATGACAACGATTTTGTAGTATTAGGTCAACGACAAAGTTCCGGAAGACCCAAAAGAAGCCCGGAAGATTAGAATCCAATCCAACCCATATATGGTCATCTCTAGAGAGCTCTATAAAAGGTCATTCTCTGTACTATTATTGTACTATTATTGAAATGTCTAATAAGGGAGCAAGGAGAGTACGTATTGGCAGAGATACATAGGGGATTTGCGGGATGCACAATGAAGGCAGGACAATGGCCAAAAAAGTTATTAGAGCTGAGTATTTTTGGCCGTGATTATAGTTAGATTGTTCTGAATGGGTTCAAAGGTGAGAAAAATGTCAGAGGTTCGTTGTGGTACACCATACAAAGCCAGAGGAACTCCATAATATCCTACTAGCATGGCCCTTTGATATGTGGGGAATAGACATCGTTGGTCCTTTTCCCGTGGCAAAGGGGCAAGTTAAGTTCCTACTTGTTGCAGTTGACTACTTTAACAAGTGGATCGAAGCGGAGCCCTTAGCAAGGATCACGGCTAAACAAGTGCAGAAGTTCGTCTGGAAAAACATCATATGTCGGTATGGGATCCCAACAGTAATCTTATCAAACAGCAAGAAGCAATTTACAGATAAGCAATTTTGTAAGTTCTGCACGAATTTGGGCATCAAAAGAAGATTTTCATCAGTTGAACATCCTCAACCCAATGGTAAGGTAGAAGCGGCTAAAAAGAAACCCCATTCAGTCTGGTTTATAGTGCAGATGCAATGATCCCGGTGGAGGTAGGCGAATCCTCTCTCAGAAAGAAGCAGTATAACTTGGAACAGAATGAGGAAAATAGGATGTTTGAGCTGGATCTGGTGGAGGAAGTCCGAGAAAAAACGAGGGTCATGGAGGAGGCAAGCAAAAGAAAAGTAGCTCAGCAATATAACTTGGCATTAAAACGAAGAAGCTTTAAAGTAGGGGACCTTGGGCTGAGACTTCAAGGGGACGCACATAAAGATTCGGCGGAGGGAAAACTAACAGCCAACTGGGCAGGACCATTCAGAGTGACAGAAAGCTTAGAAAATGGAGCATACAGGTTGGAAGAGCTGTCTGGGAAGCCAATACTACGGACATGGAACGTTTCTCATCTCAGGTCTTATTTTAGTTAGGCTTATGTAAAATGTATGTACTCTTTTTCCTACCACGGTCTTTTTTCCCAAAAGAGGGTTTTTGGCTGGGAAGGTTTTAACGATTCACACCAGATTCCCATGTAAATAATCAGTGAAGTTTTTCTTTTCATGATCTTTTGGTAGTAGATTATTATTTTATTGTTAATGAAGTACAACTGTATAAAGTTGAGTAAATAATCAGGCAATCTTTGTAATAAAAGTCCTTAAAACTGAGCACAAGCTAGGGTAAAATGCGTTATGGGAGTCAAAAGGAATTAAAGACCTTAAAACCGAGCACAAGCTCGAGTAAAAGGCATTATGGGAGCTAAAAGGAATAAAAGTCCTTAAAATCATGCATAAGCTCAGGTAAAAGGCATTATGGGAGTCAAAAGGAATTAAAGACCTTAAAACTGAGCACAAGCTCGAGTAAAAGGCATTATGGGATTTAAAAGGAATAAAAGTCCTTATAACCGAGCACAAGCTCGGGTAAAAGGCGTTATGGGATTCAAAAGAAATTAAAGACCTTAAAATCGAGGCCAAGCTCGGGTAAAAGGCATTATGGGAGTTAAAAAGAATTAAAGACCTTAAAACCGAGCATAGGCTCGAGCAAAAAGCATTATGGGAGTTAAAAGGAATTAAAGACCTTAAAATCGGACACTAGCTCGGGTAAAAGGCATTATAGGGGGTTAAAAAGAATTAAGAACCTTAAAACCGAGCACAAGCTTGGGTAAAACGCGCTATGGGAGTGAAAAATTGAAAGGTTATCTATATCAAGATAACTTTACGAAAGTTTTTAACTATGTTGAATTCAGAGTTTATTGAATGATATAAAGTTAGCACTATAAGAAAAATTTGACAATTCAAAAAGATGATATTTCATTAACATCGGTGAAGAGGGGAACAAAATCTATAAATTTAACAATATCCCCGACATTAACCCCATTGTTGGTTTCATCAGCCAAGGCGACTTCATTTCCTGCTTCATCATCCATGGGTTCAACAAGCTGGCCATCAACAATTTCCTTCCATACGTGAGCTGTAGAAATGTCAGCTTCAGAAGAATGAAGTGAACTTAAGCAATAGTGGTATCAATCTAGGTATCAATCTAAGCACACTAATACATGTGCTTTCTGGTTACATAATAGAGATTTGTTTTTCCACTTTTAATTTTTGCTTTTTAGTTACACATGTTTGAGATTAGCTTCAAATACATAGAATTGTGAAATTTAATAAGCATCTCATATTTAAGTAAAATAAATATAAATATACATCTATAGGCATTTCTGTTTGCTTTAATTGCTTTCAATTTAGACTTGATATTACTGAATTTAATAATGCTACTGATCTATATTTACTTAATGTTTTGGAGAATATTGGATGTTTTGTATCAAAGACCTTTGCATTTCATGAGTATTAGATATTATGATGTATATTTGTAATGTGAAAACATACTAGAATGACCTAATTTGTGTACATACTTATGTTCTCCTCTTTTGATAGTATAAATTTCTTATCCTGTTTTCAAACATCCACAAATTTCTTACATTAAAGTGCTGGTAATGGGTGTGGTATGGGTATTTAGGTACCTAGCGGTAAGAATACAAGTATTAAATTTGCTACCCATGCAGGTATAGATCCGAGTACGGGTATTTTTTTAAAACATGAGTATGGGAACGGGTACTATAGTACCCTACCCATTGCCATCCCTAATAATAACCTTTTTTTTTTAAGACAATAAAAAATAGATGTGAGCAAATTTGTTTATCCCCAACTTTATGATAGTATGAGTATTCTTTTCTTCAAACCTTATTTTGAAAAAGAATCATTTAAAAAATAAATTCTAAAATTTATTTTCTTTTAAATTATTTCCCAACTTTCAAAGGATTAATATACCACAATCATATTTAATTGTTGTGGGATTTAAGTTTGTTTCGTAGAATAAATGACTATTTAGTCACTTATTCCCTGTCATAGTAATTTATCACTTTTTGATAATATGCCGAAACAATGAGACATCTAAAAACTAAAATTCAAATTATATTTTCTTTTAAAATAATAAAGGACTAACTCAATTTAATAGCCAAATACTTTAGATTAAATAGATTACCGTTTTTGGAACGGACGATATAGGGTATTACTCGTAATCAACCACCGAATTCAAACTCTGAAACGTGGACCTCTTTTTAGTTAGTGTCCAATTACACCATTCAATTTTATGGATAAAGCAATAGGTGACAACGCCAAATTCTTTTTTCCTAATTTCTCTCTAACTTAATTTTTCGCAACACCATTTTTTGACGCAACAGAACTTTATTCTCAAGGGATGAAGATTTTCTTTCTCACTTTCCTGTTACATTCTATGTCTCCTACCAATAATAATTTGTCACTTAATAAAATAAAAAAGCATAACTCATTAGCACTTATGCACATCTTCAGTCTTTGAATATTGGTAAGGGACAACGAGACACCATTTTTGAGACAGCAGAACTTTATTCCCCTTCGAGACGGTTGCGATAGTGGATAAATTTAATGTGGTGTCCCCTTGAGTCAGTTTAGTTGATTAAGCTATGGAACATGACATCTGTGTGTACGCGGATACAAACTCCTACGACGCGCTCCGTTCCTTTCCCCATTTCCTACTTCTCTCTTTTCCTTATAAGGCCTATTATGAGCGTCCGACAAAAATAATTAATACGCTAAAATGATTAAAATTTATTCGATTCACTTTAAGGTGCTAGCTAGTATTGTTTGAAGTCGTAGGCTTAATTGCTTCTGCAGGTTATCAGAAGGTGCTCCTATCAGAAATTTGATCGAGCCAAAAATGGTAGGAGGCGTTCTTGTTTCTAGTTTTTCTTTGGAGTGGCGGTTTTTATGCAGGTTGTTCTCTCTCTTTTGTAGGCGCATAAAGCAACTGTCAGCAGTTGATCATGAGTATGGTTGAGATCGAATTAGGCAGCAGAAGGAGAAACCAATTTTTGCAGCAAATAAGTCATTGAAATGAACTGCAATGTTGATGATGCAGCATTGGGTGAAACTCTTCATGCAGCTTTGAAATGAACATATGATAAAGATGCAGCATTGGGCTGCAATGTTATTTGTTTTTTCCGGTAGAGTACAGTGCAGTTTAGTGACATGAGTTGGTAATTTTTTGTTGGGATAAGAATGTGGGATCAAGTAAAGGGTTACAAATATGTTGGTTTAGTTGTGCTATATAGCCTGTTTTATGGTTTTGTTGTTAATGTAATGTAATGTAATGAAAACATAATTATACACCATACTTTGTGGACTTTCAGTTTCATGATTTGAAAAATCTCTGCTAGGGTTTGTGAATGGGGTTTTAGGATTCACCATGACTAATCCCTCAATTTGCCCATGGCAATTTCTTTTCCCTGAATCTATCTCTCCTTCTCATCCTTCCTCTCCCCCTTTCTTTCTTCTCCTCCTTCTTCCTCTTCCGTTGTCCCTCTTCAATGTAAGACCTTTGCACAAGCTTTGAATAATTCCTTTGACATTCCTGTTAGTCAACTTCGAAACCTTGTGTGAAGGGTGATCTGATCTCTATTAAAATATCTTAAGATGAATACTTAAAGGGTCAGGAAAGTTGCAAGAATAATTAACTTGCATGGTCGTCTTCTTCTTTCAAAAGGTAACCAACCGATCAAATTTAATGACTTGCGTGATAAGTTGTTGAAATTATGGAAACCTATTGGGTAATGGCATATGGTTCCCCTTGGGAAAAGTTTCTTTGAGTTTAATTTCGCATCTCCAGAGACTTGAGGAGCATATGGGCAGCAGGCTATTGGAACTTACAACCAGGTATTTTAAGGTTATCACAATGGAGTCCGGATTTTAATCCTAATTCTCAAAAACAGACTCATGTGCAGTATTGGATTCGTATTTATGATCTGCCACAAGAGTATTGGAGGCCAAAACTGCTATTTGAAATTGCTAGAGGTGTAGGGCTTCCAATTTCGGTCGATGAGAATACAAGAAACAAGATCTTTGGTCATTTTGCTAGGGTTCTTGTTGATGTTGATCTAATGGGTTTTTTGCCAAATTCAATTATGGTTGAGAGGGAAAATTTTGATTTCCATGTAGCCATTGAATATGAAAAATTGCCGTTTTCTACCTCATTATCAGTCGATTGGTCATTCAGTTGATAACTGCAGAAGCAAGGTTGGTAATTCTAAACTCAAGGTTCATAAATATCCTCAGTTGAAAACTAAAACAGTTTTTGTTCCCAAGAAAATTTATGCTCTTATCCAAGAAACAGAAACTAATAAAGGGGTTGTTGATCTAGAGATAAATCTGGTGATTGGAAATCCTCATATTGAGATAATTCATGATAAAGATGTTGGCCATGGCAATCAATACCCAAGAGGGGGGTGAATTGGGTTATGAAATAAAAAGAAAACTTTATGCACAATCAAAAACCCTTTGATAAATTTAAACAGAATTTGCAGCGGAAAATAGTTTGATAAACAATTATAAAAAGATAAGGTACGAATAGCAGGACACAAGTATTTTATCCTGGTTTAGCCACGCACCGCCAGTGGCCTAATCCAGTCCCCACTCTACCTGTGGGATTTTGTTCCACTATAAAGACAAGCTTAACTGGTACTTGCAACCGTTTTACAAAACCAAGCTTAACAGGTGCTTGTAACCTTCACAATAACAGAGAACTTCTCACAGACTAGGGATATCACCTCCCCTAGTGAAAAAGCCTCAAATAACCCCAAACTTAACAGGTGCTTGTAACCTTCCGAGCACTCCTCACAGACCAGGGATATAACCTCCCCCAGTGACAGAGCCTCAACCAAGCTTAACAGGTGCTGGCAAAGTTCCGAGCACTCCTCACAGACCAGGGATGTAACCTCCACCAGTGATAGAGTCTCAACCAAGCTTAACAGGTGCTGGCAACCTTCCGAGCACGTTGGTACTCAAAGAAATGGATTGAGTCGTTTGACTCTACCAATATAATGCACTCACAATAGTGCGGATAAACAACTTAAAGAAGAACAAAATACACTCAAGAACTTAAGATAATCAAAGTATAACAATGGCTCGAGTGATTTTCAAAATGAAGAGAAAAGAGTAGAAAATGATTTAATCAAAATAACAGCACGTTCTCTCTTAACCCCTCTTCTTCTCTTTCAAAGGCCCTTAAAATGTATTTATAGACTTTTGAAATATATCCGTCAGGAATTATAAAAGATATTTTATTAATTAAAAACAAATTCCTTTTCTGGTAAATCAATTTGAAAAACTAGCCGTTGGAGCCATAAATGTAGTAGATAAAGAAATAGAATATTTTCATTTAAGCGCATCATAATCGATTATCATATATCTATAATCGATTACGACTTATCTACCATTATTGGGATTTTCAATAAAACATGCATAATCGATTATCCTAATCGATTAAGGCTTCTCTGTAAAAACCATCCAGTTTCGTAAATGGTCATAATCGATTATCCTAATCGATTATACCTTTGCTGTCAGCCAAAAACATTTTTCACGTTGAAACACAGACTGACCATAATCGATTATCCTAATCGATTATTGTTTCCCAAAATCATTTTTCAAAGATAAAGCCTTTTTCAACCAAAAGGGAAATCAAGGATATTTTTCAAAAACATTTTTGATAAAACAATTTTAAAACAATTTTGAAAAAGATCTTTTAGAAAACTTGAGCCACTATCACCTTCTCATACCTTACATTAATTCTAAGACCTTTCTATATAACTATCTTTGAAGCTCATATCTCTTGGTCTTGAATTCTTGATCTTCTTGATCTTCTTTCAGAAAATGTCTTTAATAAATTTTGCTCTTCAAGTTCTTTGACATTTCTTCTCTCTATCTTTGTGATCCTCATTGATCTTGAATCTTGGCTTTTTGCTTCATTTGGCTTTATAACATTCACCTGAACATTTCTAAAAATATTTCTCATGGAATATATTAGTTCAAGATGTATTTCTCATTTAATTAATTCTATGCCCAAAGCCATATATTATATAAAGACATATTGTAAAATAATATTCTAATTAATTATTCTTATGTCTTTATTTAAATGTGATCAAATAATAATAATATATTTCTCATTTATGCTTAATTGATAATCACATTACTTCTCAACATTCAATGTTCCTTAGGCATTTAATAATAATGTCAAATTTAATTTCTATGCCATTTAATCAAATATATATATATCAAGTATTTGTCACATGTGTATTTTATAATAAATCAAATTAATCATATAACACATGTATATAATCCATTCAAGCTTAGTGCAATGATATATTATTTGACAACATCTAAAAGTGTTCTCCCCTTGATATACTATTTGTCAACATCAAAATGTATTCTCTCGTTTATACTCTATTTGTCAACATCAAAACCTATATGGCAATATGGTTCACATTCTCCCCCTTTTTTGATGGTGACAAATACTTAGCAAATATATAACGATATTTCCTTTTTAACATAGCTCCCCCTATGTAACACATAGGTGGTAATTTGCCATTTCCCCAATTATGATTAATTCCTTTGCTGTTTGTGATATTTGCTTTTTCTCCCCCTATTTGACAACAGCAAAAAGAATTTTAAACTCCCCTTAAAATTGTGCATTTATGATAAAGGATTCTTCCCCTAAAGATTTACCTTAAAAGACTTAGGAACCTTTCTACGTTTTAGACTTAATCCACATAGGAGTTAACAATAGAAACATATATATATATATATATATATATATATATATATATATATATATATATATATATATATATATATATATATATATATAAAAGATCATGAAGGATATTACACTTAATGCAAACAGTAGATCTTTTGTACTTTTTCGCGCCATAATCGATTATTGATGTTCTATTTGAGGTATATTTATGGTACCACTTGTTTGGTCAATACCACTTGTTTGGTCAATATCACATGTTATTGAAATTGTTGGTATCACTTGTTGATAAATTATACCACTTTAACAGTACCATTTGAACTTGAATTGATATACCACTTGAATAACTATTTGTTATTGATATTTATACCGCTTGTTGTGATATACTATTTGAAAGATTGATTTTACCACTTGTTGTTTCATATGCTTGCTTTCTCTCTCCTATGTATCTCATGATTTCAAAGAGAATACGATTCATCAAGACTTATAGAATCATCTCCTCTATTTGATATTGCATTTAATTCAAACATATAGAGATGAGACCTTCATAAAATCAAGTAGAGAATTTTTAGAGATATAGCACAGTTTGAAAGCAAACTCTCCCTCTTTGACAAGTGATTATATGAAATTGTATTTCTATACTTCCTTTAAGTATGCAAATATTTCTCCCCTTTTCAAAAACCATTTCCAAATAAACATTTCAACTTTCAAAGAGCATTGGAGAAGGGTATAGGAAAAACAATTAATTTCAACAAGCATCATACAATCCACAATATATAATATCATAAGAGGTTAGGGATTAAGAAACTTATTGAGTATGATGTGGTTTATGTTCCCCCATGATTTTGTTTTCTTTGTTTTTCTTCTTTTTTATCAATAAATGGTGACATGATCACCTTGCTTTAATTAAAAAAAAAAAAATTAATGTAATGTAGGAACAGCTCTGGTAGTAAGTCTCTATTGTATTGGGTTTGAGTATTCATTGTATTCCTATTTAATTCAAGTTTTTTGCTTATTAAAAAAAAAGGTTTGTATGTCTAATTTAAGTTTCTACTCTTCTATTTTGAATTCTGCCTTAAGTGAAAAGATATGATGTTGCTTTTGTCAAAAAAAAATATTTATATAATCAGACTCTTGAACTTTTTTTAAAATGGCTTATATTAAAATGGTTTCTCAAACCTATCCTAACTTAGTGGTTACTTTAAATTATTATTTATTCTTAATTCCGATTACTGATATGTTGCCATCTTGATCATAACAAGCAGGTTGCTACAGTAATTCAATATTTCACATGTCCTAGTTGGATTAAGTGTAACACGAATAGTTCTTGCAAATATAGTGTAGGTTTGAATTTCCGTTTGCCGTGATAAAAGTTAGAAGTGACACTTTCATAAAAAAAAAAAAAAAATTATCCAACGTGAAATGAGAAAAAACCTCTGTCGGCCAGATTGAAACGAAAATTAAAACATAGTCAATGTCATAACTAGAAAAAGGCTATAAAAAAAGAGAGAAATTATTATAATTAAGAAGTCACATTACATCTCAAATTGTTGGAGCATACATATTGTAAACAAACAAATCATATATTTTTATTCCTTCATCATTATAAATGATATATCTTCTATACTAACCCAGTATAGCCCTAAAACGACTCTAAGGTAAAATTTATTCGGTGCAATTATATAACAAAACACATAATATATTTCGCATTTCAAACACAAATCATATTCAATGTAGTAAAATTGATTTGATTATTCGATGCAATCAATAAATTTGAAGTACAAGTGCCAAGCTTTTTGGCTTAATCGATGCAGTGAAATAATTTATTATTATTAAATGGGTCAATTATATAACATGACCATATATAAGATATATGTGTTTTTTGGAATGAGGCTTAAAGCCCTTGCTTTTGGAACCTCACCCTTGGGCCCGCTAGTATTACTAGGCACAAGGATAAGAGCATACACAACTGTTTTGTTGGTTGCAACTTGCATCTGCAAATCTAGATAGACTCACAGCTGAGTACTTTATCGTACACTCTCTTTGGCAGGCGTCAATTATGCAATAAAATTTCTGATCCACATGGCAGATGCGATCCCATGCCTCTACCTCACTCCCTGCACAATCAAACAGTTTCAATCATTTTTCTGTATGTTTAAGTATGGCTAGCTAGGTCACACATATGATCGTAAAGAAAAAAATTGAAACAAAATCCCTATTGTTTCATTCATTCTTCAGCACTTTAGGGCCAAATTAATAAATAGAGCATAATTATACCAAAAAAAAAATAGAGCATCTACACACTGATCTACATCTCTTTACCAATAGTGAAGAAAAGAAGCACGAGGACTGCAAAGATCTTGGTGCTTTTCATGGAGTTCATATTGAAGGAAATAAAGAAGAGAGACAGAGAAAACAAACTTTGTTAGAAATAATTTTGGTTTGATTTCTTGACTTGCTTGTAAATGTATAAGCATATGAGTATTTATAGATGAATTAGGCATACTATATTATATGCGATAAAATGAACTTAAATACATATATTGGAACTTTAACTTTTTTAAATTAAAACTCCTAAAAACTATAAAAAAAAAAAAACAATTAATGTAGAAAACCATGAATGAAAAAATGCTACTCCAGTCTAAAATTACGTAAACATAACAAGTCTAATTTATTACTCCATTTTCCAACACATATTTCTAGGATAAACTGGTACACCCTCTGGTATCATATATAAGAAACATTTGACAATATCATCAAGATCAAGAAAATAGATTGGAATCTGTTGATTTCATTTAATACTTCTATAAATTTAAATTTTATTTCATTAAATGTCCTTATATTAATTACTCCTAATTCACTAACTTAATTACTACTTCTAATATTCGCTCTTATACTTCATTCGTCTCATTATATATGTCACATTTACAATAGAAATTTGTCTCAAAATATATGTCATTCTCTATTTTCAATGTAATATTAAATGCTTTCTACCGATTGTACCCTTAAATACTTTATTTTGCATTTATGACAATAATTAATACATCAATGATTAATAAGGTTAATTTGGTAAAATTATCACTCTCTCTTTCATTTATTACTTTTTCTTAAACTGTGTGATTTAACCAAATATGACATATATAATGGGACGGAAGGAGTAATAAATAAGGATATAATTAAAATTGAACATTAAATACATATATTGATAAAAAAAACATTAAATACATTTAAAAATAGGTCAATATTTCTTTTTTGTTTTTGAAGAAAGAAGCTCAATGTATTTCATTATTAATCAAGGAAACAATACAAGATGGAATATGATAAAAACACTAAAGACTAGCTAACAATAATGTCACATGAGCAAATATTTCTTATAAATAGGACTGAGGAAAAATATCTTTTTGTTTCTATTTTACGGTTTGACATACTCGGAATCTAGGATAAACTGGTACTTTAATGGGTGCAATTGAATACCATTGATTGTATATAAATTCCTAACGTTTTTTTTTTCTTAAACGTGTTTTATTTGTATTTCAAAATCAATAAATGAAAATTATAATCCAACATAACGTGCAAGTCCTTCTTTCAAAAAAAAAAAAAAAAACGTGCAAGTCCTTTTCAATGGCATATATTGTTTCTTTTTGCTTAACTTTCAGTATTCAACATTCCATCTTTATTTGCTATTTTTACGTTGTATTCAGGAAGAAGTACAGGACCTGCTCTAGAGAAGAGAGATAAAAAGGCATTCAAAGTTTTTTTTTTCTCTGGAGAGAGCATGAGAGATTTTTAAAGGAAAAAAAACTTCTTTTATTTTCCTATTGTGTGCGCGTTGATATTTTTTCTTGTTATTCCAAAATGCTCAGGATAATAATATTATTTTTGGAAGAGTCTCTTAAATCCTGTGATATTCACATTATTATCATTATTGTGATGAAATCGTTATATATAAAAATAAGATAGTAATTCTACCAAAAAAAAAGTAAGGTAGTATTATCTTTCAGAATTTTATTTAAAAGGAAAGAAAATAAATACAAAAGGTAAATAACATTATATTTTTATAGATATTTTCAACCTCAAATTCATCATTTTTTATGCGGGTGTATTGGATTGAGATTTTAAAAGACTATTTTAGTATAAAAAAAGTCTTGTCAATTTTAAAAGACTATGTAAGAATATAATGATTTATAAGATTTTTTTTTAAAGACTTTTATAATCAAGATTTTATAGTTTGGATTTTAATGGATTTATATCATAAGAATTTATAAGATTTGGAAGGATGATATTGATTTATAAGATTTGAAAGGAACACATGGTGGGGAATAAAATCAGAATTTATAAATCAGATTCTATTTCTGTAGTGGAGAATAATCACATAAACTCTAATTACAACATTACAGAGCAAATTCAATTTTATAGTGAAAAAAACAACATATATA
Organism: Ammopiptanthus mongolicus; assembly: GCA_039655645.1. Taxonomy (NCBI): domain Eukaryota; kingdom Viridiplantae; phylum Streptophyta; class Magnoliopsida; order Fabales; family Fabaceae; genus Ammopiptanthus; species Ammopiptanthus mongolicus. The sequence goes on along the minus strand of CM077351.1, from coordinate 13,983,063 downwards.
TTCACATGGTTGTGCACATGTTATTGTACTAATGTAGTGGAAAAGGAAATTGTGAACTTAAAACAAAAAAGTCACTTTATTTACATAATGTCACAAATACTGCCATGCTTTATTGTAATTGATAGTGTCATCAACAGAGTATATAAATTTGATGTGTTATAGCTAAATGTGTAGTTGCAAACCAATTCTACTATAAACTTAAGTATTGTTTGACCCAATTTTTTTTGGGGCTTAAAAGCTATTTTAAAATTAAAGTTAAAAATAAACGCTTTAAAAGTAAAGCTTGAAGTTATTTGGTAATTTATGTTGGGTTGAATGGCAACTATGGGGGGAGAAAGGAGAGAGTGGGAGGGGGAGAGTGAGGGAGAAAGGAGGGAGAGGGGGGACAAAGGAGAGAGAATGAGGGAGGGGGAGAAAGAGAGGGAGAGGGAGAGGGAGAGTGGGAGAAATAGGGTGAGACCTTTTGTTACTAAAAAATCACTAAAAAGTCATACAAAGTCCCACAAAATCCACCTTAAATAATCATCAAAATTATGAAGTTTTTGATATCTTAAGGGTATATATATTGGATTAGGATTTTAAAAAACTTTTTTATGATTCAATCAAGACTTTTAAGTAATCTAAATAAGTCTTGTGGTATTAAATCAAAGCTATCAGAATTTTTTAAAGAGGGTATCCAAATCCACTGCTATTCAATCACGACTTTTTATAAGTAACAAAAAGTCGTGTGGTATTCAAAAACTTCCTAATTTCGATTGATTCTTTTTAAAAGTGGATTTGGTGGGACTTTGTATGAATTTTTTGTAAGAAAAAAGTTTCACTCTAACACATGAGATTTCTCATGATTTCTCAATCCTTATTTCTCTTCATCTCTCTCTCTCTCTCTCCCTCTCCTTCTCCTCCCTCCCTCCATCTCTCTCCTTTCTCACCCCTCCCTCCCTCCTCCCCCTCTCCTGCCCCCTCCACGATTGCCATTTAACCCAACATAAATTATCAAACAACTAATTTAGCTTTACTTTTAAAGCGCTTATTTTTAACTTTAACTTCAAAACAGCTTTTAAGCCCAAAAATAAGTTGGCTCAAACGCTACCTAAGTATATAGTAGAAGTGGTTTGCAAGCACATATTTTAGTTATGACACATCAAATTTATATACTCTTGATGGCAAACATACCAGTTACAATACGCAATAAAAGTATATAATGTAATATTCATGACACTATGAAAATAAAGTGATTTTTGTTTGTTTTAAGTTCACAATTTCCTTTTCCACTTCATAAATACAATAACATGTTAGCAAAACACCTTTGTGAATATGTTGTCTTCTCCATTATAAAATTGAATTTGCTCTATAATGTTGTAATTAGGGTTTATGTGTGTATTCTCCATAAGGGAAATAAAATCTTATTTATAAATTTTGATATTTTTATTCTTCATCATGTATTTCTTTCAAATCTTATAAATCAATATAATTATTCCAAGTCTTATAAAATCTTATGATATAAATCCATTAAAATCCAATCTATAAAATCTTGATTGTAAATGACTTTAAAAAAAATCTTATAAGTCATTACATTCCTATATAGTCTTTTAAAATCCACAAAACTTTTTTATATCAAAATAGTCTTTTAAAATCTCAATCCAATACACCCCCTTTATTGAATACCACTAGATTTGTACACCCTCTTTAAAAAATCCTGATAGTCTTGACTGAATACTATCAGACTTATTTAGATTACTTAAAAGTCTTGATTGAATATCACGATACTTTTTTATTATAAAAGAAATCTTTTAAAATCTCAATCCAGTACCCCCTTAATTTCATGACGTTAGGCTAACTATTCTTTTCAAACAAAAATCAGGACTTATTTGAATATATTTTTTACATCAATTTAACTTTTATAAAAATTTATGAGAAATAGCATCAAATTGTAGAAACAATAGCTGATAGCATTTATAATGATCAAAATTGATTACTATATTTTAAAATTGTTTGTTATTTGTTGTACGTATTAATTTATTGATCTTAATTATACAAATATATAAAATATTCTTCATTGTCATTATCATGTTTTAATTTGCTTATACGGGTCTCTACCCAAAAACTAGAAAATTTTGACAATTAAAGAAAAATATTTACATGATAAATAAAGAATGAATCCAAAAAAAAAATGTGACAATAAAAACAAATAACATCAAATTGAAATCAACAACAGACATAATCCATCACTAAAGAGTAAAAAGGAGAAATCTACCGCTTAAATAATTAGTGATAAAATTAACGACGGAATAAAATAATCATTGACAAAATTCGTTGCTAATTTTCGTCACAAATTTCAACATTTTTAGTAGTTATTCATTAACAATATAAGAATATTCACATCCCAACAATGATCTTGTAAATCAGAAATATTTTATAAATATTATTGACAACGAATGTATAATTCACAATATTAAGTGTTGAGACCAATCTGTGATTAGTTCCAGTGTTAATAGACTCAGTTGTGACAAAAATAGTATTAAGTGTTGAAACAAAAATCATTTAATTATATTCGGTAGCTGGGTTGAATTACGAGTATTAATTCGCGGTCACAAATTGCAAGTTGGGATGAATTAATCCAGTTCATGGATGCTAGGTTCAGAGGACCAATGACTTTCCAGAATTGCCTTATGAAAGAACAATAGGCACACGCAGAGGGAGGGGGAGGCCTTCGTTGCCATGGCCTTCCCCAAGTGAATATAATGTAGTGTGAATATATTTTTTTATACTCAACCAATCATATATTGTTAATTATTAAAAATATTTGATTTTTACACAAAAAGTATTTAATTTTGATACACTGTCAGTGTAAAGTTTTTTACATTGTCAATCAATATCACACATAAGATGATTTGTAATTGGTTGTCAATGTAAAACTTCTTTACCCTCACAGTACATACTAATTAAACCCTTTACATTGACTACATTAAAAGTCACGCTTATGATGACATTAATTGGTTGACAGTATAAAAAACTTTACACTAATAATGTATCAAAGTTAACGACATTTAAAAGTCTCCTATTTACTAAACAAAGAAAATATTGAATTCGTTTTATATTTTCAAAACAACCAATAGATTACTTTTTTATTTACTTAATATTTATTTATTTAGTAATAGTAGGATTAGTATGAGCATTTTGTAGGAAAATATTGTAAAACTCATCGAAATGCATGTAAGGATGCATTAATGAGTTCTTGGATTTTAACTTTTAAGTATTGCAAACCAACTTAATCTTTTATTCAATTTCATATAATTTGCTTCTTCTTTTTTTTGACAAGGAAAGACATTCATTCATTCAAATTGATAGAGTACATCGATGACAATACAGATCCAAAATTACTAAAAACCGAAAAGGATGAAACTGCGAACAAACTCACAGCACCCAGGTTAAAAGCATAATACAGCAAAGTCAAATTGCCTACAAAAGTGACACCATCAAAGTCACCGGAATACTCATGCTTTCGGATCTGTAGCATTGAGACCCAAGTCTTGATCAAATCTGTGATGGATCGAAGCAGATCTGTCAATCTGGAACAGACAAACACCGAACCAACACGGAAATCAAACAGCACCGCACCTGTAACACCCCGATTTTTCGTGCTTTCTAAGGACGATAAACTCAATTAATGAGTTTATATTTTTATCTGTGTTATAGAAAATGATTTAAGGAAAACTAAAATCATATTCTTGTTTCATATAATCGTAGGAGTTTACGGTTAAGTTTTGGGCCGAAAACTCAAACAAAATCCGATCTACGTTTTTTCAGATGATAGTGTTTTTCTACTATCATGACCTAATCTTGACTAACGGACGAGACCATTAGTCTTAGAATTCGATCCTCTATCTTTTTCCTAAAATGTGTCCTAATGTCCAAAATATAAATAATATTTTATATTCGGGTCGATAATCGATCGGGGAGACGTTTCGAGCTATCTTAGGGTTTTTCGAGACCCACGATCAAATGTTTTTCATGCCAGAACTGTATCAAGTTATTTGAGGACTTATACCAGTGTCATAATGATTCCAAATATCGGGACGTGAATTGACCAAATTACACTTGGTTAAATTTTATTACTAATTACCTCTCCTATTATTAAAGTCTTAAAACCATAAATATCTATCAACTTTCACTCTTATTGTAACACCCCGATTTTTCGTACTCAATTAATGAGTTTATATTTTTATCTGTATTTTAGAAAATGATTTTGGGAAAACTAAAATCATAGTCTTGTTTCATAAAATCGTAGGAGCCTTCGGTTAAGTTTTGGGCCGAAAACTCAAACAAAAACCAATCTATGTTTTTCAGATGATAGTGTTTTTCTACTATCACGACCTAATCTTGACTAACATACAAAACCATTAGTCTTAGAATTTGATCCTCTATCTTTTTCCTAAACTGTGTCCTGACGTCCAAAATATAAATAATATTTTATATTTGGGCCGATAATCGATCGAGGAGACGATTCGAGCTGTCTTAGGGTTTTTCGAGACCCACGATCAGATGTTTTTCATGCCAAAATTGTATCAAGTTATTTGAGGAATTCATACCAGTGTCGGGATGATTTCAAATATCGGGATGTGAATTGACCAAATTGCCCTTGGTTAATTTTTATTACTGGTTTACTTTACCTATTATTAAAACCTTAAAACCCATAAATATCTAATTTTTCACCCTTATCTCCCCATTTCCTTCGGCAGCCCCTCCCCCAAATTACCTCATCTTCTCTTCTTTCTCTCCTTCCTCTTTTCTTCCATAAAAACCTCCGTTTTTGAAGGTAAAAAGCTTGGATTTTTGTGAAGCAACATTCATCAAACTTGGAGTGGATCATCATAGGAGGTAGTATTCCATCTCTATCTCTCTCAATCTCTCCTTTCTCTCCTCATATTTTCATGATCAAGGATGTTAGGGTTTTGTCCCTAAAATATTTGAAAATCCATGAAAAATTGTAGGAAAATTGTATCTATACCAAACCAATTTCTATGGCCTAGGTTCATGACATACTTGTATGATCCAAGAGCTTAGAGCCAAGAAATTTCCCTAGCTATATTTTCTAGGTGGAGGTCGAAACCCCCCTATGTGTGTAGGGTAGGGTTTTGGTTGGTTTTTGATGATCTGATCTGATATCTAGGGCTGTCACACTTAGTTAGGGTGTTATCCAGAAAATGAGAAATTTTGGAGCTCCCTAGCTATTTTTGGTGTAATAGGGCCGAACCCTAGGGATAGTGCATTAGGAGAAATCTTTGTTTTGTAAGTTAATGCCGATATGATTTGCGTGTATGTAGTGATCGGCAGCGTGCGGGGACAGTGATCAAGCTGATCGGGTGTTCAAAGTTTTAGCTGGAAGCTACAAGAGGTAAGGGGATAAACCTGAGGAATTCCATTTCCGACAGCTATGTGCTGCATCGGTGTTTGTATTGTATTTAAATAGTTTGTATCTGGTGTTGGTTGATTTCTTGATTGATTGCTGTTGATTGGAATAGGTATTGATGTGACTGCTGATATAGTTGAATGCATGTTATACTTGCTGAATGGTTATATGGATGTATCGTGTGCCCTGCTGTGGGATTTAAGGCATTAGAAGACCTAATTTTGATTAGGATCCGACATCGTGTAACTTAAAAGCTTTAAAAGTCTGAAAGGTGTTTTAATAATGAAAAGTGAAGTTTAAAAGCAAATAGGGCATTAGAAACCTTCAATTGTCCTAATTTGATAAGTTGACCCTTTGAGCAAAGACATTTTGAGAAATGTGGTTTTCAAAGTTATATTGAGTTTATTCAAGAAAAATGGGTTTTTGGAAGCTTTGTTTTAAGTTAGTATTTCACCGAAAAACAGCGAAAGAAAAAGAAATGGTCTTTAGACCAAGTTTTGTTTTATGGAAAACCGATCCCGATGACTTTGTGTAAGTATCGGAGATTTGGGTTTTTGGTTTTCGAGTTTTCAAGAAAAGTGGTTTTAAAGCTTAGAAACTAGAAACCGAGACGTCGAGTTCTAGGGTTCTGCAGAACACGTGGATCAAGGATCCGTGTTAGTTGTGGTCCTGTCGGCTTAGGGACGATCTTTGTGGTCCTGTAAGCTTGAGGATGTTTTTATGATCTTAAATCCGACGTCCTAGACTGGTGCATCGGTTAGGGATGTTGGGATTTGAGTTGTTTTGGACTAAGTGTCCTATTTTGAGAAAATGTGTTTTGAGGCTTAAAGAGTCTAAGACATTATGATGGTTGTTAGCATTGATGCTACAACGAGGAAATATTTATCCGACAAAGATCAATTATCGGAAACTAGATAGTTTCTCATGCATTTTGTGTGTTGGGCAGACGTGCCGTGAAATGGGGGACCTTGATAGGCAAGGAGAACCCGAGATGACTTAATGTCATTATGTAACATTGTGCCTTGATGGACAATGATGTCATACGTGCTGTGTGTTCGTATTGTGCCCAGTGAAGAGGACAATATAGTATGACTTATACATCGTGAGTACCACTGACATGCGCGTCCATGTATTATTTCCTGGAAGGTTACGTGCTCACGTTTGGCCGAATGTTGATTCTGGCGTTTGTTATTGTATCCTGCGGGGCAATAACGTTGAGTCTGATCAACTCGTATACATGGTGTTGGGATTTCCGGAAATCTAGTTTGAATATTAGTTGAGATATATGGAAGTGCCATGCATACGTGTAGGAGATAACGTTGATTGTAGGGTACGAAGCCCGCGTGACTTTACTGCTATTTGTACTTGTTTATACATGCTATACTATATGACGTGTGATGATTTGAGTGAGTTACATTATATGAATCTGTTGTTTAGATTGGGCATATAGTTGTCGTTTATGGATTCATATATTGGTTTCTCACCCTTGCATGTTTTTGGACGGGTTGTCTTTTGGTGTATATATTATATCATGTTTATAGATGGAGTCGATGCCAGGTCACCTAGCGCACTCGGGGATGCGCATCCTAGCATTTGACCGAAGGACGGACCCAGCCGCGTGGGTTATCCACCCAGGAGTGGAAAGCGCGGCATACACAGGACCGGTTTGCACCGTAAGTGGGACGACTGAGACGGGACCTCGGAAGAGCACTTGTACTGTGGAGACCATCCAGGTGCCTCTACCTCCCATCGGGATGATGCTGCAGGCCCTTATGCAGCAGGGTGTGATCGAGCCGGTCGCCCCCGCTGCATAGTCCCTGCAGCAGCAGCCGCCACAGACACCTCCCCCCCTTTTGTTTTGGTAGCGGGGGAGCACGTAGTGGAGGATGTGGAGGAGGAGGAGGAGGAGGAAGACCTTGAGAAGGATCCTCAGGAGGACCCGGAGGATCATCTTTCGGATGCTTCCGAGCCCCATCCATAGGGGAACGGGAACGTAGGTTCCCAGAGTTCTTCCCCTGGTTCTAGCATTGGACCTCCCTCCGGGGGATTGTCCAATGGCTTCCATTAGTTGGATCAGCTTAGGGTGTAGACCTTCTTTTGAGGCAGCGGTTTTTGGGTAGTCTGTTAACGGCTACTGATGGCCATAGGTTTTAGAGATATGGTTCCAGACTGTCACTGCCTAGTTTATAGTTTTTTAGGAGTTCTTTTTATTGTTCTTTTGTAAAGGGACGTGTTGTCCATAGTTTTAGTTGATGTATATATCTTATTATATATGAGTAATTCTATTTTGTCTTAAGTGGTGGTTTATAGGTATTAATAAGAAAAAATTTTATCACGATTTTCAGAATCTGCTTATACGAAGGATTTATTTTCCGAAAGTAAAACCAGCGAAACTTGATTTATCGTTCCATTTATGTGTTGAGTTACGAAAATGGCACGGATTTTTGAGGGTATCACACTTATCCTCCCACTTTCTTTTCTCTTTTTCGGCAGCCCTTTCTCTCCCCCAACACTCCATCTTCTTCTTCTCTCATTTCTTCATTTTGCTTCCATTAAAACTCCATTTTTAAGGCTTAAAGTTTGGATTTTCTTGAAGCAATCTTCATCAACCTTGGAGTAGAGCATCATAGGAGGTAGTATATCATCTCTATCTCTCTCAATCTCTCCTTTCTCTCCTCATATTTTCATGATCAAAGGTGTTAGGGTTTTGTCACTAAAACCTTCAAAAATGCATGAAAAATTGTAGGAAAATCGTATCTGTACCAAACCAATTTCTATGGCCTAGGTTCATGGTATACTTGTATGATCCAAGAGCTTAGAACCAAGAAATCTCCCTAGCTATATTTTCTATGAGGAGGCCGAAACCCCCTATGTGTGTAGGGTAGGGTTTTGGTTGGTTTTTGATGTTCTGATCTGATATCTAGGGCTGTCACACTTAGTTAGGGTGTTATCCAAGAAATGAGAAATTTTGGAGCTCCCTAGCTATTTTTAGTGTAATAGGGCCGAACCCTAGGGGTGGTGCATTAGGAGAAATCTTTGTTTTGTGAGTTAATGCCGCTATGATTTGTGTGTATGTAGTGATCAGCAACGTGCTGGGCCGGTGGTCAAGTTGAACGGGTGTGCATAACATAACTGGGAACTACAACAAATAAGGGGATAAACCTGAGGAACTCCATTTCCGACAGCTATGTGCTGCATCGGTGTTTGTATTGTATTTAAATATTCTGTATCTGATTGTTGGTTGATTGTTTGGTTTACTGCTGTTGATTTGAGTATGCATGATATAACTGATGATATAGTTGAATGCATGCTATAATTGCTGAATGATTATATGGATGTATCGTGTGCCCTGCTGTTGGATTTAAGGTATTAGAGGACCTAATTTTGATTAGGATCTGACATCGTGTAACTTAAAAGCTTTAAAAGTCTGAAATGTATTTTAATAATGAAAAATCGAATTTTAAAGTAAAAAAGGGCATTAGAAACCTTCAATTTTCCCAAATTGATAAAGTTGACCGGTTGAGAAAAAGTGTTTTAAGAAAATGTGGTTTTCAAAGTTATATTGAGTTTATTCAAGAAAAAAAGGGGTTTTGAAAGCTTTGTTTTAAGTTCGTATTTCACCGAAAAGTAACGAAAGAAAAAGAAATGGTCTTTAGACCAAGTTTTGTTTTATAGAAAACCGATCCCGATGACTTTGTGTAAGTATCAGAGATTTGGGTATTTGATTTTCGAGTTTTCAAGAAAAGTGGTTTTAAAGTTTAGAAACTAGAAACCGAAACGTCGGGGTTCGAGGGTTCTGCAGAGCACGTGGATCACGGATCCGTGTTAGTTGTAATCCTGTCGGCTTAGGGACAATCTTTGTGGTCCTATAGGCTTGAGGATGTTTTTATGATCTTGAATCCAACGTCCTGGACTGGTGCATTGGTTAGGGATGTTTGGGATTTGAGTTGTTTTTGGACTAAATGTCCTATTTTGAGAAAATGTTTTTGAGGCTTAAAGAGTCTAAGACATTATGGTGGTTGTTAGCGTTGATGCTACAACGAGAAAATATTGATACGACAAAGATCAATTATCGAAACTAGATAGTTTTCTCATGCATTTTGTGTGTTGGCCAGACGTGCCGTGAAACGGGGGACCTTGATAGGTAAGGGGAACCTAAGATGATTTAATGTCATTATGTAACATTGTGCCTTGATGGACAATGATGTCATACGAGCCAGGGAGAGCGTATTGTACCCAGTGAAGAGGACAATATAGTATGACTTATACATCGTGAGTACCACTGACATGCACGTCCATGTATTATTACGTGCTCACGTTTGGCCGAATGTTGATTCTGGCGTTTGTTATTGTATCCTGCAGGGCAATGACGTTGAGTTTGATCAACTCGTATTTATGGTGATGGGGTTTCCGGAACTCGAGTTTGAATATTAGTTGAGATATATGGAAGTGTCATGCATACGTTTAGAGAATAATGTTGATTGTGGGACACGAAGCCCTTGTGTCTTTACTGCTATTAGCATTTGACTATACATGTTGTACTATGTGATGTATGATATTTTGAGTGAGTTACATTCATATGAATCTGCTATTTGGATTGGGCATATAGTTGTCGTTTTTGGATTCATATATTGGTTTCTCACCCTTGCATGTTTTTTGGACTGGTTTGTCCTTTTGGTATATATATATTATATCCTGTTTACAGATGGAGCCGATGCCAGACCATCTCGCGCACTCGGGGATGCGCGCCCTGGTTTTTGATCGGAGGACTGACCCAGCTGCGTGGGTTATTCACCCGGGAGTGGGGAGCGCAGCATATACAGGACCAGTCTGCACCGTGAGCGGGACGACGGAGACGGGACCTCGCAAGAGTACCCGCACTGTGGAGACCGTCCATGTACCTCTACCTCCCATTGGGATGATGCTGCAGGCCCTTATGTAGCAGGGAGTGATCGAGCATTTCGCCCCCGCTGCACAGTCCCCGCAGCAGCAGCCACCACAGAAACCTCCCCCGCCTTTTGTTTTGGTAGCGGGCGAGCATGTAGTGGAGGACGTAGAGGAGGAGGAGGAAGACCCTGAGGAGGATCCTCAGGAGGTCCCGGAGTATCATCCTTTGGATGCTCCCGAGCCTCATCCACAGGAGAACGGGAACGTAGGTTCCCAGGGTTCTTCTCCTGGTTCTAGCATTGGACCTTCCTCTGGAGGATTGTCCAATGGCTTCCATTAGTTGGACCAGCTTAGAGTGTAGACTTTCTTTTGGGGCAGCGATTTTTGAGTAGTCTGTTAACGGCTACTGATGGCCATAGGTTTTAGAAATATGGTTCCAGACTGTCGCTGCCTAGTTTATATTTATATATATGAGTATTTCTGTTCTTTTTGGAGTGGTAATTTCATGGGTAATAAATAAGAAAAAACTTTATCATGATTTTTAGGACTTGATGAAAATAAAGGAATTGTTTTTCGAAAGTAAAACCAGCAAATTTTTATTTATCGTCTTAATGTATGTTTTGGGTTACAAAAAGTGGCACGGGTTTTGAGGGTGTCACAGCACCAAGACGGGAAACCAAACAAAGCTACACTAAGACTACAAAGAATAAGGAAAAAAACACAAAAAGATCCAGATTTATGTAGAAAACCCACACAAAAGAATAAGATCTATGTGGAAAACCCACTTATGGAAAGAAAAGAAGAGAAAAAAACGAAGTAAATGAGTGGTTTTAGGCCAAAAAGGCTCAAAACCACCCAAACCACCCCTGCCGCTGTCTGTGAGCATGTGAGGGAAACGAGAGAAAGAAAGGAGATTTTCTTAGGGTTTCATTTTTGACTGTAATAGTTTATAGTTTGATTTTATATACTAGTTAATTTTTTTATTGTTATTTATGTTATGTATAAATAGTCTTAGCCCCTTCATAAGAAGTTCATGGCTCCGCCCTGAAAATAGGGTAACTATCTAGACAAGGTTTCAGTTAGCTTGATAGAATCATTAGAATAAAATTTGATTTGAGTGTGATTCATGTGTGTTGTTAGGTTAATTAAATTTTTTTTTAGGATAATCGGGGATTAAAATTATTTATTATTCAACCTCAGTTTATTCAAACCCTTAAGCAAGTGGTCAGGGGTTCGATCCCTGACTCTTGAGTATGGAAAAAACTTAATTGGGAGAGGTCAACCTTTAAATGTCGTCAAGTACCTCGAAGGATTAGTCTTTACAGTTACGCGCAAAAGATACCCTCGGAAACGAAAAAGTTTATAATGTCCATGGACTCTTTAGACAAAAGGCTATAAGGTAGTAAAAATATAATGACAAAGTGTTCATTTGAAATGCATGGTCGAAAACAAATAAACGGCAGTCAAGATGCATTACAATCTTTAATAATAATAATAGAGATATTGTTATAATTAAGGAGTTGCATTACATCTCAAAATTTTGGACCATATTGTAAACAAACAAATCATATATATCCTTATTCCTTAAACATCTATGTGATGTATCTTCTTAATTTGCTAGCCACAAACCCAAGAACACTCACAACTTCGTAATTCCTTGCAAACTCCACGTGTTTTTCCAGTTTTACTCACTGATGAGTACTTCATATTACACAAGACATCGCAAGTGTTAGGTGTGCACTGAGGAATGGGCTCTAACTTGTAGCAGACATAGACACTATCTGCCTGTACCTCACTATCTGCACAATCAAACAGTTTCATTAATCTTTAATCTGTATGTTTACGTATAGCTAGCTAGGTTGCACATATTATAATTAAAGAAAAAATTAGAAAAACAAAATCCCTATTCTTTCGTTCATTCTTCAGCACTCTGCCCAAATAAATAGAGCATGTAAATTGTAAAGACTACTCTACATCTCATTACCAGTAGTGAAGAACAAAAGCACGATGACTACAAAGATCTTGGTGCTTTTCATGGAGATCATATCGAAGGATATAAAGAAGATAGATAGAGAGAGAAATATTCAAACTTTGTTAAAAACTCTTGATTTGGTTTCTTTGGTTGCTTGTAAACGTACAAGCATATCAATATTTATAGATGTACTGGGCATGTTATGTTGCATGTGATATAATAAATTGAATATTAGAAAGGAGTACAAGCATCCTCTAACGTTAGGACGGGAAAGTCACCTACCTTTGTCTCTATCTCTCTCTTTATTATTTTTCTCTCCCATCTTTATCTCTCATTTTTAATCACCCTTCTCTCTCCTCTATAAATACAAAGTCACCGTAACTTTTCCGCCCTAAAGTTAGAGGATCCGGATCCGTACCTCAACCCCAAAATACAAAATATCACACCACTAAGGCCATATAGTTAATGTCAAATCCGCCTAATATATTACAAGATATATACTTTCCATTTATGTCAAAAAAGAGTTACAAAATTAAATGTTTCATTTATTATTTTTCTGAATTTTAGTTAAAGGGAAAGAATAAAATAAATACAAAAGGTGTATAACATTATATTTTTATAGATATTTTCAACTCCAAATTCATCATTTTTAGTTTCATGACGTTACTTCGCTAACTATTCTTTTCAAACAAAAATCAGGACTTGTTTGAATATATTTTATACATCAATTTAACTTTTATAAAAATTTATGAGAAATAGCATCAAATTGTAGAAACAATGGTCGATAGCATTTACAATGATCAAAATTCATTACTATATTTTAAAGTTGTTTGTTATTTGTTGTACGTATTAATTATTGATCTTAATTATACAAATATTTAAAATATCTCTTCATTATCATTATCATGCATGTTTTAATTTGCTTGTACTTATCTCTACAAAAAAAATAGAAAATATTACTATTTAGAAAATATTGACAATTAGACAATTAAAGAAAAATATTTACATGATAAATAAAGAACGAATCCAATAAAAAATCTGACAATAAAAAAAAATAAATAGCAACAAATCAAATATTCATTAAAAACGTAAGAATATGCACATCCCAATAATCTTGTAAATAAGAAATATTTTATAAATATTATTGACAACGTATGTATAATTCACAATATTAAGTGTTAAGATCAATACGTGGTTGGTCCGCGTAATAACGGATTCGATTGAAACAAAAATAATATTAAGTGTTGAGACAAAAATTATTTAAATATATTGGGTAGCTGGGTTGAATTATGAATATTCGCAGTCACAAGTTGTAGGCTGGGATGAATCAGTTCATGGATGCTGGGTTCAGTGGATCATTGGCTTTCAAGAGTTACTTTATGAAAGAACAATAGGGTAGCTATCCTGAGAAGGCTTCAGTTGGCTTGACAGAATCATAAGAATAAGATTTAGTTTGAGTATCATTCATGTGTGCCATTAGGTTTATTTTCTTATTTTTTTTTATAATCGGGGGTTAAAATTATTTATTATTCAACCTCGGTTTATAAAGTCTATGGACCCTTTAGACAATATTTTAAAAAAAATGGACCCTTTAGACAAAAGGCTATAACATAGTGAAAATATAATGATAAAGTTTGTTCATTGAAATGCATTGCTCGAAAACAAAAAACCGCAATCAAGATGCATTACAATCTTATAATAATAATAATAATAATAATAATAATAATAATAATAATAATAATAATAATAATAATAGAGATATTGTTATAATTAAGGGGTTGCATTGCATCGCAAATTGTTGGAGCATATTGTAAACAAACAAATCATATATCCTTATCCCTTAAATATTTATGTGATATATGTATCTTCTTTGCTGCTGGCCACAAACCCAAGAACATTCACAACTTCGTAATTCCTTGCAAACTCCACGTGTTTTTCCAGTTTTACTCACTGATGAGTACTTTATATTATACAAGATATCGCAAGTGTAAGGTGTACACTGAGGAATGGGCTCTACCTTGTAACAGACATAGACACTATCTGCCTGTACCTCAATACCTGCACAAAGCAACTTCAATCATTAATATGTTTACGTATAGCTAGCTAGGTTGCACATATTAAAAAGAAAAAAAAAAAATAGAAAAACAAAATCCCTATTCATTTTCGTTCATTATTCAGCACTCTGTGCCCAAATACATAGAGCATGTAAATTGTAAAGACTACTCTACATCTCATTACCAGTAGTGAAGAACAAACGCACGAGGATTAATTACAAAGATCTTGATGCTTTTGATGGAGATCATATTGAAGGACAAAGGATATAAAGAAGATAGAGAGAGAAAGGGAAATATTCAAACTCCTCTTAGAAACTCTTGATTTGGTTTCTTTGGTTGCTTGCAAACCTACAATTGTACAAGCATATGAGTACTCATAGCAAATAAATTGGTGGATGAAGCCCGAAAGCATGGTAAATCAGCTGTGTTATTCAAGGTCGATTTTGAGAAGGCCTATGACTCGGTAAACATGGATGAGGTATGGATGTATTTAGCAGCTTCTGTTTTGAACTGTAAGGTGGGGGGAATTCCTTTTAGATATCTTGGATTACCTGTTGGGACGAATCCAAAGAGGTTGTCTACATGGTGTCCTATTGTGGAGAAAGTGAGAGATCGGTTGTCTTCGTGGAGTAACAAAAGTTTATCATTTGGTGGTCGAATAGTTCTTCTAAAATCAATCAATTCTCACGGCCTTAATTACCAATCTATTACCTTTCCTTCTTTATTGTAATAGGACAAGTAGGCTTGAGGGAGGGAGTTGAAGATAAGTGGGTGTGGAAGTTAGAGTCTTCTGGTGATTATATAGTTAAATCAGCATACAAGGCGTTGATGGTTAGACGCCAAGATACTGCGGATGTGTTTCTCAACAGGATATGGAACAAGCTTGTATCTCTTAAGATTACGGCTGTTGCTTGGAAGGTAGCTCAAGATAGGATTCCTTCTATGGAGAATCTTCTGCATAGAGGGATTTTACAAGTTGATTCAACCAGATGCGTAATGCGTTGGATGTTTGTGTGTTACTGAGAATGTTACTCATCTATTTTTTGAGTGCTCTTTCTTTGCAATTGTGTGGATGGAGGAGTGTGTTGGATGGCTTGGAATTTCTTCAGTTTTACAAAAAGATAGCAGGAAACATTTTGCTCAATTTCAAGGATTGGCGTGGAGCAGTGGTATTAGTCGGGAAGGATGGCAGCAGTGTGGTTTTCAGTAGTCTGGTCTATATGTTTGGCTAGGAATATTGAGCTTTTCAGAAAAAAAAAAAAAGGAAGGAAAGGGGTTCAATTATGGAGTCTTTGAAATTTCTATCATGGAAATGGCTCAGTATCAAGAGGAAAGGATTTTTTTTATCCCATTTCCAGTTGGTTCACAAATCCAGTGGAATGCCAGTCTTCAAGTGTGCTTGCAAGTTAAGAAGCATTTTCTATGTTGGTGGTGTATAATGTATGATGGCATGATTTTTATTTTAGGTTTGTTTTCTGGTTTGAGTTCTTATTTGGCTGCAGGGGAGAATTGGTGAGTACTGCATTTTCATTGGTACAGGGTCATGTAGGGGAGATTATCATTAAAAATTTTGCATGGTCATTGTAATTGGATGGTGGCGAATGACTGTGTGGTGAAGTGGAGCATAAACATTTCATTTTTTTTGATGTGCAAATGGTGCAGAGATTTATTATATAAATCATTGTTAAATAAAGAATTATCTGTGAAATCATGGATTCAATGTTTGAAGCTGCTTTGAAGCTGTCACTTCTTGAAACATACCATTTTTTCCGAAGACATTGGCAGAATTTTCAGTTTTGGATTTTGGTGTTTAATCATATGGCTTGTTTAGGAGTTAGACTTGTTTGCTGTGTGGTGTTTTGTTAACATTAGCTTGTTTGGTCTGCTGAAGACAAAGGAGTGCTCTTGTTATTCAGGTTTCTTTGGTTGATATCAGTAGAAGAGCTATCATGTCGTTAGTGCCCTTGTTTTGCGGTTGTGCATTGATCCAGTTACAGGAGAATATCTGTAGGTGACCATGTGTGGAGTTGGTGTGTTGCTTCCAATCCAATTTTTTCCCAATTGAAGATTTTAATTGCATACTGGTCAGCAATATGAACTAGAAGTTGTTACTTGTGTTTTCTTTTTTTGTTTGTGATTTGGGTTTGGTTAGTCTGGTGTTGTTTATCCTTTCAGGGAGGGTGTTTTGGGGTGATTTATATCATTTTTTACTTTTTAGTAGTATGCTACAAATGATTGTTGAGGTTTGTGATGTCATCATAGTTGTAATGACTCTCCTCTTTGTGATGCTTTTGCATGCTACTCTCTTTATTAAATTTTTGATTCTTTATTGTATTGAGTTAGAATACCCTTTATACTTTCTTTAATATATTTTATCTTATAAAAAAAAAAGCATATATGAGTATTTATAGATGTGTTGGGCATGTTATGTTGTATGTATGTGATATAATAAACTTAAATATACATTGAAACATAACTTTTTGAAATTACAACTCCTAAAAATTATAAATTTTTAAATGTAGAGAAACATGATTAAAAAGATACTATAAACCTAAAAATACGTAAGCATAAAAATATGTATAAACCAACTAATGTATGATAAAATGAAGGCTAATTTATACTTTTGGTCTCTTATTTTTATTTTAGGTTTCATTTTGGTCCCTCTTTTATTTTTTATTCCGAATTGGTCCCTTATCTTTATTTTAGATTTCAATGTGGTCTTTTCCGTTTAAATTGTAGTACGGAGAGGATCACATTGATATAACTTTTGTAAAATAAGAGACCATTTTGGAATAAAAAAAATAAAAGAGGAACCATATCGGAACAAAAAAAGGGATTACATTGATATAACTTTGCAAAATAAGGGACAAAATAAAAGAGGGATCACATTATTATAACTTTGCAAAATAAAGGACCATTGTGAAACAAAAAATAAAAGAGGGATCAAAACGAAACCTAAAATAAAGATAAGGGATCAAAAATATATTTTAGCCTAAAATGAATCAATAATTGAATTTACTATTGTATTTTCCAACACATATTTCTAAGGTAATCTGGTTCTTTGGTGGGTGCAATGGGATTTGAAATTGTATGGGTGACAATCAGAGGTATTTATATATGGAGCTAAATAGAGGATACGCGAAAATACTTCGTTCTCATCCAAAATGCTAAAAGATATCACCATATTTCTCATCCAAAATTTTCTTTCTTGACTTGTTTGAATATATTTTATACATCTATTTAACTTTTATAAAGATTTATGAAAAATAGCATCAAATTATGGAAACAATAGTTTTTTAGTTGATAGCATTTCTAATGATCAAATTTCATTACTATACTTTAAAATTATGGAGAATGCTAAGTTTGTACAGGAAAATAATATATTTATTATTCTAAGATATTATATATTTAGTTTTCCCATAAAAACATGTTTTTTTTTATTCCTTAAAGAGTGCTCTTAAGACAATCATTAGCAAGATTCTAAAATTATTTGTTATATATTGTACGTATTAATGCATTGATCTTATATGGATATTTAAAATATTTCTTCACTTTATTCAAAAAAAAATATTTCTTCACTATCCGGTTTTAAATTGTTACACTGATCTCTACCAAAAAATTAGAAAATGTTATTATATAGAAATATTGACAATTAAAGAAAAATATTTACATGATAAATAAAGAATAAATCCAATAAAAAATGTGACAATGAAAACAAATAACATCAAATCAAATCAAATATTCATTAAAAACTTAAGAATATTCATATCCCAACAATGATCTTGTAAATCAGAAATATATTATATATATTATTGCAAATGAATGTGTAATTCATAATATTAAGTGTTGAGAAAAAATCATTTGAATATGAACATAATTTTCGAGGTAGCTTTTGTCAAGAAATTATTTAAGGCCGCATACAAAAATGTATTCGGATTAGCTTACAAAAATAATAAAGAATCTAAAAAATTAAAATATAAGTCTACAAACATTTTAGAAGGCTTAAACCAGTTGTTTAGGTCGCCGAGAGTAAATAGTAGATATTTAAAATTTTAGTTAGAGTAAAATAAATATAAGAACCTATTTGGTACTTCATTACAAAAAAAATGGCATAATAGCGGTCAAACTTAGCGTCGGCCTCATGGCCTATGCTATTTTTGTAATCTAGCGTCGGCCAAATGGACACCGAACCATATGCATAAAGAGTGCATATAAACGTTTTGGAGAATGTACAAGGAAAAAATGGAGACATTAGCTTGGTTCAAGCACTAATTCAAAGAAAAGGTTGAAGTGAAGTTGGAAAGAAAAATTGATGTCTTCACATGGACAAAGGGGGAGAGTATCAATATGAAGAGAAGAGTTCTAAAAGTACTTGAGAGATTGTGAGGTAGGTAGATAAATAATATGTCCAAACACTCCTCAACAAAATTGTGTGGGCGGAAAGAATCGTCATATATAGTCGAAATTTGTAGAAGCATGTTGTATGTCAAGAATGTGTCCGGTAAATTCTAGGGCATGTGCATTAAAATTATAGCTCATGTCTTCACATTCCTTCTGTAAAAGGGTAAAACAATTTTCCAAGGCTCTAAATTGCCATAATACTGTCATCATATAAAAATGTTTCACCTTTAAACTTTGATATATCACAACATTGATGGTGAACATGAACACGTAATTTGCTTCTTACGAATCAAAGTGAAGCTATGGTTGAGGATACCTCAACCCAGAAAAGAGGGAGATTTGGGGGGATAAAAGCAATGGCAATCTCCATTGCTATCGCAATAACCATGCATGTTTTTTTGCAGACACATTTTGTTGCATTTCTCATTGTCGCATGCATTAATCACCACTGCTGGTGGTTCATAAACATAAACTGCATCCTTAGCGGTTATTTCAAGATCTGCGGCAAAGAAGATGGCAATGGATTACTCTGTTAATTTAATGAACAATAAACTGAACCTGTACGTTGTGGAAAACAGTCTCATACATCGTTATTCAAAGAACTAAACTCATTAGAATTTATTACACATAAAATAAACTCTAATATCTTGAAGTTATGGAAAGCAGTGCATACAAAAACCAATGGAAAGAAACAAGCAACAAGATGGAAAAATGAAATAGGGTTTTCATATCAATGATTTGGTTGCACATGTCATAGAAAAGAAAGGAAGGAAAAATAACCCTATTAATTCATTCTTTCTTTCTTCAAAACTTTACGCCTAGATAAATAGAGCATTAGCGACTAAAATTGTAAAAGAAATCACCATATTAACACAATTACCTACTTCATTCTCATCCAAAATGGTAAATGAGCAAATCATAATAATAACACACACTATAAGAAAAATGCTCGTTATCGATGGCCAAAAGCCGTCGACAAAACACCTAGTGACGTCAATAATGGCAGTTTTCCGACGGTTAACCGATGATCCCATTTTCGTCGGAAATAGAGTGCCAATAATTGTTACTGACAACTTTCATAATGTCATCGGTAATTTTCGATGGCCAGTACCGTCGGCGAGCCTTCGATACTTTCCAACAGCTCAAACCCTCAGTATATGCACCAGATTTACCAACAGGTTTGACATTAGTAATAGAAAAAATATATTTTAAAAAATAAAAAATAAAAAATGTTTATGCGTATATTACCAACGGCCTAGGTCATCGGTAATATTTTTGAACTTTTCTATAAATTAATAATAGTTTATTATTTATTATTTATCACCTATTAAATATTATAATTATATTTTACATTAATTTTTTAGTATTAATTACTTAATTAGAAATATAAATTAAATTAAATAGTTATTACATAATAAACATAATATAAGATAAAAGAAACTAAATTAATTAATAATGTAATAATGTAATTTTTAAAATGATAAAAATGTTAAAAAACCTAACAAAATAATCTAATAATCTCGATAAGGCGACTGTCACAACATAAGGTCTTCGTATGAATCTATCTCTTCGTCATCCTCCCTGGTGCGCTAGCTCGGCTGAGGCTGTAGGGGCGGCTGCTGTTGCTGTTGACCAAGCTGTTGCAATGTAACACCCTACTTTTATATGTGTTTTACCTGTGTTGTGTTACGGCTATTAATATGTTTGCATTTTTTGTTTTACCTGTGTTTAAGAAAATGTTTTTGAGGAAAATAAAATCATAGTTATAACTTACTACACCGTAGGAAACAATGGTTCGAATTTGGGATTGAAACTCAAACGGAACTCAGTCTGCATTTTGGCTGATAGTGTAGTTTTACACCGACTAGAAAACCCTAACTTGACCCTAAAAATAAAGATAGTGGTTTTGTGAATGCCTTGGGTGTTTTATGTCTGTTTGGTATGTTTTTGAATTTTTTTTTGGCACCAGAATGAAATATTAATATTTTATTTAATAACGACTTTTCGGGTAAGCATGCTAACCCGGATATCCAGAGAGACCCGGAATCAAGTTCAAAATAGCAGAGGAAGTAGAACACAAAAAAATGTGAGAGACATAAAAGTCAAATAAAGTGACCGACACGACACAAAGTTGATAAGTTATAACCTTTTTCTTTTCCTTTATCCCATGGATCAAAGTTGAAAAATATCTCTCCCCCTCTCTCTAAGTGCTACACAGCCGGCACTTCATATTTTCACCATTCCATTTCTTTCTAACAAACACAAAATCTTACTTGTTTTAGAGTTTTTAAGATCAAAGTTAGAGTTTTAGTTTTCTCTCCTTTGTTCTTGAGATTTCTTGAGTGTTCTTCACTTTCTCTCCATTTTCCCATCAACCAAGAGGTAAACTCTCTTGACTCAAGTTAGTAAACTTGTTCTTAGCTTCATTGTCTTGATATCTATTGTTTTATTTCAAGTTTCCTTTACCCCCTAGATTCATGGAAAAATCTCTAAAATTTTGTATGAGTTTGTTTTCGAAATTTTGATCATATTTTCACAATAGAAATATTTTTCTCTTCACGTTCATCCAAGAAATTTCTAAAAGGCCTAAACTTTGTTTTAGTATAAAAATTCGTAACTATTTGTAGGATTTGAATCAAATCTTGAAACTTGAGATTTAAGCTTTCATGGTTATCTTTAGGGTTTGAAAAACAAACATGTCTACATCCATTTTCCTTCTCATGGCCGAAAATAGTGCTCTCAGATTACCTTGTGGATTTTCCAAAAATTTCTAACTCCTTGCACAAATTGTTTTTAAAGTTCTTAAATTTGGTATTTAAGTTTCTATGGTCATTCCCTCTAAGCATACCAAAACTCAAAGTGAGCAAAATTTTCTTTCCCCTTGAACCCCTAAAAATCGTGACTTATCATAGGGTTTTTACCCTTGGTTTTGCTTACTTTTGACTTGAATAAAGGCTTGTTGATGAAGGATGTTGGTTGAAGTTGCTTTGTGTTGTTTTGGTTGTGGAGAAGAAGTATTGAAAGAGCAAAGAGGAGAAACCAACTTGCCTTCAAAAGGTAAAATGAGATTACTTATAACAATGAGTTTGATGGTCTCATTAGCTTGTTTGTTGGATGTGTTAGGTTGTTTCTTTGAAGTGATGTGATGATTTTATTTTGTGAATATACTATGTGTTCGGTATATATTTGATATGTTTGGTGAATATATGATTGAATGTTCAAATAATTTTTGTGATAATTATCTTGGATAGGATATATATATATAAAAGATTTAATGCTTATATATGTATATCTTGGATTGTGATTTCTTGACTGGATTGGTTGAGAGAGCATAACGTCGGCTATAGCTTGATAATGAAGACTAAAACACTTAAAAGTCTTAATCAAAGATTTTAAATTTTTTTTGGGATCAAAGAAAAATCTTAAGAATATTTTTGCCTTATCAAAGAAAGAACCTTTTAAAAATGTTAGATTTTTTCAAAAGAAAAAGTATCTTTTATGAAAGTTCATTCAAATGAAAATATTTAAAAAAATGTTTCGAAATGACGAAACATTTAGAAAAAACTTTTTAAAATAAAATTCTTTAGAAAATGAATTTCGAGGTTTTAGCTCTAGAAAACAACTTTATAAAGAAAAGATTTCTTGAAAATAGTTTTTCTTGGAAAATGCTTTCAGTTCATGCCAATGAGGTTTTGAGTTTTGTTTTTCCAAGTTTTATATATGAAAATAAAAATCGGAAGAAAAATGGTGATTACCCTTTCACTTTGTGAAGTCTGTAAACCTAGTGATCGAGATGTAACACCCCAGTTTTTGCCTGCTTGTTATAAAATGTTGTTATATATGTTATCCTTATTGTTATATATATGTTACATGTGTGGTTATGTTTGCGTTAGATGTTTAGGGACGTGTTATAGGGTAGTTAACCTTAGAACGAGCCATATCAGTGATCCTGACAGGACATGAAACACGCCCGTGCCAGTTGATCAGCACGCCCATGCTCTATGCACACACCAGAAACGCGTTTTGGGCCTTAGGTCGACCCGTTTCGCTCTAATCTTTTTTATACCTTTTTTGTTCGACCTAAAACTCATAACTGTCATTCCTAGAGTTAGAAACAGCCATTATTAACCTTTCTCTTGGCTTCCCATTGAATCCTTGAGAGTTCCCTAATCCTTGTTTGTGTGTTCTTCGTCAAGAACACATCCCTGTGGTATTTTTCCTTGCGTTTGGGGATAAGCTGCTAGCTTAGTGTTACTTTGAGATAAGGTAACCATCCCTGTTCATTATTTTCTTTGACTCCTTGAGTTTAGTGTTGAACCGTTTTCTCCCTGTCAAACTAGACTTCGTTGTTCATGTGTCAGTGCTGTGAACGGCAACGAGCAGATTAGTTCTTTAGGGATCTAATCGAGGTATGTTTATAACCCTTATGTTAATTCCTTTTTCTTTTATTTGTTTGGGGAATTAACTTATCCTTTTGTCTTGACCCTCTTGGTCAAAATTCGTTGAACCCGTTTGAAAGAGTCAAGTGTGAATCGTCATGCGAGGTATGGGGAGAAGAAATTAGTATAATATATAGGTTCTAGGATAGTGCAAGATAAGGATTAACCCATGACCTTATGTGTGTGCTATATGCCTTGGTTGATGTATGAATTGGTTATAGTTGTTTATACATGATATTAATTGTTTAAAAGACATAGCGATGTTAGCGCTAAGCCTAAAACTAGGATTAGTCTAATTGATGTGCATAAAACATAAAAGATGTTGATGATGGGTGAAATTGATGCCAATGGATTAGTTAAGAACCTTAGGATTGATATGGAGTGTTGAAATCTAGAGAAATCACTAAGTTCCCAGAATTGAAACGCTGTAACAGTGTTGAGCACGCCATTGTCGGAAAAATGAGAAAAGTGACGTTGTTTAGCACGCCTGTGCCAGTTGACCAGCACGCCCATGCTCAGGCAGTGCCACAGTCAGAATTAAGAAAACTTCATTGTTTTTAAATAAAAAAAGATTTAATAACCTTTTGAAGTAAAAATATGACATAAGGGATTATAAAACACGACCTTGAGAATAGCTAATGAACTAGGATAATGATATGACAAGATGTAATAATGGAGAGTTAATAAAGAGATTAATTAATAAGAAGATAATGTTATCGGTAACGACGCACTGTTACCAATATTGTTGGTTAACTCATTCTTCATGCTTAGTGGTCAAGATTGATGTTGATAAATCACTTTGATGCTTATTGGTCATAATTGATAGCCTGTGTTAGTGGTGTTAATGGAGGTGGTTGCCATGTTGTCTGTATGTTAGCATTGCATGCAACATGACATGATGCTGTTAGTTTGGGAGAAGTTACGATGATTGGGGAGTTTGTCCGAGAGTATGGCGAACTGGCCTTCCGCGGTCATTCATCCGAGTGTTAGGCGAATCAAGCGCATCTGTGGTGGTCCATCCGAGAGTAAGGTGGATCGGCTATCCAAGAGGTTCACCCGTGAGTTTGGTGAACTGCCGGCGTTGGTGCTTATTAGCCAATGTGGATATGTAATTCCGAAATCGTCTTCCGAAGTTAGTTATTGGATCCACATTGCTTATGGAGTAACGAAGTAGTTTTTACATCGCATAGCATATTATAATGTGATACGATGAAGTATGATTATGTTATGTATTATATTATGATGTTTTACATGTTGCATGATAATCTTGCTAACTGCTCTATTACCACTTATGTTTATACGTACAGTTCCTTACTCCCTATTATTATTGTTGTTGTTTTGCATGTACCTTTGGTTATGCAGAAGATGGTGAGCAGCCAATTGAGGAGTGATCCCGAGGAGATCGCTTGCTCATAGTATAGTTATTTTATGTTAGTTGTTTTTCCGATGTATTATCGGTAATGGTTATCAGCTCTAATATGTGACATCAGGATTTGGGTTGTTTAATGTTTATGTTTTTCGCAGTTTTTATTTATGTTTAAACGTTTTGGATCATGTGTTACTTGTTACCCTTTGGTTTAAATTTATGGATTTTATTTTATACGATTTATTTTATATTATCGTATGCTGGGTGGCGGGTGTCACACGAGACGTCGGGCTAGTATTTTGTGAGTTGAGCACTCGGACTACGCGTCCTGTGTTTTCGAATGAACGAGCTAAATGTCCTTTAAAATGAGTCATGGGCTATGTGCCTTGGCAAGAATGAATGAACGAGCATATGTGTTACGGAAAAGAGCAACACTCCAATGTGGTTGAGAATATGAGGCAGTTAAGACCACTAGCTTTATAGGGGTATCCTGTGTTTGAACTCCACAAAAAGGTCGAGGCGTAGTAACCCGTGCCGTGGAAATTGGCTGCCAAACACGGATGAACTCGATCAGAGACTGGATTATTTCATGATATGATTATGACGTGATACCCTTGAATAATTGGAAATCGAACCTAAATTTGAGAGGCCAACTCATGAGAACAATTGTGTTATGGGAGTGTTACGACCTATCACTCGATGAAGGGAAGTTAGGAATCTCTGGAGAATACAAAATAGAAAGATGATATTGGAGTCCTATGAATTTTTATAACTCATGGTGATGTTTGAGGATAAACCTTTTGTGTGAATTTATCTTATTGAGATATTATGTTATACAGATATCTTATTTAGATGCTGCACAGAGGTCCCCTCCGCCTTTCGGGGACGCTAACCATGGAGTTCCATGAAGGGAATGAAGAGGAAAAGGAGGAGGATCCCTCCGAAATCCTCTAGAAATCAAGAATGACTTTGGGGGTTTTTCCCAATGGCTATCATTAGCCCGACTAGCAGTGTAGTCTTTTCTTTTGAGGCAGTGGTACCTTAGTTGTTTTGGTCACGTATATCTGGCTTTAGAGTCTGCACCTTTTGATAGTAGACTATGATCTTTTCTATCAGTTGAAACCTTTATTTCAGGAACTTGTATGCTTCAACATGATACCTTTACGTTTTATGGATTTTATGTCTTGGTGTATGCTATGTGGTTTATTTCTCGCCCTTATGTTTTAGTTATCCTTTGTGAAGAAAAATTTTTAGACCCTCGTTTTCGAATGTAGTTAATCACTTAAAGTATTTTCCGAAAGCAACCAACGTTTTTATTTGTTTATGTTTTCCGCTTTGAGTTTGAGACGTAGTAATGAGGGGGTGTTACATGTAACATCTGCTTTTGTGTGGGCAACATGAGCTCCATCATCCACCTCATGCGGTGTTGCTAGCTCCTGCTCCAATCATTGCTCACGCGCTTCTCAGAAGCGACTTGTCTTCGCTTCAGCTCAGCAATCTGGTCGGACTCCTAAGAGCGGGAATTGCGGCTGGTGGACACTCTAGCACTAAGATTGGAGATACACGATGCCCCTTGCCGATACACGATGCCCCTTTCCGACAGTTGTCGGCAAGGTCTCCAGCCTATACAAGCGACCCCTTCTTCTTCTCACCAACAACCTCCGCCTAAACATGCAGCGCAAGCTGCTCTTCCTCCCCGAGGTCAACTGGGGTGCATGGGGAAGAGGATGCTCGCTGAGTCCTAGCCTGAGACATCCTCATCTAAAACTCTTCCTGTTATGCATAATCAAACACATGATGGACATATATAATATAAAATCAGATGTTTTGCAATTTAATCAGTTTATGCAAATATATCAACTTCTATTGAAAAATAATTTTTACCATGAAAAACAGTAGTTTGGGTAAGATTTAACAAACGCCCTCGTAATATCTCTATAAAATGGAGTGATAAAATCTTTGAAGGGATTTTTTAAAATGTAATTTTGCATACAAATTCCATTGTTACATTTGTTTTACACATGGTATTGGAAAGTTATTTTGGACTCCAAATAATTTCAACGGGGAAGATTTATTTAATGGGCCAAAATTCTTTCCATACTTAATTTTTCTATTCATAAGATTTGAACGTGAAAATTTACTTCAAGAAAATCGAACTCCTTAGTATTTGGATGGACCAGTGTTAACATTCATTCTTAATTTTTACACTAAACCTCCCTTACTTCAGTTCTCGAAAAATTACCATATTGTCATATATGAGCCTGTTTGATAAAATTAGTTGTTAGTGGATAAGCTAACTGATAGCGGATAGCGGATGAGGTAGCTGATAGCGGATAAGCTAGCTTATTTTCTGTGAAAGTGTTTTGTAAAACTAACGGTTGAACTAGCTGAAAAATATAAAATGACATAAAAAGACATCTTCATTAATGATTTTACATAAAAGAGAGAAGAAAATAAAGATAGAATTAAATAAACATAATAAGGATAAAAGTGAAAAGAAAAATGAAACGCTATAATCTCAAACGCTACTTCAAGTAGCGTTTTGAAAAAATGCTATAAGCTCGTGAAAAAACGCTATAAGCTCGTGACAGATGCGCTTATCAAACGGGGGTACTTTCTCATCCGATATAAGTTATCCGCTATAAGTTCGTTGAAGTGTCTTGTCAAACAGGCTGTAAGTCTTTGAAAATCTTTTATCACCAATTAAGTTTTTTTAAAGAATTAAAATGTTACCACATCGATTCTTCTAAGAACTTAAATGGTGATAAAAAATTTAAATTTAACACGTTTTAAATATTTCAAGGATTTTATTGATGACAAAAAAACTTTGAAAGACTCATCTCCCAAGACCATAATCTATTAAAATTGAGGTTTACTCTATTTTTTTTTATGAATCACCGTAATTAGGACATTTGACTCCTCGATCGGCAGCTTAGAGTAGTGAATTAACCCTTAATTTTTACAATACCCCAACTAGAGTGTCTGCTACTATGATTCGAATTTGTGTTCTCCTCCTTATGAGGTCAAGATGCTTACTACTTGATCAACACTTTGTTGATAAGTTTAGTCTAAATTTTATAAAGTTAAAAAATAAGAGTGAAGGTCTAAATTGGTCCCTAAAAAATTTTGCAAACCCACTTTTAGTTTCTGAAAATAATAAATTAACCATTTACTCTCTCAAATTTACAAATCTGAGACATTTTAGTCCATCACTTCAGTTCCAACGTTTTTTTACTTGCCTATGTGTCCTATTAACCATCGTACCTGACTCGTTGGTGGTCTTGCGTTGCCTATGACGAATTTCCTTTTTGGAACACGAATAAAAAATTGAAAAACATGCACAATTTTAAAACCCAAATACTTGATAATTGTGCATTTTTTTTACTTTTCATTAATTTTTATGATGGAAATTGATCATTAACTACACAAGATCACTAACAGGTAAAATATGATGGTTAATTGGATACATAGATAAATAAATAGATATCGAAACTAAATATAGGGATTAATATGATCTGTTTTTATAAATTTAAGGGATTAAATAATTAATTTTTTTCAAGGATTGAAATTTTAAGACCAATGTGGGCTATACTAAAAAAAACAATGAGCAGAGCGCGGTTAAAGTGCACGCGAAAGGTGAGCGCGTGAAATCAAGCGAGTGGCATTTGGCACATTAGGAGCTGAATGAAATGATTCTTTCCTCGTCTACCACTTCTTCCTTCCCTCAATGTTATTACAACCATCCCTCTCTCTCTTCTGCAACGATTTCGGGTTCGTTTCCGATTCCCAATTTTGCTGTTGTTCTTCGTTTTCTTTCACTGTTTATTAAACCTTTTCAACTTCTTTCTTCTGGATACAGTGTAGTTGTGGTAGCTCTCAAGTTTGGGGGCCAATTGGTACTCTTCTTGTTGGTTTTCCCCTTTTCTATGGCATCTCTTGTTGTTTATCTGATTCTAGCAATGCATGTGTTCACCCAATTGGAGCTCTTAAGAGCTGCAATTAGGGTTCTTGGTGTTGCTAATGTCATTGATTGTTCATTCTAATTGGTTTGGAATGAGTCTTTTGCTGCTTGGTATCCAACTGTTAACAAAGTTATGGTTTTGATTTTTGGTACATTGAAATTTGAAATTACAAGCTCGTTGGGCCGAATTTATGTTTTTTACTTGGTTTTTGTTTTGTTTGGTGTCGTGGAAGCTAAGAGAAAGTTTGAGTTTTTGAGTGATTCTGTTGAAAATTTTGCATTTTTGGGTTTTATTTATCCCTTGTTCTAACTTGATTGATTTTGGGTGTTTTTGCTTATATGTCTTAATTCTTCTTTAACTGCTGCAGGGCTTTCTGGATATGCATCTCATTATCCCCAACAATGTCAGTGAATTGAGCAGAAAGATTTTTTTTTCTTTGGGTCTGTTGATTGTATTGTATTGTATATGTATATAGGGGATTAGGCTGTTCAATCGTTGATGGTTGAGTGTGTCATTAGTACAATCTAATTTTGTGTTGTCCAGATACTTTTGCGATATGGAAAAGTGAGTAGTTTTTGTAGACAATGATTTGTTACTATCTTTGTTGTGGTTGTTCTAGTGTTGTTTTATCATATTGAAGAATTCAAGGCATAATCAGCAAAAAAAGAACTGAATTCTATTGGATGGGTAATAAATTTGGGAGGAAGAGACATGTAGTAGACGAAAAATATACGAGGCCACAAGGGCTGTATAATCATAAAGATGTGGATCATAAGAAGCTGAGGAAGCTAATACTCGAATCAAAGCTTGCACCTTGCTATCCTGGAGAAGAAGAGAATGCCTACGACCGTGAAGAGTGCCCAATTTGCTTTCTGGTCTCTTTTCTATCTTATACCTTCATATTTGTTTCTTTGCACTTATTACTGTACATGGACTGTTTTCACTTCCTTTTTCCTTGAAGTCTGTTCCAAGTTGTAAACTTCATGCATTCCTTTTCTAATCATCCCATTCCATTGTTTTTTCTCCTTAATTTAGTATTATCCAAGTCTAAACCGATCAAGATGTTGCATGAAGAGCATTTGTACAGGTAATTATTTGGTTATCTTCTCTGGTTATATACTCTGTCATTAGAATTTGTATGCAATCTGATTAATTTACTTTTATCAGAGTGCTTTTTGCAGATGAAAGTTCCAAATTCAACTCGGCCTACACAGTATCCTGCATTTCTAGTTGTTTGCCATCAATATAAAGACATAAATCATAGTTGTATTTTTCGGGTGACTTCCATCTTTTTTTGCTTTCATATTAGAATAATTGCTTGCCTTAACAACATGAGATGTCCCTTCTGCAAAACAGTAAACTATGCTGTGGAGTATCGTGGTGTGAAATCGAAAGAAGAAAAGGGATTGGAGCAGATAGTAAGTTGTTATCTGCCATGATTATTGTCTTTATGAATACATTTTCTGAAATATTTAACAATGAATTGTGATGCACTTACGTACTCTTAATTATTCAGGAAGAGCAACGTGTAATAGAAGCAAAAATTAGGATGCAGCAGCAGGAACTTCAGGATGAAGAGGAAAGAATGCATAAAAGACAAGAAGCAAGTTCTGCAAATATGAATGTGGCAGTTGCAGATGTTGAATACAGCTCAAATGCAGGTAGTCTTCCATTACAGTTCTGGATTTTTTCATCTGTATTTGTCTATGTGACTGATCCTAGTTGTATAAATTTTCTTTCGTTTCAATTTTGTAGTGGCTGCATCTTCAATTTCTGTTGTTGAACATGAGGAAATTGTTTCTTCTCAAGGCTCGTGTGCCACCTCAATGGTTAGACCACCTCCATCTGCTAGAACCAATAGGTATGCTAGCTTTCTTTGCTTTTCCTTTTTTCCCAATTTTTTCTTATTATGTCTCTTAATGGTTCTGTTTCCAATTTTGTCTCACTAAATTATGGTACTAAATATTGAAAAATCAATGAGGGAGAAAATGAGTTGACATGTGTAATTGCTGAAAAGTTGTATGAGGATTTAACTTTGCTTCATACTGATCCTGATCGTTTTGTGTGATATATTTCTCAATAATATTCTGCCTTTTAGGTTATATTATGTTCATTGCATCATCAAGTATCGAGTCTGTTACAAATTGAGACACACTATCCTTCTTGATCTAGTCTGAACACTAAACTGAGTCAATCACCTGTACCTGTAGTTGAAGGTGTTTTAAACCCATAATGTTATGAGGAGCATACCTATTCTGCTCACTACAATTATAACATGACAAAGTTTAACTATCTGAAGGGCATTAGTCCATATATGAGCTGAACACAATTCATAAATTAATGGAAGAGTTGGTGTTGCTTGGGTCTGTAAGTTAGTGTTTAACTACTATCACTTGCATAAAATTAAGTGCCGAACCTCTCCCTGAAAGATGCTGTGTTCAGGTAATTCTTTAAGGCATTTAAGCTCAGCTGAGCTGCATTTGTAGCTAGACTCCTTGTTTAAGCTTGTTTATGGGAGTATGTTATCAGCTTACAAGCGGTTTGAACTTATGTATTTGACAGTGTTGAAATGCGCTATCCATATAATTGTCTGATTTTAGTGGTGATTTGGATCATAAAAATCTAATATGATACAGGAGACATCTACTTGTTTTTATCGTTTGTCAAACGTTGGTAAGACATTATTTTCTAACACTTAAATTTTAATTTAAAAAACCGCCTTAGATGCTTCAATTAACATGAAGTATTTGATTAATATAAGATCTTTGCTATAAATTTCACATTGTTTTCATTTAAATCCTAAAACGTAAGAACTTGATCATTTTAGCACATGACCTGAGTATTAAGGGGATTGAATGATCCCAAGGTATATTGTGGCGATTGTTAAGACTTAAGAGATAGTCTTATTGAACAAGAAGTGCAACAAGTCTTTGAATCTTGAATCGTATCATACGGGAACGGTGTTGGTTTTTTTTCCTGCATCCGTGCATCATTTCTTATGGTGAATTATATGTAGAATTGATGACTGAAGATGCAGTTTGGTTTTGTTTGATAGTATTGGACTTATTGGTATCTCATATAGGCTTTGTCATGAACACCTGTTAACGTGTGGTCCAGCAGTGAAGTCCAAGGAAGCACAGATAGTTTAAAATGGTTGCGATGTTGGTATTCGATAGTCCTAGCCTGCATGGGTCCATCATTTTTTTTTTTGGAACTTCTGTGCCAATGTGGGTGAGATATCATAAGAATTGGATAAATGATAGTCTTCTATTGTGTCTACAATGACTAATGCAAGCTAATGGCATCCAACTTGATGCTCTTATTGTTACTCAGCTGAAGAGAAAACTCTTTTCTCCACTTTCCCCCTCAATCATAGATTGGCCTAATCATTATTTTTTATTTATGATAGTTTTATATTTTTTTATGAGATGTGTTGATATTGTTGATATGTTTTAGATATGTTCTAATATCTTTATATTTGGTGTTGATATGATCTGATTTATTTTTAGTTTCCTAGTTTCCAGGTAAACAGGAGACATGGTCAATCCCTAAAATCAAGGGATTTGACATTTTTTATTTTGTAAATCCTATTCTATAAAATCAGAGGGCTGAGAGGGTTTCTCTTAAGCTATTCAAGCATCATAAGTTGGTATCTAGAGCTAGGGTTCGATCCGGTCAAGAACCGTTTTCCGGCGACCACTTTTCCGAGGACCGTCTCCGATCACCAAAGTAAGGTAACCGGAGACCTCAGAAACAGCCGAGGAGTTTCTTCCAAGAAGACCCGTCACCGTCCGCTGCAGCACGCATCGTCATGCGCCAGCTGTGTCCGCTGCTTTGCATCATGTGTGAGGTCCACGCGCCGTTTAGACTGCGCATCTCTTCTGCCCATTTCTCCGACGTCCTTTGCCTCTGTTCTGGGGGTCAGAAGTCAATTCCGGACGGTTTCTATCGTCTTCCTCTCGTAATGCCCATTGTCTCGTCTCATGCCACTTCTTTCTTATCTTTAGTTTATGAATACAAGGAGTAGCTTCAACTTCAGGCAATTCAACATGGTTCGCCAACTATGGTTCATACTGGAAATCCTACGGTTTGTCTTTCTCATTCATCTCTTGTTAGTACCTGATTTTTGGATTTTGGTGCTTCTGATCATATAGCTGGTAACCCTTCTCTCTTTTCTACTTTATCCTCTACCAAAACACCACATCACATCACCCTTGCTAATGGCTCTAAAACACTAGCCACTGGCATTGGTCAAGCTTCACCTCTTCCTCTTCCTCTTTAAATTCGGTCTTATTTATACTTGGATGTCCTTTTAATTTACAACCTCCACATTCCACCATATATGTTGCCACAGAATCGTCTAGTCTTCTTCACCGTCGTTTGGGTCATCCGAATTGGAATAAATTAAAGAAAATGGTTCCTCATCTCTCTCATCCATAGTCAATGGAGTGTGAGGTGTGTCAACTTAAAAACACATGTTCGTGCGTCCTTTCCAAGTAAGGTTACTGGTCATGCGGAGTCTCCTTTTAGTCTTGTTCATTCTGATGTTTGGGGGGCTAGTCGTATTTCTTCAGCCTATATAGGTATTTTGTTACTTTTATTGATGACTTTTTTCGATACCTGATTATTTTAAATGAAAAAGCGTTCTGAGATTTTTATTGTTTTCAAAATTTTTGTACTGGGATACACAATCAATATGGCCAAACTATTCGTATCCTATACAGTGATAATGCCAAAGAGTACTTTTCTGCCCCATTTAACTCCTTCATGGTATAGTTCATCAATCGATTTGTCCTCACACACCTCAACAAAATGGTGTGGCTGAACGCAAACATCGTCATCTCATTGAGACAGCTCATACTCTCTTTTTACATTCTAATGTTCCCTTAAAATTTTGGAGTGATGCTGTTCTCACCGTAGGATATTTAATAAATCGTATGTCATCTTTGGTTATCACTAACCAGGCTCCTCACTCTCTTTTATGTCCTCAGGCACCTCTTTATACTGTTCCTCCTCGTGTTTTTTGTTCCACTTGTTTTGTCCATAATGTTGCTGTAGGTCTTGATTAACTTCCTGCCCGTGCAATTAAGTGTGTCTTCCTTGGTTATTCTCGAGTTCAAAAGGGGTACAAGTGTTATTCTCCGTCCACCAATCGTTCTTACATCTCCGCAGATGTCGCCTTTTTCGAGGATACACCTTATTTTGTGTTAGGGCCCAGCCCAATAGGAAATAAAGAGAATTGTAATAGTTAGTTAGTTAGAGGGGATTAGTTAGTAGTAGGCAGTTAGAGTAGAGCCTATAAATAAACCCTCCAAAATGTAATTAGGATGCATATTGAATCATTGAGTTTTGGCTGGATTTTCCGGTGTGAAAGGAGAGTGCTCCTTTGGGTACACTTGTGTGCATTTCTTTTCCCTGTTCTTTCTTTCTCTATACTTTTTCATTCTGTTACTATTGTTGAATTCCTTCCTTTCCCAAAGAAGGGTTCCTAACAATTGGTCCGACCTGCCGGATACTTCGAGGGAGAGCCAGTATGCCGGAGATGGAGGACAGATGGATGGCGCTGCCGAAGTTTACAGGAACAGATCCTGTTGGGTGGATCGTTAAAGCTGAAAAATTGTTTGAGGTTCAAGAAATCCCTTCATTCAATAAGTTGCAGTGGGCATTCATGAGGATGGAGGATGGTGTGGCGATGCGATGGTTTCATTCTTGGAGCCAAGAGACCCAAGATTTAGTTCGAGAGTCATTTTCAACCGCATTGATCAAAAAGTGCCAACCAGATTTAGGGGCTGTTCTTCAAGTTTCAGGAGATGAGAAGCAAGATAATAGAGGCCGTGTTGATAAGGACGAAGTTGAAACACCTTGTTCTTGGATGAAGAAGGTGGAATTACCCACTTTTGAAGGAAGTATAGAGACGAAAGCAGAAATGCACCAAGAGATGCAAGAACCCGATGGTGAGGAAGGAGGAGTGGTTGACCCGGGGATACTGCATATTGAGGCCGAAAATATAGAAGGTGAAATCAAGGTGGAAATAGAAGGTGGAGATGCAAGTGTGCTTCCCCGTTTCCAAAACTCAGACCCGATAGAGATGATGACGGGAGAACCCCATAAAAAGATAGTCTCAAGGGAACGAAGACCACCGCTGTTATGGTTGTGGCTTGGTGACGTCATGTTGGTGAAGATGGCTTACCACCCACACTCGATGGTTGAGCATGGGCAGCAATTTCCTTTGGGGACAGGAAGAGATCGGAGTTGGAGAAGCCCGTTCCGCTCAAGGCCACCGCCTGAACCGCCAAATCTGGGGGACGATCTGCAGCCGCTGGAAAAGAAAAGGCCGCCGCGGGAGCCACCTGATGAACCGCCGGTCTCAAACTCACATGCAGCGGCACTCGCGATGATTCTGAAGAAGGGAAAGAGAAGTTTAGGAGAGGGCCGCTCAGCCTAATAACACCGCCAAAACCGCCTGACCCACCGCCACCGGAACCGCCTGACCCATCGCCACCAGAACTTCCTGCCTTGCTACAGCCGGAGTCGTCAGTTCTGGTGCCATCTGATGCGCCGCAGTTAGAACCGCCTGCCTTAAGCCCACACGTGGCGGCGGGTGTGTTGTTCTTAGCTAAGCTGCCATGGTGGGCCATCGCGCACAGTCTTAGAAAAGACAAATGGTTTTTATTGCTGGAAATCACTATGATGGAGAAAGTACAAGGGGCAAAACTGGTATTCGGCAAAAAAGGCTCTATTGTTGACCTAATGGGCCAGGCCCAGATCTGTTTTGGTCATGGGATGCCTGAGGCAGGTGTAAAAGGGAAATGGGGTCACTTAAGTTCAATTTTTAACCTAATTGGCCAAACCCAAGTCTGGAGATCAGCACTATAATGTTAAAGTTCAAAATGGGCCTTATTTGATCCTCCAGCAGATTGGTACTGTTGCACTTCAGCAAGGGAGATTTTTTTTCTTCCCAAAATCAGGTTCTACATTTCTATTCCAACCTTGAGGACAAGGTTGTTTTTTGGGAGGACAGTATTGTTAGGGCCCAGCCC
The DNA here is from genome assembly GCA_039655645.1 of Ammopiptanthus mongolicus. NCBI lineage: Eukaryota > Viridiplantae > Streptophyta > Magnoliopsida > Fabales > Fabaceae > Ammopiptanthus > Ammopiptanthus mongolicus. Next base: position 13,947,532 of record CM077351.1, on the reverse strand, counting down.
ACTAGGAAATAAAGAGAATTGTAATAGTTAGTTAGTTAGAGGGGATTTGTTAGCAGTAGGCAGTTAGAGTAGAGCCTATAAATAAACCCTCCAAAATGTAATTAGGATGCATATTGAATCATTGAGTTTTGACTGGATTTTCCCGTGTGAAAGGAGAGTGCTCCTTTGGGTACACTTGTGTACATTTCTTTTCCCTGTTCTTTCTTTCTCTATTCTTTTTTCTATTTTTCTGTTACTATTGTTGAATTCCTTCCTTTCCCAAAGAAGGGTTCCTAACATTTTGTCTCGTCAGTCATGCCAGAATCTGTCTCTCAGGTATTACCTGTTCCTTTATTCAACTATCCTGCGTCACATATTCCAGCCAATCCACCAGAGGTTGTCCCTATTGTTCCCAAGTATCCCATTCAGCCTTTTCATCTCCATTACCAGCATCGTCCACATTCCACGACTCCAGAGGCTTCCCCTATTATGGACACCAGTGACTCACCTCCTACTCCTTCGTCCCCGTCGACTCCGGCCCAACCTGAGTCTTTCGTTGACCTTCCCATCGCTTTTCACAAAGGTACTCGTTCTTCTCGCAATCCTCATCCTGGTGATAACTTTTTGAGTTATCAATGTTTATCTTCTTCCCATGTTGCCTTTGTATATGCTATGTCGTCCATTTCTATTCCTAAAACTATTCAGGAAACACTATCCCATCCAGGATGGCGATAGGCTATGATTGATGAGATGATAGCCTTGGACTCTAACCATACTGGACTCTTGTCCCTCTCTTCATGGGAAGTTTACTGTTGGCTGTCGTTGGGTATTTAATGCCAAGGTTGGTCCCAATGGGACAATGCATCGTTTGAAGGCCCGTCTTGTGGCCAAAGGATGCACTCAGATTTATGGTCTTAATTATGGTGATACATTTTTTCTTGTTGCCAAAATAGCCTCTGTTCGTCTCTTTTTAGCCATGGCTGCTATATATTGTTGGCCTTTATATCCGCTGGACATTAAAAATGCCTTTTTACATGGCGATTTGGGCGATGAGATTTATATGGAGCAACCACCAGGGTTTATTGCTCAGGGGGAGTCAGGTCTTGTTTGCAAATTCAGGAAGTCATTATATGGGTTGAAATAGTCTCCTCGAGCTTGGTTTGGGTGGTTTAGCAAAGTCATACGACAGTTTGGTATCATTTGAAGTGAGGTTGACCACTTTGTCTTCTATAAACATTTTCTGTCTAAGAAAGTCATTTATCTTGTAGTCTATGTGGACAATATTGTAATCACAGGTGATGATCTTGAAAGGATCGCTAGACTAAAACAACATCTATTTCAACACTTCCAAACCAAAGATTTGGGTAGGTTACGATACTTCCTTGGTATTGAGGTTGCTCGATCAAAAACAGGCATATCCATTCTCAAAGGAAGTATGCACATGATATTCCGGAAGAAATTGGGATGTTGGATTGTAAGCCAGTTGAAACTCCTATGGATCCGAATGTTAAGCTTATGCCAAATCAGGGGGAGATGTACTCAAACCCAGGCAGATATCAGAGGTTAGTGGGAAAATTGAATTATCTCACCATAACCATACTAGATATATCCTTTGCTGTCAATGTTGTTAGTCACTTTCTTAACTCCCCTTGTCATAGTCATTGGGATGCAGTAACCCGCATTTTAAGGTATATTAAGGGATCTCCTGGTAAAGGGGCTAATCTATGAAAACAGAGGTCACACAGACATTGGTGCCTATACAAATGTAGATTGGGCAGGGTCTCCTAGTGATAGGAGGTCAACGTCTAGATATTGTGTTTTCATTGGGGGTAATCTATTTCTTGGAATAGTAAGAAGCAGGTTGTAGTTGCAAGATCGAGTGCAGAAGCAGAATATCGAGCCATGACTCTCACTACATGTGAACTTATATGGCTAAAACATTTACTTCAAGAGTTAAAGTTTTGCGAGATAGGTTCGATGCAACTGATTTGTGATAATTAAGCAACTTTGCACATTGCCTCTAATTCTTTCTTTCATAAACGAACTAAACATATAGAGATCGATTGTCATTTCTTCCGGGACAAGATTCTTTCAAAGGAGCTCCACACTTCATTCGTCAACTCTAATGATCCACTTGCAGATATTTTCACCAAGTCTTTGTGAGGTTCACGGATAACATATATATGTAACAAGCATGGTGCTTATGACATCTATGCACCATCTTTAGGGGGAGTGCTGTTGTTGTTGATATGTTTTAGATATGGTCTGATATTTTTATATTTGGTTATGATCTGATTTATTTTTAGTTTTCTAGTTTCCTTGTAAATAGGAGATATGGTCAATCCCTAAAATCAAGGGATTTGACATTGTGCATTCTGTAAATCCTATTCTATAAAATCAGAGGGCTGAGAGGCTTCTCTTAAGCTATTCAAGCATCATAAGTAGATGATATATATAATATTTGATATATACTTTTTGTTGTATCCTGCCTTATCTGTATCATAATTTTTTAGGAAATCCTGTATCTTCGTATTGTACAAGTGTTGTATCTGATACCCATATCTGCTGTATCCATGCATCGTAGGTGGAGCACCAACTCTTTCTATTTGGCCATTCAGGCTGATGTCTTATTAAACAAGTGTTAATTTCTTTTGTTTGATGGGGCTATAAGTGCATGATTTCTTTCGTATATTGTATTTTGGAAACTACATTTTTTGGACTTACCCTATATTATGTTTCCAATTATGAAAACTGCAGAGATGATGAATTTGATGTCGATCTTGAGGACATTATGGTCATGGAAGCAATCTGGCTTTCCATTCAGGTGAAGACATTTGTTTGAATATTCTTATCTTTAAGTTATTGAAGATTGAGTTTATTGTTAAAATTGAAGATAATCACTCCTTTGTAATAAAGTAGTTTACAACTTGTTTTTAATTGTTTTAACCACACACCGTTTGTTTGGTGCCTAGTTGTCAATCAAACTTGAAATTGTTCATTTCAGTTTATTTTGCTCCAGTTCTGTAAAGCAATGATGAAAATAAATAAGCAAATTTTTCCAAAGGAGTGCAATATTTCTTTTATTACAAGGATGAAAGAAATATATGAAGGTTCAGAATTGAGCTAGGCCCACAGGTTTTAAATATTAAAATAAATGGTAACTCCTAAATGACAGCAGAAAAGATTCCTTTACATTTAAACTTCTTTAGTTTTAGGTAGCATCATTTATACCTTATATATGAATACTCATGCAACTAAATAGTTTTCAATATATATGCCCATGCAGTGTGAGGCACTTATGGTTTGCCTTCTGCTGTGTTGCTTTGTCCTTGTGATATCCTGGGGTGGCGCATAGTACATTGAGAGGGAGCCTTGGCCTCCCTCAAATTTTTTAGAATCTTGTATTTTACATGCATTTTTTCCCTGAACCTGCCCCCCTCATATTGTGGTATGTCCTATGGTCTTGTTCCACCACGGGTGATGTCATGTCTTATTCATGTTTGTCTATACCCCATGGCTTTCGACCAACCCTTTCATTAAAATATAGCACCTTTGTGTGAATGTATATTCTTATTGTGGTCAGGGAGCTTAAAAACCAGGATTTGCATCTAATGGGCTAAGTGGAGAACAACATAAGTAGATGTGACACATCTTGATCCAAAACCTTGAAGCACTAGGTCTATAGGTCCATCCACTTATATGCCCTTCAACTTGTCCATTCTTTTCCAATATGGGACTTCTGCACCTACATCCTACGCACACATAATTCAAAACAATCTTCCGCTTAAGTGGGAGGAGTCCTTCAATACAGCTAATCCCTCTTGAAGGGAAGCCTTTCGAGTATTTGATGATGTCACCTAGAGCCCATCCCGCATCCAAATCGGGCTATAGATGCTCTTCATACTTGTACCACAGTTGTCCATCATCTATAACGGAACATGCCGCCTAGCCTAGCCTCCACATTGCTAGGAAGACTTTCGAAACAATGGACTTCACACATGGATCCACTAACTACTGCCTTCTCTCCAATACTTGTCCTAGCCCAACCATCGGGTGTGATACCATATTAGAGTAATTGCCCCACCTCAAAAGCTAGCTCATATGGGGAGGGTTGCCCAAGTCATTTAAATGAATCTTTACTCATCGACGTGGGACTCTGTTAACATATATCAAATCTTGATCCTGTGAATTAAGTAGTGTGTTTGGTTCAGTTTGGGAAAAAGCTTGTCTCTTCTAGGGTTTTGGGATTCTAAACGGAAAACCAACCATGCTTTTAGGGGTCTTTAATGTAAATTACACGGTTATAAGATATAATAATTATGACAGACAGCCTCACAGATCTATATATATAGCTCAACTAGGTAACTCATGCTTAATCTGTTTTGGAAAAAAATAAAAAAGTTATTCATGCTTAAGTAATTATAGGTTCTTATGCATTAAGTTTGAATACAAGTCAGCATCTTGTTAGCTTGCAGTAGCACTCTAAACCAAAGGCCCATGCCCATCATCTATTATAGTATGATTTTGGTTAACCTTTAGATTTCTTGGTAAAAGGACCATACCGTGCAACCTAACTCTTTCCTTTCTTTTTTCTTGGCTTGCATTGTGGCCTGTTTATTTGATGATTCTGATTGACTCAAAATATACATTACACTACAGGAGAACGGCAGGCAGAGGAATTTTTCTTTTGCTGATGCTACTTCCGGACAATACACGGCCGATGGTCGTTATGTTTCATCTGTCACGGGACCACAGACAGGTTCATCCTCATCTCCATCTGGGGGTCTTGCTTGTGCCATTGCAGCTCTTGCTGAGCGTCAGCAAATCACTGGAGATTCATCTACGAGCTCCACCAATGAAAATACATCATTCAATATGCTACAAGGTTCCAGAAGGTTTTATAACAGACTTGGTAGAGATATGGTTAGTTTTCCGCCTACAGGCAACCTCAATGAGGTGCCACCTGCTGATACCGTGGCTATGACTAGGGGTCATGGTGAATGGAACATAGGCCATGGACCACAGGTGGCTGAAACAGCAACTAGCTATGCAAGCTCTGTTGCAGCAGCAGAAGGTGGCGAACTATCTTCTTTGCCACAATCTGATGAAATTGATGGCAGCCTTCAAAGTGCCACAGACCCCATTGTTCCTGAAAGTTTTGAGGAGCAGATGATGCTAGCTATGGCTGTCTCTCTAGCTGAAGCTCGAGCGATGTCAGACGGACATGGTGCTTCTTGGCAGTAGTTTTTGGTCGAGGTACCGGTTTAATCTTTGGTAAATGGGTGATGCTTGCTGTGGCTGTTTTGCCAGCCGAGTCCTGGGGTAGGAGTTTGAGCGAAGTTCACAACATGTTGTGTGCAATTTGTTCAAGGATCAGGTAGTGATTCTATTCTCACACGAATTTATATATATAGATGCCAAAAGCAAACTAGTGATTCTAGCCCGTGAAAGGTTGCTGCTTATGCCATTTTTTCTAAAAATATATTGTGTTTGATCTTTGATGACCTCTCCCTGCCCTCATTAGTTTTCTGTAAATAGCATTTTAAAGTTTCAATTGTCCTTAATAGATCAACAAGGAAAGAAATTAAATTTCCATGTCAGTGAAATTTATGTCTGGTATCCTTTGAGATCTGAGTATATTGAAGTTATGCCTGCAGCCTGTAGGGCGTGACTGGACCTAAAATATCTGTGGAATTTCGCATAAATTGTCTGAACTAATGAACTATAGAGTAACCATGTTCGTCAATGTTAGAAATGCATCCTTACTACGCTGATGTTAGTATGTTGGTTAGATGCATGGGGTCGATTCGGTAGCTTTAAACGAGGATTCTCAATCCAGCTACACTTTATTTTTTTTTTTCTTTCTTTTTTTCTCACCCTATTCGGTGAAATGCAAAGGCGGGTTTAGTTCTCAGTAAACTGTTTTAAGTCACCAGTCTAATGGATGGTAAGCTGTACAGCTTCCTTGTGAAGCAGCTCTCTCTATAGAGAGAGAGAGAGAGAGAGAGAGAGAGAGAGAGTTGTATGTGACTTTCATAAGTTAGAGACATCTTATTATTATTTGGGGATGAAGGATGAGTTTTGACGCAATGGTAAGGTTGTTTCTGACTTGAAGATCACGGTTTCAAATCCTGGAGACGACCTTTGTTTGCGAAGGTAAGATTGCATATATCTACCTTTTTCAGACCTTACTAGATAGGAGCCTCAATGACATTTGTGTCATGATTCATTACTACTTTTTTATGCATCTTTTAAATCAACTATAAATTTTATAGTAGAACACTTTTTTTTTAGAAACTGTTAGTTGAAGTGACAACATATCTTAACCATATAATTGGTATCACAAAAAAAAAAAAAAAACTATCTTAAAATACATTTTATTTGACAACACAATGTATCACATGAAAATAAATATTTCTAATATCACCAATTTGCTATCTCAGTATGAAATTTTAGTAATCATTGCAAATAACTTCGTTATAAAAGCTATATAATTTGTTATATACTGCTTTACATTGATAATTAACATGTTAAGCACCTAAACCTATACAATACCCCAAATACGTAAATAGATTATTATATCAATTTGGTATGCTTTAACATTCAATTCATTTTCAATAATATGTTGAACTATATTTTTAAGTTTAACGTCATTGATGCTTTCTTGAGGGGTAATTAATAGGGGTGGACTCAGGTTGGATCGGGTTTAGGGGAGAATTTGGATTTGAACTGATCAAGTTTGATTGGTTAGGGTCACTTTGGGTTTGTGAAAAATTCTTGTAACATGAACCAAACCAACCTGATCACATTCGGGTTGGGTCGGGTCATCGGCTTTGACACTAAAATAAAAATCGAAAATGATTGAAAAATTAGAAAAAAAAACAAAGTATTAAACTTTATTTAATCACCAACAATAATTCAGCAATGTAGCCACCTTGGGATCTGAATTATTTTCATTCATTTCTGCACTTGCATTGCACCCACCAAACATGACGAGGCCAAAGATCTATCTCTTCGGTGATTCAATCACTGAATGGTCTTTCACTGTGAGATGATGGGGTGCTTCTCTTGCCGACCATTTCTCTTGCACGATATTCATTTCTTCTTTTTTTGTTGCTTTATCCATGTTGGGTTTGATGATTTTCATGTAAAGTATGAAGCTTTTTGTAAATGGGGTTGTTGTCATGCGGGTTGGAGAGAATGAGAGAGGAGCACCGCTGCTGATGAGAGAGAGAGAGAGAGAGAGGACTTACAAAAGGGCCGATTGCATAGAAAGATGAGAGATTGAGTGAGATCGAGAAGAGGAGAAGAGAAAGATGAACGATAGGGTTCAAAATTCAAAACAACAGAAGTGTGGGAGTGGGTTCGGTTCGGGTCGGATGGCTCATGTTGCATTTTCTCCAACCCAACACCCAAATCGAACCCTTCGGGTTCTTCATCCTACAAACTGAACCGACCTGATGACCCAAACCAACTCGGATTTTTCGATTCGAGCTGGGTCGGGTTGGCCGGATCATCTAATTGACTCGGATCGGTGCTCAACCCTATTAATTAATATCGAGTAAATTCTCAATTTGGTCCCTAAAATTGTAAGGTTGTATCAATTTGGTCCGTGTGCCAATTTGGTCCTTAAAATTGTAAGGTCGTATCAACTTGGTCCTTAACGGAGGGACTGAATTGATTATCATTTGACAACTTTAGGGATGTTTTTGGAATTTCGAAAATGTCGAAGATTAAGTTGATATGATATTAGAATTTCAGGGATCAAATTAGGGTATACTCAATTAATATCTCCTATAATATGTGATTAATTCACATCTTAAACACCTAAACCTATACAATACCCCAAATACATACATGAATAGATGATTATATCAATTTGGTCTGCTTTAACATTCAATTCCTTTCCAATAATAAGTTGAACTATATATTTAACTTTAATGTCACGGGTGCTTTCTTGATGTAATTAATATATTTGGCTCCTCTAATATGTGATCACTTTATAGATCGAATAAATTATAGATGATCATTTATTGATGAGAATAATTATATATATATATATATATCATCTCAAAATTATGTATCATGATTTTGCTTAGATTAATATTTTTACCATAAAGTCATGCTATAGGTCTTTTCTTTAATTTAGTCCTGTTTCATTTCAAAGGTAGACCAAATTTTCAATAATATCATACATATACTATGATTGAACAAATACTACATGGCCACTGGCCACCGATTTCTTTAATCGAGTGAAGTCATGGCCACACGGTTAACTATTAATATGGTTGGGCAATTGAGTGGTTGAAAAGATATCATATGCATTTAAGCTTCACATGCATTGTCTCAAATTCTCAAAATATAAGAAATCTCACCCACTCCCTTTCTCATTCACATGCATGATCTTTAACTAACATTATATGTTGCATACAAATAATAAAAAGGAATGAAAATGAGCCTACACTTTCCTACTATACCACTTCTTTACTCTCTCTTTTAAAATAAATGAAAGAAAGAAAGAAAGACAAAATGCTTCAACGATAGTGACATCTTAGCTGAGAAATAACATAAACAACAATTTTCTGCAAGTCAAATATGGCCTAGATCCGGGGTATCTTCTGTGCGCAACTGTCGAGATTAATCCCACAAGATATTTGATGACATTGAAGGACTGACCTCTCTCAATCAGGTTTTTTCCGTACATAAAAGTCAGGGATCGAACCCCTAACCAATTGCTTAAGGGCCCGAGCTAGTTACCACTCGGACCAACCACATGTTGATCTGTAACTTCTTATATTAGAGTACTGTTTCAAGTTTTACAAAATTATTTCAGGGAATATCAATATTCATAGAGGAGGGATCAACTTACACTACTTTACTTTTACAACTCTTTGGCCTAATCTCAACCGTTCATAAAATGTAAATCTAGTGGTGCATAAGTGCTCACTCAACCATGTCACGTGACCCACTTTCTCTCCCATCCCCGAAATTTTTGTTCCCGTATACCAAGTTAATGTATGTTTGGTTTACCATTTGTATAGTATCTATAGAACTCTTTTGAGGTAAACATACGTTTACAACGCTAAAGTAAACATGCCCCCCAGTGCTCCCGTTGCTACACAAAATTTGAACATAGTCAAAGTGCCTCAAACAAGCCCTGCTCAACAGGCCCTTCGACCACCACCCCAAGCTTTTGGTTCAGGTATGTGATTATCTCGTTTTGTCTTATGAACCAATGAAATTAATTACTTTGAGGTCTCAAGCATGTGAAGTTCATAAACTAATTGTCAAACAGATATGAGATATCCAAGGAGAGCTTCACTCCTAAACTTCCTTGAGAAGAGAAAAGAACGGTATGAAGGGTTTTTTTTTTTTTTTGTGTGCGATATGCTTCTTCTGTTTGGTGTGAAGGCATGGAGGGGTTTAACATTTAAGCAAAATAGGTTGATTAGTCCTATACATTTTTTTTTTTATTTTTCACATCGGTCTTATAAAATTTATTTTTTTCAAATTAGTCCTATACGTTATGTTCCGTTTCCATATTAATCTTTTCCGTCAATTTCGATCTAACGCCGTCAGTTTTGACCTGACGTGACTATTACATTAGTTCGACACGTGGCTTTTAATCTGATGCCGGTTGAAATTAACAAAAAGAACTAATGTGGAAACAGAACATAACGTATAGGATCAATTTGAAAAAAACAACTTATAGGACGGATGTGAAAAGTAAAAAAATGTATAGCACTAATCAACCTATTTTGCCTAACATTTATTATTGTTTTTGGTTGTTCTCAATTCAATGTTTATTAATGAATTAGTATTTATTTATTGTTGCAGGATATATTATATAAATTATCAATTCTTATATTAATCGTCAAGCATTTTGAGTTGCGAAATCATTTATCAAAATTTAATAATCAAGTAATTTTAACATTTCATTCTCAATAGAATATGCAAATAGGAAAAAAAAAAAAAAGAGAGAGAAGAAATGAGAGGTAAAAAAATTTGAAGTAAAAATATTAAAATTCTATAATTTATATAGGATTTAATTGGTTGCACTGTCAGTGTAAAGATTTTTTACAATGTCAACCAATCATAAATTGTCACAAGAGCTAAAATGTTTGACTTTTATCCTAACCACCTCAAAAGTCACCTATATTATGATTTCTGATTGGTTGAAAGTGTAAAAAACTTTACACTGCTAGTGCATAGCAATTATACTCATATATATAGTAAAATAATAGTTAAATTTTGGAAATATAAAAAATAATTAATTCTTAACTAATTACCTCCAACAACTATTTTATCCTTTTGCACAGTTGCATTCCCATTTCTCAATTGTTAATTATGCGAATTATCTCTGACAATTAACTATGACACTATATACGAAAGAGTAATAAGGCAGTAAGACATAAAGGCAGAACCTTGAATGTTGAAACATAACTAATATTATGACTTGTGAATTGCTTTACCTGTGATTGTATTTCAATAATTCATGTATTGTACACAGAATTAGGCCTTATTACTCAAATACTTGTCAAACCAATTCCTATCATATATATATATATATATATATATATATATATATATATATATATATATATATATATATATAAGTGAGGCCTAAGGCAATGGCCTTAATGGCCTTGCCCTCTCCACGGCCTTGCTAACTAGGAACAAACAAAGTCATCAGATTTAAAGAATTTTAATGGATGAGATTAAGTGTAAGAGTTGTAATTTGTTTGGAGGTGTATGTTTTCATATATTTGTTTCAAACTTTAAAAATTATATATTTTCAAAAATTAGTTATTTTAAGAAAATATGTATTCATATTTTGGCCTATTTTCATTTCCATGAGAGTACTGATTGGGTTATTTCATATTCCCACCACTTGAATATCAATGTAACTTTCACCAATTTTGATAAAAAAAAATGCAACTTTCACCAATTATACAAAAATACCCCAGCTTAATTAGCAATTAGCAAGGTTATTTATTTATTTAGTCATTTGGAATCAAATTTCTAAATTGTAGATTTTGTGCACTAAGGAGGGCTTAATTTTAGTCAATTTTGAAAATATAGGGACTTGATTTGAGCAATTTAAACTATAGGAATCAAAATCACGTAATTATGAAAGCATAAGGACTTGATTTGAGCTACTGAAACTATATGGACCAAAATCACGCATCGGTGAAATTACAGGGACAAAAATGCAATTAAACCAATTATGTATTCTTAGAAATGTCACTTTCCGGAATCATATTCTCAAGAATAACTATAAACCTTTAAACAAACACTCTTATAATGTTTTATAAGTAAATCTCAAATTTGGTCCCTGAAATTGTAAGATCGTATCAAGTCCCTTTGTCAATTTAGTGCCAATTTGGTTCCTAAAATTATAAGGTTCGTATCAACTTAGTCTTTAATGGAGAGACTTAATTGATTAACGTTTGTTGCTTCTTAGAAACAAAATTGTTAAAATATGGTTATCCCGTCCAATACAAGTTCGGATATATATTTTAGATGTATAAAAGCGGTGAAGGGTTTATTACAAGCTCAAGTGTGCTTGTAGGTTGGTTAAACCATTGTATTTTGTGTAAGGTAAATAATGGGGTTTAGGGAGATTTTTTTACTTTTTGTTACTTCAATTAGGATATATTATTTTGTGCAAAACAAGTGCATTGACCCTTAAATTTTTTTTTTTTTTGTGTCAAATAGATCCTAAGTTAGTATTGGTTAACAATGTTGGCCTCTCTATTTACATACCATCCAATTCTGTTAGTGCCTTTCATACGTGGCATTAACGTTCCTACTTGGCACCTTCTTCTTTCTCTTACGTCGATGTGTATATGTTGTGGGTGTGCTAGGTCATCTTCTTCCCTTTTAAGTAAACCTAGGTTTCATGATTTGGGGATCTTCTTCCACAGCAACAATGGCTTCTTCTGCAAAACACATGGGAATTTTGACTATGACAAAACACATCTCCCCATTCCAGATCTTCTTATGACGGTAAGTGTTAATTTGGCTTTTCGTTGTATGAGGGGAGGCAAGCTGAAAAAATTGCTCAAGTGTGATATTTGCATTTTCAAGACTAGCAGTAGCTACACAAATGAGCAACAAATGGATCAAGAACAAACCCCTTTCCTCTGATTTAATTTCTCTAAGCACAAACCCCCTGGATTGGAGTAAAGCATTTTTATCCACTTTCACCATTCTCCGAATCCTATTCCCAATGTAATGGAGAATCATGGAGTCACAGTACTCTATTGGCATATTAGAGACCCTGGCCCAAACTGCCACCTTGTCAATAGTCTCATTTGAAGGGTGGAAATCTGGCTACCATTAAGGACTATTTTGATTGACATCTATAATTTCTAAGAACCAAGTTATATATGAACCAAGTTATATATATATATATATATTACTTTTTTGGGGGACTAAATTGGGAGCATATTATTTTTTCAAAGGTGAATTTAGATGTTTACTCTAAGTTTTTTAACCAGATTATTTTCTTGATGATTCTTTGAGTTTAAATGATATGATAGGTGAATCACCACTATAAATATTAAATAGTATTACTAAATGTTTTATTTCAAAGACAATAGTATTAATTTGCATCTTGTAAAAAAAAAAAAAAGTATTAATTTGCATAGCAGTTTCATGTAATTTTAGTGTAATATTATATTATATCTCACATCGGATATGCAAAACCAGAGCTGACGTCATCAAATCACGGTTGAACCGGTTTGAACCGATTGATTCGCCTTGCGGTTGAACTGCTCGTATGTTGTCCAAGCTCACTCACACGTCTGCTGATTGCGTTGTCCACTCTCACGCACATGCTATGCAAGGCCAAAGCTCACTCATGTGTCTGCTTGTTGCACTGTCCACCCACACACATGTTGTCCAAGTGTTACGTGGAATTAGATATAGGGCTTTGCTAAGGACACCTTCCAATTTACTAAACACACCCCGTGAACAGTATAATCCCCAAAATACCCTTAACAAAAAAACCTTTAAAAGTCGATATTTTTTTTATTCCTCCATTCTTACCCTCGCAGATTACCAATTTCAGAGAGTTGGTAAATTTTATCTAGAATCTTGCAAATAAGTATAGCGTTTTCTCAAATATCTTCTTCACTATCAATTTAGGTAATTGCGATTTTTTTTTTATTTTTGACTCGCAAATAAGATATTTACGAGTGAAGGAAAATTTCCTCACTCGCAAATAAGTTATTTGCGAGTGGGAATTTTCTTAACAATATTGATTTTAATTTGTTATTTGTTTCAGTGATGCTGCGCAGCAAGGGAGCAGGTTGGTTGGCCGGTAGGGAGGCTGAGGCTGAGGCCACTAGGATGGCGGTTGAGGCTGCGAGAGCAAAGGCTCAGCGACAGCGACGATAGCAGCGGGAGGCCATGAGTACTTTGCACCGTCGGAGATTGGTTGATAGTAGAGCTGGCCCGGGTAGAGGGGGACATCGTAGACTTCAACCTCAGCACGAGGCACCACAGTACGAGGAGGATGAGCCATCTCAGTACGAGTCACCTTAGGACGAGGGACATGAGGACGAGGGACAGCAGGACGAGATGCATATTGATGCACAGGCAGAGGAGGGACCATTTCCTGGAGGACCTTCCGATACATCGCAGTTGACTTCATTCAGGGACCACATAGCTTACAGCTTGTGGAACGGAGAAGTAATTATTGTTTAATGTTTTAAAAACATTTAAGGTTTTTTTTTTTTTTTTTTTTACTTTTGTATAATTCGTGACAAGAAGTTTATTTTTATGTGTGCAGGACCGAGAGGAACCGCTTAGGGTTTTTGCTCACGGGAAAAGTGGCAGAAGTGGTTTGGCGAGCGTCAGCCACTACCACCTGCAGTACAGGCTCATGTCGATTGAGCTGGTCTGTCTCCTCTTATGCATTGTAGCTACCCGATGGTAGATAACTCGATGCTGACAACATTTTTCGAGAGGTGACACAGGGAGACCAGCTCGTTCCACCTTCCGTTCGGAGAGATGACCATCATGCTAGATGATGTGTCATGCAATTTGGGCATCTCGATCAGAGGTGCATTGTTTATACCCCTGAGATGGACATAGATATTGCTATATCAGTTCTACAGTCGTTGTTGGGGGTATCTTATAAGGAGGCTCGGGTGGAGGTGACGGGCACTGGGTGAGCATCTGTCAGTTTATCTTGGCTGCAGGACATTTATGATGCACGGAGTATTAAGGGTCTGATGGACGAGGCAACAAGGGTATTCATACTGGTACTACTCGGGATGACTCTGCTGACGGATAAGAGTAGCACTCGTATTGACTGCAAATATATCGGGCTGCTGCGTGAGTCGGAGCAGGTGGGACAATGGTCATGGGAAGCTTTAACCCTATGCCATTTCTACGGTTTTCTTGGTGACGCCACCAGGTTGGTGTGTCGTGGGTTAGCTGGTTACATGACACTCTTTTAGGTACTAGTGTGTTATTAAATTAGAAAATTAAATTTATAATTGTTTTAATTCTGACATGTTTTCGTAACTGATTTGTTACTTGTGACAGGTCTGGATCTACGCGTATTTTCCTACTTCTATGGTAGATCGGAGGCTTGTTGAGGGTTACGAGGGTGCGTGTGTACGTGCTAACTGCTGGAGAAGCAAGAGGGGTCATGGGAGGGTGCTTCCATACAGGCATGCACTGGGTGCACTGACCGCTGATGAGGTGTGCTGGGCACCATGGGCCGCATATAGGCAGTATTGCCCATTCGATCCGGTGGCACACTTTTGGGAGTACCTTTGGTGTGGGAACACTATAGTGCCATACCTGTCTGAGAGAGTACTGCGACAGTTCGAGTTCAGGCAGGAGATTCCTTGGCAGCCACCACGACGTCCCTCGGCTGAGGCCATTAGTCTCAACTGGATGTCCCCTCACCTGTACTCTATTAGATACCTATTTCGGTTGAGGCCGGCCAGTTATCTAGCTGAGTGCGCCCCGGATTACTTGGATTGGTACTACAGGCACTCGCATCCACTGCTGATACCTCCACAGGCCCCCACCTCCACAGGCTCCACATGATGCACATGTTGATTGTACCCCTTGGGTAAGGAATAATAAGCTTTTAGACTGTATATATTATGTCCAGTCATAACGTTATCTAATTTTTTTGCTATATAATGTACTTATGTTATTATGTATTTATGTCATTTGTAGGCGGCTTATGTTCATGCGCTAGGCAGGTTGGATAGAATAGCCGCCATGCTGCATCAGGTTGTTGATTACGCACAGGAGGGAGATGACATGTATGACTACCTTCGGGAGGTGCTTCGGATAGCGGAGGATCAGGAGCGCTGAGTTGTTCTGTTTTTTTGTAATTTATTTTCATGCGAACACTTAGTTTTGATTAGAGCTGGGTATGCCGGTCCGGTCCGGTCCGCATTAGTCCGCACATATAAGGACCGGACTTGAATAGTCCGCAAAATAAATGGACTTGTATTTATCAAGTCCGCGTCCAGTCCGCATAGTTCGCGGGTTAAATGGACTGGTCCACGGACTCAAAAAAATAGATGAGCAAATTTTGTAGGCCGGTTCTAAATTTTATTTATTTTTTTATTTTCTTTAGTTAAAACCTTTTTTTATGTTACAAAGAATGAAATTGGTAAATGTAAAGTCTGAATATGACTTGCTTTAATAGCCTACACCATTTTCATGCAATTTTATCTAAAAATTCTCCAAAGCAAGTAATATTTGGCTCAAATACATCAAACATGAATACATCAAACACAATCCAAAGCAATAATATCTTAAACACAATCCATACTGAACGCTAATCAAACATAACCCAACAATGCTATAACACAAACAAGTATATCAAACATAATCCATAACACTGTCAAGTACATCAAAAATAATCCAACAATACTCCAACACAAACAAGTACATCAAACATCAACAATAATATTTGACTCTCTCATAAAGATAGTTGGCTCCTCCTTTGACTCAATCACCTCATCTATATCTTCATGTTTTCCTACAAGTTATAATTCATAAGTAAGATTGTAGTTAAAAAGCAAAACATAATCCAAAGCTAACGCATTCTATTTCTATACATAATCCAAAGTAATTATTTTTTTATGTGTAAGTCCGCGGACTGGTGGTCCACGGGTTAAACGGACCGGACTTAAATAGCCCGCGTTTAAATGGACCTAAAATTTGTCTAGTCCAGGCCTGCGCGGGCTGCGGTTTAAACGGACTGTCCGCGGACCCAGGTCCATATACCCAGCTCTAGTTTTGATTAATGTTATTATTATTATTATTGTTATTATTATTATTATTATTGTTATTGTTATTGTTATTATTTATTATTAATGAACTTAGAAATACAAAATAAAATAACAGTAAATGTAAATATAAAGGTACAACAAACAACAACGACAATGTATTAGTCAATCGTCATCTAAGTTTATTGGATTATATACACCATGATGTGAAAGATTATGCGGTGGAAATATTGAAAACCATTCTTGCAATCGACCAATATATCGTGTTGGCCATGAATAAGTCTCAGGACGGGAAAAGCCACGCCAATGTGATGCTATGGTAGGCAGTGGACAACTATTCTTCAAAAATACCTGAAATAACTCAAATACAATTAAATTACCGACTAATCTTAACATACACAATGAAAAACATAAAAATATTAGATCAATTACCTGTACCCAGTGATTACCGTTGACAAAACCAATGCAAATGAGTGGATGGTTTGGAGTTGATACACCTCTAAGGGGAAAAAATGTTCAGCACGTCATACTGGCAGATGATAAAGAGACTAGGAACAACCTATATTTGGTTGCTATCACATGACCCATCTCTGGTAGTGTCATCCACTTGTTTTTTTGGCTTGCATCGTGCACGTCCCATAAAGAAGACTTCAGTTCTTGTAATTGAACACCAAAAAGAGGGCCGTATAAATCAACATTTTCCTTAAGCTCTTTATGCAACTCCTGACGAATTAAAGGCCAACTATCCTCAGTTGTACCAAGCAATGCTGTAATGCAATGATACCCACAGTTTTCATCACTGTCCACGTTAACTATGTCTGTAATATATGGCTGAAACTGCACAAGAAATTGATTCAAGAAAGGCAAACGTCTCCTCTTTGCTTGGGCAGTTGAATTTAACGAGGAACGCGTAGAACTATTCTCATATGCACAGTATATTGCATCGACATGCTCAAAATAAGATGGGTCACGTTTACAATCAAATCCATCCGTGTTGGTCTTTTTGGATTTGGGTGTCCCCTTAGGCTTCACCATTCCGGGCGGTGGGCACAGTGAAGTTGTCTCAGAACAACATAGTTCTCGCACTTTGCGATATAGCGTCCTTTTACCAACAATGTCAAGTGTGCGGAAATGGGTAATCAATACCTCCCACTGAAGCGCAAGTTCCTCTTCTGACACTGTTTCATTTGTTTGTTGTTGATCTTCTTGTTGGCCAAAATGTAATCTCCTCCAGTGCACATGGATTACCTCCCATGGAATTGGAGTACCAGTCATATTATAATGAGCCAGCTCACAAGCACAAGGTAAACCGTGTGTAGTTCTAAGAGTATAACCACATGCAGATTTATCAACACCTACATTCATCGCTCTGCTCCACTCATCAACAATATGTTGCAATGCACTCCGAGACACGAATCCAATCAATCTGATAAGCATACAAATCTTGTATGAGTGTTCAATCATGGTTATGCTCCTATCAAATGATGCCTTTATCTCGTTGTGTTATAGCGTAAGCATGTTAGTCATCGTCTCCCAACACATACACATGTCACCCTTGCTGTTTTGCAACAAATTCTTCAGTGTCCAATGTTGAGTCTCAACCTTATCATTCAAAACAACTTCAGTTATAGCATAACATGATTCATTAACAACTTTGACACTAGTTTGATCATACATGTTTGTGGTTGTATTCCCCAAGTGCATCACTTCGTTAGTCCATGCCGCAACAAATTTGTCTTTGTGTGGATCCAAACAAGTCTTTTGCACATAATCAATTAATATAGGCCACTCTGCACATGCTTCATGAAAACTCATCAGACATTGCTCATACTCAACCTCGTCAGCAGAATAAACAACACTGTTCCATGCATCCTTGACTACCTCCAGTTTTTTGTTATCAGATACCAATTTTTTGCATTTTGCATAGACATTTTTTCCTATGTGAAATTGGCACAAAAGATTACGAGTTGTTGGGAAATCTAAATCTAAATCTCTATCTGTCACAATAACTTGGTGGATTGACTCATCTAGCACGAACAATTCTCTTAACTTCTCTAGTGCCCAGACATAGTTTTCAGCCCCTTCAGAATCCATATAGGCAAATCCACAGTAAATGTCAGCTCTGTTGAAGTAACACCAACAATTTCAAATAGTGGCAGCCTATATTTATTGGTTTTATAGGTACTGTCAAGGATGAGGACCATGTTAAATGTATTCAACAAATGGATGGAATCTGCATGTACCCAAAATATATCTTTAACAACGTCCAAACTGTCATGTCTTCTATACCAAGAAACATATCGATCTCGATGTATTAAGTTCAGCAAATGTTGCATTTCTTTCTAGGGCCTTTCTCAGATGATTGGTACTTTTGACATTCGTTGTAAATGTCTTTAATTGTAGACAGGTTCTCTTTATCACGACCTTTAACCGTCAACAGAATATTTTTTGGCTTGACATTGTTCTTGGTCATTTCATGAACAAGTTTCTTCTCCTCTTCGCTTAAACGACCAACATAAGAATGACCCACCAATGTTTCAGCTAACCGATGGTTTTGTAATCCACATCTTACTTTCCGCATCCATCCTTCAATCTTTACTTCGGTCGTCGATAAAGATATTCCTTTAATTCTGAATATGCATTCACACTTTCGAGTACCAGTTGCTTTAGAAGATGCATGCTTTTTAGGCTTATACTTCTCACTCCTTTCATAACCTAGAATTAATTTTGTATGTCCGCCTTTTTGTCCTGTCTTTGACCTCACAATGACAACAACAAATTCATTTTGCTTTCTAACCTCTCGAGTCCAACACAATAAATCATCTCGTGTAGGAAATATCTCCATAGTAGTGAATGCTCCTGTACAATCCACCATTGTCATTTGGTTAATCTCATTAGAATCAAACATATTGATGTCTTCCATCTCCAATAACACTACAATGAAACAAACAAAATAAAATAAATACTTAATATATGCAAAACGTAAAAAAAAAAAAATATTCATAAGGTATTTGCGATTGTACAAGCTATTTGCGAGAGTACAAAAAATTTGTACACTCGCAAATACCTAATTTGCGAGTGTAAACAACTCGCAAATTAAGTATTTGCGAGTGTGCAAATTTGCGAGTGTGCAAAAATTTACACTCTCGCAAATAATTAATTGGCGAAAATTTACCTTTTTTCGCGAATATCTAATTTGCGAGCGTCATGTATAATTTGGGAGAAAACTATGAGTAGTTGTAAAAAATGGAACAACCTTCACACATTTACTTATCAGAAAATGGATCTGCGTATTAATAAATTATTCTGTATTGAACTCATTGTTCTTTTTCCTTTTTCCTTCTAGAGATTCGAAACATATTAGCATCAAAAGATTTTAACGAGTGTGTACTTTTTTTAAAATTGCTCAGTCATAAATATGATATTTTTGAATACTTGCTTCACTCACAAATATCATATTTACGAGTGAACAATTAAAAAAATAACACACTTGCAAATATTATATTTGCGAGAGTGCAAACAATTTACCCACTCGCCAATAACATATTTGCAAGTAAGCCAAATGACAAAAAAAAAAACTTTTGAGAGGTATTTTGATAAATATACTATTCGGGGGGTGTCCTTAACAAAACGCTTAGATATATACAGCAACCAAAGAGGTTGGATCCCTAGTCCTTGCAGTGCCCACAAAGCCATTGTACAAGTAAACCACAACACTTCTCACAAATATTATATATATATATTGTTGGTGTAAAAAATTTTATATTATTAATTAATTAGAATTCATGATATGAATAACTTTTACAGTAATTAAGATAAAAAACAATCATTTTTACTGATGTGATAATTTTTGATTGGTTAATAATATAAAAAAATCTCTATATTATCAATATATACCAATTAAATCCAATTTTTATTATATAATTTATAAATTGATATATATCAGTCCATACAATTTAATAAGTGACTTATTGACTCAACGTCGTGACCAAATCGATGATGGGTTGAGTTTTATAACACTGCATATGAGTGTACTTTATTATTTTTGTATATGTATATAGTATTCTAAATTAGAATGAACATGTCATGTAACTGTAACTATTTTTTTTTTTTTTTGATATAGTAACTAAAATTTATTTAAATGTTATATTCAAATAATAACATAAATATAAAGAAAATATCTTATCAAAAAAATATTAAAAAAATATTATTTCATTTTTGTAGCCGATTAATTAATCATAATTATACATAACCCACAATACAGAAGAAAAAACAAAGACATAATCAGACGTTGTTCTTAGATGATTCTGATGTCAGGCACGTGGATAATTTGGTTGAGCGATTTTGTCCGCACATAGAATTTCAAACACTTCTTTACCCAAAAGGAAAAGCAAAATCCATTCTTTGTTTGCAACATTTGATTGCGGTCTACCCCAACAATATATTACTAGCTTATCGCCGTTGCTACGAAGCGAGATTTTGGAAAAAGAAGATAATATATTATTATGAAAAATACTAACGAGGACCTTTCATAAGGAAATAAAAAAACTTTTTATTAAAAATTAATGTTTAATATTTAGAAAAGTGATATATTTACTTTTTTAATATAAAATTATTTTTTTTATTTCCTAAAAGAATTCCCTTTAGATACTTATTAACATGATCCTAATATTATGAAGGAGAGATAAGTTTACATAAAGGTAAATCACTTTTAGTCATTAATTTAACTTTCATCCAACCCTATTTTAATTTCAACTTTAGTAAATATTATCAATTTTAGTATTATTTCCGTCTTATTATATATGTCACATTTATAAAAAAAATTTATCCTAAAATATATGTCATTTTTTATTTTTGAGGTAATATTAAATACTTTCTACCAATTATATACTTAAATACTTCACTTTGTATTTATAATAATAGTTAATACACCAATAATTAATAAGGTTAATTTGGTAAAATTATCACTCTCTTTATTTCATTTATAGCTTTTTCTTAAATGGTGTGATTTAGTCAAATATCACATATATATTAGGACGGAGGGAGTAATAATTAAAATTTTAAATTTGAAGAATTAGAAGTAAAATAAATCTAAAAGAGAATATTAATAGGAGTTGAAAAATTTAAAAATAATTGGTAACCTCACTTTCCATCAAGGAAAAAACAAGTGACTTTTCATCATGAAAAAGATAACAAATTCGATTCCTAAAGTTATCTAGTCGAAAGACAATCAAATCTCGTATGTAAAAAACATAGATGTATGTTGCTGTCGAATAGGATATTAGTTTCATAATCGATTCAAAGGATCGAAGCTGTTAGAATATTCGATGAATTTACTAAAGAGTCAAAGATACTAATTCCGATGATTAGAAGGAATATATATATATATATATATATATATATATATAGGTATGTATGTAGTCTATATGACAAAAATTAATGAAACATGACATATGAAAGTAGACAATTTCTTTTACATGCAGTACAGATTACTACCATCATCAGTCAGTGTTCAAACGAAGAGCTCAAAGCACGCACCATTAGCATAAAACAAGAGGAAAATGTTAAAAAACTGAGAAAGGTTTTGAATTGTGGAGAAACTGACAAAAAGACAAGAACTGTAGTGTAAGATACAAGTTGGATTTCCAAGATGGCAAGCCCTTATATTACACATTTATTATTGTGAAACCTATTCCCCAAAATGACCCTTTTGTTTTGTACTCTTCCTCCCCATGAGTTTGAAACTCATAAATAACCACTAGCTCGGGTCACCGTTCATATCAGCTTTAATTCAAACTTTCAAACTCCATTTTCTCTTCTCTCTTGTACCTTTCTAGTTTCTTAGACCTTTTCTCTTGTGGTTTTCTAGTCCTTGGTATGCTTTGTTTACTTCCTTTATTTTATTTTATTTTATTTTATTTGTTTCATATATATAATATATAATATAATAACCACTTAGAAGCCTTCCTCAACTCTGGCTTTAGTCTTCACTGAGGGATTTTTCTCTTCCCATTTGCAGTGGAAGTTCTTTTCCTCATCATGGGGTGCTTTCAAATCTTTCAACACTATTAGCTGATTAACACCATTGTTCTGCTTGTGCAAAATATTTTCATCAAGGTAAGAGTGCTTCACACTTGACTCTTCTGCTAGCAATAGTATTGCTCATTATTTCATAGGACATATGCTTTATATATTTGATATTAATTTCCTCTGTGCTTTTCCAATCTCTAGCATATAGATTATCACTCCATTGGTATTTTCTGCAGTCTCATTTTGCTGAGGGGAATGAACACTGATTTTTATCCCCAAAAGTTTCTAACTTTCTATTGTTTTTCTTCACTTTGATTTTTTTCTTGTATACCAAACACATACATAAACACACATTCGAAGAATCATCACCATGTCATCAAGATCTGATGCCCCCTTAAATTGTTCTCTGCTGTCTGCTGTGATGAGTGACCCTTGACTCTTGTCTTTTGAATGCCTTTTGTTTATAGTATTTTCTTTTTTTATTGGTCAAATCATTTCCTTTATATATCTTTTAAAGAAAGTTTTCATGATACCTAATAAATGTCACTTTAAATTCTTTGGTCATTGCATTAAAGTTTTTATGATTTAAACTCTGAAACTGATGAAATAATTTAACAATCATTAATATTTTAATATTTTAGATGGAGTAAAATATTTCCTTTTTTCATGTGCTAAGTTTTAATATATAACTATATTTTTTTTTTTGCTGTAAAAGAAAACTATATTTTTATTTTATATTTTATATTTTTTAGTGTTATATTTTTATTTCATTTATTGTGTGGCAATTTTTTCAATATATCACTCTTTTAATATTTATTTTTCAAAATATCACCGTTTTCAAATTATGTACCAAACTACCACTGTTTTGAAATTAGTTTAGAAGTCGTTTTTAGGATTAACGACTTCTCAACATAAGATTTAATAAATTTACTTTTAATCCCTTGAGAAGTCTGGTTTGCTAACCACGACTTCTCAAGGGCATATAATTTTTTTTTTTTTTTGAAGTTCTATATTTAAATTAATTTAAATTATTATTGAAATTATTGAAATTAATTTTAATTAAGGTATAAATATTAAGGCAATTAATTTTATTAATTAAGATTAATAAAAAATTTATTTATTAAAACTAAAAGGGAAAATAATGACAAGTACCCAAATATTTTAGATATAATTAAGTAAACAAAAAATACAATAATGATAAGTGCACAAAAATTAATCTCCTAAGTGATGTCCAGTTCCACATCGTGGAGGTCGTCGGTTACGGCGTGGACGACTTTGATGTGGTTGTTCCTCATCCGCTGTAGCGGGTTGCGCTGCTTGTTGCACACCCTCGTTGAGATTAAGATTTGTGGGAGGCATTGAAGAACTAGCGTCGACTGGGAAGGGGAATGATGGAACGCCAAACGAGTACATACTTTGCATGTATGCGGCTGCCGACTGTGGCGTTCCGAGGTCTGTGCCAAACAGATTGCTATAAAATTCTCCATCACTGGAAGCGATAGAGTGTCGACCTTGGTCAAGCGGTGGGGAAGCGTCTCGCTGCATAGGGGTGTAGGCAAATGAATGGCGAGGCGGTTGGGGGTCATCATAAGCCATGGGAACCGGGGGGCTGGATTGGCGACGTGCATGACGCCGTGGACGCTGTTGGGTGGGCATACTTGGTCCAACATCCGGAACGTGTTGAGCATCACCCCGCGGGTCTTGCAACTGTTGCGGAATAGACAGGTACGGTCTCGAGTTCTGCCTAAACCACATCATATACTCAGCAGTGTGACACACATAACCCGGAATCGGTTGTCCCGATATGATGCCATTTCGGCGTTCTTGCCAACACTGGATCCATTCTGCATGCTTTATTCTCCAGTTTTCAGCGTGATTACCTCGCATGTCCAAGTCATGCAAGGCATCCATATTTGCAGGTTCTCCCGGTATTTCCTGCGAAAGACCAAATTGGAGCTTCACCCTATCTGTTTGATGCCATTCTACATTCTGGAAACATATGAGTGCGGTACTGGAAGTCCACAATCTGGATTCTCTATATGCTTCTCGTGGTATCACGCTCTGAAGATCTCTGTAAGGCAACCACAAAAACTGGTTACTTTCCATATGATCGACCCTCGATCTGTACCCCGTAATGTCACCCCGCGGAGTTCCGCTATACTGTAGTCCCCCGCCACTCCATCTAGTAAAATACATCGCAAGGTCAGTATAATAAGTAGAGGATGTAAGGTAATTTAACTATGAATAGAATCTTTACCGTCGTGCTAGTGGAAACGATGGTTCGCGGTTGCACCGTGGTGCAAGGAACGGCATGCGATACCATACCCAAGACTGTAGCAACAATACGCATCCACCCATACAGGCAGCGGCCGGTGCAGATGCACGACACATTTCCCTGTACAGATTTGCTAGACATGCCGTGCCCCAGCTGTATCTTCCAGCACGCTGAAAATCTTCCAACAGTGGAAGATACATCAAGTGAACTCTGTTACCAGATTTGTCAGGCATCAAGAGCCCCCCGATCAAGCGTAAAATGTACGCTCTACAATAGGCTTGTACCTGTTGGACTGTTGCATCATGAGGGGGAGTGGCAAACGTTTGTTGCAACCACTTGAGTTTTATTTGTTGTCCCTTCATCTGATTAGACGGAGGAACCACACCTAAAAGTCGATGGCATTCTTCTTGCCAGGCAAGGAAGCTAGGTCCAGTAACGGGCAGTCCGTTCACACGCAATCCTAGCTGAAGAGCAACATCTTCCATGGTTATTGTGCATTCTCCGACGGGAAGATGGAACGTGTGTGTTTCTGGCCTCCACCTTTCTACCATTGCAAGAACCAACGATTTGTCAATCTTTGTGTGTCCCACTGTTGCAGCGATAGAAAACCCAGCTTGCTCCAAGTATGGTACAATCAGTGGACTTGGAGCCTCTATGGTATGTAGGTGACAATCAATGTGGTCCTGCAACCAAAAAGTAGAGTTGTAAGTATAGAAATAGTAAGGACCATTTAATGTAAATATCATTTGCAGACACTTACCATATCACCCACTTGCGATGACCTATGAACGTGTTGCAGTCTTAGCAAATCCATTGAAGTGAAGTTTGTATGGTGTTACCTGTTGCAGGCTGAGTGAAGGATGAGGTTGAGTGAAGAAATGAAGCTTAGTGAAGAAATGAGGCAGATTGAAGTTCAATTTATAGTGGTGAGTGGTGACATTATTGTGACCCGTCTGCCCCATCACCCGTCTGCTTCACCCGTCTGCTGCTTCACCATTTACTGTGCGCATGTGAGCGCATCAGTGACATTATTTGCTGCTGGGACCCGTCTGCTGTGACCATGTGAGCATGGCAGTGTGTCAGAATGACCCGTCTGCTGGTCATGTGGGTGTGTCAGTGCATTGGGCAGTATACTGTGCACATGTGAGCTGGTCTACTGTTTCACTTGTCTGCTTAGACAAGTGATGGGCAGACGAGTGAAACATCAGCTGATCACTTGTCTGAGGTTTCACTCGTCTAAGCAGACAAGTGAAACAACAGAGCTTAGACAAGTGAAGCCTCAGACAAGTGATCAGCTGATGTTTCACCTGTCTGCTTAGACAAGTGATGGGCAGACGAGTGAAACATCAGCTGATCACTTGTCTGAGGCTTCACTTGTCTGCCCATCACTTGTCTAAGCAGACAAGTGATTCACTTGTCTGAGGTTTCACTTGTCTAAGCTCTGATGTTTCACTTGTCTGCCCATCACTTGTCTAAGCACACAAGTGATTCACTTGTCTGAGCTCTGATGTCTAAGCAGACAAGTGAAACAGCAGACTAGTGAATCACTTGTCTGCTTAGACAAGTGATGGGCAGACAAGTGAAGCCTCAGACAAGTGATCAGCTGATGTTTCACTCGTCTGCCCATCACTTGTCTAAGCAGACAGGTGAAACATCAGCTGATCACTTGTCTGAGGCTTCACTTGTCTAAGCTCTGTTGTTTCACTTGTCTGCTTAGACGAGTGAAACCTCAGACAAGTGATCAGCTGATGTTTCACTCGTCTGCCCATCACTTGTCTAAGCACACAAGTGATTCACTTGTCTGAGCTCTGATGTCTAAGCAGACAAGTGAAACCTCAGACTAGTGAATCACTTGTCTGCTTAGACAAGTGATGGGCAGACAAGTGAAACATCAGAGCTTAGACAAGTGAAACAGCAGACTAGTGAATCACTTGTGTGCTTAGACAAGTGATGGGCAGACAAGTGAAACATCAGAGCTCAGACAAGTGAATCACTTGTCTGCTTAGACAAGTGATGGGCAGACAAGTGAAACATCAGAGCTCAGACAAGTGAATCACTTGTCTGCTTAGACAAGTGATGGGCAGACAAGTGAAACATCAGAGCTTAGACAAGTGAAGCCTCAGACTAGTGATCAGCTGATGTTTCACTCGTCTGCCCATCACTTGTCTAAGCAGACAGGTGAAACATCAGCTGATCACTTGTCTGAGGCTTCACTTGTCTAAGCTCTGTTGTTTCACTTGTCTGGCCATCACTTGTCTAAGCACACAAGTGATTCACTAGTCTGCTGTTTCACTTGTCTAAGCTCTGATGTTTCACTTGTCTGCCCATCACTTGTCTAAGCAGACAAGTGATTCACTTGTCTGAGCTCTGATGTTTCACTTGTCTGCCCATCACTTGTCTAAGCACACAAGTGATTCACTAGTCTGCTGTTTCACTTGTCTAAGCTCTGATGTTTCACTTGTCTGCCCATCACTTGTCTAAGCACACAAGTGATTCACTAGTCTGCTGTTTCACTTGTCTGCTTAGACAAGTGAAACAGCAGACTAGTGAATCACTTGTGTGCTTAGACAAGTGATGGGCAGACAAGTGAAACATCAGAGCTTAGACGAGTGAAACCTCAGACAAGTGATCAGCTGATGTTTCACTCGTCTGCCCATCACTTGTCTAAGCAGACAGGTGAAACATCAGCTGATCACTTGTCTGAGGCTTCACTTGTCTAAGCTCTGTTGTTTCACTTGTCTGCTTAGACGAGTGAAACCTCAGACAAGTGATCAGCTGATGTTTCACTCGTCTGCCCATCACTTGTCTAAGCAGACAAGTGAAATAGTAGACGAGCTCACATGTGCACAGTATACTGCCCAATGCACTGACACACCCACATGACCAGCAGACAAGTGAAACTGACACACTGCCATGCTCACATGGTCACAGCAGACGGGTCCCAGCAGCAAATAATGTCACTGATGCGCTCACATGCGCACAGTAAATGGTGAAGCAGCAGACGGGTGAAGCAGACGGGTGATGGGGCAGACGGGTCACAATAATGTCACCACTCACCACTATAAATTGAACTTCAATCTGCCTCATTTCTTCACTAAGCTTCATTTCTTCACTCAACCTCATCCTTCACTCAGCCACATTTCTTCACTAAGTCACCCAACCACATTTCTTCACCAAGTCATGGCACCTACATCAGTCTTTGTTACACTCTATCACAACGGCCAAATTGAAATGGACTCTCCATACGGGGTGTTGTTTCAGTGCGACCACCCAATCTTGCTGAAGGTGAGGAAAACCATCAACCTTCAACAACTGAGAACAACTATCCATACAAAGATAAAAGCCGGCAACGACAAGAGGGTGGGCGATATTGTTTATCGATATCCTATGTCCATTGCAACGGGATATGTTCGATACCAGCCACACTATCTTCAAGGAGATGAGGATGTAGAACTGATGTTCGACATGTTCGACAATTGCAAAAGCCTCAACCTCGGCGTTACCACCATTGAGCTATACGCACATCTCGAGGATGTTTCCATCGATAACCCCCAAGCCGAACCGTCCTACATCTTTGACCTTAATGCACCAACGCAAACATTCCACACATCTTTCCCTGAATCAGAACCCTACCACACATCTTTTCCAGTGACTGAAGACTACCACCCATCTTTCCCTTCCTCCTCTGACTATGACTACAACCCATCTTTTCCTTCCTCCTATGACTACCGCCCATCTTTTCCTTCCTCCTCTGACTACAACCCATCTTTTCCTTCCTCCTATGACTATCGCCCCTCCTTTCCTCCGGCCGAAGAGTGCAACCCATCATTCCTTGATGCCGAGGACAACCACCCATCCCATGTTGATGTACAAACTCATGCAATTCCCGTCAGCGTCGTGGCTGGGTTCCACCACGAAGAAGTTGGTGACTTCAGTGAGGATGAAGCCGAGATTCTTGCACTGTCAGTCAATGATGACGACGACGACGAAGAAGAAGAAGCTGGTGTGGGTCCCTCCTCAACCGCGCCTCCATACGAACCACCACCACACTTTCGTAATGTGAACTTAGATGGGGTTGCTCCATCAGACGATTTCAGCCACGTCCTATCGCGAGTGTCTTTGGATCAAATTGATGTCCCAGATAGCCTACAAACAAACATGAGGTTTGCTACAAAAGAAATGGCCCAGTTTGCTATCAAGGGATACCATATCAAGAACTCCCTGGATTTCAAGGTAGAGCACTCCGATAACGACAGATGGATGATTAAGTGCAACAACCCTGCATGCCGGTGGAGGTGTAGAGTGAAGAATCGCACAACAAAAGGCTATTGGGAGATCCGTAAGCTGGACGGACCACATACATGTGTATCAGCAACTCTCTCACAAGATCATCGGAAGCTTGACTCGAACATTATTTGTGAAAGTATCAAGCAAATGGTGAAGGAGGATCCGGCGTTGTCTATCTCGGTGTTGATTGCCCACATACGAGAAAAATACAACTATACCACAACGTATAGGAAGGTATGGATAGCCAAGCAAAAGGCTATCGAACAAATATACGGGAACTGGGAGCTATCTTACAATTACCTTCCAACATGGCTCATGGCCTTACATACTTATGTTCCGGGCACAATCACTGAACTGCAGACGCTGCCAGCTTACGACGGGGCCTATCTAGTTCCCGATAAGAGAATCTTCCACCGTCTTTTCTGGACTTTCAAGCCTTGCATTAGTGGATTTGCATTTTGCAAGCCAATTGTTATGGTGGATGGAACATGGCTGTATGGAAAGTACAAGGGGACGCTATTGATTGCAACAGCTCAAGATGGAGCCAACCAACCAATTCCCATAGCCTTCGCTCTTGTCGAGGGTGAGACGGCAGAGGCATGGTTTTTCTTCCTCCAAAACTTGAGGAGGCACGTCACACCCCAAGCCAACATAACATTGGTCTCGGACAGGCACGAGTCAATAAAAGCTGCATACCGGCGAGCTGACAGTGGATGGCACAATCCTCCTTCAATGCATGTGTATTGCGTTCGACACATCGCACAAAACTTCATGCGGAGATTCAAGAATGCAGATATGAGAAAGAAGGTCGTCAATATGGGTTAGTACCGCAGTCATACAAATTGCAATTATTTATTGTTTCTATTCTATTCATGTCAATTTAGACATTTCTAACATTCCAACCATTCAGGATACGCCCTGAACCAGCCAAGCATGCGTTATTACCGGGGTTTGCTCCTCGACTGGAACGAAGAGGCCGCGGCATGGGTTGACGAGATCCCCAAGGAAAAATGGACTCAAGCGTATGATGAAGGGCGACGTTGGGGACACATGACAACGAACCTTTCCGAGTGCATTAACAGGGTACTTAAGGGAACGCGGCATCTTCCAATCACTGCTGTGGTCCAGGCAACCTATTATAGGTTATCTCAAACTTTCGCCGACAGTGGGAGGCAACTAAGCGCAATGATCCATTCCGGTCATGTCTGGTCTGAAATTGTCACCAAGGCCATTGAGGAGGAACGGGCAAAGTCCAACTCTCACCGTGTCCAACATTATAACCGGGAACACAGCATTTTCACGGTCGAGGAGTTGATCAACCCACGAGAAGGGCGGCCTGCGGGGCGATTCAAGGTAGACTTGAACGCGAGGTGGTGTGACTGTGGAAAGTTTCAGGCCATACACATTCCATGCTCACATGTCATCGCGGGATGTTCAAGCGAAAATCACGACTATTGGAAGTATGTGCCTGCTGTCTACAAGTTGGAATATGTCTTCAATGTTTACCGCGAAGAGTTAAGCGTGGTGCCAAACGAAGCATATTGGCCAACGTATACTGGAGTAGAGGTGTGCCACAATCAAGACATGCGAAGAAATCCACGGGGTCGTCCACAATCTACCCGCATTCGCACGGAGATGGATCTGAGGGAGGGGGGGAGTCGCCGTAAGAGATGTGGTCTGTGTCGGAATGAGGGTCATAGCAGGAATAAATGTCCGAACCGTGCCGGACCTTCTACGCAACAATAGAAAATTTGTATCGTTGTACCGTTTCTATATTTAATCGATGTTAAATATTTTCTATAAGTGTATTATTTATTTTTTTATTGTATTAATAAAATTAATATTTAAAATTATAATTTAAAATTAATATAATTAATTTAGCTAATTATCATAATTAATATAAATTAATATAAATTAATATAAAGTAATATAAATATAGAACATTCAAAAAAAAAAAAAAAACCCCCTTGAGAAGTCGTGTTTGTCAAAACCGACTTCTCAAGGGGTTAAAAAACAAAATCAGATATATTATGTTGAGAAGTCGTTAATTCCAAAACCGACTTCTAAACTAATTTCAAAACAGTGGTAGTTTGGTACATAATTTGAAAAGGGTGGTATTTTGGAAAATAAATATTAAAAGAGTGATATATTGAAAAAATTGCCTTATTGTGTACCGTTTAGTTTACTGTTTTGATTTTTGAAAGTTTGATTAAATTTTTTTATAGTATAAATTTTGTTTCTTTATTAGTATCATGTTTCACGCGCACGCGTTCTGCGCGTGATTAGTTAACATCTCCAAGGACATGCATGCGCAACTGCAAATCTTCCAGTAGTTGCAGTGCTTTGTCTTTGGTAACATAAATAAATTTCTTTTCTCTCTTTAAATCTTTTCTACCAAACACAGTACAAGGGAATGTTATGTTGGAGGGTAGTGAGACGAAAAGAGAAGGAATGTGTAGAGTACTTGTTATATGAGGACACTGCAAGCCTTGTTGTTATTGGGGGCTAATTGACCCAAGTAATCTCTTTTTAAAAATTATTTATTAATATAATTTTGTTTTGAAACTATTTATCAAATTAATCTACTTTTTGTCAATCTGATATTTTTTATTATTTTTTTCTGACACCAAAGACGCTACTTTGATTAGTGTTTTTATCAGATTGTATGGCTCGCTGTAAGAAAATTTAAAAATTTTACGTTTAGCGTCGGCCGAGGTGTCACCCGTCTGAAGCTAAAGATCTTCACCTGTCTGATGACTATCAGACGGGTGAAGAAATGTTCATCCGTCTGATATATTTCTTCACCCGTCTGAGAGAGAAGATCCTCACCCGTTTGATGACTGTCTTGCACCCGTTTGATAACTATCAGACGAGTATCAGACGGGTGATTCACATGTCTGATGATTATCAGACGGGTGAAGAAATGTTCACCCCCGTCCGATACATTTCTTCACCCGTCTGAGGGTGAAGATTTTCAGCTTAAGACAGGTGAAGAAATGTATCAGACGGATAAACATTTCTTCACCGGTCTGATAGTCATCAGACGGGATACCGTCTGATCTGATGAAGATCTTCAGCTTCAGACGGGTGAAGAAATATATCATACGGGTAAAGAAGATATTCAGCTTCAGACGAGTGACACATCTAGCGTCAACCTTTAGCGTCGTAAAATTTTTAAATTTTTTTTACAGCGAATCAGGTTTTGCCACGTGACACAATCTGTAGCGTTTTTCAAAAACGCTAATCAAAGTAGCGTTTTTGGTGTCAGAAAAAAATAAATAAAAAATGTCAGGTTGGCAAAAAATGATTTAGTTTAGTAAATAGTTTCAAAATAAGATTATATTGATAAATAGTTTCTAAAAATAGGTTAGTTGGGTCAATTAGCCGTTATTGGGAGAGCCAAAACTTCTAATCAAATTACTTTAACTATGTACAGTGTTCGGTTACTTTCATTGTCTAAGTATGTCCTCTCCAAATATTAGTTTCTTCAAAGCATGTTTTTGTGAAGAGGGCATATTCCACTATACACATTATTATCTATTTAAACTTCATCATGCAAGATTCACAAGATTTAACAAAAAGTTACTTTATAATATCTTTGGTAACTTCTGTCTAAATTTGTGTAAAAGAACTAAGTAATAAAATTTATAATTTTCTATTTAGTGATATAACTTTCTTGAAACATTTATCCTGCATGGAAGTAAAAGCCTTTGTGGAGTTCCAAATCAAAATTCCTTCTATTTTTACCTGGAAGTATGTGAACCCCTACCGGTAATGGTAAAACTCTCCTACTTAGAACTCATCATTTGAAAAGTATGAATGTTTTCGAGAAAGATTTGTGTAATTTTCACATCACATAACTTTTTACTCCCGATACATCTAGTGTGAGTGTGAAAGAATCATTTATCATAGCACTTCACAGTTTTAACAGCATAGGTTGTGAAAAGTTGTAGTTGGCCACATATTTTAAGGTAAATATACTTTCATTTGTGATATCAAATCACTACTGACGCCTCTCTTCACATGTATCTGTAGCCACTATGGACTAGTGGTGCCTCTCATTTTATAAAGTGGGGTCTTGATGGGTTCGGTTTCCCAAAAGGGAGAGGCAATCTAAGAGGGAAAAGATATTCTACCATCTGATTATCTTTTTCATTTATGTATGTGAAGTGTAAATTTAAGCAAATGAAATTAGAAAAATAAAAAAGAAAGATAGAAGATATTTAAAAAATAACTGTGGGCCCCATTTATTTACTTTTCGTGGTCTGTGATGGTCACTTGGTCTCAGTCCCCACAATTTTCAAAGTGACACAAGATCCTGATACTGATTTTCTACAATAATTGTTTTACACTTTTACCTACTCACCTAATGCCCTCCGCCAATACTTATATCCATAAGTAACATGGACTGATTAACTTATCCATCTAGTGATTTGTATCCTAATAAGGTTGTTTGAGTTATAATATGAGTTAAGTTTTGATATATTGGACGGTCTGCTGCATGAGGCTCTCACGTGGTGAGATTTGGGAAGGGTAGATGGACACAACCTTATTCCTATAAGCAGAGAGGTTGTTTTCAAAATTGAGTCTGTGACCTCCAAGTCATAGGACAACAACCTTACTGTTGCTTCAAGACTCACCCTCCTTTAATTTTGATACATTGTCAGTATAAAAAATTTTATATTGTCAACCAATCACACATCACCCCATATGTGACTTTATATGATTGGTTGTTAGTATACAAACTCTTCACACTGACCGGTGCATTGAAATTAAATCCTTATAATATTCATGTTTCTTCTTACGTTAACAAGCTCCTATATCAAAAGCGGCACATGAACAAACTACTTTAGACAACAACGCAGAAGCTAAGGTAAAAAGCATTGATAAGGCTACTATTGAAGTTGTACATCTGCCTTACTCCATTATACAACCACTTGAATGTATGGCGGGCCTAGTGCAATTAATGGGAAAGTGAAAGAGTTACTTCTTTGCTAGCGGTATCAGGTGGCTCATGTGCATGGGGTCACATATATTCTTTTTTCCTTTCTTAGGGTATTAGATTAATTTGCATTGGCTCATAGTTTTAAACTCGTGGACCTCTTTTTTTGTATAATGTTGCATTTACTCCTTATAGACCCGTCTGAATACAATGCAACATTTACAGCACTTACTTGTTTTTAAGCAAAGCAAAATGTACTGGATAAAGTAGACTCTGACTCTGCATGCTTTGTTCTTGGGGTGGTATTAAAAGCATACTTTTATTGCATGTCATTGTTTGAACATAGGACCAATGTGATGTGGGGGCTGCTTTATTCATCTTTTTAATCTTCTTGATTTTTTCCGAAAGGGTCATCTACCTTTCTAGTTTCTAGTGGAAGATAATGTGTGATATCTTGGGTTTAAATCAACTGCCTTTTAGTTTAACAGTCACGGTTGTAGTCAGTTGGCTTCTTTATGACATTGTGGGTTTAAGGTAATATATTGTGGGTTTAAGGCCATAAATATACATACCCATTGGTGTTTTTCTTTGTCCTTCCATCTCTTACCTAATTTTGTTTTGAAGGAGGTTAAGGCTAGATGGGGGAATATAAAAGCCTAACTGCCATTAACTTCAAAATGTTTCATTTGCTTAATAATTGGTTTTAAGTGTTAGTGAAATCTCAAAGAACATTTCCTTATTGTACTTTTTCTTCTTTTAAGAAAAGGTGGTGAATATAAAATTGCAAAAAAGGTTTCATGCTCCTAACCTTCCCTTTCCTTCTCTTGTACTAATATATGACACATTTATACTGCATCTTCATTGTTTCTAGTGGGTGCTAGCTTGGATGGAGTTCACTTGATCATTCATTTTCTTCATATGGCCTTGCCTTTTTGTTACTATTAGCAGGTGACACACTTTTAGTGAACAAATACTTTGAAGTGCTGTTCTGTGATTTGCTGCCATCGATATGCCAAGATCAAGGTATGGTAACCTTATCCATCAGCATATGCTCCACTCTTTTCGAGTACTAGTTTCTCTTTATCTATATCCTCAGATTGCTAAAAGTTCAAATTTTACTTATTATTTCTGTTATCCTTCTTCATCAACAAAGCAATGCATGTTACACTTAGTGCTGCTTAATTAAAGGTACCTCTGCTGCATTTCAGTATTCGTTGTAGAGTTGTGGTGCATTTGTCAATAGTGCCAGAAATCGTATTGTCCTTTGATTAAGCTATGTGCATTTATTGGAATATTCTCCTTTTAATCTAATTATAGCATGTCTGCATGTTCAGATTTGATTTTTTCTTGGTTCCAATTTATTGACCAATCCACATTTTATAGCTTTAGCTCTTCATCTTTTCATCTTGAAATCAGATGCCCGGGGCTTTCTTTAAATTGTGCATGATGAGATATTATACATGAAAATATTTCATATATTCTCTGATGAGTAAAAACTAATTGATAAATACAAAATATATCATATCTGTTAATGATGAAAACTATTGTTAAGCCTGCATCTATAGGTTAAATTCGTTATTGGGTTATTTTAGCCTCTTTGATTTAACTTTTAAGTTGTCATATTGGTAAATTCTATACAAGGTCTTGGTGTTGAACAAAACAACCCTTTAGCGCCTGATCTAACAACCTAAGTTTTGAAGTTGAATTAGTTCTTGACATTATCAATGCATAATCTATATAAGGTAGAAGGTTCAGATCACCAGTGTGAACACTTCTAGTCTATGTGGGTTCTCAAGTATAACAGATACTCTATCTCTGTGGCTTCTGGATCTAGCTGAATGGATTCATTATTATACTTTCTCTTTGACAAGTTTTTATACTAGACATATATTTGTTCTCTGTATGCTTTTGCTTTTTGTATACCTCTATGCCAGGAACCATGTTATGAAGTATTTAATAACTTACTATGCTGTGTCCAATGATGAGAAGGGCTAACTCCATATCCATTTTTATTTAACTAGTAGTTTTTATATGTAGTTTTTGATCAAGCTTTATTTATATTTGTTTTCGAACAGGGGATCTGATTTGCCTCAGAGGCAGTCTCCACGAGGTCCAAATCAACTTAGGACATCAAGTTCTGACTCAGATCCGTTGCATCATCGTCCAATTGCTGACCGAAGTCCGAAGCTAGGAGACCGACGTTCCCCAAGAGGTACTCAACCCGAGACAGTAAATCAGAAGAAGCTAGGGACTCGCATTGCAGATTTGGAATCTCAGCTTGGTCAAGCACAACAAGAATTGAAGATTTTAAAGGACCAGCTTGCATCTGCTGAAGCTGCAAAAAGAGAAGCTCAAAATGAACTAGTGAAGAAAGGTGAGGAATCGGTAGTACCAGTGGCAGAGAAGCTCCAAGAGAACTGCACTTCTAAGAATGCTCAGGAATCTAATAAAAATGAAACCAGAACCCAACATATTATACCAGATGACACCCAACAAGAGACTGATGTTTTTGAAGTTCCAGTTGAAAAGGTGGCAATTGAATTCAGCCAACCTGAAAATCAAGTAGAAAAGGAGACTAAACCATTCGAAGACTCGACTCCACCAGCGATATCAGAGCCAGAGAAGCCTGCTGTGGATGAACTGACGCTAAAGAATGATGAGATAGCAATGTTGAACTCCAGATTGGAAGACAAAGGGAAGGAGCTGGAGTCCATGAGTAATGAAAATGAGAATTTGAAGAATCAACTGAATGAAGCAGTTTCAAAAGTATCAGCAGCACAAACCAAGGAAGAAGGAATGACTTTGCAGTTGAAGCAGTTGGGAGATGAGTTGGAAGCAAGTAATGCGAATGCAGACAAGTTGAATGAGAAGTTGAAGTCTGTGGAAGCAGAAAAGGTTGCGTTGGAATCAGAGATGAAGAAGCTAAGGGTGCAGACAGAACAATGGAGAAAAGCAGCAGATGCTGCAGCTGCAGTGCTTGCTGGTGGTGTAGATATGAGTGCTAGGATTCCTGAAAGGTGTGGCTCCATGGATAAGCACTTTGGTGGCACGTTTGAGACACCTGCTGGTAGGTACAATGGATATGTTGGATCTCCTGGTATGGCTGATGACTTAGATGATGGTTTTGGAACCGGAAAGAAGAAGGGTTCTGGGATTAGAATGTTTGGCGATTTATGGAAGAAGAAGGGCCAGAAGTAATTCCGTACATTAGTATATTCGGTGAGTGAATTAGTAGTACTCTATGGTCATGTTTTGGTAGGATCTGAAGCTGCAAAAACAGTTGCTTACTGTTGTGCATCTTTCTGGTATCTTGTTTAGTCATTTCTGGTATTATTAAGGCCATTGAGCGTGTAGTTACTATTGCATGATATGTGCAAATTAGTGATGTGAACTTCTGAAAGATGGTTTAGATATTTCTCCTCTCTCACTGAGATGAAAGGTCTTTTTCTTGGGCTGATTCTCCCGTCTGCCCTACTATGGTGAGTAAAATATTGTATAACATACACATCGTTTTGGGCTCACTTCAATGGGATTCTAAAATCCAACCTTCTTAATCTTTAAATTATTGTGTAACGTTTGACAGTGAGCAATTTTGTATTGAAGTGGAGATTAGTATATCAGATGATAATAAAGAGCTCTATAAATATTGTTGGAGAAGCAATGATAGATGAAAATAATATCCAGAAAGGTAAGAGTGTGATTCCTAAAGTGATAGATCAACCTGCCAATGTGATTGCAGTGAAGTTGTAGATTAGCTATCTAATTCCATGGTTAATAAAATCATGAAGCAATAAGAAATCTACAAAAAGTACATGGGGGAAATGAGTTAAAAAGACTTGGTGGCGTCATTCACAAAAGACAACTTACTACTTAATCCTTCTTTAGCAATAACAGTTCTAGTATTTTTTACACAACTTATAGATCTCTTCTCTTGTTATGGATTTCAATAACCCCTTTTGTCAACTTAAAAAGTTTATTCATGGCTGACATAAGGACGATCATCCTCCGGATTACTATTCATACCCCTTTATAAAGGTGCTCAATCTTATTGTCTAGGGATTACAGGTAAATAAAAAAATCTAAGTACTCTGAAGGCAATCCTATAAGTAAGGGTGTGCAAAAAAATCAAATGAACTTAACCAAACCATAAACTGAACCAACCAACTCTATAAATAATCACATTTTTCTTAACATTTGTATAACCTAAACTGATTGTTTAAAGAAAACGGTCTGGTTAACTGGTTTTCTATCCAATTCTATTCACTCCCTAACAACCAAACACTCCAATCTTCAGAAATCATTCGAAAACACACCCTCACTTTTCAGAAATCTCTCTAAAATTTGTGAACCCTAACCCCAATTCACTGAACCCTAAACCGAAATCATGCACCACAAATTGCTTAAATGGATACACCTTCAAGCTTCAAGCTTCAAGAGTGGTGGCTACTTACTACATCGCCCAATTCAAGTTGGTGCTGCATCAATCTCGTCTTTATCAATTTCCTTCTGCTAAGTTGCTTGGCGGTTCTTCATATTCCTGATGTCAGTGCTTGTGCCATCGATTGGCTTCTACTAAAGTGCTGGGTCTTGATCTTTCTGGCGAGTGGTGATTTTTCATCTTCAACCTGAACTGATTTCAAGCTGTTTCTTAACTAATTTTTAATGGTTTTTGAACTGGTTCCATGTTAAGAAAACAAGTAACTAGATTACATTGAAAATTGATTAACCAAATCTGATCCGGATCGGCCAAGACTAAAAAACAGTTTGGTTTAAGAAAACCAAACCATATTACAAGGTAACAGGCATTTCTGCAAGAGCTTGAAAACCAAGTATTCCTATTCTAAGTCATAATGGAAACACTTACTACAGAGCCACCTCATCACAAATACAATTTACAATCCAATAGGAGCAGCTATTAAAGAAATAGTCATTCCGCAATATTTGTGGATACTAATCATCATCACTTCCATAGTTTTGACACAAAGATTGTAATCCACTAGTAGCATTTGTTTTATTATCTTCCTCTTTTTTCTTCTGTTCTGGTTCTTCAGGACTTTTAACACCAGAGGTCACCGGTTTCCTAATAACGGAAATCCTCACTAAAGGATTAAGCTTTCCACCACCGGCACGTGAATTTTCTGCAAATAACCAACAGAAGGCATGATGTGTGACATTCCCAATTAAACATCCTCTCCAAGGAAAATATCAAATAAATTAATAAATCACACTATAGCCAACTCCACTCAAATCAAAATGAAACGATGTAAGATGTGAATAGGGTGCAAATAACCTCCCCAATCATACAGTGTTAGAAATGGCTCCACAACTATTAGGTGGTCAGGAGGAAGAGGTGCGTGTATAGCATCAATGCTAATTCAAACAAACATGGTATATGTGGGCTGGGTTCTTTGATTAACACTACATGGTGAGAATGAGACCCAAATCTAAAAGGTCAAAGCAGACCAATTGATCTGGTAACATGAGTAGCAATAACATGAGTGGAAATTCAGTGTGCATAATGCATTACTAAATTTGTATATATCTACTAGTTGATTTTCCTGAAAGCTCTTGAAAACATTTCCAAAAATGGCACATACCTTGTTTACCAGAATCATCCAAACTGGCTTTTGTCAGAGTGTCGGTTGCATCGTGTGGAAGATCTTCAGATATTTTTTGCCTCTGCAGACAGATACGAACATTAGCTCAAACAGTTATCACATAATTTCAAATTCTTAAACGAATGAGAAATTAGGCACCTTGTTAACAAATGTTGAATTTTGCAAATCCAAAAGAATTTTAACTATATATTTGTTGAAACATTTGAAGCTCTTTATGTGTATAACATTTTTCTTCCATATTTCAAGTTTAAAAAATCCAGATAATATATACAAAACAAAATATAAACATCCTGCAAATTATGCATTTCAGTATCCGGGAATGTTGAATGCCAGAAATTTCAGCAAGTTCCAGACGAACATGTTTGGTCTGTTTTCAGAAGAAGAAAACATGACAGTATTTCACAAGTCCTTTTAAGTGAAACTTCATTTTCTGGCAATAAAGAAAGAAAAACAGAAAAAGAAAATCCTCAAGCAGCTGTTTTGATGTTTTAGCCATCGTTAAACTTAAAATGCAACATTGCTTTTGCTTTTTTTCTTTCCTGATAAAAATGTTTTTCCTAACCACGTTTTACTCATATTTACAATACTGCAGGTCAATGTACCCTATAATATTTACAATTGGCAGCTTTACAGAACCTAACAAGGAAGCATTGTTAGAGCATACCATACAAAAATTCTGAAGGGAAACAAAGAATAGCTGGTTTAGAAAAACAAGGTCCAAAAAGGACTTTCAGGACAGTGGTGACTGAAAATGTGGGATATTGGAGT
Organism: Ammopiptanthus mongolicus; assembly: GCA_039655645.1. NCBI lineage: Eukaryota > Viridiplantae > Streptophyta > Magnoliopsida > Fabales > Fabaceae > Ammopiptanthus > Ammopiptanthus mongolicus. Next base: position 13,907,359 of record CM077351.1, on the reverse strand, counting down.
TAGTTCAAAGTGAAATTACAAGGCTGAAGGTTCAAGCTTGGATTTCAACAGTTCAAAACGTGGGATGAAAATGATCTGAAGTGAGGTGCTGAATAATGATGCTTCTATAATTTATTAGGCCAACAAGACATCAAAGAAAAATCTATTACTACAAACATGCACGTGTGCACTTGACATCTTCATACCTTTGGATTATAATTGGAAGTTTCGCCATGTCCATTTGAAAGCTGAACCGTTTGGTCATCATTTTCAATATCTTCATCACGAACTCTTCTGACAAAAGCATTTGAATTCTGTTTAAGATAGTATCAAGCAAACCAGATAGATTAATTTAAAAAATAAGGAAATAGACCAACACTGAAGGGAGCTAAAAGTAAGGAAGAGAACTAGAAGTGAAGGATAGTAATACATACATGAAAGACAACTGACTTTATTAGCTCTTCATCTTCTTCTTCCAGCCTTTTCTCCTGAGAATATAAAATAACAAGGCTTATCTCAAAACTAAAGAGAAAACATGAGAATTAAGAATGCTTATATTTATGGCATAGCCCAAAATTTGAGCTTTGCCCATCCTTGTAACAAAAAAAAGAAAAGAAAAGAAAAATCACACCTGAAGGTCTTTAGCATTCTTTATTGACATGGCATTTCTTGAATTAGCTTAATGCCCGAGCTTAATTTTCTACCATGAAAATTATTTCGTTTTTATAATAAAGCTTTACAAAAAAGCTAGAAATATTACCAACCAATTACATGTTAAACAAATTATAGAATATTCAGATCGAATATGTTTCTTTTCTAATCAATAATAAACCCTTGCTTCCAGCAGGTAATTCCTTGTACAAAGCAAATCCACTATAACGCAAGTTTTATCATACCTTGACAGCTGCTGTGCGTTGCAAGGCCTCCAGCATTTCATCAACTGTGACAGTTGCATGCCTAGACTGGAAAATGAAAGAGACTTGAGTTAGCAATTACCATAGACAGAATGACAGACTTCAAAGTCATGCAGAAATGTAAAATGTATATCAAAACAAATGATCCAAAATATAAATGTCATATTTTGAAGGTACCATGCACTATATTCTAAAATGATAAATGCTCAGATCACTAGATAATCATTTATGTGCAGGGGACGAATTTGATACATCGTTATATATAATGCAGTGCGTACCTTCATTGACTTCATCTCATCCAGTGCAGCAAGGATGTCCATCTCTCTTTTAGAATCCAGGGTTCTATTCTCCAAAGATTTCATAGCGTCTCCCATCTCTTCAGCTTCCCTCTTCTGCTTCAAACCATCAGCTTCCTCGTCCTCTGCCCGCCAAGGTTCAAAATTTCTAGTTGCACCAGATTCAACAATATAATCCGAATTCTGAGGATCGGTTTTCATGGCAAGCTCAGCCGAGCACTTGGTGCATTTAAAGTAGAACCTAAATATTTGAATTCCCAGATATGTCTGCACAAAGATCAAACAATAAAATCAGACCCAATGTCATAATTCAAATCACACATAAAGCAAGAAGCTAGTATGCGGCATGCCCAATACCCTCTAAGTTCGATGAACAATTGAAACAACATGCACATAATACAAGGCAACCAAACCATAAAATTTAAGGTACAGACAGAATACTTCAAATCCCAAAAAGGCACGAAATCAACATGCCTTTTAAGACTATCATCAAATTACCCTCAAACACAGATAACTGACAACAAAAGCAAGAGAGTTTTCTCGTTGGGAAAGCTTCTTCAAATGGAAATCTTTGATTATGGCTACAAGGATGGAAACTGCCCCTTCCAAACAAATTTAAATTATTTTAGTGGCATTGTAAGCATAATATTTGACCCACAAAGGACAAACTGAGGGCACATCAAATTTCTTGGAATCCATTTTGTGAGAGATGCAAAGATGATATAGAAAACATAATGCTTATTCTATCGTTCTGCCCTTATTCACAAGAAATCAGGGAGATCTTTGATCATATTGCTACTCCATGAAATGTTCATTATGTGGGTACGGAAGATTGGGTTGATAATTTAGCCACAAAACCCAACTGCCATAAATTCTGTCAGCTTGTAGTTTAATGATGGTTCATTTGGAAACAAAACTCTGCTAGTACTTTAATTGAAAAAACATTGGATAGGTACAAACATCACTTAAAAAGTATGCAGTAGAAGTATAGTGCTCAGACAAATACGAGCCCAAGAGAGAGAGAGAACATTTAACTGGCAAGACAATGAGAAATTGAAAAAATCAATGTGGAAGCTACTTTATCAAAAGAGGGAGGCCCGGGAGGTTTTGTTATTAATAAACACTAATGAATCCATGATAAGAGCTGCGGCTATCCCCTAACCTATAGCCACATCCCCCATTATGGAAGCTTTAACAATATGTGCAGGCTCAATACTTGAGTTTTCCTCAAGTTTCACAAATATTATTCTGGAATTGGATCGCCAAAGCTTGTTTAAGACATAAAAAACACTTTTCGATTCAATAACAATGATATAACAGCATTGATGGATAATTTCACACAGGTTTCAATCCCGTATGCTCGTGACAATCCAATAAAGTTTCGCATCATTTAGCTAAGTTTTCTTAAAAAGAATTTGACCATGCAATAGAGGGGGGAATCTACCCTATAACATATTGTTTCGTAAACTCTAACAATCCCCTCAAATAACTTAATTAAACTGCCAATGCAGATAACACAGATAACAAACAACAACAACAAAAGAATTGAAATTGAATACTTCTTAATAGTGGAAAAAAGAAAAGAAAACTAACTTCACCAATGACATCTTCCTTTCTGGAGTTGAACTTGGTGCCTTTGTAGATGTAATTGCCGCAAGTGTTGCATCGAATGCTCATGGGAAGCATCATGCGAACCTTGATCTGTTGGTTTTTCGGCCTTCTCGCTCTGGGAAGCTTAGCGGGATCAAAGTCGGGTGGGTAATACTTGTTCAAAACCTTCCTCTCTCCCATGTTTCTTCTTCTTCAAATTCCTTCCTCTTCGCACCAAAAAAACCTAGGGCATGAGCAATGTTTTAAAATCGGTTGAACCGGAGGACCAAACATGTGGAATGAAGCAGGTACTATAAATCAGAATGAAGCAACGAAAGGTGAGTAATTAATTAACTCAAACCGGAGAAATAAACGAAGGGATTAAAAAATTAAACAATAGATTCTGGGAAGTGGTGAACTTATATAGAGCAAACCCAAAATTGAAAAATTTCAACAAGTTGAAAGGTTCTTATGAAGAATGGGGGGAAAAACCGAATCTTGAGTAAAGGGAATTTATATAAACCTGTGCCGGTGCAGTGTAAAGATAGTCCTTGCGCCTCTGCGTCGCTGCTCGTTCCCTCTGAGATCTGAGATGACAGTGGGTTCGACGTGTTGTGGGTTAGAATGTGAAATGGGTGTGAGTTTTCCGGAATAAACCGAAATGTTTAAGAGCACCAGCAGCCCCCAAACAAACCGGACCAACCCCTTCCAGTTCTAAATTTTAATCCATGGATAGCATTGAACCGATCTGTTTTACGGTTACGGTTTTACGTCGGTTTAATCGATTTTTGATGATTTTGAGGGGTTAGATTGTTTTTCCGATTCTTTGGTTGGACTAAGACTAAGGGAGCATCCGATCGGTTGGATCAGTCCGATTGGATCGTTTTTTAAATATTGGACTTAGTAATTTATGGATCAATTGAACTATGGGAACAAGTTAACTTTCTCTTAACTTATCAGAATTATGAAATGAATTGAGTATAATTAGGGTTGGATTTGCGATGAAATGATGCTGTTTGAGCAGCAAACGTATTCTTTTTCATTAATTGGCTTTAATAAAAATTTTTATCGAAGAAAAATTATTGAAAAATAAAATAAAAAGGAAAAGTACATATATTTCACTAAACCTTATCTCATTTGCAAATTGACATTTTCAACTATTGATTCTTCCAAATTGATCTTTAAACTCCAAGTATCAATGAAATTAGTTCTTATGTTAACGCAAAGTTAGATCACTAACGGTGATCGATTCTAATCGTTCATTTCGCTTAAATTTGAACTGTTTATTGCATTTACTTTTTATTCGAGGGAGCTAACCAGAAGAAACTAAGGAATAGAAAAAGCCAAGGAGAAAAGCATCAAACCGGCTCTTTGTTTCTTTCCTTTTAAAAAAAATAAATGCAATCAATGGTTCAGATTTAAGTGAAATGAACGATTAGATTTGATCATCGCTAATGATCTAACTTTGTGTTAACAAAAGAATTAATTTTACTGATATTTGGAGTTTGAGAATTAATTAGGAAGAATCAATAGTTGAAAGTGCTTATTTGCAAATGGGAAAAAGTTTAGGGTATGTGTATACACTTTTCCCAAAATAAAAATACCGCCAAAACATGTCACTAGGGGGCACAAAAAGTGGTTCGCTACAGTGAATAACAATTGCAAAGAATTGGACATGAAAAGGCGAGAGGAAGGAACCTCGTCGTGAAATCGCTAACTGAACGAAGTGGTGATCGTTGTGTGTGTCACAAGGCAGTTTACAAGTCAGTTTGGTTTAATTTCAATAATAAAATTAAAAAAAAATCTATACTTATAAATCAATTAGTTGGGTTTTTGCAATTCTTCCCTGCCAAACCCACATGTGGTCAAGACAACGAAATGATTTGGTTCGGGTGGATGGGTTACTTAAGTTTTTTTTTTTGTTTGAATGCCTTATATATTATGTGCTAGAAAGGGAGTTTGACTCAAAGTTTAAAGTTGTTGTCACTTGATAGAGAGGTTATACATTCTAGTGGCGGAGTAAGGTTGTCCACTATAGATCTACATGATTTTCTCTAAATCCTATGGACAGTGGGAGATTTATAAGACCATACGGCTCTTTGTGTGCTACGTGCTAACCAAAATCAACATTCCTCTCCAGTTTCAAAAACACAAGTACATAGAATGAGATAAGCCCAAGTACACAACACATATGAGTAGGGGTCTCAAATTACTGAAATTATTGAAAACACACACACAAAAAACACTAAAAATGTACACAAGCAATGAAACAAGTGACTAAGCACCCAATGGGTGTGGCTTAGTTGGTTGCGCAGACTGAGCTTGTGGGGGAGGACCGCGATTCGAATCCCACAAAACACATTCTTGGGGATGGACGAAAACCTTAACTGTGACTAAGCACCCAAACGAAGATTAGTCTCATAGCGAGTCCAAAGGATCTAAGCGTATGGGGATGTTCCGTGGACCCACTGGAGAGCCAAATGCCCTAATTACGGTGTATTCCAACAAAAAAAAACAATGAAACAAGTAAAATACACAACAAATCAACAACACATGGGTCTCAAGATAAATTTTATTAAGGCAAAGTTAATTATCTTTGTGCTGAAAAGGAAAAAAATTGAATTAAAATAAATTAACAATTAACGAATTTGATATTAATACCTATTAATTAGTAAATTTGAAAATACATCCTAAAAAGGAAAAATTTAAAGAAAATTAAATAAATGATACGCAGGTTTGATAACAATAACTATTAATTAGTGGATTTAAAAGTATATTAAAAAAATAAAAATGCTTAATCTAGGTGACACCACATGACTCACTAAGGAGAAGAGAAGTTTTGGCGAATAACTCAAGTTTAATAAGAAATACTCTAATTTAATATATAAAGATTGACTTCCTAAAAAGGTGGAAAGTGAACCTCACATGACCCCTACTACAATCTGTCATAAGACGGTCACCCAAAGTTACTTTTGCGATTGATCATAACTTGAACATATTAAATAAACCTATTAAATTAGAAAACAAAGATAAGGATAAGCAGGCCCTAAATAAACTAATTTAAAACACAAAGATATTATTCCTAAACAAACTAATAAATTAACCCTATTGAGTTAGAAAACAAAAATAAAGAAAATTATTTTTCCTTTAAGACACGTAAAAACACTATACTTGAGAGATGAGACACACAAAGTTCCTACGTGCTTGGCGCAGGTAATCTCCCTTCCAAGACACACAACACCGCATGCTTAGCTAACAAAAAAAATATATTTAGTATTAAGCCCAAGCATCAAAAACCAAACTCTTACTAAAATCCACAGGCCGAATACATAGTATTAAACCTAAGTGTGATGATTTCTGGGTGTCCCCTCAACACTTGAGGATCCACTTTTTATATAGGAGGTGATGAGGGGGAAGGAGTTGTGTTTTCTTCGATATGAGACTTTAGTCAAGTGAATAGTTTGCCCATGTGGGACTTTATTTGCAAAAGATGTAAGTGCACATTTTTTTTTCTTTCTTTTCTTTTTTTGTTTACTTTTTTACATTTTTCTTTAAAAGATGGTCAATATCAGGTGCCAAAAGTAGCCTCTTTGTTTGGTTTTTCGAATAGAAAGAGTAAGTAAAGTAAAATAGCATTCAAATTTGCTCAAATCAAAATTTTCAATTTTCACTTTTAGTCAACATTATATTTTAATACTAACAAAAATAGGAAACAAGAACACAAAACTAGGAGAAATAAAAAGAACTACATAATTAAAACCTCAAAGATTAGGATGCAAATAGCGAAAAAGATCCATGAGTTGAAACATGTAAAAGGAGAACACAACAAGGTTTAAACCAATGTTATGAAAGCCAGATTGGATCGAGCGGCCAGATTGGATCGACCGATCAGACCGGTTGATCTGGGAACCCGCCTCTTGTCTAGTCCTGATTAACGGTCAAAATTGTTTCTACAGTCAGATCGGTTTAAACCAGTCAAAATTTGGGTTTGATTGGGTGAAACTGGGTCTGGACAATTTTATGGAAAAAAATTAAATTTAAAAACTTAAAAAAAAAACAAAAACAAAAAGGTGCTAAAAAATCAGAAAACCTAATCTATGTCCCAATCCTATTCCCAAATCCTATTTCCCTTCATAACTTGTAGTGTGGTTCGTAACTGTCGTCCTTCCTTCTTAGAAGAGATTCACCTTTGTCATTCGTCTTTGTCTCCGAGATCACGTTTGTCCACACTACAGTTCATCTTCGTCCGACAGGCATTGTTGCAGTTCGCGTCTTCGTTTCCTTGCCTCCTTGCTCTTCACGTGAGTGATGAACACAATTTTCATACATTAATAATCTTCATATTTAGTATTTTATTCCTCTTATATTATGTGCTTAAATGATTGGATTAAGCCACATTTCATAAGTTTGGGTTCTAATTAGGGTTAATTGCATTTCGAGCGATGTTGAGATTTTACACTATTTTTGTATTTTGGGCATATCTTAAAATCTAGACGGTTCAAATTTTTTCTTCTTATCTTATCGGAAAGATGAAAGGGAGGCCTACAACTTTGTTGAAGAACTCTATAGATGAATTGGATGTCTAGTGGGTCACATCGGGCTTGGAAGTCAAAACAAGGATGTTGTGCTAGAACTTGGACAGCTCGTGAAGATTGGGCCATAACTTGGGATATAGGTATTATTTGGATCTTAAACTGGTTCTAGTAAAAAGATAAAACGCAGGTCTTTAGCCTTTTTTAGAATTTGGCCATGTGTGGATAAATGCCTTAATTAAGTACTTATTATATAAGCGCTTATGTATAAGCTATTTCTATAATCAAAGAGAAAATATAGTCAAACACTTTTCATATAAGTTATAAGCTATTTTCATAAACTATCATGGATAGCTTATCAAAATAAACTGAAAACAGCTTATAGACATGTCATAAGCTGTTTCCATAAGCTTTCTCAAACACTCTGACAAGAGCTTATGCCAGTAGATAAACCCAAATAAGTTGTTTATAATCCAATCCAAACAGGCTCTTTGTAGTCTTCTCGCCAGCTTCTTTTTTTTTATATTCTTCCTCAATCTATTATCTTTGCAATCATGGAAGGCTAAGCTTCTGTATTCAATTCAAGAATCTTGACAATTTCTGGTTTGACTTTGAAACCATGTGATTCAATTCGAATTATATTCAATTAGATTTTCCCTTTCTCTGTTGATTCTCTATCTTGAATGCATGAATGACTGGATTGGGAAGAGATTAGGTTAGCATATTTGATACCTAGGATAATTGAATTTCTTATCCTAAATTAGCATTGATTAACATGAATTATGATTGCAATTTCGTGTCTTTTGTTTATTAAATTCTGGATGATCATCCACTAGTTAACTCTCGAATCTAATGTAGAGATCTCGGTTGGATTTGAATTAACCGATGTTATTGAATTCTAATTCTAATACATACTAGTGGTTGACGATAAGTCAAATTGGATTGTTGATGAATTTTCTTAGATTGACATATTGTTGTTTAAATCGAATTCTCTTAATACAACTCTTCTTTTTGAATACTGAACATTAAACTCTCTCATTTTCATCTTGATTTGCTTAAATTGCATCCTTAATCGTTGGGAAATGACTGGGCTCACTCGCTTGGGCTACAAGTTCCCTTTTGAACTAATTCTTTGTATTTGTTATAGCTCGACAACGCTATCAGTGAGACAAGATAAAGAACAGTCAAACTTTGAAATTTTCACTTTCACGTGTAAAAGACTAAAACAATTAATGTATATAAAATTATAAAATAAGAATGGTGAGTACATTAGTGCAGTTTTTTAATCTCTTTTTTTTTTTGTTAAGCATTATAAATTTATAATATTATATTATGAATATAAAAAAAATCAATTCGTTGTCACTATATTTGCTACACAATTTGATTATATTTTTTATTTGTATTGCATGTTATAACTTATATGAAAATTTTATGTTATATATTACATCATCTGATTAGACTATCCGATTGAACCGATTGAGTCGGTTAACATGAATCGGAACCTTTTTCGATTTATTGTCTGATCCGGGATTAACAATATTGGTTTAAGCCTGTAGCATGCAAAATGATGGGAGTTGGAACCTGTAACGTGGTGAACCACAAGGTTAGAACTCATAACATGTTGATTTTCGAGGTTGGAACGCACAACATGATTAGAAATTGAAAAACCATGGGGTTAGAGAACTCGTAACTAACAAGAAAAAGAAAAATAATGAGGTTAAAACCAATGTTGTTAAAGCCGGACCGAATATCAAATCGGAAAAGGTTTCGATTTAGGTTCAACCGGTTTAACTGATTCAACTGGATGGTCTGACCGGATGATATATATAACATGCAATATCGTTACATGCAATATTAAAAAATGTAAGGAAAATAGTCAAAACACACAAGATCAAAGTGTTCTGCTATTCAACATAGTTGGACGAGACGAATGTTTAGAGACCAATAACTTTTGTTGTTGTGCATTGTCGCATTTGTGAAGGAAGGATTGCTAGATCTAAAATACAGGATTAGCCAGCCGATTAGGTTTTATCTTTATTGTTTCACTTTTTCACTTTATTGTTTTTCAGTTTTTAAGTCAAATCCGGTTTAATCCGGTCCAACCTGGTTTTTGATCGGATCAAAACTATCTGACCGTAAAAACGGCTTTGACACCCTGACCAAAACCGGATAAGAACCCGGTTCACGGTTCAACCGGTCCAGTCCGATTTTCATAACACTCGTTAAAACCATTAACTGATTAAGAAAAGAAAAAGTTGTAACTGATTGAGAAATTGAAAAACAACAGGGTTGGAATCATAACTAATTGAGAAAAAGAACAAAAACAACAGGTTGAAACCTGTAAATGATTGCGAAATTGAAAAATAATGGGGGTTGAAATCCGTAACTAATTGAGAAAAGAAAAAAAATAATGGGGTTGGAACCCTTAACTAATTGAGAAATTGAAAAACAACCAGGTTAGAACCCATAATTGATTGACAAAAAGAAAAATAATAGGTTGGAACTAGTAATTGATAGAGAACAATAAAAATAACAGGTTTGAAACCCATAATTGATTGAGGAAAAAAATGAGGTTGGAAATCGTAATTGATTAACAGGACAACTTCAGGTTTAATAAAAATAAAGCTAGTCAACTAAAGGCCAAACAACAAACAAATTAGATAACTCAGGGTCTAGCAACAAACAAATTAAACAAGTCAAAATCTAGTAACATCGGCCAAATTAAGCAAATCAAGATCTTATTGGCAATAAAAAAACTAGGCATTTTATAGCAACCGCAATGCGAAGCGTAATTTGAATAATGTTTCCCTTGTTCCGTCCAAATATCCCAAAATTGAGATATGTGAATGGAAACTACTTAACTCTCTCTCTCTCTCTCTCTCTCTCTCTCTCTCTCTCAAGTATCTTCCTATGCAAACGAAGTTTCAGATATAATTAGCTTGACAGAAATGTAACTCTGCTCCTATGTATCCAATTTGGAATCAAATGTCAACGTAGTTCTTTCTAAGGGATGAGTCCCCTATTTATAGATGTTCATTCCGACAGTTACTTGTCGAACATGATCTGCCTTCATGCCATCGATCCGTGGGGAGCGTGGCGGTTATCTCTTTACATGTTGTAAATGCACGTTTTAATTAAGGTGAGGAAGAGAACATGGTCTTCCATTGGACGAGTTGAGGTGTTGGTACTCGCCATAGAAGAGAAAGTGGTCTTTCCTCTAAATGGGCCAAGATATAGATACTTGCCCCGTTTCTCATTTATTTGGATGAGTATATACCAAACTAGTCGACCCGGTCTCATATACTCAGCCATCCGACCTTATTTATACTCGGTCAATACATAAGCCCCCCGAGCTCTTAACTAAACTTAGTGAAAGAGTTTATTAGGAATTCAGTCTTGGCCGAGTATCTTGGGTAAAACGTGGTTTCTTTATATAAAGCGAGCTTGAAATAATTGATATTTTCTAATGATGATATCTAGGTCATCATTACGCGTAGTCTATCTCTTACATACCTATTTTCTCGGGTTGTGTGTCGGATTAAGACCAGTAATGATAAGACATAAATATTCGATTTGCATAATTTTCATATTTTTCGAGAATTTACTCCTGAAAGGTTGCGCATCTTCCAAAGGTCGCACCTTTTTGGCTTCTGGTGTATTTGACATGCTTCTTCCATCCATCATATGAAGAGTTATTACTTCTATTTATGATGCCTCCTTGATCAGACGCGACCTTCCAATGATTGAAGACCTTGCTATATAACATCCTTCATATCCATTTCCTTTTATTCTCTTACTTTTGCTCTTGCTTATGCAACTCTTTTGGGTTTTCTTCCTCCTTATCCTAAGTTTTCCAGGTACGCCCCATTTTAAATCTCACTACATTTCTGCATTTTCGCCTGTTCTTTCTTTATGGGTTCTTCTGGTAATTCCCAATCATCTTCTTCACTGAAAGTTGTATCCCCATCAGGGATTCCAGAAATGGGGGAAGATGCTTCTCCTTCTCATTCTTCTTTTCCAGACTCTGAACCTAGGGTTCCTTCTGGTTCTAACCTCCTCATCCAAGAGGTTGAAGAAGAAGATGTAGTATCCTCTAAGGCCCTTCCTTCTAAGCGTCGTAAGAAAGCCATTAGGGTGGAGAAAGATCCTATACCCCCTATTTCTCTTCCTGGCTATCAATGGGTTCGAGGAGAAGTTGGGGTTTATTTCTCCAAGTATCAAACTGACTCTTTCATGACCGACCTTAAGGACTCCATAACTCTTTTCTCTCCAAAATATGTAAATAAATTTATTGTTGAACCATGCTCAGAATCCGAGCATGTGTTTTTATATGTCTCATGGGGCAATCCTCATCATAACTATGTGTATACAACTCTCTTCGAAGTTCTGCATATTACTCTTCCTTTTACCAAATTTAGGCGTGAAGTATTGTCGGCTATTAATGTCGCCCCTACACAACTTCACCCAAATAGCTGGGCTTTCATGAAGGCCTTCCAAATTCTATGCTTGGTTCTAGGAATTACTCCTACGGCGGCCATCTTCCTCTATTACTATCAGATATGGTTTAGTGAATTAATTGGCTGGATTTCTCTGAGCGGGGTGAACAAAAAAGGTATCATCGGTCTTTTGAAGTCATCTTATAAGGATTTCAAAGGAGAATTTTTTAAAGTTCGTCCTGCCCAGGGACACGACAGTCTATTTTTTGACCCTCAAGGGAAGCCTAAGTTTTCTCTTTATTGGACTAGACATCCTATTAAGTTTTCTTCTTGGTGTCTCGAGTCTATGACTCTTGAGGAGAAGGAGAATATCTCAATACTAAATTGGTTATCTCGGCCTCTAAAATGTAAAGCTCTTTTAAAGTTACCCACTTCCAGTACTCCTCAAGCTAATATTAAGTGTGAGTGTTACTGTGTTCTTTTTCATATAATTTTGTCGTATAATTTATCATGATATTGATGTTCTCGTGTTGGTATGTTTATATATAGTGATCATTGGCAAGTTTGATTTCCGCTCTTTGAAGAAAAACAAGGGTTCTACCCCTTCCTCCTCTGCTGGGGATTTGAAAGAGAAAGGGAGTAAAACTGCACCAACAAGCTCGGCTTTTAATCATAAAAGTGCTCATTCTTCGGATACGCGCTAGAAAAGAGGAAGGGAAGGTGATTCTATAGCCTCACCTCCTAAAAGCCCCGCTTCAAAACATCCAACCGTGGATGTGGAGTTAAGCTCTTCAGCAGTTTAGCCGAGCATTGAAAATCTAGCGAACTTACCTCCTACTCCTGCTTCCCAGAAATGGTACAACATGGCCGCTAAGCCTGGCTGCTCCACAATTTTTGGTAATGACTTCTCCCCATCTACCATTTTAAAATTGACTCTCTCAAGCCTGCTGATATGAGGCTCCTGAAAAGGCAAGGTCCTAGTGCCAGCTTTGAGGGCTTACAAGCCATGTGCCTTCGTGCTGCTACTACTGCACTGTTTTGGGGAAAGGAATTTGAGAGTAATCATCGTTGGATGGAAGCTATGAAAGCCGAGTTTGTTGAAGTTCCACAAATTAAAGACAAGTTTTTGAAGGTCTCGGCGGACTTGGCCGAGGTTACTAAGAAAAATGAAGAGCTGACTTCTGAAGTCTCCTCTCTTGAGAAAAGTGTTGATGAAGAAAAGGACAAGGCGAATAAAGAGAAGGCTAAGTTGAAGACAGCTGAGCAAGAAAAGGAAGTTCTTTCCAACACACTAAGTGAATTGCAAGACTCTGAAAAACAACTTAAGGAGCAGATTATTAAGCTAAACTCGGCTTTAGCTCGAAAGAAGGATAAGAAGAGGTTCTATAAGCAAGAGCTTGAAGTTGCTAAGGAGAACATCATGATTCAACATATTGCTGGGTTTGACAAGGCTGTAAGGCAAGCTCATCTATTCACTCCCGGACTCGACTTTACCTAATTTAACGTGGATAAGGATGTGAAAAATGGAGAGCTCATCAATGAAAGTCAACTCAGCGATCATGAAGGTAAAGAGAACCCAGCCGACAAAGAGGTTACCTCGGCTTTGAACAATAGGGGTGATTTGCAGGGTGCAATTTGAAGACTTGATAGTTAGTCTTATTTTTATTTATTTTGACCTGGCCTTGTCGGACCCTTTTTTTGTAAACAACTTCATATAATCAGTTCGTTGACCTTTGATTAACTTATGTACTCATAAATTGCACCCTTTAACAATTTATGTTATTTTATTAAGTTAGCTTTTATTAAGTTTGACTCGATGGCCTTAAACTTGTACTCCGCTCTTTATTTTAACGTTTTAACTGTGTTAATTTAGGCTCAATGGCCTTAGGCTCGGTGGCCTTGGGCGCAAATTCGTCTCTCTTCAACTGAAACTCGGCTCTTAACATCTTATTCCTAAGTTAGGCTCAATGGCCTTAGGCTCGGTGGCCTTGTGCTTGAACTCGGCTCTTAACATCTTAGCATTGCTAAGTTAGGCTCAATGGCCTTAGGTTCGGTGGCCTTGTGCTCGAACTCAGCTGTTAACATCTTAGCATTGCTAAGTTAGGCTCAATGGCCTTCATGTTTCATGAATGAATAAAGAACATGAATAAAAAACTATTGAAATAAATGCACAATAAACAAAGTTATGAAATTCTTTATTTTATTGATCAAAGATTATTGAGTCTCCAAAATGTCTGATGTGCATTTACCTTAATTTTGATGAGATTAAAACAGTTATTCAATGATTTAATTGAATCCGTCTATGGTGTTTAACTCGTCTACTCAGTGTGCAGATTAAAACATTAAGTGTCTATATGAACTGAGCTTTAGCGTGTTATCACCCGTCTGGATCTAAGGCAAAAGTTTACTCGCCTGAACAATGGAAAGTTCATTCGTCTGAACAATGGAAAGTTCACTCGTCTGAACTAGGATAAAATTCACTTGTCTGAAGTATTAAAAGTTCACTCGTCTAATGAAATCTTCACCAGTCTGTTGACCAGCGTTGAAGAAATCCCTTCAACCCGTCTAATGAAGAAATCAACTGTCTGATCAAAGGAAGACTCACCTGTCTGAAAGACTACGCAACTGACGTCATTCTCTTTATTAAGCGTCAACCCGTCTAATGAAGTTACTCACCCGTCTGGTGACTAACGTTGAAGAATATATTGGATGAAAGTTGTCTAGTCTCTAAAAAGGAATTTCAACAAAGAACTTTACCTGAACACGACTGCATCTTACATCAAAAGGGAAAGTCTTCCCTCTGATAGCAAAAAGCAAGTATAAAGACCTGCTAAGACCAAAGGTGTATCAGAAGTCTTCACCATTCTGATGAGAGAGAACAAGCGAAGTTCTCAAGGTTTTAATGGCTGATCAGAACGACTCTTTTGCATTTAATGAAGATCTACAAAAGGCCAAGCTTTCAAACATTGTGTCTAATGGCTTTAAAACCCTGAAGCCTATTTAATGAAGAAGACTTTGAAGATTCAAGCAGAGAACGAACACTGCATTCAAAGAGCATTTACTCTGAGCATTTATATCTTCATTCCTTCATTATTTATTCTTCAATCATTTGAAGTTATTACGCAGTCTTTTAGAACTTCACATTTAATACACTCGTCTGAGTGCTTGTGAAAGACTTGCAAATTGTAATTTATTTTACAACTTCTCTCAAACAAACCCGTTTGAGCCTGGAGAGGCTAGGTGTGCAAACAATACTCGTCTGAGCCTGAAGAGGCTAGGTGTGTAAATAATACTTGTCTAGAGCCTGAAGAGGCTAGGTGTGAAAATAATACTTGTTTGTCCTATAACCTGATTCAGTTAGAGTGAAGAAAACTTGGTGCTGCCAAGGACGTAGCCTCATTTGTTAAGGGATGAACCAGGATAAAACCTTCTGAGTGATTTCTCTCTTTCCCTTAACTCTTTAGTTTGATTATTTATCTTAACTATCATCTAACTAAAGGGGATTTTAACTGTGTTTATCAAACTATTTTCATCTTGCATAATTGTGTATATTCTGTGAAAACCTTCAGACGAGTTATTAGTCTGATTGACCTGTCTTAGCTTACTCGTCTATTCTCACACGTCTGTGCTTGCGAAATTTTTTTTTAATTCCGCATAAATTTGTCAAACACCATTCAATCCCCCTTCTAGTGTTTGCATCCGTCTATTTCAAAGATGAGCCTTGTTAAAACCTCCTTAGTGAAAAACCCTATGGGATAAAAACACCAAGGTAGGAAAAAGAGTACTCATCTGATGTACAATGTTAAACTAAAATAAAATTTTAGATGAGAGGCATTCCATGTTTGTGGAATTGCCTCTCCAGAATATTCTTCCAGTCTGTAAGCTCCATTTCGAAGGCTTTCTTTCACTCTGAAGGGACCTCCCCAATTGGCTGCCAATTTTCCCTTGGCATGCTTCTTCCTAGCTTCTCCATGCATTCTTAATACCAAGTCTCCTTCTTGAAAATTCCCCGGCCTCAACTTTGAATTATATCTCCAAGTTGCCCTTGTCTTGCTGGCTTCCTCCCTGATTTGGGCTTCTTCTCTAACCTCCTATGCCAGATCTAATTCGATCTTCATGCTCTCTTCATTAAGGACTGGATCAAAAATCTGCTGCCTTAAAGATGGTTCACCAACTTCGACAGGGATCATGGCATCAATACCGTAAGTAAGTTTGAACGGAGTTTCCTTAGTGGTGGATTGAAGAGTGCAGTGGTAGGCCCAAAGTATGCTCGACAACTCTTCTACCCAACTTCCATTTGATCGATCTAAGCGTTTCTTGAGCTCACCAAGGATGACCTTATTGACTGCTTCAACTTGTCCATTTGCTTATGGGTGTTCAACTAAGGTCACATGGTGTTTTATGCCTAAGCCACCATAAAACCCCTTCAAACCTTTATCCACAAATTGAGTTCCATTGTCAGTTACAACTGCGAAGGGGAGGCCATGCCTACAAATTATGCTCTTCCAGAAGAATTTTTGAACTCATTGGGCTGTGTTCTTTGCTAAAGGCTCGACCTCTATCCATTTGGTGTAGTAATCAATACCTACCAACAAAAATTTTACCTGTCCTTTTGCCACTGGAAACTTCCCCAAGATATCCATTCCCCAAATAGTAAATGGTCAAGGAGATACTATATTATGAAGCTCGGTGTAACACCCCCCTCACAGGTGCTACGTACACGGACTCTAATGCGGAATAAATCAAGAAAATAAAACGCTGGTTGCTTTCGGAAAATACTTTAATTAAGTAGCTACGTTCGAAAACGCGGTTCTAAAAAATTTTCTGCATGCATAGGCAAACAACTCAAGACGAAGAAATAAATTTCACATCACACATTGATATTCACTGTTCATAAAAACATAAGCATAACGTAAAATCTGGTCTAATGTATAACATATTACAGACTTAGAAATAATTCAACATGTGTGTAGTCATATAATATAAGACTACTCAAAACAAAAGACTCCTAAGCTGGTCGGCTAAAAGTAGCCATTGGAGTACAACCCAATGTCGGCTCCTTCAAAAGTTTCCATTGTTCGAGTCCTCACGTCTCCGCGGGGACCTATGATCAACATCTGTACATGTGTTCCAAAAACACAACAAGGTGTCCAACATGTACAGGCAAAGGTGAGATACTCATATAAAGTTATCACGATAGCCGCACAAGCGACAAACAGCAGTATAAACATCCACAGATAAATACAGTTATATGAACAGTTATTTACATAATACAGTACAACATCCCAAACACTATCATCAGTTATAATAATGCATGAGACTTCAATATCATCTTTCTAATTCATGTACTCCGGAGATTCTAACTTCCCAACATCGAGCGATAGGCCGTAGTAACACCCGTAACACAATTGTTCTCATGAGTCGGCCTCTCTATTTAGGTCCGAACTCCAATTGTTCCAGGGTACCGCGTCATAACCGTATCCTGAATACGCCAGTCTCTGATCGAGTTCATTCGTGTTTGGCAGCCGATTTACCACGGCACGGGGTTGCTACGCCACCGGCCACTTGTGGGATCTCGAACACAGAATGCCCCTATAGACCTAGTGGTCTTGACTGATTTTATTCTCAACTACTAGAGTTGTAGCTCGGTTTCAAATGGCACGTCTGCCGGTTCATGCATGTACACAGAAAGTTTTCTGTTTTCTTTGCGTTCATTCTTTCAAATCTCGAGACATAAAGTCCACGACTCGTTTCAACAAGGCATTAAGCCCACTCAAATCAAAAACACAGGACACGAAGTCCAAGTGCTCAATCCACAAAACACTAGCCCCGACGTCTCGGCCACTAGGTTCGGGTTCGTCTCAAAGGTTCATCATTTTTCTTTTGGTTTCATTTTCTCAAAACATTTTGGAAAACAAAACATACTTTGGTTTTCTTGAAACAAAACATCCTTTTTGATCAAGAGACCATTTTTCCGTGAAAAACACCTTTCTTGAAAACAAAAACCGCTTTCTAAGGTTTCACGTCTTTTTAAAACGCTTTACCGAAATAAAATACGTTTTGCACGACTTTTCACAAAACCACTTTTTAATTTCAAGGAACACACTTTTCAAAAAGGAAACTTCACTTTTTTTGAAAAGCAACACATTTTCCAAAAACAACTTTTTAATTTCAAATACGGTTTTCAAAACATAGATTTAGGATTTCGAGTATTTTAACAATTATCGAGACATAGCCAGTCCTATGCTCATCCAGGATATAAATATATGTATAGATATATATCAACAGTTCAATATCACAATGATATCACTCAAGGCATCCATGCCATAGTTATATCGAATAGCAATTATGCACAACACTTAACATCCAATCAATCCAGAATATAAGTATACATATACATCATTCAAACTCATCTCTAAATCATCACTCAAGACATCATAACACATATATCAAACATGCACTATGAAGCTACTCAAACTTAAATGACTACCTCCCTTTACCTCACAAAAGAAGTTCAATCCAAACTCGATCGGTTCTCGGCTCCGGCTCCGGTTCCGTTTGTGTCGCCTAAAACAATCAAACACAAATCAATTCAAACAACAAATCACCATCAATCTATAACATAAGAACACAAGTTTTCCTTCCCCTAAAGGGTATAGGGTTCGGCCATGAAAGGTAAA
Organism: Ammopiptanthus mongolicus; assembly: GCA_039655645.1. Taxonomy (NCBI): domain Eukaryota; kingdom Viridiplantae; phylum Streptophyta; class Magnoliopsida; order Fabales; family Fabaceae; genus Ammopiptanthus; species Ammopiptanthus mongolicus. Next base: position 13,888,932 of record CM077351.1, on the reverse strand, counting down.
AAGGGTTAGGGATCTAATTTGGTTCCAAACTTTTGGATGGTTGGTTCATGAACTGAGTTAACACTATTTCAAGTCCTATGACTCAAAAATGTGAAACAAAACTCATGGATTTTCCCCATGAAGCTCTCGGCTATATAGGGCAATTTAGGCTAGGAATTGATTTGGTTTTCCATCACTTGGATTCAAGGACACTAGGAAAGCTAAGGATGAAATCAAGAGTTAGAAATCAAAAATTTGATGAAAAACATTATTCATCATCACTCTTAGGTTTCGGCCACTTTGGGGTTTTAGAGCTAGGATGAGACTTGGATCATGAGCTCTTGGGTTTAGATAGAGGGTGATGAGGTGAGTTCAAAGAACTTGGTTTCACATCCAAAGGATTTTCCTACAATTTTCTATGGATTTTCAAAGTTTTGGATCTAAGAATGAGTTTCATGAAAATGGGGTTTTGATCTTGATATTGAAAGAGATTCAAGAAGATATAAGACCATAGTAGTGATCTTACCTTAAAATGGAGGAAGATTGGTCAAGAAATCAAGTGATTTCAACAAGCTTTCAAGATTTTCTCAATGATTCAATGGAGGTTTTTTCTCTAAGGAAGATGAAGTGTTCTTGGTGTTCTTGGGGGGCTGGGCTGCGTGGAATGAGCGGCTGAGAGGGCTGTTCCAGCCTTTTAAAGAGTTCATTAAGGGTAAAAAGGTCATTTGGTTCAAAGGGTAAAATGGTAAAAGGTGAAAAGGCTTAAGTTAGGGGTATTTTGGTAATTTCGCGTCTCAAAATTCCCGATCGTCATGACGACTCTGGCATGCTCTCCCAAGTGAGTTGACATGATGTGATATCAATATTATCCGTTGTCGGGTCCTGGTAAGTCCATACGCGGCTCCGTTCTCCACCCGATTGAAGATTTCACTCGAACGGAGGTCAGGAAATGATTTTTTTGAAATTTTTGCGAAATTTAACCAAAACGTAGAGAATTGAATTCTAAGACTTACTGTCTCGTTCACGGGTCCATCTGAGGTCCCCTGAGCAGTAAAATCATACTGTCATTCTAAAAACGCAGACCGGGCTCCGTTTGAGTTTTCAACTCAAAACTTAATCGTAACTTCCTACGATATCGCTGAGCATGATTATTGTCTCAGAATATTTTATATCCCTTTCTAAGACCTCGAATAAAATATAAATTCATAAATACTGATTAAAAGAAAAACTCGAAAATCGGGGTGTTACACTCGGTTGGTGGAACATGGTGCAAGTTGCCATGTTTCTGACATTCTTCATACCTTTTCACCCAATTAGCACAATCATCTCTTAAAGTAGGCCAGTAATAGCCTGCTCTGATAACTCTAGCCGCCATTAACCTTCCCCATGTATGCATTCCGCAGATCCCTCTATGCACCTCAGCCATAACATATTCAGCTTGATCATTCGTTAGACCCTTCATTAAAGGGACTAGAAATCCTTTTTTATGCAGCTCCCCATTTGCATTTTTAAAATGACTGGACTTCAATCTTATCTTTCTTGCCTCCTTTTCATCGCTCAGTACAACCTCCGAGCTCAGATAATCCCAAATCGGCTCCATCCAACCTCGTTCAATTACCTGATTAACCAACACCTCTCCAAGTTGTATACTTGATTCAGTTATTGTGGCATGTATAACAGTTTTATATTGCCTAGGTCGTTTTGTACTAGCTAACTTAGATAAAAAATCAGCCCTAGTATTTTCCTATCTAGGAATATGCTCAATAACAAAATTATAAAAAGACTGAGTTATTTGGGTTACCTTATGAAAGTACCAAGTAAGTTGAGGGTCCTTTGCTTGGTAATTCCCATTTATTTGTCCAATGATCAATTAAGAATCACTTCAGCACTTCACATTCTTGGCTCCCATTTCTTTGACTAGCTTCAACCCAGCTACCAACGCTTCATATTCCGTCGGGTTGTTAGAAGTTTGGAATTCAAACTTCAGTGATTGTTCCAGCACAATGTCTCATGGACCTTCTAAGATTACTCCAGCTCCGCTACCTTTTGGATTTGATGATCCATCAACATATAGTATCCACCATTCATCTTTCGAGTTGGGTGGATGTGAGAGCTCCACCAAAAAGTCAGCTAAGCTTTGGGCTTTCATTGGGCCTCTTGGTTCATATTTTAAACCAAAATCAGATAGTTCAACCGACCGGGCTATCATTCTCTCAGCCAATTCTGGCTTTCTCAAAACTTGCCTTATCGAGTGATCAGTTTTCACCACGACTTGATGACTTTGAAAATAAGGTCCCAATCTCCGTGCTGCTGTTACCAATGCTAACGTCAGTTTCTCATTGACCTGATATCGTGTTTCAGAATCATGCAAAACTCAGTTTATAAAGTACAAAGGAACCTGCTGCTTATCCACTTCTTGCACGATCACCGCATTTATTGCATCTTCAATGACCGAGAGATACAATAACAATTCTTTGCTAGGTTGTGGCCGAGTTAAAATTAGAGTTTGAGATAAAAATACCTTGAGGTCTTGGAAGGCTGTTTCACATTTGCCATTCCATTCAAAGTGCAGAGGCTTCTTCAATAGCTTGAAAAACGGTATTCCCTTCTCCGCTGACTTGGGTAGAAAACAACACAATGAAGTAAGTTGGCCTGCAAGTCTATGAACTTCTTTCACATTTCTTAGGCTTCTAATGTCTATGATCGCCTGGAATTTGTTTGGATTAGCTTCAATTCCTCTATGTGTAAGTTGAAAACCTAAGAACTTGCCTCCCTAGACTCCAAAAGTACACTTCTCCGGGTTCAACCTCATGTTATATTTTCCAATCTCACCAAATATCTCTTCCAAGTCGGCTGTATGCTGAATTGGATCATCAGATTTCACAACCATATCGTCCACACACCCTTCAATGTTTCTCCCGATCTGCTTCACAAACACTTTGTCCATGAGCTTCTGATAAGTAGAACCAGCATTCTTTATTCCGAAGGGCATAACTTTGCAGTAATAGTTAGCACCCTCTGTCATGAAAGCTGTTTTATCTTCATCTGAAGGATGCATCCTGATCTGATTATAGCCTGAGTAAGCGTCCAAGATTGAGTAATCGATAACCTGAGGCTCCATCCACAAGTCGGTCAATGCTCGACAAGTGATATGAATCCTTTGGACATGCTTTGTTTAAGTCTGTGTAATCAGTGCACATGTGCCACTTTCCATTTGCTTTCCTTACTAACACCACATTAGCTAACCATGTTGTGTACTCTATTTCACGCACAAAACCTGCATCAATCAATTTTGCACTATCCTGCTCTACTATTTTTCTTCTTTCCTCACCTAACCTTCTCTTTCTCTGGGCAATTGGTTTAGCCTCATGGTATATAGATAATTAGTGACAAAGAAAGTTAGGATCAATACTTGGCAAATTCCAAGCAAATAAATCAACATTGCTCCTCAGCACCCTGATTATTTCATCCCTCAGACCGGGTTGAAGTTGAATTCCCAGCCTTACCTGTTGGTTTGGCTTCTGTCCAACTTGGATTGTTTGTAGGTCTTCAATTGGCTTCGGTCTTTTGTCCTGCATGTCCATCCTCGGATCGAGCTCTACCAAACTCACTGAGGTCGATTTTTCAGAGACTTTCTTTTCTTTCTCCTTCTCTTTTTGTAACTTCTTTTGCTCGCTGATTTTTAAACTATCGACATAACATTGTCGAGCGACTTCTTGATTTGCCTTTATTGCTACAAGGCCTCCAGATGAAGTTGGAAACTTCATTGTTGAATACGGAGTTGACACCATAGCTCCCAGATCGTTCAATGCTGGCCTTCCGATCAGTACGTCATATGAAGTCACAGCATTGACAATCAGATATCGTACTAAAATCGTTCGTGCCAGGCTCCCAGTTCCAAATGTGGTCAATAAATCTACATAACCACACGTGTCAACTTGCTCTCCCGAAAATCCAATCAACTTGTTTTCATATGGTTTGACTGCATTTTTGGGAATTTCTAGCTTCTAGAAAGTTGTGTAGTAAAGGATATCAGCTGAGCTCCCTTGATCTACCAGTGTCTTCTTAATTGAACAATTGACTACTTCGACAGTTATCACCATGGGATCGTCCTGGTTGGGATCCACCCCCTGAAAGTCATCATGACTGAAAGTAATTGGCTTGGAGGTATTCACAGGTTTGTGTGACACTAACAGCTCGGACGGCTCATAGATGTCTCCGCCGAGCTGAACTAGTAGTTCCACCTCCTGCAAAACCTCTAGCTATGGTGTTGATCACTCTCCGTTCTTGATTTGCTTCTCCTTCTCTGACATTCTCCTGGTTTCTTCTTTCTCTTTCATTTTGTTGTCCTCTTCCACCACCTTGGCTCTGTCCACGACTTCGTCCTCGTCCTGGATTGTACGCTTGACCTGCATTCCTTTGTACAAACTGACCAAGATGGCCCCCCTGTATCAACTCCTCGATTTTATCTCGGAGAGTCCAACACTCCTCAGTAGTGTGGCCATAATTTCCATGGAACCTACAGTGCTTGGATTGATCCGCCAATTCTGGGATGTTCGTTGGTGGTGGAAGCTTTAATAACTTCGTATGACAAATTTTCTCTAATACTTGAGTTCTGTTTACATTCAAAGAAGTGTTGAAATCATACTTCGGCCCTTTAAGTGATTTGTTCTTCTTACTCTTATACTTCTCAGCGATATGCTTCTCTTTATCTTTGCCTTCAGTTCTTCGATCCATATCAGCATGAGTTCGACTCTGGAATTCTGACAACTCTTCCATTTGAATGTTCCTGCTGCTCGAGCTCTAAACTCATCTATGTCTGCTGGTGGTTTTCGGCATAGATGATCAACGAAGGGTCCTGGCTTCAAAGCCATCAGCATAGAATGCAATGCTACTGCTGGATTAAGATCCCTGATATTTGCTGACATCTTCGCAAACCAATCCATGAAACTCCTTAGTGATCCATTTTTTTCCTTTCTAAGACTTACCAAAGCGACTGAAGTTATATGATGAGCTCGGCTTGTAGCAAATTGTGTAGTAAACCTGGCAACTAAAGCTTCGAAACTGTCAATGGACCTCGATGGCAACCTAGTATACCAATTCAAGGCTGCCCCCTTCAAAGATGTAGGAAAAACTTTACAAAGAATGGAGTCATCATTTGTCACTATGTTTACCTGAGTAACATAATCATCCAGATGACTATCTGGATCAGTAGTACCATCATACCTTTCTAAAACCAATGACTTCCATCCTTGAGGAAGAGGAGTGTCCATAATTCGGTCAGTCAGTGGACTTCTTCGGATTCCAGGAGTTTTTGGTTGTGATGCTTCACATGGGCCCTCCTGCATGCGTTCAATATGACTCACTTCACCATGTAACATCGTGTTGTGAGTTTGTTGAGGAGAACGTCCAGTATCAACACGTGCGGTGTGGCCCTGGTGCGAGTCGTCTCCTGAGGATGATAACTTAGGGGTGAACTTCCTCGTCATGCCAGGACGATGCCATTTGCTCCCTGCTTTGCTCCCTTTCTCTTTGGAGGCGATCATAGTTCTGTTGCATTTCTTCATTTTGTCTCCTTAAAGCTTCCATTTGAATCGTCATCTCTTGGAGAAGTGGATGATTCTCCAGGGAAGGATTTTGGGTGTGTGGATGTTCATCAGTTACTTCATCTCGTTCATTGTATTCTTCACGTTCCCTTCTGCTCCCTCTTGCACTGCCCCTAGTCAACACCATTGTCTTACTCGAAATGTGGCCGAAGGAAAATTTGCCTCGGCCCCACGGTGGGCGCCAGTATTCTGTTCAAATATCCCAAAACCGAGATATATGAATGGAAACAAATTAACTCTCTCTCGCACAAGTATCTTCCTCTACAAACAAAGTTTCAGATATAATTAGCTTGACAGAAATGTAACTCTGCTCCTACGTATCCAATTTGGAATCAAAGTTCAACGTAATTCTCTCTAAGGAATGAGTCCCCAATTTATAGATGTTCATTCCAACAGTTACTTGTCGAACACGATCTGACTTCATGCCATCGATCCGTGGGGAACGTGGCAGTTATCTCTTTACGTGTTGTAAAGGCACGTTTTAATTAAGGTGAGGAAGAGAATGTGGTCTTCCGCTAAACGAGTTGAGGTGTTGGTACTTGCCTTAGAAGAGAAAGTGATCTTTCCTCTAAATGGGCCAAGATATAGATACTCGGCTCGTTTTTCATTTATTTGGATGAGTATATGCCAAACTAGTCGACCAGGCCTCATATACTCCACCATTCGACTTTATTTATACTCAGTCAGTACACCTTTTTTTTTCATTTTCATTCGATATATTAGGGGAGTTTAATTTGGGACTTAGCCGGTGGTTTTTTTAAATTATAGTAAAGTTGTTGCCTATCTTCTATAGAAGTTTATAATCGTATCCCTCTTCATGTCATGCTTTATATCTTTCTCATCTGTAACAAAAGTGTTTTGGCACCCTGCATATGCAAGAAGATCACTTTATAGCAAATATTCCCTTTTTAGTGCATGCTATTATTGATCACTTAATTAAATATATATTTTTTTATATACAAACACTTAATTAAATATTGAAACCAACTCCTTTTATTAATACTACATATGTCATCATGCAAGTAGGTATTAGTATTAAAACATCATCATGCGCCATGATCCTAATGCTATGATCGCTTGATTTTTCCAACAAACTTATCATTGTCCCATCATCTTATTCATATCTGTATTGTTAACCTCGTTATCGTCTCAAACGTTACTCATGATACTATCATTCTAGTTTTATCGCTAAATCATCATCGCATGTCCTGACAGTATTATTTATATTTCATACTCAACCAACCTGCTAGCATTATTATTTTATTTATTTTTCTAATGATAGAAAATTTTAGACGAATGAGTGGGTGTTGCATTTAAAAATTAATTCATGTTAGCAAACTTTAATAAGGATTAAGAGGTAACATGTCAATAAAATATCACAGCATGAAGCAAACTAAATTTTTGCGCCTATTTTGGAGTGTTTGATCAGCATGTTTCTCGGTATTTCTTTCATTTAACCTCTGTCCATGAGCCTCCAATGAGTCTTGGAGTTCTTCAATTTTCATAGTCTCCAGATTCTTTGATTCTTTAATAGCCACAACTATGTAATCAAATTTTAGAGACAGGGTGCACATCACCTTTTTTTATAGCAGTTGATCAGTGATCTTTTTACCACAACCCTTCATCAAGTTTGTAATACTCTGCACCCTTGTAAAATAACCTGAGACTTTCTCAAGATTCTTCATCTGCATCAACTCATACAGCCGCCTCAATGTTTGGAGTTTCACCTTCTTGAGTTTGTTTCCTCCCGTATAACATTTTTCCAAGATCTCCTAAGCCTCCTTTGCATTTTCAGTCGAGGAAATCTTCTCAAAATGGGCCGCATCAACACATTGATGCATAAGGAACATGGCCTTGCAATCTTTCTTCTAATTGGCTTCCTTATATGCGGCTCTTTGAACATCCGTGGGGTTTTCACTCAACTCCAAAAACCTTTTTTCACTACATCGAGCACATCTTGGAAGCCAAAAATGATCTTCATTTGCGCACACACACACCACTTATCCCAGTTCTTGCCATCAAGAATGGGTAAGTTTCTGGGGAAACTCCCATTAGAACTTGCCATTGGACACAACAATACTCCTTCTATATCGTGCAGCAACCCCAACACCTACTGATAAGCCAATATTATTCTTGCTCTAGATACCGGATTGTTGGAGATACACAAAGCTCACATACACTCATTGAGAACAGGAGAGAAAAAAAATTCACTGAATAATGTACTTTTTATTCATCACACACTTACACATATGCACTCTCTATTTATAGTGTTATGTACCCAGTTAACAAACTAATTGTTATTAACTACCAACAAGCTTCCATTATATTTACAACAGAATTAGTATGTACTCAGCTACAGTTTCATACATGAAAGAGAAAAGACATGTGAAAGTAATTAATAAAAAAGGAGAAATAAGAACAGTGCCTCAACTTTTATTTTGGCATAACTAGAAGAAAATAATGAATATATATCCTCAATGCCAAATAGCCAAAATATTATGCATTAGAGGTGTTTATCAGCTGATCTAAACCAATTCAAACCGCAAAAATCGAACCGAAAAATCGAAAACCGAAAAACCCGAAAACCAAAGAATCGGAAACCGCAAAAACCGTATTTTCTTCATTGGATTGGATCGGATTTCGGATCCCCTAGTGAAAATTGATCCAATCCAATCCAAACCGACCTATTATATATATACTATTATTTTTTAAATTATCTTACTACTCATACTTAAGCATTCTTTTTCATATTTTTAAGAACGAATATCCTCATTCTCTTTAATATTTTTATTGGAATTGTCAAATACTAGACTTATTGGAATTTGTACAATTATTTATGTACCTAGGAATCCATAGTTATTCATGTTTTAGAAGATTTCATGCATGTACTTAGGAACTAGAACTATATTAATTCTAGTATATATCGGTTTAATGTTGGTCTTCGACGTAATATAACTATGTAATGATGTATAGGTAAAAACCGAATTATCCAATCTAATCCAAACCGCATTTAATTGGATTGGATTTTCGGATTTTTTCAAGAAAGTAAACCGATTTAATCCAAACCACAAGTTGTTTCCATCTTTGGATCAGATGATTTTTTTAGCTCAAAATCAATCAAATCCAATCCGCGAACACACCCCTAAGAATGTGCACTTCTTATTTCAAGGGCTAATACATTTCTATTTATATTTTATTTGATTTTCATTATCTGGTAAAAAGCAATCTAAATATATATAATGAGAAGAAAAAAAACATTTTGATCATACAATCGCAATAGTCAAAATTAGAAGTTGTTTAATAGTTACATAACTACTTAAAGGAGTTGTGTGTATTTAACTTTTATTTGAATGATCATTTAAAAAAAAATTAATAATCAAGATTCATTATTTTCATTTTCGACAACACAAAAAGAAAAAAATTATATATATATATATATATATATATATATATATATATATATATATAAAAGAGGCGAAAAATCTTAACTGTAATTAAGCACTTGAGCGGAGATTAGTCTCATAGCGGGTCCAAGGGATCTAAGCTTATGAGGATACTCCGTGGACCCACTGGGGAGCCAAATACCCTAATTACGGTGGTTTCAAAAAAAATTGGTATGCATTTTCAGTGTAATATAAATTAAAGTTTTTTACACTGTTAATCAATCACGAATCATTATATAAGTGATTTTTAAAGTAGTTAGGATAAGAGTCAAATATTTTTAATCAATTTATGAATAGTTGATAGTATAACAAATCTTTACAAGTGCATATCAATTAAATCATATAATATATATATTGTCGAAGACAGTTAGAATTTGTCCGAGGTAGTTAGAATTAGTTACATTTGTTAGTTGGTGCACTTGGCTATATAAGCCTCTATTACATTGTATCTTTTACCATTTTATTCATGGTATCATTTTCATTTATTCAATCAAATACAATTTTCATTGATTTTATCTTTTCTTCCATAGATGCCATGTTTTCCATGAGTGTCATATTTTCTAATATGGTATTAAGGCTAAATTACTTTTTTTGGCCCCTTATTTATTTTAATTTATTCAACCTGATCCCTCTAATTTAAAAATATTCAAATTGATCCTTTACTTGTCAAACGTTAAGCAATTTGATCATTTATATTAAGTTCCACTACTAAGTTGAATAAATTAAAATAAATGAGGAACCAAATTGAATAAAATATAAGGATCAAGTTGAATAAATTAAAACAAATGAGAGACCAAAAGAGTAATTTAGCCAAAACTTAACGGTGATACTTAACAGAAGAACCAATTTGCTTAAAGTTTGATAAGTAAGGGGACCAACTTGAATATTTTTAAAATATAGGGACTAACTTAAATAAATTAAAACAAAGAAGGGACCAAAAGAGTAAGTTAATCATGGTATTAATTATAACGATATCATCTACCTTGAACCATTCTTTCCGCTGCATTCTCTTTTTTTTCTTTTTCTTTTCTTAGTTTATTTTCTTTTCCTTTTCAATGTGTCAGAAAATACAAAATATGACTTTCTTTTTCCCTCATCACTTTTTCGAGCAAACCCTTTTGCTCCATCTCTCACTTTTTTTTCTTTCTATTTCCTTTTTCTGCAATTTCTCACTTTTTCTATGTATTCTTGATGCTTCATTTCAGCATTCTTTTTCTCGTATTTGCAATTTGGTATGGATTTTGTATTGTCGGTTTTGTATTCAGATCGAAACTCCTCGAATTCATCTTTGCCAGTAACGATTCCTCGATCCATTTTCCCGTTTCTTTGAAACTCACAATTCAAATTTGGGTACGTTCAGGCGCGACTAGTTTTCCGGATTTGAATGGTGCTGGCGCTGAATCGGTCGACGTCAGTGGCGTTTGCTCCAGACTCACCATATATGGGGGGCAGCCGAAACAATGATCGACATCATTGATCTATCGTTCAGCTCCTCCACCAACCTCGAGATTTTGAAGCTCGGTTTCTAGTTCAGGTGGTCGCTGAGTGCCTGAGCTCCGAGCTGTTCAACCGCCTCTCATGGGGTAAGAACAGTTCTGCCTCAGATGGCTGCGGTCTCGGAATCATATCATTGGTGAGCAATTGTCAGAGGTTGATATGCAAGGTTTGGGATTTGGTTCTAGCTTTGGTTTGATACTTGATTCTATTTCAGACATTTTGAGATCTTGGTTGGTGCTGCTTTTTTGTTGTTTCCACCATCGACGTGTTACCTTCTCATTTTGAACGATTTGTGTTGTGTGCTTAGATGTCACGATCTTGATGAGTTTTTTGGGCGTTGTTGGTAACTGAGATGCCCTTTTCGTTGTAGCTATATTTGTTTACCACTCTTTGTTTTACAAAATCGTAGATTCAACTATTTAAACCTTTTGGAGACATCATGAAGCTTGTGATGTTGCATGCAACAAATAAGGCTCTTCTCCAAATGCAAGATGTTCCTTTTGCAGTTAATGCTTTGCAATATTATGCAAATGTTCAGCCAAGCATAAGGGGAGAAATGTTTATCTATAGTTTTCATGACATCAAGAACTAACTACAATGGATCAAAATCAAGGACGAGAAGATGAGCCAAATCAAATTCTCTGTTGTTATTACATTTGTGATTGTAGATGAAGCTTATGCTTCAAACAGTATTTCTTGGTAAAAATATTGTTGTGCATATATGTCATGGTTTTTCCTTGATGATTTCTTTTTAGCCTTGATATGGTTTGATGTAAGCTTCTATCCATGGTGGTTAAGCATTGATGTGAGCTTCTGCCTTGGATGGTTAAACATTGGTTCTTTGTTTTTTTGCTTCTGCCAAGTGGTTAAGCTTCAAATGCAGCTTCTGCTTGAGTGGTTACGCATTGCTATATTTTTTTGCTTCTGCCAAGTGGTTAAGCCTTGAGTTGTGGTTTTTGCTTGGTGGTTAAACTTTGTCGAATTTGGCATTTGTTTGTATTTTTTCGATTGTGTTGTTCATCCCAAGCTGAAACTGCCACATACCACATTCCAGTTAGCGGGGAAATGTTGAAGATAGTTAGAATTTGTTAGAGGTAGTTAGAATTAATTTTATTTGTTAGTTGGTGTACTTGGCTATATAAGCTTCTATAATATTGTATTTGTTTTTACCATTTTATTTAGGGGTGGCAAAATGGGTTGGGCCCGACGGGCCAACCCGTTTAACCCGTCAATTTTGGCGGGTTGGGTTGGGGTTCTTAACCCACCAACCCACTTTGACCCGTCCCGCTTAACCCACCCGAAAACGGGTTGGTGGCGGGGCGGGGCGGGTTGACCCGCCAACCCGCCATATTAAAAAATATTTTTTTTAATTAATTTATTAATTATTTAGTATTATTTAATTTAATTTAATTGTTACTTGGAATTATTTCATACGATAAAAATAATATCTTTACTTTTGTAACACAAATTGTATGTTATAAGATAAGATTATTCCAATTTTTTAATAATAATTTAAGAAAGGATATGAAGATTACCCAAAAAAAAGAAATATTATATGATTTTTTTATTTTTATAGCGGGTCAACCCGCCAACCCGCCAACCCACCAACCCAAATTATGTTTTTATGTGTTTGGCGGGCCAACCCGCCAACCCGCCAACCCACCATTAGGCGGGGTGGGTTGGGAGGTTCAACCCATATGTCTAAAACGGGTTGGCCCGCCCCGTCCCGTTTTGGGTGGGTTAATGGCGGGGCGGGACGGGACGGGTTGACCCACTTTGTCATCCCTAATTTTATTCATTTGTATCATTTTTACTCATTCAATCAAATAGAATTTTCATAAATTTTCTCTCTTCTTTCATTGGTACATTGTTTTCTAATATATATATATATATATATATATATATATATATATATATATATATATATATATATATATATATATATATATATATATATATATATGGAGGATCAACTTACACCAAGATAAGTTTACTACTCTTACACCCAATTACAGTGAAAGTCCATTTCTCGAAAGTACGCCCTCGTTACCAAAGTAATTATATGAACCATCATTGTTTGTCATTTAATTGAATGGAAATTTTCTATTAAATCAAACACATTCTACTCATTCCATTGCCTTTTTTAGGTTTTAGTTTCTTAACCGAAAGTTGTAACACCCCGATTTTTGCTTGCTTGTTTTATATATATATATATATATATATATCCTTGTTATTATATATGTGTTATGTGTTGTTATGCATGCGTTAGATGTTTAGGACGTTTTTTAAGGTAGTTAGACATTAGAACGAGCTTATAAGTGATTCTGTCAGGGTGGCATGCCCGTGCTCTTGTGTAGCACGCCCGTGCCGGTTGTTCAGCACGCCCGTGCTCTTCGCGTGCACCAGAAACGCGTTTTGGGCTCTTTTGGTCAACCCGTTTCGTCCCAATCCTTTTTATACCTCTTTTGCTCGACCTAAACTTCATAGCTGTCAACCCTAAAGTTAGAAACAGCCGTCTTTTACCTTTCTCTTGGGTTCCCATTGAATCCTTGAGCGTCCCCAATCTTTGTTTGGGTGTTCTTAGTCAAGAACACATCCATGTGGTGTTTGCTGTTGCGTTTGGGGTTAAGCTGCTAGCTTAGTATTACTCTGAGGTAAGGTAACCAACCATGTTCATACTTTTTCTTTGAATCCCTTGATTTAATGTTGAATCATTTTGTCTCCGTCAAACCAGACTTCATGATTCGTGTGCCCGTGCTGTGAACGGCAACTAACAGATTAGTTCCCCAGGGATCTAATCGAGGTATGTGCATAACCTTTGTGTTAATTCCCTTCTTCTTTTTTTTTTTTTTGGAATTAACTACTTTTGTCCTTTCTTGATGTTCTTAGTCAAGCTCGCTGTACCTGTTGAACCTGTTTCAAGGAATCAAGTGTGGATTTCGCACTTGTTGGCTTGAGGTTGGAATCGTCACGCCAGGTATGAGGAGAAGGGATTAGTATAACATATAGGTTCTAGGGTAGTGTAAGATGAGGGTTAACACATGATCCTATTTGTGTGTTATATGCCTTAATTAATGTATGAAGTTGTTATGGTTGTTTATATATGTTGTTAATTGTTTAATTGGTCTGTATGATGTTGGCATGACGTTTACGATGTTGTTTATGATGATGATGATGATATGCCATGATTGTATGAGTTGGTATGGTTGAACTGCTGTTAAATCTATGTTAATAAAAGACATAGGGATGTTAGCGCTAAGTTTAAAACTAGGATTAGTCTAATTGATGTGCATAAAACCTAAAAATGTTGATGAGGGATAAGATTAATGCCAGTGGATTAGTCAAGAACCTTAGGATTGATTTGGATGGTTGACATCTTGACAGGCTGCTAAGTTCCCAGAACTGAGACGTTGTAACAACGTTGAGCACGCCCATGCTCATTATTGGCATGCCCATGCTCTTTGCCCAGTAAAAGCAAGCACGTCCGTGCTCTCAGGAGTACGCTCGTGTCGGAAGAACGAGAAAAATGACGCTATTTAGCACGCCCGTGCTCTCGAAAAACATGCCCTTGCCAGTTGGCCAGCACGCCCGTTCTCAGGCCGTGCCACTGTCAGAATTAAGAAAATTTCACCATTTTAAATAAAGAAATATTTAATACCTTTTTAGGAATAAAAATATGAAATAAGAGATTATAAAATACGACATTGAGGATAGTTAATAAACTAGGACAATAATATAGTAAAGTGTAATAATAGGGACTTAATAGAAAGATTAATTAATGTGAATATGGTATTATGGGTAACGACGTACTGTTACCGATGTTGTTGGTTAAATCATTCTTGATGCTTATTGGTTAAGTTTGACTTTGATAAATCATTCTTGATGCTTATTGGTCAAAGTTGATAGCCATGGATGGTGTTGATGATGGATGGTTGGACATGTGTTTGCATGTTGGTTGAACATTGCATGCATCATTGCATAGAGATGATAGTTTGGGCGGAAATCAAACGATGAATCACGATGGGTGTTATCCCGGCCTTGAGGGTAGAGTTGGATAAGGAGGTTCCATATGGTATCGACTTGCAACCCGTGACCTGAGTGTCCTATCGATAACCTGACTACCCTGACGAGCCATAGTAGGTTATTAGGATTAGTTGAGAGTATCCACGGACGTCACCCATGGTTTGGTGAGTGTTCCAACGTTGATGCAGGATGGTCAACATGGATATGTACTCCTAATCGTCGTTCTAGAGTTAATATTTTGGATCGACATTGCATATGGAGTAGTGGAGTAGTTATGCATCGCATAAGATGTTATTAATGGGATATAATGGTACGCATTATAATATGTATGTTATATTATGATGTTTATATGTTGCATGATCATCTTGCTAACTGCTCTATTACTGTTTATGTTTATACGTACAGTTCCTTACTCCCTATCTGTTGTTGTTGTGTTTTGCATGTACCTTTGGTTATGCATAGGATGGTGAGCTGCCAACTGAGGAGTAATCCCAAGGAGATCGCTTGCTCATAGTATAATTTGGTTTATGTTTAGTTATGTTAGTTGTTTTCCGATATAATATCAGTAGTGGTTACTAGCTCTGATTATGTGACATAGGGTTTCGGGTTTTGTTTATGTTATGTTTTTCCGCAGTTGTTATTTATGTTTTAAATGTGTTCGTGTCATGTGGTACTTGCTACCTTTTATGTTAAAGTTTTTTTTTTAAGTTGCATGCTTTATTTAATTTTATCGTATGCGGGGTAGCGGGTGTCACAAAAGTTAGAATCTATTTCTCTTTCATTCTTAACCTTTTTTCCTCAATTTGCTTTGATGGGTTTTTTAAAGTTTTCTATTGGATCCTTCGCCGCACACTGACAGGCGCAAGGGACATATCCACGACATTTTGGAAGGGGAACTAATGACAGAATTATTTTGCTGCCATAATACATTATGAGCTGAATTGAATTGCCATATGGAGCACTTATACGACCAAACCCAGGTTCGATGTTTCACATCCTAGAACCATAAGGGCGTAATAAAGGGAAAGCAAAAAAGTTCAGGGAGAAGCTGTCACGTGAGTTACTAATCTAAACATATCAGAACCATTAGATATAACCTTGCCCTTTCAAAGAAATTAATCTTAAAGATATGATTCAGGAGTTGGCAACAACACCTATTCCTATCCAATCAATTAAACCTGATAATAGCCTATCAGCAAAAACAAACAAACCAGCAACATCCCATTATGTCGCAAAGAATCAATTCCAACCTATCATTCAAATGGAACCAAGCTTCTGGGATAATAATCCCAAAAAGATTCCAGAGAAGGTTTTCCCAAATGGCTTTCACTACAAGCCATCTAGTATTTCCAAAAATCGCAAATTCTATGAGTTTATATTGATTGGTATTGACTCTGTTGCGATTAAGCATTATCGTGATCTGAGAGACCAATCAAGATACACTCATTCAACTTTCTATATTCTTAAGGTTTTAATACCTGAACAATTTGGAAAGAATTTAAATGGTTATAAAAAGTTTTCCCTAGAATTCGAGCCATGTTGTTTTACTTATTGAGATTATGAAACAGCTTGATACAACGTATTTTGGTACCAGAATGATCAATTCAAATATTCATGGTTGATATACTTCAAAAGGGGTATCAACTACAAATTCCCTAATTGGTTTATTCACTAGTGACAGTTTTTCTGACCAAACAAACAAATCCTTCCCCCTGAAGTGGCTGAGGGATATGAAACTTCAAAATAGTTGGAACGGATGTATCAGACATTGGTTATGGTGGAATTTTAAAACAAAGAATTTCAGGAAAAGAGCATATCATTGCATATACTTCTAAACATTGGAATTCTGCACAACAAAACTATTCAACTGTCAATAAGGAAATTCTAGCAATTGTTTTATGCATTTCAAAATTTCAATCTGATTTACTTAATCAAAAGTTTTTGGTTAGAGTAGATTGCAAATCTGCAAAAGACATTTTGCAAAGGGATGTTAAAAATCTTACATCTAAACACATTTTTGCCATATGGCAAGCAATTTTAAGTGCTTTTAATTTTGAAATTGAATTTCTCAAAGGCTCTTCCAATTCTCTTCCTGATTACATTACTCGTGAATATTTACAGGGAAAGTAAACAGGTTTTGAGGTGATCCTTGGAGGTAACCCCAAGTACCTTTTGAAAGAGACTAATCTTAGATTTTGACACAGCTAGACTATTTTTCTTAATGATCCCTACAAAGATCCTAAGATTTTTGAAATGTTGGTCAATGGATTGAGAAAAAAACTAACACATCGTCAATGTAGACAATAGTGAAGTTTGAATAAGGATTGAAAATGTCATTCATGATCTTTTGAAATTTAGATGGCGCGTTTTTTGAGACCAAAGGGCATCACATTACATTCGTATTGCCCAAAAGGAAGAGTGAAAGCTGTTTTGTAGCGATCATAATTCTTAATCTCAATTTGCCAATATCCTGATTTCATGTCAAATTTTGAAAAGATTTTGACATTGTTTAAGCGGTTAAGCAAATCTTTCTTGTTAGGAATAGGATATCTTATGCACTTAAGCGCCTAATTAAGAGATTTGTAATTAATAACCAAGCGAGGGGTTCCTCGCTCAATTTCTGCCTGCGGACTGTTCCATCAACTTCTGGATGTCTTGAGCAGAAATTGGCTCATTCACATTCATTGTTTTGAATGGAGAAGCCATGATTGGGGTTTGATTGTCATTTGGATCTTTGATTCCCGAGAGTTGGAAAGAGTTATTTGGTGGTAACTCTGCTTTTACCAACTCGCCATTTCTTAAATGCCATACTGTAATGGCATTAGTGGTTTTATCCTCAGTTAAAGTTATTTGCCAAGGATAATCAATGTTGTTTTTGACTGTACAAACATGAAACCAGTCAAAGAATTGGATGTTTTCCTTAACGTTATTAAGAAATGTATAATATTCATTCTGAATATTTTTTCTATTTGTTCCCTGATAATGTTGAAATAACCACTCTCAGCAATTGAGAAAATTAGGGTATTAACCGTATCTGGAATAGGTTCACCATCATTCGTGATTGGTGTTCCATCTGCCTGAGTCTTTATTGCAGTAAAGACTCTTTTTTTTTTGCTCATCAGTAAAAGAATGATCCCACCAACCTTTCAATTGGCCAGTAAATCTTAATGCGAGGATATTACAGATTGTTTCTTCGGAGGCATCATTCGCAGCTTGATAAGCTGTTGCTATCATTGTCATATGCTACAATGTGGTCAAGATTTATTCAACTTGCCCTGATTGTGTTTGGACTATCTTATTGAAGTCCGATGATTCTCTTGATAAAGCTGGTGTAGCTTTATCCAAGATCCATTTTTCTGGTAAGACTACGTCTTTCTAGAGAATTGTTTTTGGAACTATGACGTTTGCTTTTGTCACGTCCGTGAGAAACAAAGTTGTTTCTCCAATTGTTTTTGTTTTGAGGACTTTAGAATTACATGAATTCATGACTTTATACTGAATCCTATAAAGCAAAGCCACATGAATAGATCCAGGTTTCATATCTAAACCACAGATCTTGATGTTTAATAGCAAAGAATCCAAGATATTCCTATCTTGTAAACTCAGAGTTCTATTTGGGTAAAATTAAAATAAATTGGACCTTGACATAGGCTGGTTTCTATCGTTCCTAAGAGAGAATCCTAAAATTTGTTGTGCCTAATATCTCTTAAGCACATTAATATTGATGCATTTAATCCTTCACGGATTAAAGGTTTTACAGCTACCTGGACACACCCTATGTGTAGGTATCTGTATTTTTGTTTGTGAGTTTTGATTGTTTCCATTGAGAGAAGATGGAATTCCTCACTCTCTGGGTTGATTGGGATGTTTTTCTCTACGATTTTTATGACGTAGTCAGAATGCAAAAAGAATTTGCCTTTTGGTTTGTAGAGTTCTTTTGTGGGAATTTTCGGGATTTCTCATTATTAATATCTTGATTGATATTCTCAAAACAGATCTCCTCTTGGAATATATATTAGAAAACATGACACCCATGAAAGAAGAGAGAAAATTTATGAAAATTTTATTTGATTGAATGAGTAAAAATGATACAAATGAATAAAATGGTAAGAAATACAATGTAAATAGAGTCTTATATAGTCAAGTACACCAACTAACAAATAAAATTAATTCTAACTACCTTTAACAAATTCTAACTATCTTCAACAACCCCCCGCAAGTTGGAATGTGGTATGTAGCAGTTTCAACTTGGGATGAGCAACACAATCAAAGAAATACAAACAAATGCCAAATTCGACAAAGTTTAACCACCAAGCAGAAACCACAACTCAAAGCCACTTGGCAGAAGCAAAAAGGTATAGCAATGCTTAACCACTCAAGCAGAAGCTACATTGGAAGCTTAACCTCTTGGAAGAAGAAAAACAAAGAACCAATGTTTAACCATCCATGGTAGAAGCTCACATAAATGCTTAACCACCATGGATAAAAGCTTACATCAAACCATATCAAGGCTAAAAAGAAATCATCAAGGACATACCATGACATGCACAAAAATATTTTTCCCAAGAACATACTATTTGAAGCATAAGCTCCATCTACAATCACAAATCTAATAACAACAGAGAATTTGATTTGGCTCATCTTCTCGCCCTTGATTTTGATCCATTGTAGTTAGTTCTTGATGTCAAGAAAACTACCTATAAACATTTGTCCCCTTATGCTTGGCTTAACATTTGCATAATATTACGAAGCATTAGCAGAAGGAACATCTTGCATTTGGAGAAGAGCCTAATTTATCGCACGCAACATCACAAGCTTCATGATGTCTCCAAAAGCTTAAAATAGTTGAATCTACGATTTTGTAGAACAAAGAGTGGTAAACAAATATAGCTACAACGAAAAGGGCATCTCAGTTACCAACAGCGCCCAAAAAGCTCATCAAGATCATGGCATCTAAGCACACAACACAAATCATTCAAAATGAGAAGGTAACACGTTGATGGTGGAAACAACAAAAAAGCAGCACCAACCAAGATCTCAAAATGCCTTAATTAGAATCAAGTATCAAACCAAAGCTAGAACCAAATCCCAAACCTTGCATATCAATCTTTGACAATTGCTCACCAATGATATGAGTCCAAGATCGCAGCAATATGAGGCAGAACCGTTCTTCCCCCATGAGTGGCAGTCGAATAGCTTGGAGCTCAGGTACTCAGCGACCACCTAAACTAGAAATCGAGCTTCAAAATCTTGAGGTTGGCAGAGGAGTTGAACAACAGATGAACGACGCTGATCATTGTTTCGACCGCCCGCCATATATAGTGAGTCTGGTGCCAACGCCACCGACGTCAACCGATTCAGCGGCAATGCCATTCAAATCCGGAAAACCTAATCGTGCCCGAACGCACCCAAATTCGAATTGTGAGTTTTAGAGAAACGGAAAATGGATCGAGGAATCATTAGTGGCAAAGATGAATTCGAAGAGTTTTGATTTGAATACAAATCGGACGATACAAAATCTATACCAAATTGCAGATCTGAGAAAAACAAATGTTGAAATGAAGCATCTAGAATACATAGAAAAGTGAGAAACCGCTAAAAAAGGGAAATAGAAAGAAAAGAACATAGAGACAGAGCGCAAAGGTGTTTGCTTGAGAAAGTGATAAGAGAAAAAGAAAGTCATATTTTGTATTTTTTGACTAATTTAAAAGGAAAAGAAAAGAAAATACAGCAGAAAAATGGATCAAGCTGGATGATATCACTATAATTAATACCATACTAGAATATATATATATAGCACACGCTTGTTACTTATCCGTAGCACACGCGTTTTTAAGTGAAGCAGAGACGCAGAGATTGAGCAGTCCCTATCTTCTGAAGGAGTGGCACCCTTTTACATGTGCTCAAAGTGGATGGATATTTTGGTCAAAGAATCTTCAAGATGTGAATGGGCCAACATGGAGGAAGGGATAAGGGAGAGAATTGATCTAGAAGAAGTAACCTTATCAGTTGCAAACGTGTCTAGCATAATTACCTTTTTTGTTAGGTGAGAGGGTTTCTGCAATCAGAATACTACACCCCAAATGGAATTGAAAGTATGCCTCACAGTTTTTTATACATCAAAATTTTCTTCAATCTAAAATTGATTTCTATTCTATCAATTTTCTAATAAAATTATCGTATAATAATAGACTTTTCAAACAAATACATGATTTCACAGATTCATAACTTATTTCTAATTGTTTAGATATTAGAATTTAACTGGTATGTATTTAGAGTGTAAAGTTTTTTTTATTATCAACTAATCACAAATTATCATATCATTAAAAATGTTTAAATTTTATCATAACTACCTTAAAATACATATACATAGAATAATTTGTGATTGATTCACAATGTAAAAAACTATATACCGAAAATGTATCCAAATTCAACTCTAAATTTTAAAAGATTTGTTTTTTTTTTTTTTTTGAAACAAACAAACTCATATCATTTCCAAATATACTTGTTTAGCAATACATTGTGGGATATCATTAAAATAAAAGGAGCTAGCATATAAAATAGACGCCCTAACTAAAATATGAGCAACTAGATTCGTTTGTCTCCGGATAAACTTAACACAATAAGTTGGTAGTTGTTAAGATAAAACTTAACACAATATTTTGGCAAAAGATTTGTTTGTTAAAACCAATATGTTAACTACATATAATTCAATGGTTGGATTGCTTAAAATATCTATATATGGAGGTATACAAATTTTTATTCCCATTGAATCATAACTAGTTATTATGTAATATTAATAATAACTAGTTATGATTATTATTATATGTGGTTGATCCGAGTGGTAAGGGATTCAGATATTTTGAGTAAGTGGTCAGGGGATCGAATCATGGCACTTGTGTATGGAGAAAATCCTGGTTGGGAGGAGAGAACTCACCTTATATGTCCAATACTGCTAATGATGATAGATACTTCGTATCTATGTTATGGTTACAAAAAAAAAACTAGTTATTATGTAAATTTTATGAGTCAATTGTTTACACGTTAACTCAAACAAAAATAAGTATCTAATCAATCGATGATAATTTTAATTTCTAAAAAATTATATCAATATACTAATTTCGTTTAAAGAATTATTTATTGATACAGGATTAATTTTTATTTACATTGGTTTCGATAAATTTTAGCTGACATATACGGATATATAAGCAAATTGGTAAAATAAGTTGGCGATATGTAGACTCATCGCTCAATACATATCTGGTTCAACACTAACATTTGAGGAGTGCTGACAATACATTTTTTAACACTTTTTTCAACACACTCTCTCCTATTTTGGTTGAAATTCATATGAGTCCCGCTAATTTGTGTGGATCCCACTTGAATTTTGTAGGACCTATATGAATTTTAACCAATATGAGAGAGTATGTTAAAAAAAGGGTGTTAAAATGTGTGTTTGTTAGCATTTTTCATAACGTTTTAATGTTTGATAACTAGCAAATTTATCAGAATATCACTGTTTCAATTTTTATTTTCCAAACTACCACTATTTCCAAATTATATACCAAATTACCACCATTTTCAATAACATTGAGAAGTCCCATTTGATGGCCACGACTTCTCAACATGATTTGGGAAATTTTTTTTGTCACACCCAGTTGGGAAGTCTGATTCTTTAACCACGACTTCTCAACGTGGGTCTTAATTTGGGGAATTTTTTTTGTCATACTTAGTTAGGAAGTCTGGTTCTTCACTCATCTAAGCTTTCATGATTTCACCTGTCTAAGCCTTCGTTCGTCTGATGACTTTCATCTGTCTAATGAAACTTTCACCCATCTAAGCTTTCATGCTTTCACCCATCGAAGCTTAGACGGGTGAAAGTTTCATTAGACGGTTGAAAGCTTAAACAGGTGAAAGTCATCAGACGAAAGAAGGCTTAGACTGGTGAAGAACCAGACTTCTCAACTGGGTGTGACAAAAAAATTCCCCAAATTAAAACCCACGTTGAGAAGTCGCGGTTGAAGAACCAGACTTTCCAACTGGCTGTGATAAATTTTTTTTTCTCAAATCATATTGAGAAGTCGTGCCCTCCAAAGGCGACTTCTCAATGTAATTTGGAAATTGTGGTAGTTTGGTATATAATTTGGAAAGATTGATAGTTTAAAAAATAAAAATTGAAATAATGATATTCTGATAAATTTGACTTTAATAACTCATTATGCGTAGAATAAAATGAATACAATGAGATGAAATGCCATGAAAAGATATAAAGTTTCCATACTAATATTTGAATATCTAATGGTGAAATAGTGTAAGGTTTTCATTTCATTGTTAGAAAATTGAAGTGCAATAGAATGGACTGAAATATTGGAAATTAGAAATATTCTGTTTCCTATGTGTTCTATTCTATTTCATCTCATTCTCCCTAATTTTGTAGGAAGAAAACTTGAGGTTTAATTAGGGTGGATGGGGATATGAATTGGATGCGAACCCATGACATCATCCTAACTGTACAGAAAAAACAAATAATTGTATGCAAATTCATTTAATTACTTTTCCTTTATTTCATTCCTTACGGTCAAACCAAACTTTTATTTATTTTTATTAAAAATAACTTATAATTAAAAGCTCTTTAAAAAGAGATTTTGAAAAAATGTTAACAGTGAATATTTTCTCCAAAATTATCAAAACCAAACATGCCATTAGTGATGAATATAGACAAGTTTTATATGTAAACCTATGAGAATAAAGAATTAATAAGAGAGAAGAAATTGGGGGAAAGAAAATACAAAATCATTCTTAACACTTTTTGTTTTGAATATTGAACTGATAAAGTGTCAACATGGGTCTTATATGAATATAAACTAAAACAAATCAGCAGTCAACGTAAGATATTAGACAATTGATCAAGGCCTAATAAGCTACATATACTAAGACCTTTGACAAAACTCATGGATTAATATTACTTCAACTCCTTCCATCAGTCTCCCATATGTCCATGTGGAAGTTGGAATCTCTGTCATTTTCAACATAAAACAAAATGTAATATGATTTACATCAACAAAGAAAATCGTCTGCATAATTGCTTTCAAAAGAACACATCGATGTTATTTTGAAGATTTAATATCAGATCTTACTTTAATTAAAAAGGAAGAGGTGGTTGTTATTCTTCGGATCCAGATTCTCTATATTTAGAGATTTTCTGCATTCACACGTTCACCTTCATTTACGAACAGGATCTCATACAATCAATTTTTACAATAATATATTTATCTATATAAAAATTAGTCTGTGATGAAGATCTCATTGTAGAGAATTCATTTCCTTATTCTTCTAGCACATCTCATATATATCTCTACATTAGGTTGAAAGAATCTATCATTGAGTGGTTGGTTTTTGGAAGAAATGGGATGGAGGTCCTATCAATGCTCACCACAACACTATCTCTCTACACCTCTACTCCAGCCAAATGTGTGTGTTGCCCTGAAATTGAACGTGTCATCACTCTTGAACGGTTGTGTAAAGTCCCTATGATCTTCTTACGCGGTTGCGGTTTGTTTTGGGCCTAGTGCTACCTGACCCATAGTTTTGATATTCTACATGGGATCTAAGGATGGTCCCTATGATATGAGCCCACAAGATGGTCTGATTAATTAATATCATGTACTATAATAATTCTGTGTTTTCAATTTTCAATTTTCCCCTCATGGTAAGTATAATAGGAGTTTGGAATGCACCCACCTAGCTCAAATGCGCGAGACGCCTTGGAGAAGAATTCTTATAGTAGTATTATGATATTATCATTACATAGGATAATTTACGTTAATAAATTTGTTATATAGGATATTTTAATTTTACTTTTTTTGGTCTTATGGGAGGCACATAAGAAATCTTACAAGAGGGAGAGGGGATGGGAACGAAATAAGAAAGGGACGGAACGTATTGCTGGGATTTGAAGCGCACAGTCACAACTCATATCCCACAGCTTAATCAAGTGAACTGATTCAAATAGATGAATATTTTAAATTTATTATAAAGGAATTTGAATTTTTTTTTTAATTTAAGAATCATTATTTAATGTGTTATTTACTTATTTGGTTTGATAAAAATTTATAATTTAGGAAATTATTATTATCTAGTTTGAATTTTAGTTTTAATCAAAACTTTGTTTATTAGTGGAATATAAACATCTTATAGGTGTATAATGCAAAGAAAGATGACTTTTATTATAAAGTAAATAAATTATTATTATTTTTAACATGAAGTTGATTGTTTATCCTTAGAACTTAAAGGGATGCTTGAAAATATAGAAAGCATATATGTGAGAGAATCTTATGAAATAACCTAATAAAAATAGTTTATAAGAAGGTCATAAATTCTCATATGAATTTATCCAAATACGCCTTAGTATAGTATTAATTAATCTAGTTTATATCATGCTTAACTCATTGCATTAGATAAATAGTTTTTTTTCGCTATTTTTTTTCTCAATAAAAAAGTTACCTTACTATTCAAGAAATTAAGCTCTCTCTATGGAATATATACTTACACTTATCTCTTTTGCTTTACACTGCAATTTCTGGTATATATGCTTTAAACCATTCAGATCATGAATGAAGATATATCTCCATTGTTAACAAAAGGAAAAGTACTTACATTACATGAGTATTGAAGGAAGCAAAAGGAGGAGTAATTAATAAATACTATACTATATCTCTGACTCATTCTGATTGACAAATAACCTTAACGTACCAAAAGAAAAGAAAAAAGAAAACCAAATTCTTAGACATATATATATATATATATTGAAACTCCTTCATTATATTGACAAGTGCCCCCTTCCCCCTCTTAATATTTTGTTGCATTATTACGAGGCTGCAATTCTCTCAAAGTGTCCAAGCCTATTGTCAGCCAATCTTGAACCGTAAATTGAATTCTTGTACTCAAACCACGTAAACTCTTTGTATAAGCTTTCCTTTCCTTTCATAAGAGAAGGCAATGGTGCTATCTTCTCACTCAGAGGTGGACCACCAAAGTAAATCATTGAGAGCCTTGATTTGAGCCCATTTGCCAAAACCCTGTGCCTCACACTCCGGAACCGTCCATTAGTCATAACCTATAGTCGATGCACCGACCAAACCAATAACAAAAAGAGCAAAATAAACACGTTACATTACTAGTTAGTAAGTAGCAAACATAATCACAATAAAACACTACCTATTCACATTTTTCATTAACCAATTATAATGTTATAAAATAAAAAATTAGAATTATGATCGGTCAGAGAGAAAGTGTAGATAAAGTATTTGAAATACCAATAATATTACCCTCAAAACATAAAGACAAACCCCACTTGAATATAATACGGCTAATGCTAATGAATGTCCTAAGTACATTAATTGTCAAGAAAAAAAAGTTTTTATTGAGAATTTATATATCTAATATTTGAAAGAGTGATATATTTAGTGTTCCAATAAAAATTTAATTTTTTTTAAATTTTCTTAATGAATGTCCTAAAAACATTGATTAACATGACTCATTTAATGATATCATACCATACTGACATAAGGTGAAAGTGAAACTTTTTGCTCTTTTTTTTAATCTTTCTTTTTATAAATTTCCGTGGAGTTTTGGAAAGGAGAGAGAGGTGAATGCTCGTGTGTAAATGTAACAATTGAAAAGTCAACCAAAATTTAGTCACACTCACACACATTCAAAAAGTTATTAAGTGGGAAGTTTATCTACAGGCAAACTATTTTACTTCTTATCCATAGAAATAGCAAAACAATAGAGAAAATGGAAATATAGGAACTTTCTTGTTTCACTTTGAAATGTAACTATGCATCAACAAGGATGCTTTGTGTTGTACCTGCAGAGAATCACCAACATTGATGAAGAAGGAACTGTAATCAGGTGGGACTGAGATCCAGCTCCCATCTCTGAGAGAAATCTGGAGGCCTGAAGTGTTATTGGACCTAAGAAGTGAAATGATTTGTGGGTCTGTGTGCTCTCCAAACCCAATCATGTTTTCATCATTCATAGCTGCATCAGGGCATGCAGGGTAGTGATTGACCCTGAAAACAGAGTCACTCTGTTCATCCATCACAAGCTTGCTGAACACATTTTTTGGCTGAATATTCAACCCTTCTGCCATCAAATCAAGAATATCACATGCCATCTTCCTCACAGCACACATATAATCATTCAACACACACCTGCAATAGCAATAACGAGAATAAGCACTTTTGGACAAAGCATTATATTTATATATTTGGAATAGCTATGATACTTAGTTGAATTGCAAAGTATTCATTGAATATTAATTTATTGTAAATGTAAATTTTTATCATAATTAGTCAACAGTTAATGAAATGTTTGATGGGTATCTTACCAAATAAAAAAATAGGGAAATGTTAACCAATATCTTAAAGGAATTAAAAATGCAAATTTTGAGGAAAAAATAGTGTAATTAATTTATCGAAAAGTGGAATTTTCAATAAGACTTTACATTTTCTTGATTCCTGAAGCAGACACCCATAAAAAATAAGGATAGGTATTGAAGTATTGGTCATGTTTATAGGTAAGTTTATATTGGTTATGTTCAAATTTGGTACCTAAATTTCTCAGTGTTCTGGCCAAAAGCAGAGGAAAGTCTTGGAGAATTGTGTTGTTGATTGGTTGTGAGAAGAAGGTACTCAACCCAACCAACATCACCACTGATTCCAATACTCTTGTTACCATACCCAAATGGATTTGCAGGTCCTGCTTTTTCTTTCTCAATGAGTGGCAGAGAGAAAAAGTTCATGGCTTCAGATTCCAACAGGGATATAGCTTCCATAGGGACTCCATGGTTGATGACTTTGAAGAATCCAAATTCTTCACAGGCATTCACTATGAGGCTCTTTGCATCAGGTTTGGAGAGGTCCACAAGAGGAATTCCTGAAGAAAATGTGGTTGGTTTGGAGCTACTGACATAGGAGTACTGTTCTGTTGTTGGTTTGGACAAAACCATTTTTTTTTTTCTTGTTTGATAATTCTGCTGTTGTTCTGTTTTGGGATTTGAATAGATTAAGTGAATGCAAGAAAGGTGGTGAGTGTGAGAGAAAGAGAGAGAGAAACAGAGAAGTTGATGAATGAAAGAGCAAAGTTGATAAAGCTTTGAGCAAAGGATGCTTGAGAAAAACGGTTTGGTTCTTGGCTATTTATACCCAAAATTTGTGGGGCAGGGCAAGAGAGAGAGAGAAGAAATTAAGATGATTCAACGTTTGATTCAATAATATTATGTGGCTTGTTAGGGTGTTCTTGAAAAGTAGGGGGTTTGATATCATATGTCCAATCAGAATATATCATCTCAATTAATTAAGCCATATCAATATTATATGAGATTAAATTCTCTTCATCTGATTGAATCACATAGACAAAGATATGATACTCACCTAATATTATTTGCCGACGTGCGTTGATTTGAGTGAAGGGACTCGGTGTGTTCTTCGATTCTATATTCATTTTTTGTTACGTTTATATAATTTTTATTATTTAATTATATTAAAATTATCTTTTTTACATATATAAATATTCACATTTTTAACTATATTATCTCAAAAATTTGCATAAAAATTTCTAACAAAACATTCTTTTTAATATTCTCTTCTGCACAGTTTTTTATTTTTGAATAAATTTTATATAGAAATCATTAAATTATATGATCCATTCGCCTTTTAATTGGTTTTATAAATAAATTCCACCTAATAATAAAAATTAGGTAAAATTAATCTTTTTTGTTTCTTATTTTAATTGTCTTGTTCAACTTAATCTTCTAATTTTTATTTGTGTCATACCTCAAAACAAAAACAAAAAAACTTTTATTTATGTCAAGTTAATTTTTTCGTCAATTTCCACCTAACACCGTCCAAACTTCTGTCAGTTTCTCTCGCTTCTTTGTTCTCTTTTAGTTTTCGATCAGATCCTCCATTTTTCAATGAAGGAGATGGACCCACCATTTTTCCGCCGTTGAACCACCTAGAATCGTCATCATTTTGGTCCGTGAAGGAGATGGATTTTAGGGGTAGAGAGACAAAGAAGAAGAGAGAAGAGCGACGATGGTTTAGCTCCATCGCTGGAAAAAATAGTGGATCTCGTAGGAGAAAAATGTGGGAGGAAGAGAGAGAAGACGGAAGAGAGAAAACCATTATTTTTTATTGAGTTTTAATAAAAGTTGTGATGATGTTAAAAGGAAAATGATGAAAAAAATAATGGTGTTAAGGTTTGTCAATATTAAAAAACTAACTTGAAACTGATAAAAACAATAAAAATCAACTACAAGAAGACTAATTTAACCTTAAAAAATATATATAAAACATAGTATCAAAAAAATATCACTATCATTTCACATTCACACCAATATAAACTAAGGTACTTGATGCGGTTTGCATCCGGTATCATTCTATATTTTGAAATTAGAGAATTTTACAAGCAACAATTTTATATGAAATAGGGGAGAGTTTTTTTATTTATTAACTTTTCCTTTCTGAATTACCAACCTTTTTTTAATAGTATGGCCATCACAACACTACTGAAAAATGTAGACCAGTCATCACCTACTTAAGCATTATTTACTTAGATTTCCTTCCACTAAATATACATGACAACTTTATCACATTGAAAGGAAGTAGTCACATCAATGAGATTCCTTTAATAGGGTTTTCATTATGATTTTCATTTATCCTTTCGCATGTTATTTTTTTACTGTTCACATTGCAGCCAGTGCTCGTCCAAACTAGGTGCGAATGGCAAATTTTTGTGGTAACTTACAGAAACAGCAATTGTAAAGCATATATAGTAGGAAGATCGATCAGCACGCATGCATCTATTCATGTTTGAAGCAGTTTAGTATATAATTTTGCATAACTTGAGTCACAACCAATTAACATGCACGATCGAAAACATATTCTACTTGTAGTAAAAAGCAAAGACATTGGTAAAATCTTTAATGATATAATCATTTAACTACATTTGCGTATACATTCCCCAATAAGAAACTAGATTCCTCCTTATCGAAATCCACACTTAGGTTTCCAAATAGTACATTTGATCAATTGGTTTTATACTTTGATTCATTTGGACCTTTTACACTTCCAACCGCTTGCTTTTGTGCAAGTATCTCCTAATATATATTTTTAAAACTTTATCTCTCATGCTCTCTTTCATAAGTAAAACTTTTGAATTCTAAATATATTAAATACACTTTTATACAATTTTTTTTAGGCTAAAATATACTTTTAGTCCTTTATTTTTTGGTTAGAATTCATTTTTGTCTTTTATCTTTTACAAGATTTATTTTGTTATTTTATCTCTCAAACGACACAAACATGTCTTTTCAGTCAAACCTATGACTGACGTCGTTAACCTATCTCCTACGTGATCGTTAACGTCTGATGTGGCATTACCATTGTAAATACGACATCGTTTTGTCCTTTAATTGCAAAAATGAATTTTTGACACTGGCCATAGTGGCGCTGTGTACAATTTTCGCAAACATGCAAATCCTAAAAGTAGTTGCTCAGATTCAGCTTAACGATAAGAATGCGAGCCAATCCAATCACTTGGTCTCTCTAGATCAGGGGCTTGTAAATAAGGCGCCCACCATTATTGTTGTGTTCTCTCTCTCTCCCTCTACAAGGGAATTACATAACCCACTTCCCTAAGAAGCAAATCTCAAAATCCCCCATTGATTTATGGTATTATTGGTATGTATGCAAAGTCACTCCTTTATTTATCTATTCTCTGTAAAGATGAACAAATCGGAAACCTAATTTCATAAAGGGATGAAAAAATAGGGGTATTGAGGGAAAAGGTGGGAAAAAATAGGGGTATTGAGGGAAAAGGTGGGAAAAGAAACTGAAACCCTTATGAGAAACCATTTTATTGAATAGAATCAACGTGACAAGGTACCAAACCACAAGGAAAACAAAATGGTTGCTCCAAAAGAAAGTTTAGGATTTAATTCACCCAGTTCTAGCCGACCAACAATGAGGTTGATAGGTAAAGATGTCCAATTAGTAGAAGCGGCAAAGAGAAGCAACAATTGTGAGAGGAGATATTCGGGCTGATGAGGAATCCAGAAGAAGGCATTACAATCAGGGAAAATTTACAAATATGAACTCAGAATGCATTACAATTAGGGAAAATTTAATGCAATCCGAAATTATAAAGTACTCCTCTTCGCATCTCTTCAGGACCGTCCAGTGAGTGGGTGGGGGCTTGGTTTCGTTGGTGGGTGGGGAATTTTGGGGAAGAAGGTTTTATTTTTATTTTTTAAATTGGAGGGTTGTCATGTCAATTTCCACGTGTCAGCTTTAGAGTGGAACAATTGTCATGTCAACTACCACATAAACGACAGGTAACAACGTCACTAACAGAACTGACGGAAAGGACAAGTTTGTGTAATGTTTGAGAGATAAATGATCAAAATGAATTCTGACTAAAAGATAAAGGACAAAAAATATATTTTAGCCTTTTTTTTTTAAAAAAAATTATCTTTTTTTCTATCACAAGTGCTCTTAACAAAACTCAAAAAATAATTATTAACTTGTAACAACAAATACTTGCATGATTAGGATTTGAATTCGTGGAAAAATATTTAAAGAAAATGCAACTGAATTTAATTGTTAAGCATCGTGAGTGTCAAAAATTTTACACTATCAATCGATCACAACTAATAACGAGTGACTTTCAAGATAGTTAGGATAAGAGCAAAAATATTTATTGATGTGATAATTTATGATTAGTTAACGTTGGTATAAATTTTTTTTACCCCATACCAATTAAATCTAATGCAATTTTAGTACTTTGAGCGATGATTAAAAGAGCTTGAGAATGTAACCAAAAAAAAAAAGAGCTTGAGAAAACGTCTTAAGACAAAAGAAAAAAAGGTTAAACGCACTTCCTCATCCTAATTTATTTGATTAGTTTCACTTTTCACCATAATTTTTATAATTAAGCACATTACTGTTTTATTTCAATGCATCAAGCAATATTGTAAGCATTAATATTTGTTTGGAGTTTGTTTCTTTGTATATAGATTGGAGTACAATAATTTAATATCTTCTTTTGAAATCTTATTTTTTTGTTAAAGGTTGCATCTAGGGTGGGGGTGTAATTAAATCCCTCGCTCATGAGGGAACAAAAATAGTCATTAGATATATTTATTAAATAAGTGGAGGGCTGAGATGAATTCCCTGTCACCTGATGTTCCAGTTGCATCAAATTTTTTCTAATTGACCCCAACATTTTCAGATGGCAACCATCATCGTGCCTCATAACTATCAACGACCAAGATTGCAGATGCGCCGCTGAAGACTGCCAAGCTTTGATATATTATGGTGAACCTACTGAAGCGTCTTGGGTACCAAAACTGTTGTTGAAGTTAAAGCCCTCAAAAAGGTTACCTTCTTCTTCAACCACTTACCCTTTTCATCCTAATTCTTTATGCTCTATCTGGGTGT
Organism: Ammopiptanthus mongolicus; assembly: GCA_039655645.1. Taxonomy (NCBI): domain Eukaryota; kingdom Viridiplantae; phylum Streptophyta; class Magnoliopsida; order Fabales; family Fabaceae; genus Ammopiptanthus; species Ammopiptanthus mongolicus. The sequence goes on along the minus strand of CM077351.1, from coordinate 13,856,880 downwards.
TCCTTTTTTCACTTAAATATTTTATCTTGAATCATGGGTATGTCTTAAAATTTGCAAAATAGGTCCTACAAATTGTTACATGAGATAGATGATTTAAGACACCCCTTATGTAGTGTAGTTTTTTTTTTGGTACCATGGTATTGATAGGAGTATCCCCCGGCTTTCCCGGGGACTAATCTCCTTAGGGACCTTGACTGCATTAAGGCTATCCCTTCTAACGTTGTTTTTTTTATCACCCCTCCAAGGCTCGAACTCGAGACCTCTTGGGAGTAAGAACCAACCGCAGAACCAGTCGGACTAACAGAGCGTTGGTTTATGTAGTGTAGTTTGTTGTGCTATAACAAAATAATTTTTATACTCAAATAAAACAATTATTGGTGTAACTTGCTGCTAATTAGTGATTTATGTTGGTGAGAAGCAAAATGAAAAGGGATAATGATTAAGAGATATCAAAACTTTCTTTTCTTCTTGCAGTTACTTTGATAGTGGTTATTGATGCTTTGGTCCTTTATTGTAGGCTTTAGAGGAAGTTGAGAAAAATTTCGTAACAATGAGAACCATGCTTTCTGGAGATGGAGAGTCGAAACCATGTCTAGTAATCTATTTGTCAATATTTGAAATCATTTACTGGTCTTATACAGTTAGAGATATAAAAAAAAAAAAAATCATTCATGCATCTTCATCCAACAGCTTAAACTCTTAAGAGGGATGGTTCATGACATTACTCTGGTATCTAACTTTTTCATGTGAAAAATTACCATACTGAACAACTAAGTGATGAAGCTAAGCTGACATGCTTCTTTGGTTTTCCCTTTTCATCAAGGCTGGTATCCCAGATGGAGTGCTCAATGTAGTACCTGGGTTTGGTGTCAAGTAATGCAGGCTGCAGCCATGAGTAATTTGAAACCTGTTTTTCAAAACCAATTTTTTCACAACCTCCGCACTGGCTGCCAAAAGAGCCACAGATTTGTGGTGGATCTATACCAACATTCAACATGCTGTTCATCTGCATTATATCTGACTTCGACATTTTCCTATGAGCAAGAAGCATTCCATAATACTTTTCATCTAACATGTCATGATTGTCTGTAAAATATGTTATATGCCAACGCTTTGTGTGTATATCAATATGAACCCAAAATTTCACTTCACAACCGCAACTTATCTCCGGTTTCGGCTGACGCTTACGCATCTCATTTGTTAAACCTCTGTCCTCCTTATATCCTTGCCTATGACAAACAAAGTCTCGCTACAAAATCATTTATCTCTTATTGTACAATATCTTCCCTTTTCGTACTGAGAACCCATTTGCTTTCCCATACCCACTGTAAAACTGATATGCCATCTCCAGACTTGCAAAATCAACTTTCCTTGCTAAATGTGGGCTTAATCCCTTCAAATCCATTGAAAGGATGTCCTCCATGCTATCAACCTTCTTAGTTTGCTCAACATCTTCCCCCAATTGAACACCACCATCATCATCAACAACAACATCAAATGTGTCTTCGTCTACAACCCCATTTGAGAGCGAATCCAGTCCCTGCAACAACGAAAAAACATAAGGAATTAAAGAAATCAACAACGCGCTCAGATCCAAAACAAAACCATATACAAAACTGTCTTTTACCTTTGATATTGAACTGGACTCCCCCATCCACCTGCTTGCATGACCATTAACTTCCATTTCCTCCACTTCAGTTTAGTTCAGGAAAATATGTCAAATGCCAAACTTGAAATTGCTTCCAAATCTAGAAATGAGCACATAATTTCAAGTGATGTTTTCTTGTATCATTCCTAAAAAATTATAAAAACTCCATAAATCAACAACTAAATCAAATAAAAATTGCGTAACACCATAGCGATATCCCTAATGTGATCCAAATGCCCTGTCAGAAGCCTAAGTGTGAAAGCATATTCTCTAATCCCTTATTCCGTATTCCATTAACACCATAGTGATATCCCTAATGTGATCCAAATGCCAAACAGATAAATTATTAAATTCTATATTACTTGATTAGTGAGCTTTTGCATTCAAAAACTCATTGGCTAATCATAGAGAATCATTAATAAATTTGTTAAAGTTGAGAGAAACAACACCACAGACAATGAAGGAGGAACAAGCTTTAGCCTTAGGCTAATAGGAAAATCTTAAGGAATGCCATTTTGTGTTTGAGGAGAACATGAAAGCCAATGGAACAGGAAAATAAACAATAGTACTCAAAAAAGATCAAGAAGAAATAGTTCAGATGAAGGAGAACACTGAAGCAAATGATGAGGCATAGAAAAAAAACTTTTTGAATTACACATGTCGGTGCCAGAGGAATTCAACAGAACAAGACATGTAATTTTCATAACTGCATAAGATCCAACATTGCAATAGTATGGGAAGCAGAAACAATTTATTGGAGTGTCATCAAGCAGCAAAAGATGTAAAAGCAACCTAGAAAAAATAATAACAGGAAAAAAAAAAGGTAGGAGAAAGGAGTAAAACAAATTAATAATAACAACAGCCATAAGAAAGTTCTATCTAGTATAAGAAAACAATGCAGATATTTGTAAAATTTAGCTTGAAACTTTGGAAATAAGAATAAGGCACATAGTATTCGAGTTATATAAGACAGACAATACGCTCAAGTAAAATTTCACCTATAAACCACTAATAACTACGTTCTTTTGTGTGCAAAGTAGGAATAACAAATCTTTTGGCACTAAAGTGATACTGATGGGCCCAACAAAGCTTCATTTGTGTTATCTAATACTGTTAAGTCACGTTATAAACTTATAATAAAAAAATGAACTTCTTGTAAATAATCTTATTGAAGCATATATCGGTAGATGAGGTTTGGGTTTGACCACTTCAACTAGAGTTGAAAGAGAAAAAGGCAATAGTAAACGAAAAAAAATGAGTCTGCATTGTTCCAAATCTAAGTCATTAACCAAACTAGTATGGAGAATGACATCAATTGAAAGCCAAACGAAAAAAACATCAAGATAGAACTCTGCATTATAAAGTGTGTCAGCACTTCCAGGAACAAAAAAACTAGAAAAAAAAAAAGATTGCAACACCCTATTTATACATGTAAAACATGCTACATTCATCCATCCATAAATAGTGACTCACATGGAAATAGTTATTGTGAAACAACCACAACATCCAAAAAAAACTTTGTTTACTCCTAAAGAGACATTTTATCAAACATTCTGAAGACAATTTTTAAAGCTATTAGAGATACAAAATATAAACTATACTACTAGGAAGAAGTTAAGGAAGATAAAGAATAAAGCTATAAATTAGGTTCGCTTGGATGATGGGCTATACAGATCTTATGTGAGTTTGATTCCTTGGAGGTTGTTAACTTGGTTAAAAGGAAGGACCGCCATAGATTTCATGAGTTTGTCCCTATTCTAGTTCAAGTGGTGGAACTCATGGAAAGGCCTTAGGATGGTGGAAGTTTCCCATACTCAACGTGAAGCAAACATTTGTGCTGACTTTATGGCAGTGATGGGTGCTGCTTCAGGATCGAGTTGGAAGAAGTGGACTATCCCTCCTCCTGAGTTTGTTCCTCTCTTGCACAGGGATGAGTTGCTTCTCTGGTTTTGTTTCTTTTTGTTTTTGCTTGTACTTTGGTTCATCACCAAAAAAAAAAAAAAAAAGAAACACCTTTGAGGCTTCAAATCCCTAAACCAAACACATACTATACCATTCACTTGTTTAGGGTCTAAATTGCAAAATTGATATTTATAAGTTTCTATTCATAAGAACTTAATTTTATGTAAAGTACCCCATGTCCACTTGCTATAACCAGTCATAGGACACCCTCATGGGGTGAGGGACTTTTTTACACCCTCACCCTAGAAGCCACCTTTGTTAAATTTAAATTTTACTTCACAATAATTAACATAAGTTATCAAAAATACTGTTCTATATCATTTCTTTCTCCAACTTGATACTATACTATTCTTTTCAGAACTTCATATGCCTTGCAAATTGCAACATTATAGGCTTAACTTAATTAACCTCATAGAGTACATACCTAGCAACAAAAGATAGATTTAATTGGTATACGTTGTTAGTGTAAAGATTTTTTACACTATCAATCAATTATAACTTGCCACATCATTAAAAATATTTCACTCTTATCCTAACTACCTTAAAAGTCACTCATACTATAATTTGTGATTGATTGACAGTATAAAAAACTTTACACTAACAATATCTTTTTATAAGCAAAAATATGATATTAAATTAGCACAAAGGATGCTCAAAACCTATTACATCATAACATGTTTCAAATGACCAACAGAACGGTGCACCAGATAACATGTTACAATACATCAGAAGCAAAACACCAGATAACACCTGAAATGTACTAAGCATCATGATGAACTAGAACCTGATAGCAACAAAATGTAGTCTGATAGCAACTAATGACCAACAAAATGCACTACAATACATCGTAAAATCTGTCCAAGAATAGAATTCGATACCAAAATGCACTAAACATCCAATTAGCACCAGATAGCATAATACAAGACATCAGATAGCAAAATGCAAAACACCAGCTGCCTAGTAAACAGAAATAGAACCTAATAGCATAATCCAGAACAAGAACATCCTACTATGCAGAAACAGAACCAGATAGCATAATGCACTACACCAAGAGCCTACTTTTTGAAGCATAATTTCAAGCAAGCAATAGGGTGTAAACACCAGTCAACAAAAGGAAAACATCCAACCTTTCCTAACATATTACACAATTTCCATGCTCTTATCCTAATTAAATCATGTACCTTGTCAAAGTGAACCTTCCATGCATTAAAAATGGAGTAAACACCCAATTTGGTCCCTGAAATTGTAGGGTCGTATCAACTTATTCCTCTACATTATCAATATTCCAAGATGATCCTTGGAATTCCAAAATGTATCAAATGCATCCCTAACATTATTTACTTAGTTTCAAATGCATCCCTGACATTACCAACTTAATGTCATTATAGTCCGTGCAAATATCAACGAAGGAACGAATCTGATTAACTTTTTCCAATTCCATGGATCATTTTGAAATATTGATAATGTGAGGGACTAAGTTGATACGACCCTACAATTTCAGGGACCAAATTGGGTGTTTATTCATTAAAAATGATCTCATTTCTTAGCAACATAAGGACTAGAAGGTTGAAAATCAAACCTATCTCCAACACTTCTTAGATATTCAATTTTTTAAGAGACCTCAGTGTTGGGAGAAATGTGCCTTCATGTCCATTGGTAGGACCACCTCCACCCTATCCAATTATAAATACGCATCCACATACAGTATGAGAACTTACATGACAAGAACAAATGTCCTGAATCTTTCGGGGCAGATTTTCAAAATGCTTGAAGCCATTACCCCACGACTTTGCAAGTTTACATATGTAGAAATCCTATCTAAAATTACTTTCCAATAAAAAGCAATTACTTTAAGAGGTGTGATGTTGTTCCAGAATGGACTATAAAAGCCTGAATCAATGTGTACCATATTCGAACGAGTAGAAGAGTAAGTCGATTTTACAGAATATGATCCACTCTTATCACCTATCCATTTCCAACCATCGTCCTTGTTTCTCTGCAATGTTCAATTGCTTAGTGTATTTAGTAATAGCTGACATAGTTCCTCCTCCCACCCTTATCACCTATTCATTTCCAACCATTATCCTTGTTCTTCCTTCGCCTACCTAATGCCCAAACCATTCTCCCTCCCTCCATTCACCCATTTCTATTATTTTTGCCTCTTTTAGCAGTGAGATTTTATATAATCTATTGAAACGCCTATTTAGAGACTCTGTACCTACCCACTTTTCCTCCCAAAATGAGATATCACAACCGTTAATTTCCTAAGGTCCTAGACACCCTGGAAGATAATTAACCACCTTTCTCTAGGTGTATTCTTATCTTCCAATCTACTTAAATCCCTACACCACACTGATCCCTCCTTCCTCGACACCTTGCTGTTCAACGCTTTGAAACGAGTGGTAGCCACATCATATCTTACCTCAATAACCTTTTTCCACAACCCTTTTCATTTTCTGTTAACATCCTCTACCTCCACTTCCTTAACAAAGCCAAATTACAGGCATGGAGATTCGTTATCCCTAACCCCCTCCTCCCTCGGTTTACATATTGTTTCCCACCTCCCTTAGTTAGAGAATTTATTACCTTCTTTGGAGCTTAGTATAAGGATAAGAAATACATTGGTAAGCACGACAAAACCACATTTATCAACACTATCCGTCCACCGAAAGACAAAATTTTGTTCCTCCAACCCATAAGTTTTTTTGCATGGAATTGATGACCGACTCCCATGTAGCAGCTCTCTTTGGACTATCCCCTACCGATACACCCAAAAATATGAAAATGGTTTTACCTACCCTGCAATTCATAAGAAAAGACGCCTCTCTAAAAAAGTCTCCATTGCCCTTGATACCTAACACACAACTTTTATGAAAATTCACCTTCAATCCAGAAGCTAGTTCGAACATCCTTAAGAGGCATTCGATGGCTAGAGCATTCCTTGTTGACATTTCTCTCATCATTATAGTGTTATCTTCATAGTAAATGTGAGATATTGTCACATCGTCATCCCTACCATTTATCTCATATTTTAATAAGATTCCTTTACCAACTGCATTCTGATGACACCAGAAAAGTAATGGAGCCATCAGGTCCCCCTGCCTGAGCCCTCTTGATACACTAAATTCTTTTGTCGGACTTTTATTAATCAATATAGAAATTAAGGCCGAATTCAGATACTCTCCAATCCACATTATCTACATTCCACTGAAACTTGTTCTCCCAAATATGTAGTAGAAAATCCTAACTTATCGAATCGTATGCCTTCTCGAAATCAACCTTGAACATCATACACGGGCCCCATTTTTTATGGCATAATCAATTATCTTATTTACCACCACCACTGCATCTAAAATATTCCTACCTTTCAAGAATGCTGATTGGTTAATCGAAATGATGGATTTCATCACCTTGCACCAACTTCCAGCCAACAGCTTTGCCAAAATCTTGTATATACAACCCACCAATGACATCAACATATATTCCTCCGAACTTGATGGGCTATCCTTTTTCGATACTAGGATAATAAAGGAAGCATTGCTTCCTCTTTCTAAACCATTGTTCTTTTGCAACTCATGGAACAACTTGTAGAAATCCTCTTTAAGAATAGGCCAATTTGTTTTTATAAACATAAAATTGAATCCATTTGGGTCTGGACTCTTGCTACTGTCACAGTTCCTTGCCGCCTCATCTATCTCCTTATTTGTGAACTCAGTCGACAACATGTTGCATTCTTCCACTGATATTCTATTAAAATTTATCCTATCTATCGTTGGTCTGCTCCACTTATTATGATTGAAAATCCTCTTGAAATGTGAGTGTACTTCTTTCTTCACCCTGCTAGCATCTTCCGACCAACCTCCTTGCCATGAAAGCCCAAGTATGGCATTGGCCTTCCTTCTTCTATTAATACATGCATGAAAATATCTAGAGTTAGAATCTTTGTGCTTTATCCAATTTGCTCTTGACCTTTGGTAGGAAAGTGTGTCCTTCATTCTGGATAGTTTCTAGAAAGACCCTGTTAGCTTCCTTCTACTAAGAATGCCTGCCTCTAACTAGACTCCCATTTCAGCCTTTTCATCTACATGTCCAATGGCCTTCACAACCTTTTCAATGTTATCATCCAAATTGCCAAAAGTATTCTTGTTCACTCCTTTAGGTCCTTCTTCAACAACTTCAGTCTTTCTTTAACCACGAATGAGCCTCAAACAAAATGATTAAGATTATTCCACCTTTCTGTCACAAAGTTGTGGAAGTCCATGTGCATCATCCAGTAGTTCATCACTTTGAATGGCTATGGGCCCCAATCCTGCACCACCACTTTTAATAGGACCGCACAATGATCCGAGAATGTTCCATCCAGGCCCCATTGCGTTTTCTTTCCATTGGTTCAACCATTCGTCCTAAAGAAAGAGGTGATCTGATCTACTAATAGAAGTTCCATCTGGTCTATGCCATGTATATTTCCATCCGATTAGCGGCAAGTCATTAAGCCCTATTTCTCCGATGAATTCATCGAACTCTTTCATCTCTCTTGTCGCCAAATTTGGAGATGCACCTTTCCTTTCCACTGCGTTTCTAGCAGCGTTGACATCCCCAGCTAGACACCACGATATATTGTTAAAATTCAGTCCCAACAGACGAAGCTCGTCCCACATCAACTTTTTTCTAGCTAGCTCACAAGGGCGGTAGATGTTGAAAATAAAGCAGGGGACTTTTGCTTCCCCCTAAAAGCCTCTAACACTAAAGTATCCCGTACCAGAGAAGGTTTCTTACCTATAGAACATGTCATTGTTCCATAAACATAGTGAACCTCCCTATAGACCCACTGAGTCTTTGCGAACCCATTCCACATCATTCCCGCCCCATATAGATAGGCATAACGAATGATCAATTCTCTCTGCCGTAGTCTCTTGTATATAACTAAAGTCAATTTTATCTCTCTGTATCAGGTTCCTAATCGTTGCCTTCTTTATTCTCCCTCCCAACCCTTTAATATTGAAGGTTGCTAAACGCATTTAAACTTTTCCTTGCCCCCGGTGCCACAACCACTATGATCATCCCTCTTGCTCTTCTCTTTATCCCTTATTTCCATTTCCTTTAACTTTTCTAGAATCTCAGGCTTACTGTTAGTAGATACCATGCCTAACCTCAGCTGAAATAATGAAGACACGAGCAGAAAATAAAACTCAGATCTCAGACACCCAGAAGAAAAATTAAAACTCAGATCTCATCAAGAAGAAAAATTGCAAACAACAAAAACTCAGACACCTAGAACTCTGAAACGCCTAAATCTCGACACCCAGAACCCCCAAATGGGTCTTTGGTCGGGAAGCTCGACGTTGTCGCAACAGAAGAGGCGCCGATGGCTAGTGTGGCTGGAGGAGATCTGAGAGAGAAATAGAGAGAGTGGAGATCTGAGAATGTATGGTGTGGCTGGAGGAGACAATGATTGGGGTTGACGGTGGTGGCAGTACCTTCCACCGTGGCAACCGGAGGAGCCGCCCGTCAAAACAGCCTGAGGCGACCAAGCACGCCCTCTGCCACCATTTAGTCACTGATTTTCCCTTTCATCCTAAACATTTTCCTGGAAAATGTCATTTCCCCCTTTTGCGAGCAAACAAAATGAATCGCTGGCTCTCGCAGATACCTTAATTCCCTCCCCTTCTCTAGTTATCACCCACCGATTAATCAATTAATCAATCATTCTCGCTTCTTCTTCTTCTTCTTCTTCTTCTTCTTCTTCTTCTTCACCAATAGCATCACCGTCCCACCGCCATGCAAACAGAACGTGCAAGCCCCTATCCTAGTCACGTCGCACTGCCAAATCCACCCTCCCTATTCAGTAGCACCAAGTTCTTCTCTTCCTTTCAACCGCAACTCCGCCGTCCAGCCGCCTAGTCGTGTTGTCACCCTTCTTTGCTTGTGTTTTCCAAATTTTTTTAAAATTCTTGCAACCTGCTAACCAGGCACAGCTGCTCATTTGGCTTGGAGGACCAGTCCTCAACATTTACGTTGGAGGACCGTAGAATTCTCCTGTCCCACAAGCTTCTTTCTCTGTGAAATGTGGAGAAATGGATCACTGTCTTCGAATGTGAAGATCAAATTTTCAAAGAATATCAGCATCCATGAATGTCAAAGAGTCGAGTTATTCGTAAATTTTTCGAGCTCAGATCATTAAACACTCAATTAAGCTTGAAGTTTGGATCAATTATTTAAATGGGTTAAACTTGAATTTTATAAGCTTGATATTGGCAGCTTGTGTGTATCTCATATATGTGTATTAAATAGTGAGTTATAATGTTATGCATTCCATATTTAACTTAATTGTTATGGATTGTAATTTATGAATTTAAATTATATCTTATTCCTATTTTTATTGCATCTTCAATTTCTAATATAAATATGTTTGTTAATATCAAATTAATAAACTTTAAAATAATTTAAAGATAAATTTAATAAATAAAAAATAGTTAAAATTTAAATAAACTAAACGAGTCCAGCTCAAGTTTCGTATTTTTAAATAAGTCAACTCAAACTTAAAATTTGACTGGTTCAATAAATGTGTCAAATTTAAATAACATTATTTTTACGACCTAAACTTAAACTTTAAATGCTCCACTAGTTTATTTATACTCCGATCAAAATTAAATATTATGATTCTTTGAAAATGAAGTATAAACATTCCTCTGAGGCACAAAAATCTTACTACCACAAAGTTTTTTTTTTTTTTTGAATTCCTTACCATAAAGTTTTTGAACAACATGAACATTGAATTCATACATTTTAGAGTACATCTCGAATTATATCGGATACCTTTCTTTCCTGAATACGTGCAGAGGAATATTATAAAAGCATTATCGATACTATCTTGAAGCCACCACTTGTCCTCTTTTTTTTTTTTTTTTTTCGTTTCTTTTTTCTAAAGTAAATTATACCAATAAATATTGGTTTGGATGAGAATGGGGTTTACTGATTACCACTGTTGAGAGGCGGAGCCGCAGAGACAAGTAAAAGTCTTACGAATTCAATAGGATCAGCAGAAAAAGGCTTATTTGACCGACTCAGATATAGGGAACAAGACTATCATAAAGTGAAACTATTTTTTTTTTTTTAAGATATTAATATACGTAATTATGGAGACTAATCCCACAAAATGCTGAATGGTATTGAATGAATGATATCTTTCAACTAGATTTTTTCTATATAAAAGATTCAGAAATTAAACCTTTAACCATTTATTGAAGGTCTCGAGTCCATTACTATTCGAACCGATTAGATGTTGATATAAAGTGAACCTATTTATAATAAAGTAAGTTAGTAACAATGTTTAATTATTTAACAAATTGAACTTATGATACACCTTAAATTAAATCAAATACTGGATATATTTTGATTTGCTACCAAACAAATTCATTGTACAGGATATCTTTTTAAAACAAAGAATTATTAGAACAAAACTGACGAAATTTTATTACAATAAAATAAAATAATTAATTAAAATTTGTTGAAGATATAAAGCTGGTTTGGATATGCTTTTTTAGATAAAAAAAAGTTTTTTTAAAATAAATACTTTGTTTATTTTTAACATGATTGGACAACATTTTAAAAAAACAGAAATATACTAGAAAAGGGTAAAAATTCTGTTTTTTAAGATGGATTTGGAAGCTTTTGCATAAAGTCCATGTTTAGATAATTCAAAAGTTGTTCTAAGTTCCAACGGCCTCTGGGGTGGTACAAATATTTGAAGTTACTTAATTTTTTTTTTATTGATCATATTATATCATTTCATCACTTTTTATTTTATATTATTTTAAATATCTTTATATTCCAATAGTGCAGTTATTAAAAATTCATCAAATGGATCTCATAAATTATCCCACATCTTTATTTTCATTTATTTTTCTTTTTCAATTTCCCGAGAAAGGTCTTTATTATTTATCTCTCTCTTTTTTTATTGGTGGTTTTTATAAAGGGACCAATTGCTTATAGAAGCAATTGTCCTTAGATGTGACATCTATATCAGCTTGCTTCAATAATACAACTCAATAAAAACTTGTCATTAATTTTAAAAACTAATTAAGCAACTCACATTAGAGTTGTTCTAAATAATTAGTAAATATCCTAATGATTGCACAAGATTTTTTTTAATATTATTTATTAATTAAATTTTTAATATTTGTATGAATTATAATTTAACATGATATACATAACATGTTATAAATTTTAAAAGTTTGATTTGTTAACATTTAATTTTATGAAAAAGGTTATAAAAAATAGGTTAAAATGCACTTTTCCTCCTCGTCTCTTCTCATTATGCAAATTTCGTCCCTCCTCCGTTGTTTTTTGCTTCAATTGAGCCCTCCTATTTTTCCAATCAAACAAACACAAACATTCTATTAATTTGTCATCCAAAACCTAACGGAAGTTGCTTAGATGACACATTATTTCTAGCATGTCATCCAAATGTCAATCCCATGTGAAACAGAAATAATTATTATAAATAAATAATATCCTTAGTAATAAAAAAATCAAATATTATTTTTAAATAACAAAATTATCAGATATTACAAAACTCAATAGCATATATATATATATATATATATATATATATATATATATATATATATATATATAAGGTCTATCCTAACCATCTTGCATCACTTCAATCTGTCCTTATATATATATATATATATATATATGGGTCAAGTTCTAGGTTTGTTTTAATCTCTCTCAGAAGAAGTATAATTTGAGACTGAATAAAAAATATAATTTTAGATTTGCTTGATTTCGTTTATTTTGCATGGGTTTTGGTTTATGTCCTTCATGTTTTTGTTTTATTTTTTATTTTATTAATAAATTTATGGTGACTTGTCACCTTGCTCAAAAAAAAAAAATATATATATATATATATATATGGGTCAAGTTCATGAGATGCAGAACAATATATGCACGCAAGATGGTTGAGATATAGACTATATATTTGCTATTGAGATAGGTAAATATTTAATTATTTTTTATTTTGAAATTAATATTTAATTATTTTTATTGCGTAGGATATTATTCATTTATTATATAACTATTTCGGTGTGCCACATGAGATTGAGATTTAGATAACCTCGTGGAAACTGTGTGCAAATTAGGTTACGTTAAGTTTTGGATGACAAGTTGATGCAACTCATAGGGATTGTTTTTGCTTAATTGGGAAAATGGGGCAACTCAAATGAAGCAAAAAAATGGAGGGAGAAAATTCATACAATGGGAAAAAATAAGGGATGAAAAGTATATTTTAGCCAAAAATTGGTGGGTTCTCCTCTCCTAATCAGATTTTTTCCCTACACAAGAGTCAAGATTCGAACCCCTGACTATTTACTTAAAATGTCCGAGTCCCTTACCACTCGGACCACCACATGTTGGTTAATATATAATGATCGATTTTATCATTCATAAAATTTCTTTTATATTTTTATATAACAATAATAAATTTTAAAAAACACTTTTTCAATATTACATCCATGGTGGCATCTAAGGTGAGGGAGTAACCAAGTCCCTCACCTGTGAGGGAGCAAAATGACCTGCTACAGTAGGTAATTTCGGGGTTAGATCATAAAACTGAAGTTTAAAGGGCAAATTCTATAAAAAATTTAATTTTCAAAATAGTCCTCGTTGCATCAATGCCCAATTTGTTTCTTTGCCTCTTCTTTTTGCCGACTAGTTTTGAAAGCAACATTACTCAACGCACTGCATAATAGCTCATCCTACACACGGCAACCATTATCAGTGATGAAAGCCTGTGATACCCTTTTTGTCCAACCATGGGCAAACCCATCATCATCCTAAACTCTATCATGGGTGTTGACCTAGACATAGCCAGACTACAAAGTCAATTAACCAAGTCGTTCCATCTTCTTCATCCCCGGCAAAACCCAGGGAACACGAGAAAAATGAGGTTACAGTCAGTCAAGAAAACAGAGTATCCCACCACGAGACAAAATCACCTTCATTCCCAAATCATGTGTGCATGTTTTACAATTCCAAAGAAAATTCATAAACAAAAATTAAGGAAAATAACCATTCAATCATCAACATCAAAAGCAAAGCAACAAAATCCAGTGGTTGGAGCATTTTATCATATAGATGAGATGCAACAGAACATGAATTAAGAGGAACCAAATTGTCCACAAAGATGAATTAGAGATCAAAACAACTTATAACATTCATTCGATCTCACTGCAAGATTACAACATAAGAGCTTTTTTTTACAATGGCACTCCTTTTTTGGAAACCCCAATCTCTCAATCTTTTTAAAATACAAAGAATAATCTATCAGAAAATTATAGAAAGTTCTCAATTTTTTTAGAAAAAAATAAATTCCCGAAAAATCCAAAAAACTTTCACTTCTTGATTCTGGAAATTTCAAAAAAAAAAAAAGAACCCCTTCCGCAAAAATTTCCAACACCTTCGAACTCGGACTTATAGGGCCATGGGAGTGGAGGACATTTCCGTTTCCAACCCCCAATGCATGTGAAACACATCGTCAACTTGAGGCCGTTTCCGTTTCTTAACGGTGGCTTCGTCGCCTATTGTTCACGTTAGCCTCCTAGTTTCAGTCGGCGGCATCTATGACGAACTGGTATCTCATATGATTTGAACCTAACAGATCTGCTCCATCGCAAGGCCTTCCACCAGCCGCAGTTGGACTCGTCGACAATAGACGTATCTGAACCGCCATCTAACCAGCTACCACATCCCAACCGACACAAAGGGACAGAGAACGATGGGGGAGAAAGACTTGGTTGAGATGAAGCTTCTTTTCAGTGAGGACTGATTTGTAAATAATCATATTATGAATTTAAATATGAGGGACTATTAAGCAATTAAAATAAAAACCTGTATTACCAGGTTAAGGTAATCAATCTAAATCATCCAAATAATTTAATAATAAATCTAATGGTATAGAAAAGTGATCCACTCATGAACCATTTGTTGGGTTCCTCACCTTAGAAGCCACCTACATCTATAAGTAAATTAAAGTTTATTTTTTTAAAAAACACTTTTTTAAAAAATTACATAAAAAAAATCTTGTTTTTGAATCTCATGCAAACGAGCTCATAGTAGTAGAATAATAAAATCAAAATTATTCGATTGAATCTTGAAACTAAGAAAGTGAAAGATATTTACAGCAAATAAAAGAAAAGGACTGAAATGTGATTGAATAGGAAAAGAAGAACAGAGTAGCAGGCTCCCGCAGCAGACGGAGTCTAAATATATGAAAGATCTTTCTTTGTTGGGGTCCTGGGATGAGTATGGGGACCATGCCAATTCAATTTGCTATTACTTTTAATGTTATTTTATTAATATATACTAGTATATGCAATCCAATTCTGCCTTTACTTGCTTTTTCAAGATCTACAGGACATTCTCCATCCGTCTCTCTTCCATATTTCTGATGGGGCCATGGGGGACCATATATATTTATTTATTTATTTATTTATTTATTTATTTATTTATTTATTTCAAATGTTATATTTCCTTCCAAATCAAACTTTTTTTGGTGTATAAAATATAAATCAATCTTTTTTGTTATTTTTCATGTATTAATCTCATTAATTGATGGGGATGGATTACCACATTGTACGTTTCAATAAATTATTTAGCTCTTTAAAGCAAACGTCATACTTGAACGTAATCCACATTCCACACTAATTAATGACTATAATTGGACTATTATTATTTTTCATTTCTTTCGTGTACGAAATAAAGAACACATATTATTGACTAAGATATAAAATTCGGAAAAGAAGGAAAGATTTTGGTCATAATTGAAAAAGACAGTCAGCGATGTCAAATGGGTTAAATCCATTGATGGGGGCACTCACCAGCCATGAAAGAAGCTTGAAATTGAGATTGAGAGAGACACGTACGTTGAGAAATGAGAATTATGAGATGACATTTGCATATATATTTGATACTAAAATGTTACGGGCGGGTGTCAATTTTGCCTGAAAGGAGTAATGAAAAAGAGCGATTATTAATGCCCTAGCTAGCTATAGGTTATATACTTTATTATTAGGAACATTCTATGGTACTTCTTGGATATCATACTCTTGTCCATGTGACCCAATCAGATGATGAAAACTTAATCTTATATGATATTCACATGACTCAATTAATTAAGATGGCGTACTCTGATTGGACATACGATACCCAAACCCTTTACTTTTCAAGGGTACCATAACAACACCCTTATTATTATCCGTTTAAATTGATTTTGCCACTATAATTCATCTTTTTATTTTGAGGGTACGTATTACTTGGCATTTTAAACAATGGCTCAAAGTTGACTCATTATCTCGAGTATGAATAAACTATTATCCTGTTTTAAAATTGTATTGCAAAAAAAATCATGTAATGTAGTACGTAGAATTTAATTAACTTTTAGTAGTTTCAATACTTATATTTTAATATTTCTTTTGATAATTATTAGGACATCGATCTATTACAACAAAAATAAATTTATCACGACTTCAATAATAGTTCACAATCATTAAAAAATCATCAATGAAATATCAAGTCCATGATTGATATTAATATATAAAAGCAAAGTAAAATAACATTAAATCGTAACAATAAGTTGAAGCCATATTGGGATAAAGTTCTAGTACCACAAGATTCTAGAACCTCAAAAAGCACCATAAAATTTCAATACTAGAAGCCATAAAGACCACGAAGTGGAAAGTGACAACACTAACATCTCGTGATGGCCGTAGAATTGAAGGGGTTCTTGCATTGGCACCATGTAGCCACACCCTGATCAAATTATGCTGCATATATGAAAGAATGATCGGTTTCACTTTCGTTACGTCCAATATGCTAAAATAGAGCGGGATTATTTAGGAATATGAATAGGAATGAAATATCAAAATATTTAGTATTTAATAATCACTATAATAAGTCACATTACATTCAAAAAATGTCTATTTTGTTTAAATGGTTTTTTTTAAAAAATTAAACAAAAGGCTCATTGTGATTAATTAATCAAGACATTTGATTTTGGAAATGGATGGGCAGTGTTACTGTTTTGTTGCTTTTTTTGGTCTCTATGCTGATCTCGCTTGATGTGCAGGTTGTTCGGGCAGTGCTAGATCATGAACGCTTTGTTGCTTTTTATTCAAAGCTTCCTGGCGAAATCATGACTATCGCCCAAGCTTTACAAGATTAGCACAAATATACTGTTGGTGTCGATGCTAATGCTGGCAGCATCTCAGATTGTACTCTTTTCCCCTTGTTTTCATAGATGGATCTAATTTGTTAGTAATTGTGTGGGGTCAGGTTTGCTTGTTAGCTTGGAAGTGTTAATCTTATGTGGTGTGCGGTAGATAATTGATGGGATTTGTGGTGCCAATATAATTGGAATGACTCTCCCCATAATGATGCATTCGCATACTACTGTTTTTATAATAATTTAGGTGGACCTTTGTATACGGGTTAGCATATCTCTTGTATTCTTTTTAATATATTTTGCTCATAAAAAAATAATTAATCAAGACATTATTATTATTTTTTAAAAATAAAAATAACTATCATAAACAAAATAAAATTTACGAGATGAAAGTAGTACTCTAAAATACGTTGAGGGATAAAAGTATACCCATGCTATGCATTATTCGTAATTTGTCCATTTTCTCACATGTATTACTATTAGAAATTTTCTGATTATCTGTAGATTTTTCTGTGGATTTTATACAAAAATTTGTAAGTAATTTTTTTTTGCGAATTTTAAAATCTGCAGTAAATTTCCTGCAAATTTTCTTGAGAAAAATTTAAATTCGTAGAAAAATCCGTAATAAATATCAAAATTTCCTACAAATTTGAATCGAAAGCTACAAGAAAAAATCTTATTTTTAAAAATTTTAAAGAAAATTTCGCAGGAAATTCCTGTAAAAAAAATTCGCGAGTAATTCATAAATTTCTAGTGGTGTTAGAACTTAATTGAGAGCGAAATTTTAAAATAATTAAGTTAAGAGATTGCATTATTAATTCAACGGATCACTCCATGTTTTTCACATAAAAATATCAGAAACCTGTTAGTCTAATTGTGAAAATTATAAATTAAAAATATGGTTGCAATGATGAAGATAAAAGACTTTTTTTTAGTTGGATTGAGAGACAAATTAAATATAAATTTAATTCGTATGCATTGTTAGTATAAATTTTTTTTTACATTATTAACCAATCATAAATTGTCACATTGGTAGAATGTTTGACTGTTATCCTAACTATCTTAAAAGCATCCATATCATGATAGTGTAAAAAACTTTATACTAAGTGCTTGTTTGGGAACGCTTGATTTTTCCCATTTCAGCTGTTTTTTGGCTAAAAAGTTGTTTCATATATAATCTATCATGTTTGACAATTAGCTTAAATTTATAAAAAAGCTTTTTTTGGGGGAAAAAAGCTATTTTATGTCATCTAATTTGTTTTAGCTTAAGATTGTTATGATTTGATTATTTCTTATTCTCAAAACTCTCTTCCCTATTTACCCCTACAAAACTAACTTCCAAATAAATATTATTAAATTATACAAATAACTTCATACCCTTTTTCGTAATTTACTATATAAAAAGCGATTTTTTTAGACCATCCAAAAGAAAAAGATTATCTTGAAATCGCTTTTCAGCAAACAGACCCAAATAAAAATAGATTCTGATTATAATCGATTATCACAATAATCGATTATTCATAAATCGATTATCAACATAATCTTTTTTTTCCAGCTTTCCCAAACACACCCTAACAGTCCATAACAATTAAATTCAATGAAATATATATTATGTTCTAATTTAATAATAGGAAGACATATTTATTTTCTAAAGTACAAATTTTTTATTGAAGTATATTAATTTTTGTAAAACCTCTCAATGTATAGTTAATTTTTGAATCCATCACTGGTACACATATTTTACAAGACTTTAAATCATTAATTAATTTTCATCAATAATTAGTACTGAACTTTATCCTCTACAATCTACATTAAAACCTCACATGAAATCTTGCAAAAGGGGCATATTAGATTTTAAGAAAATCGCAATGTTATGATTTTGTAAAATAAATCAAAACAGTCCCATAAATAAATAAATCAAAATAAGTGAAAAATGAAAGAATTTTGTTATGTTTTGTTAATTGCATTTTTACTTTTCAAATTTATTATTTTTTTTACAACTATGATTGAAATTTAGGCATTGGTATGTAATGATTTTCGTTTAGAATATGAGTGTTTATGGATTTGGGTCAATCCGATGAACCAATCCAATCCAATGCATTTGGGTCAATTTTCTTTAATTTCTCTTTGGGCCAGACCCGACCCGACCCGAACCAATGTGGTTTGTTCGGATAACGGGTTTATCAATTGTCAACCCGTGACCCGATGACCCAACTCGTAGACATATATTTTTTTTAATTTTAATAATAATAAAAATGCCTTTATACTTAAATTTTTTTATTTTATAATTGTGACAAAGGTAAGGTTTGCGACCCGTTTGACTTGATCCCAACCAACCCGTATTTGGTCGGGTTGGTTTGGGTCGGCTTCATAAAAAAATTTGCATACATCCGACCCAACCCAACCTGTCAGAGCCTAATTGGTCACTACAAAAAAAGTTGTTTTTAGCGATCACTAAATTCAGTCGCTAAATATGAAAATTCGGTCGCTAAACCATTTAGCGATCGAATTTTCATATTTAGCTACTAAATTTGGTTATCGCGGAATGCTTAGTCGCTAAACCGTTTGGTGGTCGCTGAATCAGTCGCTAAACCAGCGACCGATTTAGCGACCAAATTTCCATATTTAGCGACCGATTATATTCGGTCACTAAAATACCTTTTTTTTGTAATGGGTTTGGGTAACGGATTTGGTCAAACCCGACCCAATCTGACCCGTGTACACCCCTAGTCCAGAAGCTTTTTAGTAAATAGAATTGCTGGTTGGATTTTACATTCCGTTAATTATTAATAAAAATTAGTTATTTAGGGAATGTGGGGTAGGGTGTTGTGCTCAAAAAAAGCATAGGTAGAATTTTATTTGATTAAGTCTTGCCTATTAAGTACTTTATTCAATAATTATTACGTAAAAATATATTTTTAAATTAATATATTTTTAATTAAACCCACAATCATATATATCCTGTTGTGTATATGGAAAAAAATTGTTGGGAGAGGCAACCTACTTTAATGATCTCGATCTACCCCTCGAAAGAAATTAGTATCCGTCTATCGGTTGAAGAATATCCTTGTGCACATAAAAAAATATTTATTTCAATCCTTTTTTAAAGCATGCAAAACAATCTCTTCTTTAAATTTCTCATTAAATTGTGACAAAAACCAATTCTCTTTCAAAAATACCCCTCAATACATCACCAAAAAATAAAAGGAAAACTATAACAACTTGAGTAGGAGCTGTCTTTGTAAGAGCTAGCTATAGCATGCATTATTACTCACATGGATGCTTTAACATATGAAGATTGAATTCTAATCCTTGTTTGGTAGCTATCTAGTAAATTATATACAGACCATGCACACCCACGGCTAAATCTTCAATATCTATTTCCCATCACTTTTAAGTGAGTACATTGTATTTGCATCAGGAATCACATATTGTGGAGGTCAAATTTAGCAAGGCATGGTGCCCACAAACTAATAGACCTATAGCTTCCTTTTAATTAAATGGAATCATGCAGATCATAGAATGCGACATCACTAAGCTGGACATAATTATCAAACCCTATTTTTAGTACTTAAATAGTACTCTTGTCATATGTAGTATCCGTGAAGCTTTATTATTAATTATTCTTCCTATTCCCGCCAATTTTTAAGAATAGAACAAGTATACAATAATGGGAAGAAAAAAAAGTGGATGATGTAAATAATAGAAAATGGGCATCTTTCAGATGCATGGTATGCTATCTCAATAATAAGGGCACGTAAGAACTCATCCACTAGATATATAGTTGGTTGCATTATTGGTTTCAACGTTGATGCTGACCCATATTCAACGACTTTTTAAGTTCATTTTACAAATCTTATTCTGAGGAAGGGAGAAGAATTTTCTATGGTCCCGAAAAACATGTTTGCAATGTACGACTTGTCTGATTTGTCACGTTCAGGCGCAGAAGGCCTAGGCATGGATATAAGTTATTATCTTCACGTACGTAACCAAAATATTCTAATCTTGATTCAAAAGAATCAAAACCGATATCGGAGTAGGTGTTTTATATATGTTCTTTTTTCTTTTTCAATAATGCAATGATCACCTACCTATTCATCTATTTTAGTCCCTATATTAAGAGATTTGGCGAAGATGAAATTAATCTTAATAATTGTTAAGTTTTTTTATGTCCTTTATGACCTGCATTTTCCCCCTCGCCTATGGTGTCCGTCCACTTCTCCACACATAAAAATAATAATAATAATAATAATAATAAACTCTAACACACAGCAATATATTTTTTATGGTGCAAAAATAGGTTTCTATAAAGGAACATTTTATGATAAACACGGTGTTGCCAAATGAAACTGCCTAGTCAAAAGCAGCCTAATGCTTCCCCTACCAAAAAATAAAGAGTAAATTTAATTTTTTCTCGATAATTAGTCATATTATCCAAAATATCCGGCTTAAGCATATATATAAAGGGATCACACTACCCACCTTTTAGGAAGGGTTGAAGAGGATCAACTCTAGCATGTTCTCAAGGCTAGATCAAAATAAAAGTACATCCATCACAGTTCATACAAAATCAACACAAAAAACAACCTTTCAAGAATACTACACCCTTAAAGCTAGACCAATCAATCAGTGTGCTTCAAAATTGATAGAGGGGGCTTTCCTAGGTTGCCAATAGTACAAAGGAATGAGCTGGAAGTTACACCTATAAAAGAGGAAATAAAGATGGCGGCTTGGTCCTGTGAATCTACAAAAGCCCCGGGATATGATGGGTTTAACTTAGGATTCATAAAGAAAATGTGGGGGATAGTGAAAGAAGATTTCACTGAGATGGTCTTGGATATTTTTGAGGGGGGACTTTGCCCAAAACAGTAAATACTAAATGGTTTACATTAATACCCAAAATAGAAGGTGCAATGGAGTTGAAAGACTTCAGACCTATAAGTATGACAGGATGAATCTATAAGATTATAGTCAAAATGCTATCCATGAGAATAAAGAGAGTAATGCCCTTTTTGATTGGAGAAACACAATCGGCCTTTGTGGTGGAAAGACAAATTTTGGATGGGGTTTTGATTGCTAATGAGATAGTACACTGGGCAAAGAAGAACAAAAAAGAGATTGTGTTGTTAAAATTGGACTTCCAAAAAACTTATGATTCTATCAACTCGAGCTTTATTGACCACAAGCTAGAGGTTATAGGACTTGGGCACAAATTAATGGAGGAAATGGATATAAATCGGTGTTTGACAACTGCCTCAGTTTCAGTCTTGGTGAATGGATCACCAACAACCCCCTTCAAGATGCAGAGAAGACTAAGGCAGGGGGATCCCTTATCCCCCTTCCTATTTGTGGTTCCCACTGAGGCTTATAACCAATTAATGAAGATAGCTATTGAGAAAAACTTGTTCCAAGTGGAAAAAGTGGGATGTGATGAAGTTAATGTCTCCCATTTACAATTTGTTGATGACACCTTGATCTTTTGCCCAACAAAGAGAAAATTTCTTACTAACATAAGAAGGATTTTAGATTGTTTTCAGCTACTCTCGGGTCTCAAGATAAATTTGTCTAAATCTGCACTTATGGTCCTGGGAAAAAATAGAGATTGGGGAAGTAGGATGGCAGGTAAAATGGGTTGCCACTTGGTTGAGCTGCCAATCACCTACCTAGGCATCTCATTCGGGGCTAATGCCAAGAAGCTATCAACCTGGACCCATGTGATTAATAGAAATCAGTAAAGGTTATCTATGTCACTACACCAGATTATACATTACATAGCGCACCATCAATATCGTTTTTCACTGAAAATCTATTTAAAATGAAGCAGACGATTTTCAGTAGTGCTTCTTCAAGGCCATTTTAGACAACGCTTCTGAAACACTACCTTTGTCTTCCAACCTACCATAGCAGGTGCATGGACAATGCCTGTAAGCGCTTTTGTAGGGAAAAAAAACTATGTAATCCTTTTTCTGTTGTAGTGTGTGGAAGGCAAAAGTATTATCTAGAGCTGGAAGGTTGGTGCTAATTAAGGCAGTTTTGAACAGTATGCCTTTATATTACTTGAGTCTGTTTATGATACCTAAAAAGGTAGTGAAGCAGATACTTCTGGGTTGAGGCTGTAGACACTGCCTTCTACATTCAGAACAGAACATACATAAGACCAATCTTGAATAAGTCTCCTTATGAATTGCGAAAAGTACGTAAATCCAACATTTCTTATTGCCATCCTTTTGAATGTTAACGTTTCATTTTAAATACTAAAGATCAACTTGGAAAGTTTGATGCTAAGGTAGATAATCGAATATTATTAGGATATTCTAAAATGTCAAGTCAACATTTCAGCAAAAAACAACAATTTTCAAATATTTTCAACTGAACAAGGCAACATAGAGAACTTAATAACAAATTAGAAAATTACCTTTAGCAAAGGGAAGTTTCAACACAGAGAAGCAAAGGGAAAGAAGTGATTGTTGAAAAGGCGTGGTTGATCACTACGAAGAACCAAACACACAAAAGCCTTCAATTCAAATAAAAATTATACCATTATTATGTAACAATATCCAAATTACAACAAAGTTAAACTCAATTCTGTAGAATTAACTTGTTTCGATTCAAATCTGGGTTTCCAAATTAACATGCAACACAAATTTGTTTCCCAATTACTACGACATTTGAATCAGAAAACGGAAAGATGGAAAAAAATAAAGGTTACCTCAATAGCTAGGTACTCCAAAATGATAGTGAGGTAAGCGAGAGTACCAACTCCGATGCGCTGTGAGTATCTGTCGTTCTTCAAGTAGTGGTTTATCCTTGCAACAGGAAATCAAACTTGATAACGGAAGAAGCAAAGGGAAAGAAAATGATGCAACATAACCCACCTGAAATTAAGATCTAGAAGCGTAGAACAGAGTGTCTGGTTGCTCATAGCGTTGTCACCAGAAGACGAGGGCAATGTGGACGGCAACGAAGGAAGAGAGAGATCACGGATGTGACTGAAACACTGAAGGAGGAGACGAGAGGTTGTTGCGCCTTCAAAAAAAGGACAGACGTGAAAGAGATGAGAGGGGGTGGAAGAATACGAGAAGGAGATGAGAGGGTGAGTAAAGAAGAGATGAGTAGAGAGGGAAAACGAAAAGTTACGAGGGAGGCGGCACGCGCGTTCGCTAAATTATAACGTACCAATGGCCAGTAAATCATGACCGTTGGAATTACAGACGACGGTAAGTTAAAAACATAAAAAACAATTAATACTAATCGTTGAATTTACCGACGAATAGGCCGTCGGTAATGATAACGAATATTAATACTGAGGACTTATCTGTTGGTAAATCTCATCCAAATTACCAACATAATAACCATCATTAAAATTACCAACAGAATAGTCGTCAATAAAATTACCGACGACTATTTTGTCCGTAAATTCGCGCAAACGTACGCAATACATATGATTATCCACTATCCTCATTAGCAACGGTCATTTCCGTTGGTAAATCGGGAATTACTGACGGAGTCGAAGCCGTTCGTAATAACCTGTTGATAAATCATGATTTTCTAGCAAAAAAAAAAAAAGTATTTTACCTGGATTCGTTTTGTCCCTCTATTGTATGTGTTCCAACTCTGCATAGTAATGGTCTCCCAATGATAAACTCCTAATTTGCACCATATATGACATAATTCTTCGCATGGGTTGACTTCCATTTGCAACTTAGCTAGATGTTCCAAGTTGGATTGCATTAAGAACTTGACTTCTACTCCCACGTTGGCCTGCGTTGAGAACTTGACTTTCACTCATAACTATGGTTGTTGTTTTCTATTCCCCCACATGTTTGAAGTATGACGGTTAACTTGAAATGAATCCCGTTTGCATATGTTGCAGTGCTTTTCTTTTATATAAACGGAGGTTATAGTAGTACATACCAAAGTCTTTTTTGTAAAAAAAAAGGAAACAAAGTTACATTACATTTAAAAACTCTACACAATAACTTCCTCGTTGAAGAGGTTCTTGAAGTCCCAATCCATCACCTCCACCTTCAAGTTTTTAATGATGCAAAAAACATATTAAACTGTAGAGCATAACACTACTTGTCAGTCCATTTCTTAAACACCAACAAAAAAACCAATCACTCCCTTCCTCGTGATATTTCTCTTTTTCCTACCCCTTGTCTAGAAGCATCCATTTTTCAGCCAACCACAACCTCCTTGATAAATGTTACTAAAAGCACTAAATCTAATAATGTATACTAATTTACAACTAATTAACTCAATAAAAACTCCAACTATCTATAACATATACTGCATCAACAATTGGGTGTTTAAGGTTCGACTGAATATGTTTTTCACCAGCTGCGCCAGATACAAATGTTCTCTCAAAGCATAGATTATATTCAATTCTACGGTTCAAAACAGCTAGTTAGTGCTGCTGTATATAATTAGTGCACCAGAAAATTGCATGATATGTTGTTAATACTTCGTACATTTGTAGTTTTATATACTTATCAAATGATACTTTTTTTTCGATAATTAAATGTTTTTAAAACTTATCAAATTAATGATACTAATCAGTGCATTACTATGAACTAATAAATCAATTAGGAGCTCTACAAATATGGGCTCTAGCAAGCATCGTTATCCTTTGGCACTTGCATGAGATGCCTCTTGTACTAAAAAATTGAAGACCACCCAGATTCAAAAGACACAGTAGTTTTCTCCTGAAGGCAACTAAATATGGCACGCACGAGGGATACTCTGAAAAAGTGATTTGAGATCTTTGATTTGAGGGGGCCGAAGCATGTCTAGTCAACATTATGAAAAGCCTGGCCGATAATTAATTCATTACTTGTGAGTTATTTATGCCACGATACTATGTTTATAGACATGACATCAAGTACAAATAAAATGTAGTCCACACATAAGCAAACTTTGAGATGTCATGTTACTTTTTGTACAAGATTGGTCCATGCATGCTTTCTTATTTTAAGGGATGAATTAAGTAGGGAATCATTTTGCACATGGTTAGTCCTATCTAAAATATCTTAATTAATGCTTTTTTTAAAAAAAAAATGGTAAAATAGACATTATCTAATATTTTATTTTTTTCAAATTGATCTCTTAAATTTCAACTTGTCAATTAATATAATTTTTCATAACGATTATGTTTGAAGAAAAGTGGAGGAAAGCACAAAGAGAAAGGAAAAGAGGATAAAATGAAGTTGTTCCTTCGTTCCGTTGTTTTACAAGAAGGAAAGGAAGCAAAAATATAGGTGGGGCCCATATGAAAAATGTTTCCTCCCGCTTTGGGAAAAAAAGTGGAGGGAGATCACATTTTTATTTAATGTTATTTATGTCATTTCAAAATATGTTTTTTTTTCTTTCCTCTCATTTTCTACACAATCAAACAAAAGGGGGCGAAAAGTTTTTGGTTTTCTTTCTTTTTCATTTTCTTTCATATGAAACAACTAAACAATCACATCATAAATGTTGTATAACCTTACATAAAGGGTCAAGACATACTCAAAGCACTGAATTTCTGGCTGCTAGGAGTGACAGGCTGTGACACCACCAGAAGGGCTGCAACTCCCCTCAAGTCGTGACGCCTACTTGTGTCCTCCCCAGTTCTGCCATTCTTTGGCTGATGCCACCAGAGCCTGTAACATCCTGTTTTTTTTTAAAAGCTTTCTAAAAGCTTTCTGATTTTAATTAATCAGTATTTTTGTGTTTGTATTTTATTGAAGGGTCTAGAGAGTGAAATAAATTAATCCGAGACCATAGTCACGCTCTTCGCTATCGTAGGAAGCTAGTTAAATTTTGGTCGAAAACTCAGACAGAGCTCGATCTACATTTTTACACTGACAGTATGATTTTACTGCTCAGACGACCTAATTTTGACTCGTGAACGAAACAATTAGGTTTTAAATAAAATTGCGAACAATATCGGTGATTTTGAAAATTTTCAAAATAAATAAGTTCCCACGACTTTCTTGGGCGAAATATTAAATCGCGTAAGTAACGGAGCTAAAAACGGATAAACATGAAATCACATCACCTAGGAAGGCGTGCCTGTGACTCACTACTATCATCATTGCTTTTCTGAAAATGTCTAGATATTTATGACAAACGAAAATATCTGAACGCGAAAAGACTAAAATCCCGCTGGTCTTTTTCCTAAAGGACAATTTTATCCCTAAAATATCTAAATTTCAAGATTCACCCCCTCACTCTCTCTCTCGCTCTCCCCCTCCCCTTTCTTCTTCTTCCTTCCTTTTTCTTCTTCTTCCTCCATTTCCTCTTTTCTTCATTTCTTTTCCTCCATTTTCACTCAACTTCCACAAGGATTTTCAAGGAGATTTGTGAAGCAAAGTTGATCCTCTCATCCTCCTCTATCACCTAAGAGGTATCGATTTCATTCTTGAGCTCTCAATCTTAATTTTCCTCCATTGAAATCTATGGTTTCGAGTTTTAAGATCCAAACTTCAAAAATCTCTAGAAAATTGTAGAAAAATCCTTTTAATGGCAAAATAATCTCGACAATCTAGTTTCATCCTCTAATATCATAATCCAAAAGCATGAAATCAAATAATCTTCCTAGCCTATTTATTTTAAAGAGGCCGAACCTAGCTATTTGGGGGAAATGGGTTTTTGGTTCAATTTTTGTGAAATGATTCTTGATTTCACCTATTTCATTCCTTAATCATGCAATCCAAGTGATTAGGAAACCAAATCAATCTCTCACCTGTTTTTCATGGTGATGGCTGAAACCCTAAGTTCTTGGTTTAAGGGGTTTTGGTTCAAATCTTTGATAATTGATCATGTATTATGTCTTAGGTATGCTTAAGGATCATTGATTCAAGAGTTGGTAGAATTTCAACATCCCTAGCCTATTTAAATAAATAGGTGCAGCAGCCTAGTCCTAAGGTTAGTGGAGTTTTTGATTGAACTGTACTGATTTCTGGTTGTGTTTTGTTGTATAGAATCGGACAGGACTCGGACGTTCGATCGCGCACCCGGTTGACAATTGCGGAGTCGTAGCCGGAGCTGCACGTGAGCATTACTAAGGTGGGGAGAAAGAACCTATATCGTCAGGAAGGCAAGCTTAGTATAGAGTATATATATGTGTGTAGGGGAACCCTTAAACCTTACTAGAGGTTGAGCCCTGGATAAAGTGCCTAGACCCTAGACCCTGGGTGTAGGTACTTTTGGGCTATCACCACTAAGTTGATGATATGGCTATTGTGATTGATTGAGGTTAATGTGTTGAATTGTTTATTTGATTATCTGGTGGTTTTATTTTGTTGAACTGCCTGCGTGATGAAATGTTATCTAACTTTATAATGATATCTGTATTGGTGAAACTTCTGTTGTGATTTGGCTGGTTGAGTGTTGATGAGAGTATGGCGAGTGTTGATGTTGTTCGGGTTGATATCGTTGTGGTCCCGACAATGGAGCTGTGACTCGTAGACGCAAGGCGTCGTGATGCTAATGTTGATGTTGATGTTGATGATGATATTGATGTTGATGTTGATGTGATGCGGTGTGTCGCGGTCGTGGGCGAGTGCTTAGGTGTGAGGTCCCGATATCAACTTGCGATGGATGTTTGTTGCATTTTCATATCCTTTCATACCACAACATTTTTGTCCCAAAGGAGGATGTCCAATTGGGGACATGTTACTTTCAATCCCGAGGCGGGATGTCCAATGGGGGACGTGATGTGATGTGATGTAATCCCGACGGGGATGTCCAATTGAGGATGTGATGTATCGGCCGACATGCATATAAGGAAGTTAGCATATACATAGGGACTAGTATCCCTCTTATAGGCTTATCTGAAAGAATGACTTTTGAGATGATTGTGATGTATGACTTGAGAGATGAGTGATGTTGTGTTGTATATTTTATATGTGTTGTGTGATGCGTGTATATATATATATATATATATATA
The DNA here is from genome assembly GCA_039655645.1 of Ammopiptanthus mongolicus. NCBI lineage: Eukaryota > Viridiplantae > Streptophyta > Magnoliopsida > Fabales > Fabaceae > Ammopiptanthus > Ammopiptanthus mongolicus. Next base: position 13,828,116 of record CM077351.1, on the reverse strand, counting down.
TATGTTGTACTGATGCCCCTCTCCCATATTGATGATATATGTTTCTTATCTCTCTTTATTTTCTATATGTGTTACTTTATTTTATGGGAAGACCTTGAGGAGGAACCAGTTGCTGAGGAGCTGGACAGCATTCCTTACGAGCCTGATGCCGGAGGAAGTGCCACGGATCCTAGCCTCGAGGGGTTGAGCAGTGATCGTGGTTAGCCGGAGAGCTGTCTCTTAGCTTATATACGTATTTTGATTACCGTCTGTATTAACGCACTCTGTATGTATTACTTTATTACTGTAGCCCTACTGACGGGACAACTGATGTATGTGATATATTTCTTTATATTTTAAAGCTGTGTACTCTGAGGCGTTGCGTGCCGTAAAATTGTTTTGCTTCCACGCTCAATTTTTTCGCTTCGCTTCGTATTAATAAGGTGCGCTAACGATTATTATGCGATTAAGGTTAGTTAATATTTTAGGTTCTACTGATGGGACGGCGGGTCGTCTCACAGCCCATTTCCTCTAATACAAGGTCCAACCCAAAGTCAAAGACATACTCAAAACCATTCTTTTCTCGGATGATAGCATTAGGTGTCTCCGACTTAAACATACTTTAACAAAAGCTTCATAACAAGGTTTGTGAATAAACACTTCATAAATTCACAAACTCAAAGCACATTTATGATATCAAGCACAATCCACTAATGATTTACCGAGGGGTTAGGGTGCTTACCTCAAGTTGTCCAAAACCTAGCTTCTTAAAGGGGGGTAGGTTCTTTCTAGCTCTTCCTCAACTTCTCTATTACACCGTCCAAGAGGAGAAGAAAACCTGATTAATTTGAAGAACAAAATGAAGAGATAAAGGCAAAGATGGAGGAACTTACCACAATCTTCCTCACACCAAACCCTATATAGTGGATTTTACACACTCAAGTGCACATATCGTTGACAAGTAATAAAAAAAGAGAAAAGATATCGTTCCCATGAGGGTTGAATATAATTTACCAAAATTGGGATGGAATATAATTATCTAGGCAACCAAATTAAATGAATAATTGAGGGGGGAAAATAAAAGGCAATTAAAAGTAATATTAAAAGGTAGAAAATCAATTGAAGAAAGTTCTAGGGATTATATTTCACCATCACTATGGACCCTAATATATTAAATGGGCTTTTTCAAGCACTAAAGAAAATATTCCCAAATTAATAACCTACTATATCCCTATGTAAATATTCCCATCACTAAAAATCCTATTCCTCGTTGTCAAAAAAAAAAAAAAAAAAATCCTAATCCTTAGATGTTGCGGCAGCTTTCCCTAATTGCATCCCCACTCACATCACTGATTCGTGCACCCCGCGGCCTGCCTCCAATCTTCAACTCTTTTTCTTTTTTTTTTCAATCTTCAACTCTCGTTGATTCTATATTTAATTGCAAAAGCGTTGTACACCCTCGTTTCTTTCCAATTCAAATCCTATTTGATCTTTATTAGAATGGCCCCATGCTAATTTTGAATTCTTTCATCCAACCTTCAAGCTTTTGAAATGAATTCCGAATTCAAATTCAATTCCTATACGTGATTTAACTCCAATTCTAAATAACCTTATCTTATTTTTTGCCAAAAACAATGTGACTTTTCCACTTCCTTATTTGCCAAAGTTGAATACACCTCAGCTCAATTAACTGCAAAATACAAGCATGTATAAATATATGCTAATGGTGCTAAAATGACTCTTAAAAATGTAATAAATAAGTGACAAAAATATCACTTATCACCTAACGTCCACCCAAATAAACTCCTCTCTTTCTTTCTGAGTTTCACGTGGGAATGGGCAAGGCAACACCCTCCCCTTCTATTTATTTCAAAATTAGAAAGAAAAAGGGGTCCGAAATTTGCCCCTTAGTCCCTCAATTTTACTGTATTTGTTCATTCTTCTCTTCTAACTTTGCTAATTAGTCCTTAGACTTATAATTAATATTTATCCTTTTAATATTTTTATTATTTTAATTTACCCTAGTTAAAAGAGGCCAAAATCTGATTACCCTACATTAGGGACAAATTTCACAGGGAATACCATGTTTCTCATAATATATATGGAAGGAAAAAGAGGACCATTATTTGTGTGTTAGATGTGCTTAAAACAGATACACATGGGACCCCCCTCATCGGATCATTCCAGATCATCCATAGTGTTGAGGTTGCTATCTTGGGGGTATTGCACTATTAATCATATTATGAATACTTTTGTTGAGAGATAGAACCCAAGATACATACATTTCACATGTCTACTATAGAGTGTACAATCACGTTGTGGTCTTGGGACTTCCTTGTAATAACGAATTTGCAATTACTGGATCGGTCTGATATCTTGATTGGATGGGACTTTGTGATAAGTTGTTAGGTATATAGGACATTGACCAAGAAGGTACTATCGAGTGTACATATTAGTATGTCATGGCTAAAAGATCATTATCTTTGAGATGAGTCACTTAATAGTGTGTTAAAGGGAGGCCATTGGATGGATCCCTCACTGCGAATTTTGAATAAATGAATTTTTACATAGGACGTTAGGTTTGTCCCGCTTCTGTGTTGCTTGATGTTGTGCTAAGTTTTTTAGCAATTCCATCTTTAGTGAATATTTTTGTTTTCATGATGATATATGTTATATGTGTTTCTTAGAACATTGCAGAGCATATGTACGTTTGGGCTAGGAATCCTGCTTTGAGATTTAATATGGGTGTCCTTCCACAACTTACTGATTTTATCTGCATTAATGCTTCGTTTAATTAGAGAGAAGTATAAAAGAGAGAACCACAGACGAGGAAATTTGCATGGAAAACCGAAAGTTCTATGGTTTGAAATAACATAGAATGAAGAGAGGAAAAAAACTAACAAGTGGGACCCCACCAAAAAGAAATCATCGCACCAGTGAGGAGAGAATGTACGACTAGGAAGAAAACATTTTAAATACCAAATTAACCCTTACATTTTCAAGACACAAAAAATTATCATTATTGTATATAAAAATAAAAATATCTTTATACAAAAACTTGATTTTGCTTTTATCTTTTATCTCTTTCCTTTTTTTTAAATCAATCCAAACAATTTAAAAATTCAGTCATTTTCTATTCATTTTCTTTTTTCTTCTAATTTTTTGCACCATTCTTCTTTCTTCCCGATTTATTCTTATAGCCAAGCATACCATAAAGGAGATAATAACACGGGTGCGATTTCAAGTCGCTCTTCCTCCTAGAGATAACACGAGCCTTGAGGAATACGTATAGCAGTTTAGTAAATAAATTTCGCCACGAGGAGAAATTGGTCAAATAGCCAGAACAATAGTCAACCACCGTACGTAGAGGTTGATGTCAATCTGACTTTGACATGAAGAAATTTGCCAACATGAGTGCCCAGATGAAAGAAGCTCTCACGATGAAATGAAAGGTATGTTGCAATGGCATTACATCAAAAATAGTGCTACCTATGGCGGCGTGCTCTCACTCACCACAGCACGTGCTCTCACTCACCACAGCACCTAGCAGCCAACCAACCAACCATATTTGCCATGTCTATCTCTTGACCAAATCATAACTGCTAGGAAAGATATATGCTCCACCCCACAATTGACATTCCACGTTTGAGTCTTTCTCTAGTGTCACAACACAAAAAACTCATAGTTTCCAAAAGAGTCATGGTGAATTTTTCGGTATTTTAAGGATAATTTTATCTTGTTGAGGTGATATAATCAAGTGGTGAGAATCATTTGACTTGACTCACTAATATGACCCATTTAATTGAGATGACGCATTCTGGTTGGACATGATAACTTTTATCCTAAAATTATTGGGGGTACCAGAGAAGTCACCAAGAATCTTTATTATAGGACAACTTATTAGAGTTGTTTAATTCTCATTTTTATGGATTTTATCATGTCACATAACACTTTATAATATAAGGTCTTGCTAATCAGAACACGTCATTAGGGTATTGGTTAAGGGATAAAAAAAAAAGAAAGATAAAGTTTCATTCGGAAATTAAAAACTCTATTTTTTAATATATTGATTACTCAATTTTTTCATGAAATCTTATCGTTGTGATTCCTTAACTAGGATACTGGTTAGCATTTCTCGTTCTATACTCTTTTAAATAACTCTCTATCACCGTATAAAAAAAATAACTCTACTCAAACGGTATAACTCTAAAAAATTCACTAAATAGGTTTCACAAGTTATCCATTTTTTCTCTAACTTATTTCCCCCCTTTTTATGACTTTTTATTAGGTTCTTATATAAGAATCAATTACTAATTAAAAGAATTATCCTTATATGTGAATGTCACATCGTTTTATTTTAATATTGCAACCGAGCAAGAATCGATTCTTATTTTAAGAACTAGTTAAACAACGAACGTTAGAATTGCTCCTTGGAATATTGAGAAGATTTAACAAAGAATGAAAATACCCATTTAAAATATCAAATAAAAATAACCAAAAAAACACTTTCAGGTAGCACAAAATCAAAGCAAAAACAAGATTCAACACCATTGAAACAACCAATAACACAAAATCCTTTTCCATAAAATATCTAAAACAAAAGAGAATGAAAACCCGAATAAGAACAAATTATCGCCATGAGAGAGCACAAATCGCACAAAAAATTTAAATAGTAGAATCGATAGCAGGTGAAGAATCAAACGTGAGTGATGAGTGAAGCGGAGACAGGAAAAATGGCGAACGCGTGAGAAAGAGAGATGGGCGAAGGAGGAAGCAACAAAGTGAAGAACGCGTAAGGAGAGTGAAGAACGCGTGAGAAATGAGAAGGCTGAGAACGCGAGTGAACATAGAAGGAATTTCAAAATTCCTTGTAATTAGGTGATATTTTAAATTCCCTTATTTCTAGTAAAATAAATACCCTATTAAAATACCAAGAATTTTAAATTCATGATAATACAATGTCCAAACAAAGCATTTTAATGGAAAACATTTAAAATACCCTAAAAAATTTGAGTAAAGATCCTTTTCATTTCTCAAAATAAATGGAGGGTTTCATTACTATAGTTTTGGGTGTATAAAACACATATATTTCTAAAATGGATGATATTTATTAGAATTTTATGTGTTTTATATATCTAAAAGTATAGTAATGGAGCCCTCCCTTTCTTTTGAGAAATGGGAAGGACCCATTCTAATTACTTCATCCAAACACACCCTAAGTGTTCAGATAATTCAATCCATCAAATCAATTCAGTCAGCTACTTGGAATTATATAGTAAGAGAAGCAGATTTTATTTTTCTTTCCCAACTTCCTCTTCCCTTCACTGTTTGTCGTCATTTTTCAGTGTCCATGCGCTTCACTGATGCCGATCTATGGCCCCATGTGCATGCGATGTTTAGAGTGATAAACAGTGCTGAGATGAGAGCCATTTTTGGACTAGTACGTTGTACCTAATTTTTGAAAGAAAATACAAAAAAAAAAAAAGGTTTAGCTTAACAACGTAATTGAAAAAAATCTTGCTTTTATATGTACTTATGGGATAGCCTTTTAAACCTCTTGGAGGCATCAACAGCTAATATGAGAATTTTTTGCACAAATTCTAAAATTCACCAAATTGGTAAGATACGACCAATTTCACATTAATTTTTTAGAGACAAAAAATCTAATTTTATTTCATGAAAGTGTAAAAATATATGACTAATTTAAAAGGACTGAATTAGACGTCCAATTTGATTGGCTTCATACAATTTATAGACTAAACTAAAAAATTTCTTTTTCATTGACTAATGTAGAGTAATGGTATGCAAAAGAATAATAATAGAGTTAGACATCCCAACTAAATTGGTATCCCTAACACTATCAATCATCTGCAGCACATCATAAATTTATTCAAATAGAGGGAAAAAGAGTACAAAGAAAACATGGGGGGACTAGGCCAATACCCATGAAAGAATAAAAAATGTATTACCTAAATCTATAATTAGGTAAACAACATCTGTTACGGTTAAAATCATCCCTTATGAAACTAGGAATCAAATCCCACCATGTATAACATTGGGAAGTAACACCAAAAGAAGCTAACTTATCAGCACAAGAGTTAGCTTTCCTATAAATGCAAGAAACTGAAAATTTCATATCCTTAGCAAAAACAAGGCAATTCTTCCATCTGATTTTAAGACTCCAAGGAACAATCTAAATAGAGGAAAAAGCCAACATTACCAAGATGGAGTCACATTCTAGCCAAAGGTTTAGCCACCCTTTGTCATGAGCAATTTCAGTGGAAGTCATAGCAGCAATTAATTCTGCATTAAGAGAGGTTGAAACACCAATAAAAGAGGCAAAACAACCAAGAGTAGTAGCATTGCTATCTCTAAAAATTCAACCAGCAGTTGAAAGTCCAAGAGATCCTCTTGTTGAACCGTCAATGTTACATTTAACACAACCTCTATTAGGAGGAAACCAAGTTAGTGAAGTTACTTGCTTAATTGAAGTAGCCTTGGGAGGATGACCAGTAACTTTAAAATACCTCAGCAAATAGAACTCAACCACTGAAGAAGACATCACTCCATTAGACAAATTGCCAGATACAGATGAGGATGCAATCACCATACAGATGGCAGACTTTAATGGAAAACTGCAATTATGAAACCTGATTCTGTTCCTTCTATACCAAATGATCCAGAAAATGTTGATATTTGTAGCCTTTAAAACCTCTTTCATTTGAGAACTGAGAAAACAGAAATGCAATCCGACAAGTCAAGAGGGCAATCAATCACTGAACCAAGCCAATTCCACAAGTCTTTGGCAAAGGAGCAATGCAAAAACAAATGAGGAGTATTCTCATTAGTAAGGCCACAATTGCTACAGATAGAAACAGTAACGCATCCCCTTTTCTTCAAATTTTCATCAGTAGGAAGTCTATTATGCAAAGTTCTCTACACAATGAAGGATCTAGAAGGACGAATAAAGTTGCTCCAAATTAATTTACTCCAATGAACTGCAGTTTTATCAGGTTTCATAAATAAATAAGCATCCTTAAAACTCTGATCACCACTGTCTGTTCCAGACCAAATCATGCGATCAGAATCATTGAACATAGGTAGCAGAACCTAATTAATCTGTGAAGATAATGCAGGAAACAAAGATACAAAATCCTGAGGCAAAGCCCAAAAATTGTCTAGCAAGAAATCAGAAACAGTAGCATTTAAACCATGATGAAACTGAGAAGGAATGTTTATTAAATCCGCTATTGGTTGATCCAACTATCTATCAATCCAAAAATTAATAGATTTCCCTTCACCAATCTGCCAAATAGTATTAGAAAAGATAACCTCTACAAATTTGATCTAATAGAAGGCCAAATGGAGGACTTCACATAATATGTAATTGGAGCATTTTTCCTAACACATTTTTCATGAATCAATTTCACTATTGACTCAAATTCAATATGTGCTGCTTGGTAGGAATGTGTAAAAAATGGAGGAGGGAAGTAAAATGGAAACGGAAGGTTAAACTTTGGGGGTAATGTTATTGACATCCAAATTGATTATTCACACTTCTTAATAATAAATAATTTTTTAGATTAGTGAGAAATATGAATAGGTAATTGAAAATATCAATAATTAACTTCACCCTAATTTTGAAGTTTTACTGTGAAATGGTGACATGATTGAAAATAATGTTAATTTGAAACCGATTCTCATCCTAGAGTATAATTTGAAATTTCCGTGTTTTTCTCTTTATATATCAATTGGCATACCATATTTTTTAACTTCTTAACTAGTTTTGCTTATACAATTGGGTTTAAGTCTCAAATTTGGCAATTTTTAAAAGGTTAATTAGCACAAAAGACCTATACAATTTTATGATATTTTTAATTCTTCCGTTTCAATTTTTTTATTTTCATCACTACTTTACTTGGTTACACTCTTAATAGGATTCGTATTCCCTGAATTCAGAAATTCTCTATATTCAAGCATTCACCTTAATTAACGGTCAGAATTTCATATAATTATTTTGACATTAATATATTTATCTACACAAAAATTAATGTATGATCAAAATCTCATATAATAAAAGAAATAAATGGAGAGAATCCATTTTCCCTAAACAATGCACTTGAATCCTTGTATTTTAAGCGCCTATTTGCTAATGAAGGGCTCTATGACACTGCCCGTACTACTGGTATCATAGACATGATATATCAGAAAATGGAGCATCATTTGAAGATTTCATTGGCATGCTCAAGATATTCAAATATTGTCAAAATCTTTTAGCGGATAGGAGTCTCAATCATGTGGTCACGACTGCAAGCATTATTAAAAGATGATTAGGAAATGTGATGCTTTTAAACGAATTATCCTACTCACTTCATCTCATTTTACTTGTCTCATTTGAAATATTGTATTATCTTAAATTAACTATCATTTTAGAAAATGAAGAAGTATTAATTATTTTTTTCTTCAAAATTATCCCTTGTATCTCTCAAGCAATCTATATTAATGAGTTTTTTTTATCAAGGAGTGTAGTGGTTAGTGAGTAATTGCAACTATCCAACCGTACAATTTAAATAGGGGTATTTTAGTCAAAAAGTGTCATTTTATTATAAAAATTAGTAAACTTAATCATTTTCTTAAGAGGTGTACATAACGAAATGAGACAAGTTATAAAATGAGACGGAGGAAGTAATAAACTCGGATGAAGACACAATTATATATGAATTGAGATAAATTCTTATATAAATCTAGAGTATGCATGTTATTGGTACTTGATCAATCACATCATTAATTGAACAACAATTAATATTTTTTGAACGACAGAAATTCTGATAACATTAACTATATTTTATATATCATTTACTATGATTTCGATAACAGTAACATACTTACCAACCACCTACATAATATCATTAATCAAAATTTGTACATCCATTAACCAAGTTGTCTCTTGGATGTACAAATAACATTTTTGTTATTCATGAAAAAAATCATATAAGTGCTTGAGATTTATGAAAAAAAATCTCATGGAATGATAAATGGACTGTATGGTTTCCACGTACCCAGTAAACAAAAAGGCCTCTCAACACCAATGGTCATGCCAATGTCTACTTGACATGACTTCACAGTATCTGTAATCCTCAAAGCGATTGCCAAACTCGGTGTTAATGATTACTATATGCTTGGAATCCTAGAGTTTTTTCATAATCACATAATTGATTTTGGAACTGAAAACATAAAAGGTGCATTAGTGGGTTTGATGGTCAGCATGAGAAAAAAACTAAGTGATGTTAGGAATTGAAATCTGGATAATACACTCCTGCCTCACAAATTGAATGGTAGGCCTGTTGTTAGCTAAGTTGTGTGCTTTATAAGGCTTATCATTAAGGAATTCTGTTTATTATACCAATTAGATTAGGTATGCCTCTGCCTAATTTTCAATGATGATATTAGTGTCAACATTATCCACAGGAAAGTGTTTGAGGATAAAAGGTGTAGAAGATAACAAAGTCCCACACCACATTATGCAAAATAATATGAGAAAATAAACTTGAAAAGGACTTTTGACTCATGATCTTAAATTTTTTAGTCAAGCTAGTGCTAACATAAAGTCAGTATCTAGTGAACCGCTGTTACTAACAACATCATTATGTATCAAACCATATATTTTTTTGTTAACATTATGTATCAAACCATAAACATATGTATGTATCAATTATATCCAGAGAACCCTGTACAGTCTGTGTAGTACTCTCGGATTACATAAGAATTTCTGGTTCAAGAGGGGTTTGGTGGTGAGTGTTAATCATCATGATATGAAAGTTTAGTACGGCCTAGGGCTTGTGACTTCCATTTTCAGTCAAACATAGTGCTTGCTTTTTATTTCTTCATATCCTTCTGCATGAAAAATAAATCTGAGACAAAACAAGAAGACTCTACCTTGGCAAGATTGCTGGAGAAGTATGAAGCAAGTCCAGTGATGGATCCAGAAATTTTAGTTAGTAGGCACAAAAAATAGTCTATAAACAAAAATATTGATGTCATATAACAGCAGGAGAGGGAAAAGCACTTATTAAATCTTCATATATCATCCTACTTGTAACTTGCTACAAGAGATGGTTATCCAATTCAAGCCAATCTCCATCATGTTGGGTCCATAGCCATCAAGACATACATCACAGTAGGGTCGGTCTCAGGGCCAAGCAACTAAAACCCTTGCTTTAGGCATCAAAAAAATTTACTTACACTACAAGAAAATATTTAGCGTCGGTCAGAGGTTAATAGCTGACGCTAAGTGGCAACTAACATCCTAGTGTCGGCCAGACCTACGCTACATTTTTCTAAAAAAAAATCATTTCAAAAGACATCATTTCAGAGTTTGTTTTAGGTTTAAATAGATATTGGATCAGCCTTATATCACAGTAATCGTAGTCATGGAACCGACCAATAACAAGCCCACCATTAAATCCCGCAAGGGGCTCCTAGTAGGGATTGCTCTTCGGATTTGAAGTTTCATTGCATACCTAAACCTTGATATTAACTTCGGCCTTGGTAATTCTTATTTTGATCCACATTAATTCACATAAAATTGACCCAAGAAAGGAAAAAAAAAAAAATCAATTTTTTATGTAAATATTTTATGTTCTTCCAAATGTCACCAGAAAGGTCTTATAAATGTGCAAATCTCAAACGTTGTTGCTTTAACTACACACTATTTTAACCCATTAAAGTCTCTGTTGCATTCAGCAACTCTGACCATGGCTGCTAGAACCATCACATTCTAGCTCTCACTGCTCTTGAGCCTCCTCTCAATTTCACTCTTGGTGTCGTCAAGTCGGATACCCATCATAATGCAGAGAAGTTACCTTCATCGTTGATTATTCAAGGTATGTATGTATTAACATTTAAGATTGGACTCAATTGAGGGAGTAAGCTGATTTATATATTAAGTTTGAGTTACTTTATTGTCCAAAAGATCTACATAATTTGGACTCAAGCTTCCTAAATTATATACATTACAATTGTCTTTATTTTGTCCTATGTAAGACTTTATTCTCCAACAGTGTGGGTGTTTTTCGTGAACAAAAAGAATCAGAAGTATTAGTATGACTCAAGCAGTTCAAAGACAACGTAGAAAGCAAAACTGGGAAGAAAATGTGATGTCTTGGCACAAAAAATGGGGAGAGTATACATATAATATGAGGAGTTCTATGATTTCTTGATGGAATGTAAGATATGAAGACAGATAACATGTCCAAATATTCCTCAACAAAATGGAATCACATAAAGAAAGAATTGTCATCTAACAAATATTTTTCAAAGCATACCGCATGCCACCACAACTCATGTTATCAACAGGCTTCAACAAACCAAGCTAGGATTTGTCAAGCTGTTTAAGAAGCCATGGAGGCTTAAACCCACAATGACTCATTTTTTAATATTTGGAGGTGTATGCTAAATCTTTGTTCTAAATAATGTAAGCATCAAGATCAATAAGAAAGCCATATGTTGCATCTTTGTGGGATATGATAGTCAAAGGAAGGGATGGAGATGATGTGATCCTACAAGGAGGTGTTGCTACACATCATGAAATGTGGTGTTTGATGAAGCTACCTCTTGGTGGTCACCTTACCGGACTTCAATGAGATTGAAAATAAGTTTCAAGAAGAAATGAGGGAGCAAGAACCTTTGGGCAAACAAGCAGAAACAAAGAGAACAAGAATGTCATCATGAGAGTTGAGAAGAAAAAGTTGAAGAACAACCGCAACTCAGAAGATTAACCAGGTAAAGAAAACCAAATCCTTAATATGCAAATTTTGCAAGTTATATAAATAATGTAACCTCACAACATAAGAGAAGCTTCCTAGAAAGAGAAATGGATAAGGCTTGGAGAACTAGGTTGAGAAGTTGAAGATTCCACATTAGTGTAGATGCTGCCATGTAAAAAATAATGTTACATTTCTCAATAAAGGTATTGTTAATCAAGAAATCAAGAAATGATAAACTCTTAATAAAAATCTAAGTACAACACTTCTCGATATGTTAAATACACTTTTTTTCAATGAAAACTTATCACTTTTGATTCCTTAAACATTTACCATAAAATTAAGCTAACTCATTAAAACCAGATATCCTTTATTTATTTTGATAACGCATTCTAGAAGCAAAACAAAAGTAAAAAATACATTTGTACTCATATGAAGAAAAGGCTTTCATGGATTAATAGATAAAACCCAAAGGAACATTGCTGTCATCTTTACAATTATCAATAAAATTAAAAGTAAAAATACATTTGTGCTTAAAAGAGCTATATGCCTCAATCAACTAAATATTGAAAACTTTGAGGCAATGCACCTACTCCATCTAAATCAACAGTTCAACCTGTCAGGACTCCAAAAGGATAAACATTAAAGTTCACACTGACTGGAAGTCCGGGTAATACCACACAGTGGATTGTTCCCATAATATACATACGTGCCACAATTACCATTTGGTGGATGTTCAATTGAAGAATGGATGGCCTTTTTAGACTGATCAATTCTTTGTACTCTTTCAATATGACCCTTCTCAGGGAAGAACCTTGTAAGTGGCCTACTATGTGAAAACTTCTTGTAGGAGTTTTCTGGGGTGTAATTGAAGATAGATGAAATTGGATCCATATTGCAAGAATCACCATAATCAACAGTACTGAAGGAGTCCCTAGTACTCTCAGTTGTGAAAGAAGCCTCATCTGAGCTTGTGAAAATGGACCAATCACTTGATGTGGCATCTGAAAACTCATGCCTGATGTTCTCACCATATGTTTGTGTTACTGGCAGGACATTTCTATTGGCGCTTCTTCGAAGGTAGCCATTATAGGTGTCGATCGGGGGAGTAGCAATTCCGGGTCTGGCATTCGTTGAAGGCTCTGGGACAACAAAGTGTCTTTCATGTCTGCTATGTCCTGATTTAGAAGGTTTCTGCACTTCTACTGGGTAGTGTTTTGAATCAGGAACCGATTGCTGCATCGCTTTCCCCGTAAGTTCTACTGGAGGGCGGGGACAAGACCTATGAACAATTAAACAGTTGAAGCCTGAAGGAAGCATATATACAGCATAGCAATATAATAATATAATAAAGATACACTGACATACATAAAGAAGAGATGAGGATTGCAGTTAACTTAATGGACACCCAAAAATCAGATCAGATATGAGATCCATGAAGAATAGGTCAAAATGTGCATTCTTGTAGGAACTTAAACAAGTTGGATATAAAAACTATGTAACCACATATAACATGCAGTAACAGAAAACTAAAATATGATCAATCTAATTTACTTTCAAGCTCTCAATGGTAGAGCAGCTTTTATTAGACAGCCATAGAAGCAATGAGATAAAATGAGAACATTCCATATACTGTTCATCATAGCACTTCAATCTTTAATTTGACAAGCCATGTTGATATTTTTCTTGTTTAATAGACAGAAGAATAACTCTCAAAGATACATAGTTACAGAACCCAGCATATGATGATAAGCAAAAGCACATTTACTCAAAGATAAAGGATTATAAACAACTCTCATAGCAACTAAATCCCTACCTCAAGTAGAATAAGATATAGGCTCCTTCTGACATCACCTGATCAATTAGCACTGGCTGAACCTGTTAATAGAGCAAAATATGAGCATTTAAAACCCAATGAAACTAGAAAAATTCAAGCAGATTATTAGTATGTGCTGATATTCCTTGATTTGTTGTTGATATTAGTTGATATCTTCTATATAATTAGAATAGGAAACAGAATATGCACCTGCTGTAAATATAGATATGCATATCCAATCCATGAGGGCCGAGAGAGTTTCTCTCGAGCAAATTCAAACACTAGGGTTCCAAGTGTATGAAATATGAATATGAATAATATGACTAAAAATGTGTCTGCCATTTTTCATTTCCCTATAGATGGAATTCAACCCCATTACAAGTTACAACCATAATAATCATTTCTAGTCTCACTCTTAAAAGTTCGTCTTGAATCACATAACATAATTTATCATGCCAAAACAGAAACTCTTCCTCTTCAAGGCAAAGGAATTTGTCAGAAATTCCTACCTAGACTGGTAATAGTAAATCTTCAAAAAAGAAAAGTATTCTGTACTGGCATGCCCAACTCAATTTTATGAAACCCAAAATCTTCTAATGCAGACAAGAGAAGGAAAGAGCAACCATTCTTCCATATACCAATCTTGAAATGATAGTGAAAACCTCACATTCAAATATGTAACATAGCAATGAAGCCCTTGCATACAAAGTTATCAATACTCAACAAAGACAGACTTCAATAGCACCATCTAGGGACGAAATTGTGATAAGTCATTATCAGCTAATGTCATCACCAATATTCAGAGGAACTTCTCATCTACAGATGATATATTCTGCATTATTCAAAAAACAATCAAGCATCTCAGATTTGTGTGCACAAACCCCATGCTCATTAAACCCATCATCTTTTCTAGTTCAGATCCAGAAAAATTCACTCTTAACTTATTATAAAAAGAAAAAATTAAGCAGCAAGAAAATCTGCTCTACCACAGAATCTAATCCAGAAATGACATGCTTTGTCATTTCAAATTGAGAAGTTAGGAATCTTTGGTTCCTAGTAGACACAAATTTGAAGTGAAGTATTAATAGTGACAAGTTCATCTAACTGCGTCATGGAGACTTTGATTAATTCTTAAGTTAATTTAATCACAAGGGTTCCTCTCCAGAAAAATTTAAATCTCCACAAAATTTGTAAGACGTGAATACAAAATGTTAAGCAACAAAAAAAGATACATAAACAGTAGATTGCCAATTACATGCAAAGAGTGCAAGCAAGGCAACAAATTTACCTCTGTGTCATCTATCCTGAACCAATTGCCTTGCAGATCTTTAACATATGAAATATAATGTCCAGAGAAAGATGCATTTAGCGTGTCCAGGTGCACAACGACAGCATAAAGCATGTAAAGTGGAGGAATATCACCCGTCCCAGTCATAAAAGGAATCATATCCAGCATTTCAGGAAAAGTTATGCACTTATTAATTTTCCCATATCTTCCTTCCTGATGATGCAGAACCAGAAACAAGAAATTCCAATGGGTCAATATATGGAAAATGAAGAAATTCGAAACAAGGTCAGGTATATAATAGGATAGAATCCAAACATACAATAATTTCGAAACAGCACAACTAAAAATATGAGATAATTCAAGACTGGTAGTTTCAAGGAACTTAACAATGAATTTTCTGAAAGCAAATAAGCTCACAATAAGTTGGCGATGGCCAAATTAAGTGTGAAAATTTTCATCACAAGACCATTTTTTATTTATTAGTAACATTTAATTGAAGACACCCCTCCCCCAAAACCTGTGTGAGTTAGGAGTGTGCACAAAAATCACCCATCTCAAAAAGCATAGTTACCGGATTCACTCAACAACCCTGTGAATCGCATACCAGATACCATATTCGTCATAAAGAAAGTCTTATAATATAATCACAAGTGATGAATCATGTAACCATACCCGAACCGCGCCTCAGGAAACTATGTCGGAAACAAAAGAACAATGAGTAAAGAAAAGGGAAAAATCAAGCTATGAAATTTAAAAAATCAAGAATCATATATTAGTATTGCTTTAGAAGTTCTTATCATCTGTCATAGAATATATTGGAATGTCCTATTAGAGCATTATTAAATGGCAAAGACTGCACCACATCAACAATACTAGGTAAAGCTTTACAACTCAATTCATGTCCACCAATAACTGTAACACTAACCCAGTCATAAATAGGAATAATAACAACTCGCATGACAAACAACAAAATCAAGCTTCCCAAGCAATAGAGGAACTACAAAGCAGAATAGAGAACGACCTTATAAGAGCTATGTGATACCTGAAATCTCTTTAAAACAACAGTCAGGATGTTAGGGGCCTCATGTATGCTCAGTTGCTTTCTAGCTGGAACATATGAAGTACACCTAGTTCAACATGTATGAGAGAGATCAATATCTCAATTAGAAGTGAAAAACCTAACAATGTCCTTTGTTGTACTCTTTTTTCCATATCTTTTGATTATAACTAAACCAACTAAACCACATATAATTGTGACAGAGAAATACAAAAATAAGATCATCAAACCTTCCACATCTGTACATATTTTCTCCATCCAAATCTTCAGGGGAAGTAAACTGAGTAAGTGCGTCTTCCAACGACTCAACCCAACCCAATATCTCCAATGTTAGGTCCATAATGTTTTCATACCTTTCAGACTCGTGATTGCAATTTAAACACTTAACCTGTATACATTAAATTTTACTACCATCAAAGAAATGCAAAATTAAGAATAAAAATAAATAAATAATGGCACTACCATCAAAGACTTACAGCCGGAGGGAGAAAAAGAAAATATAAAAGAGAAGGAAATGAAACAAGTGATACACACCTTGGATTGAAGACGACCACCAAAAGTATGTTGTATGAAAGTTGTTTCCTGTAGTCTAGGATCAACCTTTTTCTCACCACCAAGTCCCTCCAAGCATATGGATTGCATTGAAGCAATCAGAAGCCTATATAAACATGTTTAATTTAACATTGACTAAGCATAAGTTTAAAACAAGCTCAACAATACTTCAGTGTAGAAATACAGATTTATAACAATTTATAAAGGAAATTAATATGTGAGAGAGAGAGAGAGATGTTCATTGAGAAAACAGGGCATCTACAGAAATTAAGGACCTGTTTGGTTTCAGTTTTCAATAACAGCTTTTTGCTTTTAAAAATAAAAGACCAATAAAAATTGTTTGGAATAGTGTTTCCTCCCCATAGCTTTTGAAACTAATAGAACAAGACACAAGTTTAAAAAATAAGAAACTCAGCAGGTAAAGATGTTTTCAAGTACAATTTCTTGTGTTTTGTTTCACTGTTCATGACCAGTGGCAGTGTTGTAATTAAGATGTTTTATAATGCCAGTTTGATAATTAAAATGAATAGTAAACAAGATTGCTTTTGTAATTTGTATTTGCTCTTTGCCCTGTAGAAGACCAATTTTGATTCTTTGATATCTCCAACAGCACTAAAACTAAAGTGCTTTCACCAAACATATTTTTATTTTAGTGTTTCAAAAAACTTGTTTTAGAAATATACCAGGCAAACACAATTTTTCACTTTTTGAAAATTGTTTTAAATTATGTTTTACAAAACAGATTTTAAGAACTAAAAGGAAAAAAAATAAACAGGCCCTAATAATTCCAAAGAGAAATTGGAGTGATAATCTCAAAAGACCTTAAAAATTCATGGGCATCTTCCTGACTTCCATCACCCATGTGGCAATTAATGCTCCGCATATGCCAAAGTATCCTACTAGGAGATAGAGGAGCCCCATTTTCTCTCAAAGTCATTATGTGCTGCTCTAACTCACACATGAGACACCAGTCTTTAGCACAACCTGGCATTCAATAAAAAAAAAAAATTAAAAAAGACAGTTTTAAAGATATATCTTGAAAACAAATTGTCTTGACATTCTTGTTTCGGTGAAAAGATGGAGAGAATGGAAATACAGCATTTTGAATGTGATCTACAAAGCAAATAGACCACAAGAGGCTTTGTAGAAGTTAAGCACTGCAAGACAGCATTGGCATAGCAACTGCAAAATAAAGAGATGGAAAAAATTAACAATGATTCTAAATATACGAAAATGAAAAGATTTCCCAT
Source organism: Ammopiptanthus mongolicus (assembly GCA_039655645.1). NCBI lineage: Eukaryota > Viridiplantae > Streptophyta > Magnoliopsida > Fabales > Fabaceae > Ammopiptanthus > Ammopiptanthus mongolicus. Next base: position 13,810,412 of record CM077351.1, on the reverse strand, counting down.
AAATTTGTGTTCAAGTGGAAACAGGGCTCATTTTGCAAATTTAAACATGTTTTTCCACTCTAAGTTTCCTACCACAAATGGTTAAAACCAGGGATATAAATCTGGTCGCTTCACCTGATACAACCACAACATTGGCTGCTCCAACCGCATCAACCCGCAACATGACCACAATTAATTTAAAATCTAGGTTAAAACCAATGACAATTTATGATTGAGAGTCCTATTATATTTATATCAACAGAAAGTATGAAACATCCTTTATAGTTTTGTTTTTGTGCCTGTGGATGTTCTAAATATTTAGAAGCTAGGCCACAACAGCAGGGAATTCCTTTACAGTGTTTTCCAGTGTTTATCACCAACACAATATTGCTGGGCTGGCATTGGAAAGGGACGGGAGAGGCAACTGTTGAACGACAGAAAATCCAAGCTTAAATTACCAATATCTGATTATTTGGTGTTTGTTGGTCAAGCAAAAATTACCAATATTTTGAAATGCTGAAGGGTAACTTGAGATCAAATAGAAAACCCTACAACATAAATCACATGGAATGGATAACTTTTAAGTTACTTCACCTACCCTCCCCTCTATTTTTTTTGTATAAAAAACGCTTGCATTCGTAATTTGTTTTCTTTCGGTTCTACATTGGAAGTTTTTTCTTAAACAAGAAGGAAAAGAGAAAAAACAGAGACAGCTCACAGATAGCGACCTTGGAACAGGGCAACCTCCCGCCCCCTTAAACTTTTTCCACCAAAATAATAATAATAATAACAACAACAACAACAATAATAATGATTCATAATAATAATAATGGTCTTCCTAACGAGTTATCTAAGGGCACTAGTCAACAAACTCTTAATACTCTATTAATATAATTATCAATAGCGCACGATAGTGCCACTATCGCGGCGCCACATCGCTGGCAGGTGGCCGCTATCCTGGAGTCGTCGTGTCGTGTTTCCGCATCGCGACGGTCACAGCCACTATTGCAGCGAAAATAGCAGCGTTTCGCGCGCTCCTTGGCCGCAACTCAAAAATGCCTTGTTGTTCCCTCCACAAAGCCCTCCACGAGCCTTTTCAGACCACACCCAACCATCACCGCCGCCATTTGACGTGCTGACTCTTCCTCTACCGCGCGGCAGACTTGGAATTAGGGTTTTTTCTACATTTTTGTTCTTTTTACTTTTTTCTTACGATTTTACCCTCTCTTGAACTCTTCAAATCTCTATTTTGCCCTCTTTTTATCTTTTCAAATGTCTTATTTACCCTCACTTAAGCTCAGTAAATCTCCATTTTACCCTTACTTCCACTGCCTCTTCCACCCAGACCTTCCTTGCACTTTCTTCTTCTTCTTCTTCTGATTTGTTCTTCTTTCCTTCTTTTGCCTCTTTTCCCCCTCTTTTCCTTTCTCTCCCCCTCTTTGCAATAGAGGCTATCCTGCTACCACTATCTCGCTATAGCAGTTTTATGGGTTGGCCGCTATGCGCCGCTATCTGGGATTAATAACTATATGGCTGTACCTTATGCAACAGCTAGCAATTTATTGTTTTGTACCTGTTTCTTTATGGAATGCTTTGTTTCGTAATTTGGGGAGTGCTGGGTTTGCCCTAGGTACTTGGACCAGTTTCTATTGACTAGCTTTACTGGTCTTCGGAGAACGAAAGAAGCCAAATTCTTGTGGCAATGTGTAATCTATTCCACCCTTTGGTGTATATGGTTGAAGCGTAATTCTTGCATCTTTAAGGAGATTTCTTTGGATGAGCAGCTCCTTTGGGATAAGCTCAGCATTTGGCTTCTATTTTGTGTAAAGCCCATGGTCTTTTTAAAAGGGTTTTTCTTACAGAAATGTTGAGGAATTGGACAACTTTGCTTCATTAATGTTTTTTACTCTCTTTGTTTGTCCTCTTTTAGTTTTATTTTGTAAAGAGGATGTTTATGCTCCTAACTCTTTGTAATCATCTTAATTCGCCTTAATGAATTTCTTTTATAAAAATATTATTATTAGGCATTTGCTAACAAGTGCGTTATTGGTTAATGAAATAAAAATAGAAAGTGTTACTAAAAAGTAAAGCATTTAAAACATTGAAAAACTTAAAAAACTTGCTTCTTTATGTAATTCGAAGCAAATAAACAGCACAACTTGACAACATTTAATGTCCGTTATTTTTCTATAAAATAATCAACATTTCTTTCTATTTTTATCACAATTCTAACATTTCATGGACTATGCTAGTATTACCTGTTCCCACAATTTAAAAGGCCCCTGGGGCATATGCCGAAGACTTCACTCTGAAAAATCTTTACAAATTCCTCATAAGGAAACAACATCTGAGACACGATCAAGACAACAATTAGTTTTAGTAAGGGCATCAATTTCTAATTTGTGGCCATATCACCTTTTAAAGTAGGAGGACAGAAGGAATTAAAATTTGTATGCATCTACATAAAACCAACCTTTATCTTCTTACACCTTACTCCACTACCTTCTGAGGAGGCCGGCACAGTAAGTTTTGTTGATTTCCTCAAGCCCATCATTTTCATTATTCCAGTGCCTGCAGCCCCATTGGTGCCATGCAAAGGGATGGTATCTCTGATTTCAGAGACTTCTGCATGATGAAAATAAAAGAATTTGATGAAAAAATATTACCTTAACAGACATTAAGACCATAAATTTGGAAGAAAATAAATTGATCTTCCGTACTAACTTGGTTCATCTGCAATTTTCCCTTTCTTCTCTATTTCTGGGCAACAAAAGTCTGTTGATGTCTTTGATGGTGACTTCGGTGATTTAGAACTTTTGGTCTTGGGAGGGTGTGACATCTTTTTAGCCTTTAGGCCTCCTTTAATTGCAGTTTCAGAAGAGCATTTGTATTGTGCTGCTTCATCAGAATGATAATTTCCCCTTTTGACTACATTTCCTCCTTCGATAGCGATGTCTGTGTCAAATTCATCTACACTTTCATCATTGTTTCCTGCACTTGACACACTTGAGCGCCCATAGCTGTTTCCTGGTATAAATGCATTTCGATATTGACTTTGATAGTTAACATCCTCAAGGATTGTGCTTCTTGACACATCTTGTCCACAAAAATAAACTCCAAAGCCACCGGCATTGACCTTCTTTGAAATTTCTTCCTCCGATACAGAATAGTCGTTATTTCTTGACTGCAGCAACAGTTTAGCAATTAGCATCATTACCAGAGAATTAATATTGATTAGTTTATGAAATGCGTGCTTGTTGGATATCAAAGTAAAACAAGTAAACCTTTTTCATAAATGCCTCTTTTGATACTAAATTCGGAGAGGGAGAACTGGTAGCTTTATATTCAGAAGATTCACTAGAAGATTCACATATAGACCCATTGTCTCTTTTTTGTGTTTCTCTGTTGGATTTATAGGAAGTTCTTCTCTCACAAGCGGAGACTTGAGAGTTATTTAATAGGGAAAAATTTGCAGAAGCAGCAGTGCCAGTTAGAGGGTGAACCAAATTATCCAAAGGTGCACTCTCCCTTAAAGTCTGCTTCAAATTATGACCAAAGAACTGGTTGTTCAAATTTTCATAAAAGCCACTCCCAAGACTGAATTCGTCAACTGAAACAGCCAGAGGAAACGAGCTTGATTTATGAGTTTCCAGTTGCTTGCATTCTTGCTTGTGAATTTGCCTCCAATGGATTATTTGACAATTCCCAGAGCTGCAAACCACTTACAGCTCAAATTTTGAGAAATAATCAAAGGTCAAACAGAACATTTTCCTCAACAATATAGAAGAAAATCATTTAAAGAACAGATAAGAGCGGAGTTAAATTTAGGTTACAATATAACCCGCCTGGCCACCCCTTCTTCCAAAACAACATACAACGACGACATTCTATAGTTCCATTTCATTTCTACAATTTAAACCCTTGAAAACTCTAACAAAGCAAAACATAATGGAGAAATAAAACCTAAATGATGCAGAAAAGATTAGAAAACAAAGGTACTAAATTAGAAATTTCTGAAATGACAACCTATCTTTTTTTTTCTATAATAGAAGACAACCAATCTAAAACCTAATTGAGCACATTTCCCTGGCCAAGTACTAACTTCCAAAGCCATTGGTTTATTCACCGCCATTAGCAAAACTGAGTGGACATTAGTCAGATTACCTATCTGAGAACTAATGGAGCAAAATTGTAAAACTTCACAACTATGTTCCAGACATTTATCCTTCAGCAGATATAGTCATAAGTATTCAAAGCAAGCTTCCACATACATGTACTTAAAGAAATGAAAGGCGGAAAAAGAAAAATGGATTGGAGAATTACCAATATCTAACACACTTGCATCTGGAACAGCGAGTTCTCGCTGGAGCAGAGCACCTGGCACACTCAGGAAGTTCACTCTTTGAAGAAGACGCTGAAGGAACTACATCAGCGACGGCCATTGCTTCTGCTCTCAGAGCTTCTTCAGCAGCCAATTGGGAAAGCAAAGTTATCCTATCTCTCTTCTTAGTAGTATCACTCCATTTTCCAAGCAAGATGTAAGCAACCAAAGGAAGTACAACCAGGACCAGAAACAGGACAGGTATATCAGATTCACGCGGTTCAAGCATATCCCCACTAGCATACTCATGTCCAGTTTCCTCCTAAATCACTAATCAGAATACGATCACCTAAAGTCCAAGTAAACGACATCTAGGAAACCAGCAACTTCAAGTGCAGCATAAGCCATGGCCCACCATTCAAACCTGTCAAGTTTCTGCTACTTAAATTTCAAGGACCAAGATTTCCCAATAATAAATCAAGTACTTAATCAATGACTTTTCTACTTCCGTAAGACCTTTACTATATTATAAAATGAACTAGATACATAATTTTCACAGAAGCATTTTGTCATAGACATTAAGACTACAGTATTTCCTGTCCTGTTAGAATGGAACAAAGGAATACAGGCCTCAAGTTTGCATTTTTCTTTCAGATAACTTGAGAAAGTAAAACTTCAGATTAATTACATTAGGTTACTTAGTTCAAAACAAATAAACAGTGGAAAGTGGAAACTGTTAAGCTATGCTTCTTCTTTAAGTAACCTAATCACCTACCTCATATAACCTGATAGAATCATGGTTTGCTCATCATTTCACAGCACATAAACACCACACAAAAAAAAAAAATATATGCTTGTTCATTTTACAATGTAGTGCCAGAATAATTTGCTTGGACTTTAGATTTGATGCAAGAAGAGAAAAAACACTTTCCAATTTCAACAACAATTAGGAGACAATTGTTTTCACGTTTAACAAGAAATGTGACTGCCATCTACATAGTTGTCATGTTTATCAACCAGTTCAACAAAACAAGGCAAACAAATGCACCTATTAAATATCATCTCACCAACACTCACAAGAAGTCAACAGTGAAAGAACAATGATTGCACAGAACAAAGCAATGGTAATATAATTTAAAAAGAAAAAAAAAAACATCTTCCGTTGGTGTGCCCACAGCTCCAATTTTATATTCAACAAACACCCATTTAAGGAAAGCACCCAAATTCAACAATTATGCATATAGAATATGACAAAGCACTCCACCTAAAAAGATGCTTTCACCAAAAGAAAACTAGTGAACCACTCTAAAAAATTAATTTTTTTTTTCTAACTAGACAAATTTAAACACCACAACAACTCAATGGTTCCACACAAAAAAAAAAAAAAAATCAAGTTTTTCAGAGAAATGAGAGAAAACCCAGAAAAGATAAAGCATTTTCCCAATCTGAGATTCAAGTACAAAAGAAAGTACAACACAATGCAAAGCAATGCAAGTTGGAAACTTTGAGCATACCTTCAACACAGAGAAGAAATCTGAGCAAAACCCACCAACACTTCACCTCTCTACTCTCTTCCCTCTTCAAGAGATTCCTTGATTCCCTTCTCTTCAAACACCTTCTTCCTCTTCACTTCAGAACTCTTTTCTTTAACGTTTGGGGTTTTTCTAAAGTGTGAATGCACCCCCAATACATCTCAATCGGGAGCCGTACACGTGGCAGAAGGAGTGTTTTGGTCCGTTTGATATGGGATGGTATGTTACTCGTGAGGGTGGGACCCGCGTGGATGATGTTCCCAATGATTTCTCATGGATGCCACGTGTACGGGTGATGCATTAATAAGAGCATAATTGTTGGTCAGAGATGGGAATTTTGAATGGTCATGAAGATATTATTATAATATTCAACTTTATGATCTGAGACATGTGATGTGAGAGAACCGTGACAGTTCTATTGCTCCGAATATTACAATGTCAGTGGTCACAAAGTTGGAAATTGAGAAGAAAAAAATTATTATATCAGAAGTCAGAACATAACAATAATCCTTACATCATTATTAAATAATTGTGTTATTTTAACATTAAATTTTGAATATTATATATAATATTATATGAGTATTATTATTTTTATCACTCACTTATATTTTATATTTTTTTATATACATATATTTTAAAAATGCATCATAAAATAAAAAAATATCATATTATTATCTTATTTTAATATTCAAGAATCATTTATCTTATTAAATATGAAATTTCTAGTATCCCTAGTGCCATGTGCATGTCTGGATCTAGTTACTAATTAAAGAACTTAAAGTGTGTATAAATTATAAATTAATTAAAAAAAAAATCTAACCTCACACATAATAACAAGTTCTGTATACACCAAATAAGTAATTAATAAATATGAAATTTCTAGAGTCCCTAGTGTCATGTGGATGACTGGATCTAGTTACTAATTAACGTAGTAAAAGTGTTTATAAATTATAACAAAAAAACTAATTTAAAGCATAATAACAAGTTCAGTATACACCAAATAAGTAATACTTTGCTGGTTCCGTTTAGGCGTTTACTATGCTATTTCCAAAGGAAAGGGTTTTTTTTGGGTAGATAAAGGAAAGTGTACCATGCACTAAAATTATTATTATTATTTGTAACATGTTTCATAGGTTAAAAGATATAAATAAATATTTGTAACATGGGTCGATACCACCATGTCACTCCTTCTCCATCTTCTTTTACTACCGGTTGGGTTTCTATGAAACAAAAATGGTATCTAATCACATGTTTCTATCTATATATAATAAAAAATCCCATAGCAATTCATGATAAAAACAGAATGCGGAAGCGTACCTGAATTTGTCATTGGAAATCAATAAAGATGATGAGATTGAAAGCGGGTACGTGATATTCCAATTGCAAAGCACCTTATAAGGTTCCTTTTTCAGGTTTCTCTTCTGATGAGGATGAAGAGATAAAAGAACAGAAACTATTCTTCGGTGGTTGCTCTACAAATGGGAACCATAACCCATTTTACCTAACTGATGATTAGTTACTTTCTCTATTTCAATATTTCTAATTTGATCCATCATCAAAATTAGAGTATTGTTTATGATATCCACGCAATAACTTTTTATGAAAATTATGTCCGTAGTCATAAACCTTATATTAAATAGACCACTTTAATTTTGCCTAATTAAATAATGGCCCTAACACATTTAAACATTACATGTGTGACCCAAAAATTCTAACAATCGACCATGGTCACATATGTATCCTTACAAATGTGTTAGACTTAATGAGCTCAAAAATTGCCATTATATACCTTGGGCATATCTAAATAATCTCGTCCATTAGTTATATCAGTACATAGAACCAAAGCGGTTTTCGTTATATCAATCATAACTAAACCCATCAATGATTACCAATATTGACACAACTAAATGATATAAACTCATCATGAAATGTGTAGCATGAAAATTACATGAAGGTGGCTTGTACATATCAATTTTCAACTGGCCCTACTTTACCTTAGCGAGATCATTCAATATAATTATTGTACAAAGTATAACGAACTGAATATCAAAGTTTATATCTAATAAAAAAAACATCCAAATACAAAAGTATGCATACATAATACCAAATACAGAACACAAAATACATCAATGGCTAACTCCCACTAAACCAAAGTTTCCTCAAACTGTGAGCAGTGTGCTCATGAAAGACCTTGGGTGGAAGGCCCTTCGTAAGAGGATCCGCTCTCATGAAGTTTGTCCCTAAGTGTTCTATAGAAATTTGTCCACTTTGTACCCTTTCCTTAACAACTTGAAACTTGATGTCAATGTGCTTTGACTTGGTCGAGCTCCTATTATTTTTAGAATATAAGACGGCTGATTTGTTGTCACAATATAACTTAAGTAGTCTTTCAATTCCTTCCACAATTCGCAGCCCGGTGACAAAGTTCCTCAGCCAAATCCTATGGTTAGATGCCTCATAACATTCTACAAATTCTGCTGCCATGGTGGGCGAAGCAACAAGAGTTTGCTTGGCACTGTGCTAAGAAACTGCACCACCAGCTAACAGATAGATATAGCCTAAAGTGAATCTCCTATTATCTTGGAATCCAGCAAATCAGAATCAGAACACCAGTGATCTCCAATTGGTCTGACCTCCTATATGTGAGCATGTAATCATTTGTTCTCTTTAAATACCTCACAACCCTTTTGGTTGCTTTCCAATGATCCATTCCTAGATTGCTTAAGTATCTACCTAACATCCAAACAATATATGCTATATCCGGACGTGTACATACTTAGGCATACATCAGACTCCCCACAACTGATGCATAGGGAATTTTCTGCATTTCCTGAATTTCTAAGTTTCCTTTTGGGCACGGATTGAGACTAAATTTGTCTCCCTTAGCAACTGGAATATCCCCCGGTTTACATTCTTGCATGTCAAACCTTTTAAGTACCTTTTCGATATAGCTCCTTTGTGACAATCCTAGAGTACCTCGAGATCGGTCCCCTTGTATCTGAATTCCTAATACAAAGGAGGCATCACCAAAATATTTCATTTTGAAGTTTGTTGATAGAAATCTCTTGGTTTCGTGCAACATGCCTATATCATTAGTGGCTATGTCATCAACATATAAGACCAGGAAAATGTACTTACTCCCACTGAATTTGTGATACACACAATCGTTAACAATATTCATCTCGAAACCAAATGAGAGAATTAATTAATGAAACTTGTGGTACAACTGACAAGACGCCCGTTTTAACCCATACATGGATTTTGTCAATTTGCAAACCATATTCTTTAAGTCTCCCGACGCCAAGTTTTATGGCTGCACCATATAGATTATCTCATCAATGTAGCCATTGGGAAATGTCGTCTTGACATCCATCTGATGGAGCTCCAAATCATAATGCGCAACAAGAGTCATAATTGTCCAAAAAGAGTCTTTCGATAAAACCGGAGAAAAAGTCTCTTTAAAATCAATCCCTTCCTTTTGGGTATAGCCCTTAGCCACAAAACGAGCCTTATACCTCTCCACATTACCTTTGGAATCCTGCTTTGTCTTAAATATTCATTTGCAACCAATGAGTTTCACACCTTCTGGTAATGGGACAAGTTCCCAAACCTTATTGTCTTGCATGGACTTATACTCCTCATTCATCGCTTCAATCCACTTTTCTGAGTTGGAATCTTGCATGGCTTGACGGAAGTTAATTGGGTCTTCTTCCATCATACCATTATTTTCCTCATGTTCCTGGAGAAATACCACGTAATCATCTGGAATAGTCTTCTCCTTTCTCTACTGGATCTCCGCAAAGATATTGGCTCCTAAAGCACCGGTTCTTAAGGATCTTGAGTTTGTTCTTCATCTTGAACGGGAGATTGAACAACAATGTCTTGTAGAGGTTCCGAACTTGCTTCATCAAAAGCAATTGTATGAATCGGTTCTGGAATTTTCACTAATTCTTCCTCTAAGACAAAGTCTCTAATCTTATTCTTCCCCCCAAACTCAATATCCTCAAAGAATGTGGCAGTTCCCGTCTCAAAAATTGTCTTTAATTTGGGATCATAAAATTTATAACCCTTGGATCTTTTAGAATAACCAATAAAGTAGCTGCTCACTGTTCGGGATTCCAGTTTCTTTTCATTTGGCCTATAAGGCCTTGCCTGCTGAACATCCCCATACGTGAAAATGTTTCAAACTAGGCTTTCGCCCGATTCAAAGTTCATAAGGTGTTTTGGCAGTTGCCTTGGTTGGCACTCTATTTAGAATGTAATCTGCAGTCTTTAGTGCCTCTCCCCAGAGTGACTTTGGCATGGTAGAATGACAAATCATACTCCTTGCCATATCCTTAAGAGTTCAGTTTCGTTTTTCAGCCACATCGTTCATGCTAGGTGACCCCGAAATAGTGTACTGTGGGACGATTCCACATTCCACTAGGTACTTGGCAAAAGGTCCCGAACGTTGTTCACCTGACTCGTCATACCTTCCGTAATATTCACCACCACGGTCAGATTTGACACTCTTAATTCTTTTGTTGTGTTGATTCTCTACTTCAGCATTAAATGTTTTGAACACATCCAATGATTGAGACTTTTCAAGTATAAGAAATAGGTATCCATATCTAGAGTAATCATCTATAAATGATATAAAATATTGTTAACCATTCCAAGAAGGTGTAGGAAATGGCCCACAAATGTCCGTATGTATCAATTCTAAGACATCTGTAGCTCTATATGCACCTAATTTCTTTGTTTTGGTCTGTTTATCTTTAATGCATTCAACACAAATATCAAAGTTCGTGAAGTCAATGGAATCCAAGATCCCATCTGACACAAGTTACTCAACTCTATATTTTAGAGATGTGACCTGTACGTTTGTGCCATAATGCCCCTAAGCTGGTATTATCAATTTTACGCTTAGGACCACGTGATTCCACATTTAAGGATTCACTATAAGTAGCTACAGTGTCAGGCAAATATAGATTATCATAAGCCATAAGCGAACAAGTTCCAACAATATTTGAATTAAAAGACAAATTGAATCCATTGTTTGCAAATGAACACAAATAACCTGACTTGTGCAAATAAAAAACTGAAACCAAAATCCGTTTAAATGACGGTACAACAAAAGTGTCTTTTAAATCCAAATAAAATCCAATACATAATAATAATCTAAAATGCCTTATAGCTTCCACCTCCACAGACTTGCCATCTCCAACATATATGCATCTTTCAGCATCTCATGCAATCCTGCATTGAAACACTGATGTTAGTAGTGCCACCGGAATCTAACCACAAAGTGTTTCTAGGTACTGAAGCTAAATTGACCTCAAAACAGACCAAAGTAAGAAACATACCCTTCTTTGCATGTCAAGCGTGATATTTAGTATATTTCTTCTTTACATATCCAGGCATATTGCAAAAGAAACCGTTGTGCTGGACCCTTAGCAGCTTCATTATTGGGCTCCTCAGTTTTCTTCCTTTTGCCCTTGTCTTTATAGGTGCTAGCAAAATGAGCACTTTCTGTCTTTTCTTGCTTCAGTCTTTCCTCTTCTTGCACACGGTATGAAATGAGCTCATTAAGAGACCATTTCTCCTTTTGACAGTTATAATATATATTAAACTGATTGAACTGTGAAGGAAGAGAAATCAATATTAAATGTATGAGCAAGTCTTCCGACATCTCAAGCTTTAGTACTTTAAGTTCTGAAGCAATATTTGATATTCCCATAATGTATTCCCTTACAGTTCCTTTGCCCTGATATTTCATGGAAATCAAGTGCTGAAGAAGAGTAGTTGTTTCCGCCTTATCGCTTTTTGCAAAGCGCTTTTCAATTTCAGCAAGGAAATCTTTGGCACTTGTTATCTCTTCAGAGATAGCACCCCTAAAGACTTCTGGAATGTTGTGCTTAATGATCATGAGACTCATGCGATTGGAGTAGTCCCACTTCTCATAATCTTTCCTCTCATCAGAGGTACTAGATTCCGTAGGAGAAGGAGGTTGCTCCATCTTTAATGCAAGGTCAAGATCCATGCAGCCAAGAACAATTTCCATATTCTCTTTCCAATCCTTAAAATTTGAACCATTAAGGACCGAAACCAAATTCACATTAGCAGATATTGAAGCAATAGTAGCTGAAAAGAGAACGAAATAAACAACATAAATATATTCACATCATAATAAACAAATCAATCATCAATATGTTCAAATAATGACATAATCCATCTCAAGATATCAAGTGCACCATTAATATCAAGCCTATTAATTGCTACTGGTACTCTTGTTGTAATGATCAAACATTGATAATAAAGCATGTCAAATAATAAATCCAACTTTGGAGTGATTTATCATTCACATATAAAATCTCATAATTATCATATGTTTACTATCACAGGTGTGTATGCAATCTGGCTAATTATTAACCTTCTTTTGGGTCAATTAATACTCGCATGGATAAACACACACAAACATTTAACATTTCTTATAAACAATCTACACAAGAGAAGTCACTTTGGTGACTTCTTGATTCAATCGACTCATTCAAAATGCTAAACGATGGGTTAAATATGTTTTTAGTCCCTAGAAAATGAGTGGATTTTGGTTTTGGTCCCTGTAAATTTTTCTATGATTTTCATCCTTTTAAAACATGAAATTACTAATTTTGATCCCTATAAAATGAGCAAAATTTGGTTTTTTTCCCTATAAATTATTTTTCTTTGGTTTTCATCCCACTAGAATTTAATATCACCGTTTTTAGTCCCAACCATTCATTTTAGAGCAGATAAATATAATTCATTTTAGGGTTCAAGGAAAATTTTAGGGGAATCATATGCTAACATGACATCACAAGATCGTTGGGTATCACTTGGGATGACCATATGACCTTCTGTTAGACACATAAGTAGTTAATGGATATCACATGACAGTAGGAACCAAAAATAATGATTTCAAATTTTAGAGGGACAAAAATCAAAGAAAATTTTTTATAGGGATCAAAATCAGAATTCATCGATTTTATGGGAATCAAAAATATATTTAACCATTGTATAAATATACAAACTATAATCAAAATTTGAACATTGATATACTATATCGGAATTAAAAAAAATACTTTATTTGTCATGGCCTCCCCGTGTCACGGCCTCCCCCTGATGCTTTCTAAATTTGCCATAGATTAATGGCCATGGCCGTGAAACATATCACAGCCCCTGAACATGAATTTTTGTTTTGAAATGTTTCAAAACTTCAGAAGTTGACTTCATCCAGCATGGCAACAGTAGCGTCAAATGACGCAAACCAAAAAGAAATTGAGCAATTCAAATGTATTCCAAGTGATGCAAATAAGACAAAAGAACATGACTTGAAATAAAAAAATATTGAATATGTCATTATCCTCCAAAGACCAAAGAGTGGAGAGAACGTGAGAAAAAAAATTCATAGGCCTTCAAGTTTGCACAATGCATAGTTAAATGGCAGGCTTGCGCAAAACAAAATAAATAATCGTAGAACACATATAAATCACTTTCACAAGAATGTGATCCAACATGAAACATACAGCATAATTCATGATAATAAATTCACAACATGAAAGATCAAGAAATGCCAAATTTTGGAACCCTAATTTCAAAATTCCTAAAAGCACACATGAATCAAGTATGAGTGGCTCTGATACCACTTGTTGGGTTTCTAACAAAGAAGAATTGTGTCTAATCACATGCTTCTATCCATGTATAACCAAAAACTTCATACCAATTCATGATGAAAACAGAATGCGGAAATGTACCTAAATTTGCCATTGAGAATGAATGAAGGTGATGAGATTGATAACGGCCATGTGATCTTCCAATTGCAAAGCACCTTAGTTCCCTTTCAAGTTTCTCTTCTGATGGGAATGAAGAGAGAAAAGAAAAGAAACTGTTCTTCTGTGGTTGCTTTACAAATGGGGACCATAACCCATTTTCTGTAACTGATGATCAATTACTTTCCCTATTTCAATATTTCTAATTTGATCCCTCATCAAAATTACAATATTGTTTTATGGTATCTACACAATAACTTTTCATGACAATTATGCCCTTAGCCATAAACCTTATATTAAATAGACCACTTTAATTTTGGCTAATTAAATAATGACCCTAACACATTTAAACATTACATATGTGACGCAAAAATTCTAACACCACCAACCCCATCCCACCCCTTACAGATGTTTTGTGAACTTCTCCATCTTATCTTGGAGCTCCATCGTTCGTGCCTACAACCACACTATCGCCTCATCCACATTGATGAGCTTGGTGTTAAGGTTGACAAAATCGATGTGATCACAGTTAATTAGATCGATGAGCTCATGGTCAAGGGATGAGAGGAAGTTGTTGATGTTGGTGGTGGCTTTAAACTCAAGAGGAGGGGTGAATTAAGTTTTCAAAACTTTTTAAAAAACTTTTCGCAAAACCAATTTCAATAGCAATCTTTATTCAGGTTGTGTAATGAATATAGAATAACGTATGTTTATCAACAACAATAATAACAAAAAGTAATTTAATGATTATGACAAAAAGCACTAAATTCAGAAATTAAAAGTTTGAGTGAGAGAGAAGACCACATAAATCGATTTATCCTGATTCAATCACCAAACCATCGGTGACATACATCTAGTCCTCGTGAACCTCTTTTCAGGATTTGCCCACTAATCAACAAGCTTCAACCAGGTGCTTTTAATCTTTACATGAAAGATTACTCTTCACCTTTGGGATTCCTCATCCTTGTGCAAGAGCCTTAATACAAATCTTAAATCTCAAAGGGATATCTCACCCTTAAAATTCTTTTTCTTTCAATCAGAGAGATACCTCACTCTCTATTCATAATCAATAGATGAAAACAAAATGTATTACTCTCAAAGTAAGATTACACAGCTTAAAGAACAATGAGAAAATGCTCACATCACAAATTAAGCTCTCAAAACAAAGTGTATGGTTTGATAATTGCAATGTGTTTCTTTGATACAAAAATATGCCTTTTCAATCCCTATGTGTAGAGTATTAAAAAATATGAACATTAGGATTAAAGATAAGGTTCTCCTAATAATTAGGAAGGTCAGTTTCTCAATTTCAGAACGTTGTACATCAGTTCACGTTCTTGTACATTGATGTATTAAACCAAGAACCAACATTTTCAACACATGTACATCAATGTAATTCTTTGATACATCGATGTATAATGAAATCCAGAATGTGTGTTTTAAATTCCATAACTAATACATTGATTTAAAACATGCATACATCGATGTATAACACTTTGTCAACTAAGTAACCTCCGTGACTTATGTTTATACATGAATGTACATTTAGATACAATGATGTACACTGTTATTTTTCCAAAAACCAACTCACTAACGTTGAATATACATGGATGTATTAATGATTACATCAATGTATTTCATGATTTCACAAATACATGACTTCTGTTTTAGTATATATACATGGATGTATTAAATATCTACATTGATGTATTCCCATATTTCACATATACTTGCTTTCTGACTTGAAATATACATAGATGTATTAATCCATACACCGATGTATAAAACATCATAAGTAAGTTATCGTGCATAACTTGTTTTTAAACACATTCTAATGCACTCTAAGTTCATTGAAATGTTAAAAACATATTTTCATGCAATTCAAAAGACCTATTTTGTGAGCGAACCTATTTTCTCTTACACAAGCATCTACAACCTAAATATTTATCTATTTCTTTACTTGCTCGTGATGTTTTGCAACTTGATACTCTTGCGAAAATGATCCTCACTTGATTTCATTGGAACCTATATGCACAATTCAAACTGACTTGCATACTTGGTTAAGATATATTCATTCATTAATCATATGTTTTTCACACATCAATTTAAATGTGTATATACTTACAGTTTAGATACAAAAGGTGAGTGTCAAAGGGGATGAAAGTTCGAAGCTCCGAAATCTTGGATTTGAAATCGAAAGTATGGTGAGAGGAATAACTAAAATGGCACAGATGATATAAAAGTCGATTTAGAAAGCACATTTTAACCCCTTAGTTAGTTGCAAGTTAAATAACCACACAATAATTAAATAGATAAGGGATAGAGATATTCTCACTCGGCAAGTTATCTTGGTTCACCCTTAACAACTTGGGCTACATCCAATCTTTGGCTTCCCCAAGATTTTCACTATAACTAACATTGTTACGGACAAGTATTCTTTGCACACCTAGCCTTTCTAGGCCCAACTACGCAGACAAGTATTCTTTTCAAACCTAACCTCTTCAGGTTCAAACACAAGTATCTTTTATCATCTAGCATCTTCAAGCTCAAACACTCAGAAATAAATAAATGATGAAGTGTTTAATACAACTTGCTAGTCTTTTAGCAAACACCCCCAAAGAGTAAAATAAATGCTTAAGAGCTTGAAAGACATCTTAACAACTTCTCTAAAGAATATTTAAGGAACAAATGATTGAGAGAAGAATGAAATAATTGAATGTTCTAGCGTTTAAAATTCATGTGCTTGTCAATATTGTTCTGCAGAGATTCAGAGTCTTCTATTTATAGTTGTCATTCAATAATCTGTGTTAGAGGCATTCGTCTGATCAAGTCTTCTTTAATTCGAACGTTTTGATCTTTCATTAATGCAATAGAGTCGTTATGTTCATCCATTTAGTGTTTAGGGGCATTGATCTGATCTTCAACAGAGAAGTTTATTACTTTATCTGAGCGAACGAGAATTAAGAAGTGCGGCAGTTTTCTTTTGTTCTTGTGCAGACAAATTTCCTTTTTAATGCAATTAGAGGTGGCAAAACGGGCTACCCGATCCGCG
The DNA here is from genome assembly GCA_039655645.1 of Ammopiptanthus mongolicus. Taxonomy (NCBI): domain Eukaryota; kingdom Viridiplantae; phylum Streptophyta; class Magnoliopsida; order Fabales; family Fabaceae; genus Ammopiptanthus; species Ammopiptanthus mongolicus. The sequence goes on along the minus strand of CM077351.1, from coordinate 13,793,741 downwards.
GCGGGCCAACTCGATGCGGGGTTCAAGCTTTATCTGGACGAGCTAAAAAGCCCGAATACAATACGGATTCAGGCTTGTTCAGCCTGGCCCGATTCTATGTAATAAAAAATCATTTTTGAAGATAAAGTATAAATCAAAATAATTGTGTGAACAAACTTGGGTTGTGATTTCAAGTTACCAAACGATTTTAAAATGAAAGGCATCATACAGTTTGAAAATAATAATTGTTGTTTCAGGAGCTAGAATTAAATTTATATCCTATTTCGTAAACAACAAACTTTGGTAACTTGATAATATAGTTAATGGAAAACTAAATTTAATTAAAATTTAAATATCAATAATGCCTATATTGGTATATTTTTTTGGAAAAGAATATACAGCCCTCCTAAATTATAGCTTGTTTGCAAATAAACACCATTAATTATGAATTCTTCCTAATTAATCCTTAAACTACAAGAATCGGTGAAATTAGTCATTCCATTAAGTCAAAGTTAAATAACTAACGATGATTAAATCAAACCATCCATTTTTTTAATCTCAACCATTGATTTTTTTTTAATATTTTAATTTTCAAAAAAAAAAACAGAGAAAAATCAATAATCGTATTTTTCTCATTTCCCCTTTTTCTCTCCTTTTCCTTCGTTTACAGACCAAAACTTCTGAAAATCAATAATCCCCACTCCCACCGATCTTTACACCTTCCATCCAAAAATCATTGGTTGAAACTTGAAAATAATACTAATTTTTTTTCTCAGTAATCAAACAGAGAACATGAAAACTATGCCTTTGTAGAATGTAGATCTAGAGCTTATCTTATTCAAAGTGGCCGTAGAACTGATAGATATCTAGAACCTATTTGGTAAAATTAGCTGTTAGTGGATAAGCTAGTTGATAGCGGATAGAGGATGAGGTAGCTGATAGCGGATAAACTAACTTATTTTCTGTGGAAGTGTTTGGTAAAATTAGCGGTTGAACTAGCTGAAAAATATAAAATTACATAAAAGTAAATCTTCATTAATGATTTTACATAAAAGAGAGAGAAGGGGATAAAGATAGAATTAAATGAAGATAATAATGATAAAAGTGGAAAAAAAAATGAAACGCTATAAGCTATAAGCTCAAGCGCTACTTCAAGTAGAGTCTGGAAAAAACGCTATAAGCTCGTGAAAAAACGCTATAAGATCGTGACAGAGGTGCTTACCAAATGGGGCTACTTTCTCATCCGCTATAAGCTCGTAAAGGTGCAGTGCCAAATAGGCTCCTAGTAGCTCGACCTTCTCCTATTTTTTCCCAAAAGTCAGACATTAAAAACATAAAAAAATGAAAAGAAATCAACAGTCAAGATTTACAAAAAATGCACGGTTAGATTTAACCACAGTTACTAATTTAATTTTGATTTAATGGAAGGACCAATTTCACCTATTCTTGTAGTTTGAGAATTAATTAGGAAGAATTCGAAGTTGAGAGTGTCTATTTGTAAACAAGTTATAATTTAGGGGGGTTGTATATTCTTTTTCCTGTTGTATTGTGGAATCAATCTTGCTTTTATATTAAAAGTTAATTTTGTTTTGTTATTGAGTTGATAATTCATTTAGTGTCCTAGCATCTAACCGGGCTAGCTCGATACGAACCCGAATTTAGTTTGGGCTTCATCGCGTCGGGCTAAAAAATCCATATTTAATTCGGTCCCAAATTTTGGAGCCCAACCGCTACATTTCATCGGGTATATTAAGGCCAACCTATTTTGCCGTCTCTAGGCGTAATATGCAGGAACAACATGGTAAAAGCTTCCTTGTAGCTTTCCTCAAAGAAGATATAAGGTTCTCTTTTGTGCAACAACATTGTCCAGTGCTTTCGACTTTGTTTCTCAGAAAGTCGTCCTTGTACAGTTGTCCTCTTTCATTAGAAGCTTGAATACTGAGAAAGATCTTTTGTTGAAAGATTGTTCAGCTCATTAGAAGATTTGAACATAGAGTGAGGGTGGTTTAGAGGAGAAGAGCGAGAGTTTATATTTGTGATTAAGTCTAGAGTTTGTATTTGTGATCAATCTAAGTGCGAGGGTTTTCTTTCTTTTTTTAACCTTGATTGCAATTAAGAGTTTGTATTCGTGCTAAGAGGGATTGGGGGAGAAGCATGGCCATGGTTGTGGCTCAACACAAAGATAGCAGCAACAATGGTAGCATCAGGAAGCACCTTCATTCTAGGAAATATGTAAGGTGATGAGAGAAGATGGTGGTAGGGTGAAGAGAGAAGAGGAAGAAGGTGGTGGGGTGAAGAGAGAGAAAAGAGAAGGAAGGTACTAACAAAATACCGACGAAAGATCATAAAATTCTTTATATTTACACATAAAAAATGATTATACTTTTATCATACAAATAAAATCAATTCTTATGAACCCATTTTTAAAATATCATTACTAAACATAAATCAATTTTTTAAACTCATTTTTTTTAAATCAATTTTTTTAACATCAATTTTTCATAATCAATTCTATCAAAATCTAAAACAAACGGACCTTTAATAATTGATTTGATGAAATAGTGGGTGTAGAAACCTTTATAGCCCTTGAACTTAACTATTAATAAATAGATAAATATATAGATAAATAGACGTGAACCTTCAGTGTAAAATTTTGTTTTCCTTCTTCCTTCTCTACATTAAACCTTATATCAAAAGAAAAAAATACTGCTGAATTTAGGAGTGGTGCAGTAAGACTATAAACCTTTTAGCATTGCTTCTTGAAATTATTGTTTGTTACACATGGTAATATTCGATGTGTTTTCAAGTCTACACCGAAAACATGTTTTGGCTTGGATATATACACCCGGGATGACTTGGATTGAATTTGCCGATATAACTTCATTGTATTTGAGCACACATCAATTTTAAGTTGTCATGAATGTACAGAATCATGTAATTTCTGACGAACTGAAAAGTTGCTATATTGTTGATACAGTCTTTGTTTTCTTCATAACAACTATTAGTATACATGGATTTAGTATAGACAATTTTATTAATATATAATAGATTGTTTACATACAGGTCGTTTCGAACATGCATAAAAACGAAAGTGATCAGTGTGAATACACGGATACCTTATTAGTTGTATCTATAGGGAGTAGAGTGCAGTCGTCATAGAAGTAGTTTTTTCTCTGCTCTGGAAATGGTACATTCCGTAAAAAGAAAAGAAAATTAAGTTAAATAAAGATGCAACACTTTGCACACAACGTTTTGCAAAAGTTCGCTTCATCTAAGAGGGTGTTTGCAGCTAGGGACTGTGATAAAAGCTCTTTTTAAGTAGAAATTGATATCTTTTAGGTAAATTGATTAAATTGCAAAACAGTCTTTATCAGAAAAAAAAATTGTTTTTAGAGAAGTTAGAAGTTTGAAACTTATTTAAAAAACTGTTAAATTATTTTGAAACCAATAATATTCTTCTTATTTCATCCCTACAAAATCAACTATCAACCAAATATTAAATTATACAAATAACTTTATACCTTTTTTAATAATTTACTATATTTATTATATATAAGTGCTTTTTTTTTTTACACAACCTTAACGAAATAGATTATCTAATAATCGTTTTTCAACAAACACATTTAAACATAAAACTTATTCTATTATAATCGATTATTGAAATAATCAAATTTTCCCAACTGATCTAAATACACATGATAGATTGGCAGTTGTTTTCCATCAATAAAAAGCCTAACCTTACAATTATTCGGACAAGATTCACCATCTGATATTTAGGTACATTGTCATTTAGTATTAAAAGCTATCTCCAGTTGAATAACCATGCACTTCACAAGAAAATGGGACAAGATTTTGTCATTTGATGTGCAGGAAGATTCCAAGAGGAAGTATAGCTGGTACGATGAAATTATGGGCGATCAGTTTGGTTACCTTACAAAAATTCTGCATGAATTGACACCAGAGGAGAAACTCCTAAGAAAAAGTGTTCCATTAACCAGTCCCATGCTGTTCATTATCTGGTTCCTGTTCCTGGTAATGGAAAATGATTGAAAATGATCAGTCAAACATAATAGCACCAAAATCTTTCATAAAGTTGACCTCACTCACGCACAGCTCTCTTTCTATTCTCTTTCTTTCTTTCTTCCCTGGTGGAGAAAGGTACATTGTAGATAGCATTTCATGAACAAAGACTTTTGTCAAACTCTCACCCAAAGGGGCACTTACAGTTATCTTCTTGGCTTCTTATTCCTAGATTTCCCCCATTAGAACATATTATGCTTCAAATGTTAAACTTCAATATCAATTACAAGTTAATGTTCATGACAGCATCCATGACTAAACTATCATACCTTCTGGAGAGGATGGGTTTGGGATAGTGAACTAAGCTGGCTGTTTTCCATGTTTGCAAGTAACTGAACCACAGTCTTCAGATGTGGAATACTGCAAATTTGTAACTCATTAAGTCAGATATCATCAAAGCAGATAACATATCATACACATGATTATGTAGGGATTTAAAATATTGATACACAGAAAGTATGTTGTGCCCTTCAATCTCTAACATCATTACTCTCTAGTCTCTACTCTGGCTCAAAATGTGCACAATTAGCAGTTTAGCATGACGTTGAAGCTCATAACACTCTCACTGTACCCTACGTGCGAATTAGATGACAATAATACATTATATTCAATCGGACAAGAGAAGGCTCTAACTTTTGCAACCCATATTCCATATGTGCATCGAGAGATGATATTACCCCGGGCATCTGCTCTAAAACCTGCACAACAGAACAGAAAATGCAAGGATCAAAACCATTATTACAAACTTTGCACACTTGTTTTCACACTCAACTATTACCTGCATCAGATAGATGTAAATACCTGCTCTGTATTCTTGATTGTGGGAACCTTTGCCAAAAGGTTCCTAGGAAGCTTAATGAGTTGGGCCTGCAAATGATTCACATAACAAATGCAACATCCATTTCTGAGATCAACAACAACAACAATCAGGGTTTATCCTGCTAAACGGGTCGACTACATGGATCCAAGATCAGACTTTCATTAAATTCATTAAAATATTATAAAAAAATTGCGAAAAAAAAACTGCTTCTTGTCTCTCTTTCTCTCTCTATCTAGAATTGGAGACATAAAATTAATTGAAGAGTAAATATCCAATTTCGTCCTTTAAAAAACACTTCAGCCCTCAATTTAGTCCCAGAGTAACTAAAAGTCTCAAAAATTTCAAATTTAGCACCTAAAAACATCAAATGCCAGTTAAAATAGTTATTGATATGAACAATTGAGTCCCTCGAATTAGTCCAACATTTGAGTTTCCTAAGGATTAGAAAACATGGAGAGCCCAAAGGAAGAAGAGAGAGTTGAGAAAATTATAAAAGGAGAAAACTTAGGTGCAATTCATAGATACTTTAGGTATTGTCTTCCAATAAGAATATGACATCTATAACAACTGTTATACATGTTATATTTTCATTGATGACCTGATACAAATGTCATATTCCCATTGAAAAACAACACCTAAAATATCAACGGAATTGCACTTAAAGTTTTCGCCAATCTGAAATTGTACAAGGAACAAAGTTTATGCAAATGAGAGTAAACTTGGGCTTTTTGACCAAACTGACCCTGTTTTAGAAACTATTTATCAAGATAACCTCATTTTTGAACTATTTATCAAACTAAACCACTTTTTGCCAACCTGACATTTTTTATTCTTTTTTTTTTCTGACACCAAAGACGCTACTTTGACTAGCGTCTTTGGAAAACGCTAGTTGCAGTAGCGTCTTCAGCTTTCAGGAGACAGTCACTGCCCAGGCCGCCACGTAGCGCGCTCTGGGCAAACTTGCAGTAGCGCCTTTAGTGGCTGATCAGACGAGTGAACATTTCTTCAGTGATAGTCATCAGACGGGTGAAAAAATGTTCACCAGTCTGATGACTATAACTGAAGATGTTCTTCATTGATAGTCATCAGACTGGTGATCATTTCTTCACTCGTCTGATGATTATCCCTGAAGAAATGTTCACCCGTCTGATGACTATCAGTGAAGAACATTTCTTCACTGTGATAGTCATCAGACGGATGAAGAAATGATCACTCGTCTGATGACTATCAGTGAAGAAATAGACGGGTGAAGAAATGATCACCCATCTGATGACTATCACTGAAGAAATGATCATCCGTCTAATGACTATCACAATGAAGAAATGTTATTCACTGATAGTTATCAGATGGATAAACATTTCTTCAATGATAATCATCAGACGGGTGAAGAAATAGACGGATGAAGAAATGATCACCCATCATGAGACGGGTGAACATTTCTTCACCCGTCTGATGACTATCACTGAAGAAATGTTCACTCGTTTGATCAGCCACTAAAGGCGCTACTCTACTTGCAGTAGCGCCTTTACCCAGAGCGCGTCATGTGGCGGCCTGGGCAGTGGCTGTCTCCTGAAAGCTGAAGACGCTACTGCAACTAGCGTTTTCCAAAAACGCGAGTCAAAGTAGCGTCTTTGGTGTCAGAAAAAAAAGAATAAAAAATGCCAGGTTGACAAAAAGTGGGTTAGTTTGATAAATAGTTTCAAAACAAAGTTAAATTGATAAATAGTTTCTAAAATTGAGTGAGTTTGATCAAAAAGCCGTAAACTTGAGCTTATATACTCTAAAAAACTAACTAACCATCTAACTAACTAGTAACTAACTCCGTTATCTCCATCTACCTGTAACGGATAAAGCTAAGAGTTTTTAAGGATTTGATTTCTCAGCGATTAAAATTGAGGGTTGAAAATTTTCTCCGATACAAAATTGATTATTCAATCTTAATTACAAGAACATTTGAGACCGACACAGTGCATTGTTTTCATGGAATCATAGTATTGCGAAAATCCTCGCACCGAGTGCCGTGAAATTGGGAGAATAGAGAGAAGGGAAGGGTACCTGGGCAGGAGAAGAGTGTTGCATGAGGTGGATGAGGTTGGACGTGGACTGCACCGCCTGTGATATTTGCTCTGAAACCAACGCTTTCGCCGACGACCCTTCTCCGCCACCGCCCGCGGCTGAGCCCGGCGTCGCCATCGATCGCCGCCACAACGAACTTCTTCTGTTTGTTGTAATTATTGGATCATGTCGCCGTCGTTCCATTTTTTCATTACCGGGGTTGCCTTTATTTATTGATCGATGTTAGATTTTTACTGTTCGGAATTACTAACTGTTACTTGTGATGAAAAGATTAGAACAGTTAATAGGCAAATTGAATTAACCCCTTAATTTGAATTTTTTTTCTTTTTCGGAATTAGTTATTGTTGCTGTCATTTTAATTTTAACGCTTGACTCACTCAAAGCATAATTTTTTTTTTTTGACTAACAAAGCATAATTTTTAAAAAAAAAAATAAGTGGAATAATACGATTTAATGAACTTTTTAGTCTCTACAAAATAGACGAGTTTTGGTATTGGTCCTTACAATTTTTTTTCGTTGGTTTCGATCCTTATAAGTTTCAGAATTTTGGTTTTAGTTCATGCCGTTAGTGTCCATCTGGTAAGTGTTGAAGTGACTAACGGTACGTCACGTCAGCACTACCACAAAGGCTAATTTAATAATTTTTAATGCCACGTAGGATTAGTTTTAATGAACTTTTTAGTCCATGCAAAGCATACGAGTTTTGGTTTTAGTCCCTAAACTTTTTTTCATTGGTTTTGATTCCTAAAAGTTCCAGAAATTTGGTTTTAGTCCCTGAAAGTTCCAGAACTTTGGTTTTAGTCTCTGCCTTTAGTGTTCATCTGTTAAGTGCTATCTTTGCTATTGGCACGCCACGTCAATGTTACCACGTTTGGGGATGAATTTCGGAAAAATAATTTCACTTACCTTCCAATTAAGGCAAGTCTAAAATTGTCCATAATTCGGATTCTTCTTGCTTTTTGATGTCATCAACTTCAACCAATCTCTACAATCACAAATACTATCACGGTATTGGAGATTGAAGTAAATAACTCGGGGTCTTCTAATCAAGTTGGCTTATCGAGATAGTCTTGGTGATGGAAAGGAGAAGAACGAGAAAACAAAGAAGAAACTGGATGAACGAAACGCGAGAAATGAGCTTCTTCCGAAGCACACGAAGGAGGTTGATGAAGTTGGAAACGCGAAGAAAAACATGAGTGAGATCCTATTTAATAGTTTATAAACCAAAAGAGAATAATAAGATTACAATAATAAAAATAAATTATTTTAATAACTGTAATAAATAATAATAATAATAATTATAAATTAGAAAAAATAAATGATTTTCCTACATAACATCCCACGTTACTTTAAAATATAAAAATATTAATACAACTAACAATAAGGACTAAAATCAAAGTTCTGGAATTTAATCGATGAGTACTAACAACAATAACTAAAACCAAAGTTCTGGAACTTTCAGGACCAAAACCAATGAAAAAAGTTTAGGGATCAAAACCAAAATTCGCAAACTTTGCAGGGACTAAAAACTCCATTATATCTAATCCTACGTGGCACTAAAAATTATGAAATTAGCCTACGTGACATTGCTGAAGTGGCGCACCGTTAGCCAAGTCAACACTTAACAGATGGACACTAACGACAGGGACTAAAACCAAAATTCTAGAACTTATACGGACCAAAACCAATGGAAAAAAATTTAGGGACCAAAACCAAAACTCGTTCAGTTTGTAGGGACTAAAAAGTTTATTAAACTGAATAGTAATTATATTAAATTATAATAGTAACCAATCAACTCATTTATTAAACTCAATGTTCAATTAAAAAGTTCTACGGTTTAATGTGAAAAAAGAAAGATTTAATTGATATGCATTATCAGTATAAAGATTTTTTTATATTGTCAACCAATGATATAGTGACACATTATTATAAATGTTTCACTATTATAACAACTACCTTAAATAGTCAGAAATAAAGTGATCTCTGATTGGTTGAACAATTTATATATTAGACATTTTCAATTGTTAGATTAAAGTTTATCAAAAAATAACATCAGGTGAAAAGCATGTTAAATTTCAAATTGATTGTAATTATTTAACAAAGTCTTGTATTGTGAACTAATCATAAATTGATATATCATTAAAAAATATTGACTCTTATTATAACTACTTTAAAACTTATATATGGTGATGATAAACAATGTAAAAAAACTTTACACTAAAAATGTATCAAAATTAAACTCTTTAACAAAATATATGTGATCAATTTTAAAACCCCTGCACTTACTTTGTAAAGACTTTAAATCCCAACTACATCACAAGAAAAAAAAAAAAAAGGAAATATTTTCTGGTGGTAGTAACATAAAGGATTTAATTGATATACACTGTCAGTGTAAATATTTTTTACATAGATAACCAATCAGAAATTGCTACATAAGCTAAAGTGTTTGACTTTTATCCTAACTACCTTCAAAATCAAACATACCATGATTTCTGATTGGTTGTCAGTGTAAAAAAACTTTACATTGACATTGTATAGCAATTAAACTCTAACAGATTTAATTGATATATACTGTCAGTGTAAATATTTTTTACACGAACAACAAATCAAAAATTGTCACATAAGCTAAAGTGTTTGACTCTTACCCTACTTACCTTCAAAACCAAACACACCATAAAAATAAATAATCCTATAGTAAATCTATTGAATTAATAAGATAATGTTAAATAATAGTATCCAAGCATCTTATTGTATTGTTAGATTTTGAATTTTGGTTCCGATTTGGTCCTTTAAGTTTTAAAATTATTTCAAGTTGGTCATTTCTGTTTGCACCATTATAAGTTATAATGGTGTTACATATCGACGTTAACTTACCAGAATCTGGGTATACCTGTCGAAAATTGTTTTCTCTCTCTTCTTATTTCTCTTCCTCCTTCCTCATTTCTTCTCTCTTCTTCCCCTCCAAAACTACCGTCAACACATTCAGAACAACATATTCAAATCAAACTTTTAAACTTCAAATCATGGCAAAATCAGATAACTCAATAATTAGCAAACCTCTCTCATTTACAATAGTCATTAAGCAAATCCCCAAACAAAACCCTAATCCCCAAATTAATTTTGACAATTGAGAAGGATGAAGTGTAGTAAATCCCCAAACAAAACCCTAATCAACAATTACAATAGTCGTTAAACAAACCCCAGTCAAGTTGTTGTTTGCATTTTCGAGTAAAGTTTCTACAATGAGTCGATGATAGAGGTTAAGGTTTGAAGAAGGAAAGAGAAAGAAAGGAAGAAGAGAAAAAAAAACGTGGTTTAACGCCAAAGTGAAAGAGAAAAGAAGGCAACTTGGAGATCTAACACCGTTATAATGGTGTTGACAAAAAAGATCAACTTAAAATAATTTTAAAATTTAAAGAATCAAATCGAAACAAAAATTAAAAAAAAAATCAAATCGATACCTAAAATAAAAATAAGTGACCAAAATTATAATCGATCCATTACGGTGCAAATTTGCATCCAATAAAGTAATCATTCACGATTTTGCCTTGCCATCGCGGATTCCTTTCCTCCCATGACTCATACCATATCATGAACACAGTGCTACGCCCTCTGAGATGTGTTGTCACATATTAATTAGTAACAATATGATCCAGCCAGACACATCTACCTAGTCACCTGACTAGGTAGACCCATACGCATGATAGGCTAATAGCATTTCATGACATTGAGCAATTCAAAATTTGATATTCAACATCCTCCATATCATGTCCACAAAGATATCACAAGTTCGCCCCACCTACACTCATTTTATCATTAACCTGACTCTCATTGGTAATATATCTGTTTTATTTTTTGCACCAAACATACCCAAGTAAAAACAGATTCTATAATTATAATCAATTATCACAATAATCGATTATATATATATAATCGATTATCAACATAATCTATTTTTTTCAGTTTTTTCAAACATACTCTAAATTTGATTATGTCAATAGAGTTTATATTCTTTCTTAACTAAAAGGCTTCTACTATATGTGTTTGGAAACACAGTGGAGACCAATATAATCACTTTTTCACCGTAAAAGCTACTCACAATAACTTATGGCAAAAGTACTTCAAACCTTCAATTAAGGGTTTGCAAACACATGTTATCATGAAGTCAGTATGGAGAATCCTTATGATATCTTAAGTTAAAGGGATCTGAATTATAACATCGGCGTCCTTCAAACGAAACAACTCATGCACCAGATCTCTCTGTTCCATCTTTTGGGCTCGTCGAGTAATAATTGGACCATTTTCGCTATAGTAACACCATGAATTCTTGAAGACCACATTATAAATGAGGAATATGAGGGGATAGATCTCTCCACACATCAACTGAGAACCCATTCTTAATTCTTCATACTAGGCCAAACTCTTAACACTTCTCCCCTTCTATTCGACTCCTCGTAATAAATAAAGGGTTTGTACCCAAATTAGCATTAATAAGGTACCTATGGGAAAATACTTGTATCATAGGATGGAGTTGGATTCTCTCGAGCAACTTTTCTCTTCATCCTTTCTCCAACAAAAGTTCAAACATTGAATGCAACCATTGAATGCATGTATTGATTTATCAAGACCTTTATATGCATGTAAAGACTCTCAATATCAATATCAATGATTTTTTAATCACTTTGTTAAGTGAGGGAGAGAATCCAAGCTCATCAGAGAACACATCCAACCATTGAATAAGGACATAACAGTAATCGCCATCCTTGCTTAACCAAAATTGCTTGATTAAATCTAGTTAGATATCGAATATGCATACCTCTTGCTTCTCTAGGCCAACAAAGCTTTGTCTAATTTATCCAATGTGTTTTCTTGGTATCATTGATCTCCATGTCAAAACTTACTCATTACCCCACTTAGCTTGTTGCAAAAAGAGTTGGGGGGGTCTTAAGACATCCCATAGAATATGTTGGAACAGCCCAAGCCATTGCCTTGATTAATATTCCCTTTCAACCTTTAGATAACACGCACTCCTCCCATCCTTTTATTCTGTTCTAGAATGCATTAAAGATAACATCGAATTAATGTAATTAATAAATATGAGATGTTACTAAGCCCCAGGGAGAATAATTTTTTTAATTTGTCCTATTGTATGAAAGTTGTGGCGGACTATGGATGGCACTGGATACTGGATCTGTTAGGTACCTGTAAAATTTATTCGTTATGGGTAGGGTAATTATCCACTAATTGAGTATGAGTTCGGGTACGGATAATTACCCGCAAAAATTAATGGGAATGAGTGCGGATACGAGTACTTTAGTATCCACCCCGCCCCATATCCGCACTATATATATATATATATATATATATATATATATATATATATATATATATATATACATAATCTGAATATCTGATATCTGATATAATATATTGTATTCTGATATTAATTTAAAAAATTAAAAAAACTTAAGGAAGGTATGAGACCCTTTGACCTAACCTATTTCACTCTCACTCTCCTAATCTCATTGTGATCGGCGTCGCTAATTCAGTATCACTGCACCTTGTGGTCCTTAATTAAATTTGTATTTGTTACTTTTAATTAGTTAGACTAATCATTTACTTTCTTGTTATGTTCTAACTTCTATCGACATCATTGGACCATAACATTATTTACATTTGAAAGATAAGCATTTGCAGTCTTTTGGGGACTCTGATTCAAATGATGAGGTAATGCATCATTGTTTACTTTACGATGTTATTAATGAGTATCTTTACAATTACACTTAATTAGTGTAAAGTATCTTTTTTAGCAGATTTTGGAGAGTGCCAGTAGCTCAGGAGCGCCAAGTTTATGAATTATTATTCTTAGAAGTTTATTGTAATATTTACTTGATGTTTTGGAGATTGATTATTGAATATTTTGTATTAAAACCTTTGGATTTCATGTTCACAAATTGATTATTAGATCCACAGATTTCATTTTTTAGTTTGGAATGCAAGAGAGAGTTTAGGCATTTTATTGTTTAATTCAAATTTCTTATATTAAAATGCGGGTAACGGGTGCGGGTACGGATACTTAGGTACCCAGAGGGTAAGGGTACAGGTATTGAAGTTAATATCCACGAGGATATGGGTCCAGGTACGGATACTTTTTCAAAACGCGAGTACGAGAACAGGTATTATAGTATCTTACCCATATCCTACCCATTGCCATTCGTACCGCGGACTATTGAATTTCTTTGGAGAGACTTATATCTAAAGCTTTTATTAAAATTATAATTATAACAAAAAAAACTAATTCAAATGATTATTTAATTTTGAATAAATGATTACAGTAAGTACAATTTATTTTTCATCAACTTTTTAATTATGCGTAAAAGGTTTTTCTTTAGTTATTGAGTAACAAATTACAATATTCATTAAAACACTATAATTCTTTTAAAATAATTTCTCATAGTTTTCTAAATTATGTAACTTGAACTATTATTACTAAGTATAAAAGCTGAAAAAATTTACACCGATTTCTCCTAAAGTTTTGATATATTATACATAGTACCTCTAAAAACAGAGTATATAAATGTAAAATTAACGGCTAGTTAACGTTAGAGGAGATAAATATAATGATAATATAAATATTAATCAAAACCAATATAATTTCTGAAACAAAATTGAGATGTAATTAACTCAAACATAAAAAAAAATCAATATAATTTGATGTGCTCAGTTGGTTGTGCAAACTAAGTTTGTGGGGAGGATTTCGGTTCGAAATCTGTAAAACATATTTTTGGGAAGGGACGAAGAACCTTAATTATGACTAAGCATCCGAGCGGAGATTATTCTCATAACGGGTCTAAAGGATCTAAGCTTGTGGGATATTCCATGGACCCACCGCCAAAGACTCTAATACAGTGGGTTCGAATAAAAATAAATAAAAAAGAAAAATAAATATAATTTTCCCCAAATTTATTATATAATTAAACTTAAATCCAATATACATTCTTGTTCATTCGGACCCTGATTTTTAGGGTAAAATTATAGTAAATATCTCTTCTTCTCAACATCGGGCCGGATAATCATCATATTCGTGTAATGCGCCCGATCCATCTACAAACACAATGTACATAATAACGAACGAGATGGCCGCCATCATCCTCACTCAGCCAATTCATAGAGGAGACAGCAACGTCGAAGATTCAGAAACCACACACTCCATGCTTTTGCTTCCCATCTTATGTATAGATTCAAAGAAGTTATTTGAATAACTATTCTAAACATCTTATCCAAAATTTTACTTTTTGTATTTTGAAAAACTATTCTAAACATTATCAAAAAATATTTCTCTTATTGATTTTATGCATTGGTCTTAGAAAAACCATGTGGTGGCGGGACTACGAAGAATCATAAGGCAGATCCTGGTCTAATGACTGCCCAGTTTATTGCTGCCGTTGGTTTTTTTTTTTTTTTTTTTTTGCTGGATTTGATGTTTATTAATTTCCCTTACTCATCTGAGATCTTCCTTATCACTTTCACATTTTTTTTTTTAAAATTTGGTCAAATTTTATTTCCTTGGCTTTCAAAATGCTGCTGCCAATGCCAACAAGTTTGTTTTTTTTTTAATTCATTTTTCAGTATTAGCTTTTCTAGAGATGATAGGTAAAATAACAGTAAGTATAATACATGGGCAGTTTATAAAAGTGATGATTTGAAGCAGGTACTTCTGATGTAAACATGTCCAGCATTCTCCTGGTGCAGCACACCACATTGTAGCTGTGCCGAGAATCTGGAAATTGTTTCCATGATTACATAAACATCTGTTCACTGATTTATTCACTGTCCATGTTACTGCTCATATAGATATGCAATCAAAACATCTGCTCCTTTATTTTCAGCATGTGCTATTATCAAAGTATTTCTTTTTTAATTTTTTTAATTTAGATATTAAGTTAGCAATGCTATAACTGTATCAGTTTGCTTGAGCAGTGTCATCATGAAAATGGATTTGCTGCAGTCAATTTTTGACGCAATCACACATTCATTCATTAATGCACTGTGTTAGATCAATCACCGAAAGTGATTGAGGAAATTTAAGATTGATCCAACGGTGTATTAATGTTTGAATGTGTGGAAAATGACTTTAGAGAATCCAGGTCCGTGTCATGATAGTACACTTCAAGGTGTGAGTTCAAAGTAACTTATCTATTATCACTCTATAATAGAGATATCTGGGTGAAGAAGGCATCCTCATACGAAATGATTGTCTTAGTAATGGTTACCATTGTTATGGATCTGTGTTTTGGTTCTATGTTTGTTTCCTATCTCTATATTGAATCTTGATACATGTTTATTATGCTGGATTATTTATGTTGTTAGCTTGGTTTTGCATATTTGTGGTTGTTGACCATCATTTATGGTTGTTCATTCCTGTTCTTAGTTCTGTTCATGAATTTAGACTTGATGTGAATAAATCACTTTGTTCTGTTCTGTTGTTCTTGCTTGTATGTTGTTTACTTGTTTAAATGAGATGCCTGTTTCTGTGTTGTGAATTTACACATACTATGACACTAAAATGACTGATAAGACAAGAAAACACACACACACATAAAATAACAGAAGTTTAAAGAAGGGATTCCCTCCTTTTCTTTTTGTTTTTCCCTCTAAAGTCTAAACCATTGATACTAAGTTATGACAGGATACGATATTAAATCATGAGATTATTTAAAAACAGTTTGGCAGAAGTCAACATAGCCAACTATAGAGCACTTTACAATTTCTTCAGAAAATTGTAAAGAAATCTGATGTCCACACTGGTTTAAATTAGTGTTGCTAAAACACATTGCTAGCATGTCTTATAACAAGATATGGCGTGTACCATGTCAAGTGTTCTTTGATGTTCAGCATGGATTTGATGGAGATAACTCGTAGAGATTATCAAGTGAAAGAATATGTGTTCACATAACTTATCATGTTTCGACAGGTTCCTTCAGTAGTTTGGTTGCTTATACCCAAAATTATATTTCCTAACATCAAGGTCCCAATCAACAGAACTCCTAAAATCATTTCACTTTAGTTTAATAAACTAAGAATTGGAAGTATAGACAAGAAAATCAAATGCTTTCTGCCTAGGAAATTTAAAATCAAGCATTCATAAATCATAATTCCAGCAAAATAAGCACTGTTTTCAAACTGAACAAATAAATGTGTAAAATCGCTTAATCCACTAATTAATTAAAACCAAGTTGTGAATGTAAATGTAAATTATATGAGAAGCTTGAGATAGATGTGAATCCTGCAAGATTGTCAATAAAGAATAGAATATTTACAACCAAAAGATTATATAATATGAATAAAAAATTAGGTTCATCAAGTGCTCAATAAATTCAACATTTGTTGCAATTGTTATCTGTTTTCTTTCTCTCCCTTACTTTCTCTGTCTTTACAAACAGCAAATAATGTAATAAATGAAAGATGTGTTACTGAGGTGATACAGGGTAATCTAGCCATTCTTCACATTGCTATAATTGGCCAACACCTTGTAGTTATCATTCTTAAATTTGTTATTAAAAAGAGTACGTTGTTTCTGCCATTATTTTTAAACTTTCATTGCTTAATGCTAAATTGAATATTTTATATTTGAATCATATGAGATTTGGGGTCTTGCTGTGTTGGTTTCTGATGGTATACTAGAGAAAGTTAGGCAGCAAGCATAATCTAATGTATCTATATATTTTGAATGCAAATGCAGATATGTGATATGGTTATAGTTACTAAAAAGGGTTAACTATGTATGTTGCAGTCGAGGGGATTGAAGCTGGACCCAAGACAAGGTTTCAAAAGGGACCTGCTCTCCCTATATATCTCAAGCTTTGAATCCATACTAATGCCTAATTATGTTTCTGTTTGTATTTCCTCTTATCGTGGGAAGAAATTCATTTGTTAATCCTTTATAATTGGCCTGCATTATGTTTGAATTAAATGACTATGCCATCATGGTTGTTTTTCTTTGCCATTACTAAAATGGCATATGGTGGCACTTCCAGATCTTAAACAATAAACACGTCTGCACAGCTATTAGAATGAGCATTTCATGGCAAAATTGCAGCTTGCAACTGCCAAAGCAAGGTAAAGAAAGTAATTTGCTGCTGTGTAAGGATTATAGCTGTGTTTGGCACGTAAGAGAACAGTGAGATTAAATTTGGAACTAGGTAGTTGGTAGTCAATCCTGGATAGTGGCGTAGAGCGGTCCATCCCGAAATCGCTAAAGCGGGATGGTAGCTATAGCAAAGATTTTTAAGGAAATAATAAAGTAATTTATATTACATATACATAAATGTTCAAAAATAAAAAATACTCAAAATAAAATATGTTTTTTAATTAATAATCAAAATGCATTGTCACTAAATATTAGATACTTTTGATAAATCATATGAAAGAATAATATTAAGATGAATTATAAAAAAATTATGTTATTTTATAATTATTAGTGTAGTTTGATTTCATACTAGATATTGTATGGAAAGCAAAACGATCAACATTTGATAACAAAAGCCCGATAAAACTCCATTTGCAGAAACAAAACCCATTTGCAGAAACACATTGTTTGTAGAAAAGCACCATTTGAAAGTAAGTAAACTAAGAAGCCATTTGATAATGTTTGTAGAAGCACACCTTTCCCATTTGATAACAAAAGTCATTTGTAGAAACATAACGTTTGAAACTAAGTAAATTAAAAAAAAAAAAAAAAAGATAAGAAAAGGTGTTTTGTTTTGCAAAGCATGGGTCATTAGGATATGATTTTAGAACCTGCTATGCTTGAAAGTGCAACAACTTTAAGGGGGTTTTTAGGCTCTGCTCACTATCGCGGCTGCTGCTCCCGTGATTGCACCGCAATTGGCGGCATTTTTGCAGCCGCATTCATCGCTCTGTAGAATCATTTCGCAATGGTTGTTTCAAACGCGACAAGGCTCCGCACCGTTATTGACAAAAGAAAGGTATAATATAACTATAGAAGTTAGTTTAACTCCCTTTTCACAAAGAAACTTATATTGAAATCATTGAAGTTTACCCGAGTTAGTTTGACTTAAATTACAATGCCATCTTTTATTAGTTTTTGATGTATTATTAGTTATTAATTTTATGTTATTTTAATTTAGGATTTCATCTTTTTGATACATCTTTTGGTTGAGCTTTGAAGCTTGTTCTGAAATTGGTTTTGAATTTGGTTCTAAATTTGATTCTAAATTCGGTTCAAAACTTAAACTGATTTTGGACTTGAACCAGTTCAGAAAACAGTATCTGAACCGGTTTTGAAGTCGGCTGCGAAACTGTTTTGCCAAATCCAAACTAGTTTGTAACATCAGAGATGGAAAAACTGAATATGGCCTACCCTAGAATGCCATATATATCGAAAGTTACACTTGTAAGAGCATTGGAATGAACATTATTTGAAACAGTAGAATGTGTTACAGGATTGGTTAACAGATCCTATTGGAATGGAGGTCCTGGTTGATGCAAGAAGCAGATGAAAAGATTTGTAATTGTAATTATAGCCACATCAATCATATGTTTTTTCATAAGTATTTATAACTATGATAAATACAATATAATCGTAATTTAAAATCACCATAAGGTGTTCTAACATGTTGGTTTGGCTGATTGTGATCGACTTTTCAGGAATTCCCTCCTTGTTGCTGCTAGTGGTTCTTTTATATTACATGGGAGTACGTTTTTTGTTATATTTGGATCCATGCTATCTATCCTCAAACGCGCTTAACACCAATTATGATTTGGGGACTGCTACGGTACCTGAATAATTCAAGGGTTTTGGTACCAATAATCAAAAGTGTTAATGTTTCCAAATATTTTGTTATCTTGTCTTGTGTATCGGGAAACATGTGTTAATCTTTGTTGGGTTTTATCTAATATATTTTGTTGAATTTCTTTAACGACCGTATTATGTTCATGTAATATCATTCCTTCAAAATGTTTTATTTTCTTTCGAAGATAATTCATAGCTTCTCTAATTTCATATATCAGTATGACATTAAATCCTTCTATGAGAGTTACTAGATTTCCTGTCATATAATCCTAGTTCTTCTAGGTATTCTACCATTGCAACTTGTTAGTTATTCCTTGTAGTTGATTTTCCAAGAGGATTAACCTATTTTCACTCCATATTATGCCTTTTTCAATTAATTTTCTAAGTTGTTTATCGATATAGTCTTCATTTTTATTTTTTATTAAATTGGATAAGTATTCATATTCATCTTTAAGTTAGGTTTTTACTTCTCTTATTTTTTCTTTTATAGTTATTATTTGTTTTTCATTATTATTCATATTCATATTGCTAGATTTTCTAATTCTGTTTTTATCCATTTTCTCATTTTTAATTTATAATCTATTATTCCTTCTATAATACAATCGTCTATAAAATCTCCAGCTTCTTGTTCTTGCCAATATTTTATTTCTTTTCTAATCTTTTTTAACCATTTTTTTAACATGGTACATATCATCATGCTATTATTTTTTCAAGTCTTTGAATATTTGGATTCGAGTTTCAACTCTCTTTATTTGATTTTTATTTTCATGGTTAGGGTTTTCCATGTCTATTTCTTTTAAGGTCTCAATATAATTTCGTAAATTTTTTATTATTTGTTTTAATTCATGAGCTCTTTTCATAGTTACTAGCTATGATACCATTTGCTTCTCCTATTTTTCATCCTATTTTTCACTTATTTTTCATATCTTATTTTTTATATATAAGGTTAAATCATTAACTTGGGTTACTATTTTATTAATATTATTATCATCTTTAGATCTTTTAGGTTCTAAAAGATTAATTAGTCTTGGTATATAGGATATTTTTAATGAGTCAAATCTTTTTAAGAAAGTTCTTAATTCTGTTATTTCATTTCTTTTAGGATAATAAATTTTTCTTATGTCTTCAAATAATCTTGGAACATCAATTCTTTCATTGTTTCGAAAAGTGATACTATGGTGTGAGGTGGTTAAAGCATAATTAACACAATATGTTATAGAAAATATTTTGTCTCCAGATCTCATTTTTGTGTGCTTAACGGTAATCCTATGTTAGGATGAATTTCAAATTTTAATTTTACATAAGCTAAATTTCCTTCTATGACTCCTAATATTTTGTCTATTGAGTCTGTTATTCTTTCGTCTTTTAAGATTAATTCAATAGGAGAATCTATTCCATCTTGAAACGTTGCTTTGATCAATATTTGGATAGCTCCTATATGGATATATCCTATTTTCCTTCTATGTTCTTATTTCTTTAAGTTCTGTCTTAATTCGGAAATTCTTTTCCGGTTTAATAGTTGTATAGTGGTGCCTTGTACTTCTGTTATGTCTATAGGAGTTTCAGTAATTATTTTTCCATAGTAGATAATATTTTCTTCTTGAATAAATCTATTCATTATTCCTCCGAGTTTTTCTTTTCCTTTCATATTTGCCTTCTTAGATAGATCTAATTCTTTCTTCTGTATTTTTTGAAATAGCCTTGAATTAATAAGAATACTTCCTTGATAGTTACCATCTTCTTCTGTAATTTGAAGGTGTTCTATATCGTTATTTTCTATGTTTTCGTTTTCCATCATATTTTCTATATGGTAAATGATATTCTAAAGATAATGATAGTAAACATACCTGATTGAAGTGTTAAAAGATAGTCCTTCTTTGCTCACTTCTGCTTCTGCCAAATGAGTGATTGAATTTAAGTTTGAAGAAGTACAAATGAAAATGTAAATGGAGATTTGTAAGTAAGAGAAGTATCTTATTGATAGGAAGTGATTACAAGGGTAGATACTCATAGGTGCCTAAACTAGTTTCCTCTAAGGAGACTCGCACATTTCTCATACATGAGAATTTTAACCGAGAGGTTTTTCTCACTCGAAAACTCTGTCTTTGCCTCAACATATGAGGTCCTATTTATAGGCTAAGGGAGTACAAGCTATTCACCTAAATATCTACAAGGCACGTAACTGCTTAGATCATGCCCTTAATAATTTACATGGTGATGTCACTACTTACATCACTCTTCAATTATTGCTTCATCTTCATCGGATTCCTTTTCTTTTTGCCGACACTCACTAGTGCTTTTTGACGTGGCTTGCTTTACACATATGCTACATGCATGATTGCCATTGCCATTTTGTTTGATTAGTGAGCATAGTGTATGGAGGACAGTTGTGCTGTAGTGCATAGCTGGTCGTTCGAATGTATAGAAAGGCATCTCGAAGCTAGTCAATAGTGATAAGTCTTTTTCTCTGATTACTCTTCCACTAGTTCTGCTTAATAGTAAGGTATTCAGTGCTTTGTACAAAGTCTTGATACATGAATCCTTTCCTATTGATTGACATTGGGAAAAAATGATTTGCCAGTTGATGAGCTATGAAATTAGTAATTTGATCTTCATCATAATCAATCTTGGTGGGTTCATCCATGAGAGGAAAATTATTATTGCTTACCCCAATGAATACTAAGTGCTTTGCTTGTTGTTTTGTAACAAAGTCAAGGTATGCTGAATAAAACTTTAAGAAAATGGATCTTTCTCGTGGCACATTCTTTCGGAACATTTGTACTGCTTCTCTGAAGTAATATGGAAACAGACTAATTTCTTCAAGGTTTTGACTTAAGTAAAGACATTCAATTAGTCCAAACTGGAACATCTTGAACGCCAGTGTAAGTAGTGCACCAGGAGTAATTATAGCTTTGGTTGCATACAATTTTATGTCAACCATATAAAAACAGTTGTTCTTTTCTTTATCAATCCAATGGGTTAGTCTTTTGAGGTGTTCATTAAATTTTTCTTGAGAAAATTGAACTTGAAGTTCATGTTCCTTTCTAGTAGTGATTTGATAATTGTCTAAGGAAGAGGGTATTCTTCCTAGAGTCCTCATTGTTTTTCTAGGTTCCAGTTTTAGTACTGTGGTTTCTGCGAAAGTCCTTGGTCCAAGATAGATTTATATACCTTTCTTCTTGCTTTCTGATTCTTGAAACTCCTTCAATGTTTTTTCGGCTTCTTCTTTTGATGCATAAGACTTGTGGATAGTACCTGGGATCTTCTGACGATGAGGGGTTGCTTTGTGCCACTCATCATAAATTTTTGGAAATGGTCCGTTAAAAGCAGTGTACCACTTTTGATTTTCTTCCTCCCGAGCTTGCTGTTTAATTTCTGCTGGAATTTCTTTTTCTAAAAAAGTGTCAGCTTCCAATTGTAAGTCTAGAACTTTGATGTCTGCTTCAATCAAGTCTAGTTCTCTCAGTTTTTGATCTCTAAGTGCTTTCTTAATTTCTCTTTGCCGTCTTAACATTTCTGCCGTTCCTCGCTTCATTCTCTGGATAAGATATCTGCAAGTACATTCTTTTCTGCTTTAATATGAGATATAGAGTAATTATATTCGGCTAATTTCATTTGCCACCTAATTAATCTTCCTTGCTTGTAGGTGCCTTTGTGATTAATATTTTTAAAACCTGCAACATAAGTAAAATTCATTCTAACAATAAATTTTTTATCTAGTACATAAATTCGATGTTTTTCCAACATACGAATTAACGCCAATGTTTCCTTTTCATGAGTAGGATAATTAATTTCGCTGTCTGAAAAGGTTCCAGACATGTATCTGCATGGTAATTCTTTCTTTTGTCCAGGGGGTTTTGCTTTTATCACACCTCCCCAACATTAATTTGATGTATCTGTTTCAATAATAATTAAATCATCATCCGATGGATGATATAATTCTGGGAGATTCTGGCATAAGTATTTTAACTCGGTAATAATTGCTTCGTCTTCTTCTGTCCATGACCAAAGAGCATCCTTTTTCAGTTTCTGTTGCAATACTTTTCTTTTTACTGCAAGATCTTTGATAAAACCTTCATTCGAAATATATGTTATTAGTCCAAGAAATCTTTGTAATTCCTTTTTATCTTTAAATTTTGTGGGAAAATTATAAAGTTTTTCTAAAACATGTTTTTGCATTATTAATTTTCCTTTTTCTATTTCAAGACCTAAGTAATTGATTTTGTTTTGCGCTAAAATAGTTTTCTTTTTACTTAAAACTACTCCATGCTATAAACACTTATTAAGGACTAAAAATGTTTTATTAAAATGATCTTCTAAATATTTATTTGTAAAAACTAATATGTCATCAATATATATATAAGACAAAAATCTTTATATTCTTTGAGTATTGAATCCATTATTCTTTGAAAGATTCTTGGTGACTACTTTATTCTCATAGGAAGTACATTCCATTCTTATTGACCTTGAGGACAATTGAATGTTGTTAATGCTTTAGATTCTTCAGATAATCGTATCTGATAAAATCCTGATTTACAATCAAAAGTACTAAACCAATGCATATTCCTTATTCTTTCGATGATTAAATCTTTTCTAAGAAGAAAATATGCGTCTCCTTCCATGGCATCATTTATTTGTTTATAATTTATTACCATCCTTCTTTTATCTCGTTTAATTTCACTATGGTTTTCCACATAAAATGCTAGGCCAGAATGTTTGCTTTTAGATGGTCTAATTAATCCTTTTTCACTCATTTGTTTAATATCCTCTGCAGATTCATTTCTATCCTGTTTGGTATAAATCATGGGTTTGCACTTTACTTTTTTTGTAGGATCTTTTAATTTTAGTTCTATTAATTCTGTATTTTTATTGTTTATTTTCGGATCTAGTGGGTTTTTGCTACATACTTTATCCAAAAGTTCTTCAATATGAGTTGGGATTCTTCTTCCTGGTTCTAAATTTATTAATGCATAGTGAATTTTTTGACAAATCGTAGTAACTCAATCACCACGTTGCAGTCTGCTAAGCTCTGATTGTTTCATAGAAAAAGTGCATTGAGAGTAATGAACAATAGGTATAGTAAGCGTTTCCCTGAGTTGGGTGTTTCTAATATAAGGCGTTTGGAGGGTAATATAGTCTAAGTATTGACAAAAGGGTGAGTATAGACGTAAAAAGTTATTTCCTAATATTACGTCGATTCCAGTTTCTTGTTGATATAATGTAGGTACAATAAATAGTTTATTTTGTATCCTTAATGTTATGCGTTTCGCTACCCAGTATAGAGGGTGTATAGATTCGTCTGCTATTTGTATCTTCAATGGTTTTTCTAATTTTTCCCAATTATCAAAAAGTGCTTTAGTTGCAAGACAAAGACTTGCATCGATACCGATATAAGCTTCGGGCTCTTTATTGCTCTTTTCTAATATAATTTTAATATAAGTACTATTCGGATTCTGTTTCTTCTGAAGATAATTCACCATCTTCAGAATATTCGTAAATACTTTCGTCAGTATTACTTAATTCTTCTTCGAGAGGTTCTAAATTATATATTTTATAGACTTGTTTCATTATTTTAGCTTTTTCCTTAAATTCTTTATCTTTTTTCTGAGGACATTCGTTTGCATAGTGACCTTCTACGTTGCAGATCCAACATATACATTTCTTTTTTCCTTTTGGGCAATATTTTTTAGGTATTCGTTTTTTCTTAAAATATTTTTTCTTTATATTTTTATATGCCTTTTTTCTTGGATAAGTTTTTCTGAATCTAGGTTTGTTTTTGTAATATCTTCGTCGTTTTATTGGTTTATTACATCCATAATTTCCTGATAATTCAATTTCTGGTATTTCGCAACAAATCTCATTTCTTCCTCTATTTAGTTGTCTTATTGTTTCTCTAGCTAAACATTGATCTCTTAATTCTTTACAGAGAATCTGAATGATCGCTCCTAAGGTATTAGCAGTAGTTAATGGATTAGCTATCCAAATATTTTTTATTTTAGCATTAAATAAAAATTTCTTTATATATTTCTTTTGTTTCCGTATTTAGTTGATAATAATACTTTTGATATTCATAGATAAAGCTTCCTATTTGGCGCATATCACATATTTGTAGTCTATTTAGATGTACTTTAGCATTTTCGTTTAAATATCTATTTATTTCTGCTCCTTGTTCTATGCTGGCATATCGTATAAGTTCTTCATAAATTAATTCCATTATGAATCTAACAAAGTCTTTATTTGTTTGTGTAGTATTTATATATTGTTGCCACTTTTCATCTTTTATTCCATTTAAGAATTTTTATACATTTCCAGTGATTTTGTAAAAGATAAAATTCTTTATAGCTATTCGGTCTAGTCCATTAAATTTTTCATCTGTTGCCATTACTAAAGTCATTTCATTAATCTATTGTAAAAGTATATCTTCCTTATTTTTTGCACAATCAAGGTTTAATATATTCCCTGATTTAATTGATTCATATCTCGGTTTAAATTCTTCAGGAATTTTTATCTATTTATTATTTCTTCTTACATAACTTCTATTATACATTGTTTCCTGTTCATAATTTTTCCACTCTTCTTTTCTTTTTCTTTTAGGTATCATACTACTTGTTCACCTCTTTCCATTCGTATTTCATCATAATTTATGTCAGATTCTGAAGAGGAATTATAATTTAATACTACATCTTCATTTTCTTGAGTGATATTAATTTGTTCTATTTTTTGTATTTGATTATGTTCTTCTTCAACTACTTTTAGTTGTTCAATTAGTTGATGAATTTCTTCTAAATCATTTGATTTTCTTATAGTTTCTATATATTCAGTTTTTAACCTCTCTATGTTGATTTTGGAGCTAAAAGTTTAGAAGACTCACGATTATATGAAGTGTCAGATTTCTTTGATTTTAATAATTCTTCTAATTGTCTTTTTGTAATGGGTTTGTTATTTTCTTCATCTTCTAAAAGCTTTTCTAGTTGTTGAAGAATTTCCTTAATTTTTATTATGTTTTTTTTCCTCATCAGTTTATTCCTTACATTTACTTATTTTATCTAATGTGTGTTGTATATGAACTATCTCAGTATGACATTTTTGTCTTTTATTATATGTATATTCTACAATTTTATTGATATTTTCTATTAATAGAATTATATTTTTATTTATTACTTTCAATAAGTTTCCTAATTCTTTATATTTTATATCAATTTCTTCTATTAAACTTATGATTATTTTATGATTGAGGGTATCCGTACCCTCAAATTTGTAGAGGTATCATAGAAATTGCTTTATGATTTATGATCTCTTGACCTCTTGAAATGATGGATTGTAAGTTACAACTATAACCATAATGATCGAAATATGAAAATTTTCTTGTTTTTGTCAAATTTAATTGACTATTCCATTGTAAGGTTAGGGCGCCCACCCAAAACCATTCGGATGCATTTGTACAAAGTGTTCTGCGGACTAGGGATGGCAACGGGGCGGGGCGGGCACGGGTAGCACTCCCCCCGTCCCCGCACCCGCAGGGTGAAATTCGTACCCGTCCGTTATCCGCGCGGGTATCTTGCGGGTGGATATCCAGCGGGTTTTGCGGATATTCGCGAGTTTGCGGATATCCACGGATTATTTTTTCAGAAAAAAAATTTGTTATTTTTGCTTGAAAAATTGTTGAAATATGCACAATTTCTATTAAAATAACTATGTTCATACAAATAGATGTTACGAAACTACAAAAGCATTATCCAACTATAAAAGTTACTAACAAGAGTAATCAAATATATTTGTTTTCTCTAAAAATAAAAGTTACAAAAGCTAGGATCCACTTAAAACACCCTTGGATTATGTTTTCTCCTAACTTAATAATACCTCAACTTAATATAATTAATATTAGTAGGTACTTATTTTTCCATTAGTATTAGCTTTAGTAAGGAAGGATGGGAAATTAGGTTTAGCAATTAGTAAATATATATAATAAAGAGTATTATAGTAATTTAAGTAACGGGTGCGGATATCCGCGGGCACGGGTAGCGTGATACCCGCCCCCGCTCCGTTTATAAGCGGGTATTGAATTTACCCGTTTATTTTATCCGCAGACACTCGTTTAACTACCCGTTCCATATCCGTTGCGGATTTTATCCACGGATATCCGCGGGTACAGATAAAATTGCCATCCCTACTGCGGACTGTGCTCAAGATGCCATGTGAGGAAGCCTAATCATTAAACATTTTATAAAAAAAATTATGTTTAATAATGGAAATATGAACCTGTAATGACAAATAATAATTGTCATGACTGAATACCCAAGGGAAAAAAGATAAAGAAAATGGCAAACATAAATCAGATATATCTCGTAGATGCAGGGGTAGAGTGCACTTACTGAAAGTGGCTTATTAAGGGTAGTGGTTATGGGACCAGAATCCCCTGCAGTCACTTTTTCATTATAAAAAAATTTAGATCATTGATTAATTTTGTGTAAGATAAATATATTAATTTAAAAATAGGTGTATGAAATTTTGATCATAGATTAAGGTGAATACGTGAACTTGGTGAATGTAGGGGATCTTGATCCTCGTTAAGGAATCAAGAAATGGTAAGTTCTTATTAGGAATGGCTAAAATATACTTTTGGTCCTTTATCTTTTGGTCAAAATTCATTTTGGCTCTTTATCTTTTAAAAGATTCATTTAAGTCCTTTATCTTTCTAACATTACACAAAATGGGCCTTTCCGTCATCTCCCTTCCAACTGTAGATGGAAATTTCTAATATGTCACGTAACTCCATTAAGTCATCCTACGTGACATATGAAAATCATTTTTATTTAAAATCATAATTATAAAACTTAAAAAAAAAAAAAAACAAAGGCTTTTCTCTACCCTTGGGAGCAACATGATGGCGGCAAGGAAGAGAGGAAAGGGCGACGATGGTGCTCTGGCAAAGAGGTGCATCCCAACACAGCTACCACACTCTTTGGAGATGATGTGGAACCGATGGAGTTTGTAGCACGGTTCAAAGCAAGGTTTTTCTTCTTGTTTTGGTTTTGCAACTCTAGGGCTGATTTGGATTTCTCTTTGAAGAATATAAACACTTCATTTTCTAATCATCAAGCTATACCAAATTTACCAATGAACGGAAGGTGAAGGGGGAAGCAGAAGAAGTAACACAGAGTCCAAAAAGTGAAACTGATAGATAGTCAAAGAAAACCCAGATGAGAAAAATGGGAGCTTGTAATGAATTATGTAGAAAAAGATGATGGGTGGGAATATATAGAAGGTTGAAGGAAGATGAAAAAATGAAAAGATGAAAAACACATAAAACTTTATAGGAATGGGAAATTGAATGAAAACTTTATATAAAATGTTCCGTGAAGTGAAAGAAATTGAATGATAATAGGAATGAGAATGGGAACCCGAAAGAAGCTGTGGAAGATCCGCGTGGAGAGAAAAAGAAATAGATAGAAATCAAAGTTAAAATAAAAAAAAAGGTGGGATCCTACACTTTGAATCAGGGATGAACATCCTATGTTAGATTGGGAAAGAAGACTTTCTTTAAAAAAAAATTGAAAAAGTTGCCATGTCACCTGTCATGTCAGCTCTAGGGTGGAAGCACTGCCATGTCATTTGCCAAGAATGAGAGTTAACTGCCACAGAAGCCATAGTTAACAATATTAGTAACGGAACTGACGGAAATGACCATTTTGTATAGCGTTAGAGAGATAAGGTACCAAAATAGATCTTTTAAAATATAAATGACCAAAATGAATTATGACCAAAAGATAAATGACCAAAAGTAAATTTTAGCCTATTGGGAATATAAGTACATCATTTACCAATATTTTAAACAAATCATTTTCTAATAAAAACTTGGGTCTTACTAACTAGTGCCCAAGAAATCAAAAAATAAAAATTTTACATTGAAAAATATAACTTAAACTTTTTATGTATTAAATACACCACTTCCCAATACAAAATTTTCATCTTTGATACCTTAACTAAAAATCAATGCCCTTAGGACACTGGTTAACATTTGTCTAAAAACTTACTTCTTTTGATTCCTTATCTAGTGCGCACCATTCTCCTCGATTTGGATCTTTTCCATTTAGATTCCCCCTTCATCCTCTCTCCAACAAAATGTCAATCATTGAATTAATCTAACGACTGATATGAGAGAGGATAGATAGAGAATCTGAATGGAGTGGATCCATTTTCCATTCTTCTTACTCAAAAATCAAATACATGGCATTTTGTTTAATTAGGATCAACCCTGATGTGTTTTTTTTTTTGTAATTTAAAAAATCATTATATATAGTACGTAAGGTGCAGGAGCTAAACAACTATGGCCAAGAGAAATTAGACGAACAAAATCAGACCTCCTTCAAAGCATAGCTAAACACCACCTGCTAGAGTGATTGTATCTGTCGTATAAAAATAACTTCTTTTTTTTTTTGTTTTGATATGTACATGAAGTTGACATGGTTTATTGCGCTAAAGGCATCTAGACGAAATCCTGCATGCAAGGGAGGCGAAGAGGGTGCTGGTCGGCCAATTCCAATGAGTGTTTTTAGCAGGGTTTTTAAAGCTAAATATCAATAAGAACCATCATTAGAGAAAGCTGAGCTAAAAGTTCTTATTAAGAATGATTTTTATGGAAATTAGGTTCTTATAAAAGTTAAGTTAATTGTGGGACCTACTAAAAATAAGTTAAGAACTCAAATTGAATTCTATTTTTTAAGTGAAAACTAGCTAGAATTCTTAAATCCAATATGATATTTGTAGGGCCAAAGTTAAGAGCTCTAGGACAAAATCATTGTCACCATCAATCTTTCAGCCTCAATTAGAACTTACGATAAAGGGTTAATCAATAATGTTTTTTAGATGAAAGATATAACTTAAAAAAGAAAATGGTTATCGCAAAAGGATTAAGTAAAATAGCATAGAGTTTACCTTGAATCTATTTAGATGTGCAGCTCTCTACTGCCATCCTGTCAGGTGCTGTAACTTAAGATCAACTTCATAGAATATCCAAGTTTTGTTTCCTATATATACATCATACATGCATAGGCAAAATATTTGCACGGGATAGTTTGGTTTGGAATTCCAAATACAAAGACCGCTCCATAGAAGATCCAAGAATACTCACACCACACACTTTCATCTTTGCCTCAGTGCTTAAACATGTTATAGTACCAGCTACAAATTTTATGCATAATTCCCTTGTGTAAGTAAACAAATGATGCTCAAATAAAAGAGAACTCAGATTTTTGAACTCTGCACTTGAGCCAGAAAATTGTTTTGTAATTTCTTAGGACCCGTTTGAATTCCCGTTTTAAAAGCTGTTTTCCATTTTCAAAAATTTAAAAACTCAAAAACTTGTTTGATGAACCTTGTTTTTCAAAATAGTTTTGAAATCTGACTTTGTTTCTTAGTTTTGGGAATTAAAAAACTGAAACAACTAAAATTTGTTTTCCTTCTCACTTTTACATTCCAGTTTTGAAAACTAAAAAGACAAGGAAAAATGTCACTTTTCATTAACGGTAGTTTTGTAATATTTGGCAACTTTTAATATTTAATTTAACATGTATGGACCAAATTCAAAATCATTGTCACGTATAGGGATCAAAAGATTAGTTTAACCTTTATTTGACTTTACCACTACATGTTGCTTTATATATGTTTCTTTAGAGGTGAATTATGTATCACTTTATCACTGTATTCAAACGTTATTTTAATTACTTTTACTTTATTAATTATGTTGTTGTAATATATGTTACTTTAGAAAGTGAATTATATATTACTTTTATAAAAATATATCCTTTTTTGTCAAGATATTATTCAATGGTACTTAATTAAAAAGGTGGGGCAGATAGAAACATAAAAAATAATAATGGAATATTATAAATAAAAACTCGCAATTGATCTCATTTTTAAAATATGTATCAAACATGTTTCTATTTTTTAATTTTTCAAAACATATTTTGAAAACAAGTTTTTTCATTTTCTTATCTCTAAAACAGTTTTAGAAAATAAGATTACCAAACATATTTTTTTTAATTCTATTCTTAAAATAATTTTTTAAATTGATTTATAAAATAGTTTTTGAGTAAATAGTCATTTTGGTCCCTAAAATGATCCTTGGAATTGCAAAATGTTAATCAAGTTCGTCCATCCATTGATATTTGTATAGACTATAATGACATTAAGTTGATAATGTACGGGATGCATTTGAAACTAAGTGAATAATGTTAGGGATGCATTTGCTACATTTTGCAATTCCAATGATCATTTTGGAATATTGATAATATGAGAGACTAAGTTAATATGACTTTATAATTTCATGGACTAAATTAAATATTTACTCGTAGTTTTTAAAAACTAAAAATCAAAACTAAACGAAAGAGGCCCTTAATGTTTTCTCCTAATCCATGTTTTCATTTTTTTTTTTTGGTCTTATATGACTATTGGATATGTCTCTTTCTTCAAATCTAACTAGTTGGAGTGATTTCTTATGGTTTTTCACTTTCTCGCGCCAAGTTTACGTGATACTGTGCAGAGGTTTAATTGTTTATGTATCAGCAGCTTGTTTCAAACAGTTTCCTCAATATACAAAAGCAAATTTGTGAATGGATCCTACATAAATTTTCTTTTATGTCTTTCTGTTTGATATATTATAGAAACATGAGAGATTGAAAAAAGAAAGGATCCAAATCTATATCAAACTTCCTCCTTGACTTTGGATTCGGGCCATTGTCCGACCCATTGCATGTGGTCAGTCCAATGGGCCTAGGATATAAGATTATGGCCCAAAACACTGCTAATTTGGACATATATGTGTGGCCAACTGCAACTATACGGGTTGAATAAGTAATAAATTTTTAATTTGGTCCCTGAAATTATAATACTGTTTCAACCTCGTCCCTGATATTAACAAAATTCTAAAAACGTCCTCAAAGTTGTCAAAAGTTAATTAATCTAGTCCCCGACCCCAATCATCTTGTCCCTGACATTATTAACGGAATGACTAGATTGATTAACTTTTGATAACTTCGGAGACGTTTTTGGAATTTCGTTAATGTCAGGAATGTGATTGATACAGTGTCACAATTTCAGGGACCAAATTGAGATTTATTCGTTCAACAAGTAATAAAAGATAAACAATGGAGTATCATCTCCAATGGATATGTCAACTATTTAAATCAGGCTTAAGCAGTATAAAAATTAATTGTATTAGTTTCCTATAAATTGTTAGATAAGTGGAGTAAATGGTTAATAAACTTTATGATTAATAATATGCAAATAAGTGATTAATTTAATTTCACATTTAGTAATCTATATAAAATATAAAATATATTTAGAGGATAGTGTTTTGGAAAAGTTTTGCTAGGTGACAGCTTCTCATGCAATGACTTCTCCTATACTCTTCTTTTACCTTTCTATTTTGGATAAGTTTTCAAATTAATTTAAAATTATGGATGACAGCTAACACTAATATCTGATTTACTAACCTATTTTTTCTTAATTATTTTTATCTGAAGTATTAGTTATTTCACGCTTTTAATACGGTAGCCTCATTTTGTCTCTTTCTCTTTCCTTTTCCTGTTCTCGATGCTTTGGTATTGGTTCACGGTGGATGCTAGCATGAAGTATCTCGTGGCACACCGGTGAGGGAGTTTTTTGACCGTGTGTAGCCGGTTTATACGGTATTTGTAGGTAAGTAAAATTTAAGTAATTGCAGACAGGTCCTATTAACTTATGAGAGGAGGGACATCCGAGAAAATTTGGGCGGCTGCCACCACAATTTGTAATCGATTACCTATTGAAATTGGTAATCGATTACCAATTTCAATGGGCAATCGATTACTTATCAAAATTTGTAATCGATTACCTAGTGAATCGGTTACTCCTCTTGCGAGTGAATCGATTAGGGCTGTTATTTGTTTTGCACATGAATTTACCGCGATTCAGTTATTTGTGTTGCAACTGCATATGAATCCGTTATTTTTATTTTCAGTGAATCGATTATGTATATTTTCGCTACTGAATCGGTTACTTGTCTTGCGAGTGAATCCATTCTCTTGTGAGTGAATCGATTATGGATAGCTTGTGAATCGGTTACTTTTCTTTCCAGTCAATCGATTCTTTTGTGAGTGAATCGATTCTCTTGCGAGTAATTACTTATTTGTGTTGCAAGTGAATAATGAATACCTTTATTTTATTCTGACTGAATCAATTATGGACATTGCTTTTTTTTCTACTGAATCTGTTGGGTGAATCCATTAACAATAACTTGTAAGTGAATCTGTTGCTGTCGTGAATCAGTTAATAGCATTGAATCTGTTACTAATATGTTCAGCATCTGTTACTTCATTATTTTTATTTTTATTTTACAGAAAAGATTAGCATTCATGGAAAAGACAAAACTTTGAATTTGCTTGGGTAGGCAGCAAGTTATCTGACCAGATGCAAACCTTCTTCTCATTACCAACTGACCATCTATATCCAAGCTCAATCATTTCCCTAGCACAGATAATGCTCCTCCAACCATAGCTTGGTTGGAAACCTGTTGGGGCTACCAAAATATTGGACCTTGGGTAATATTTACTCTTTAAAACTTTTGACATCAGAGTGTTCTCATTTGTAACGATCCTCCGCCCATGCTTACCCAACAAAACTTTGTTGAACTCACTCTACACCAAATGCACCCTTACATGAACGATGAGTCTACACACAATGTGCCCTTACTCAACCAAGAGCCATCTAAAAATTCACTAATATGATGACAAAAATGGGTAGCTTGTCATTCCAAACCATTAATTCTGTGGCTTTACTCAACCAAGCAGGAGGTGATTTTTTACTACAGCCATGGTGCCATCAAAGCCACATACCTCAATTCCGTCAACTATATCCAGTGCTTCAATCAAATCCACGGAAGTCTAACCCATTCCTCTACTATATCTTCTTCTTACACAAGGACGTAATCTTCCTAGTCTATGTCAACATCTTCACTTTGCCAAACACCCTCTTCACTGATCAAATCCCAACAATTACCTTCTTCTGTCAGAACCCCAACAATTTTACTTTCATTACCATTCTAACATTCAAATAATCAACACAACAACTAACTGTCTCAAATGAGATTCCTCTTCTTTTCACCCTATTTTTCAATATGCATAAATCATTTTTCAATACCATAACCATCAAGGTAAAGACAATAATTTTATTTAGATGCATACAAGCTGTGTTCTGCGAAACTGATGTCTGGGCATACACTCAACTCTACATTTCAGTACATCCCACAACTGCTTATGAGCACAAGGTATGTTGTTTACCAAGGATAATGACGATGAATGCATGAGGATCAATAATAAAAATCAACAATTTGCCTAACATTTACAGCACTAATTAAAACTTGTACCTTCGATAATAGAGGCTTATTCAAATTAATATTAATAAATAACACAAAATAAGCTCCAAACAAAGCTGATTCGACACCACTTAACGACAACAGCAGTATTCCAAACCAAAAGAAAATTCAAAATTCAATTTTAGGAATCACGGAGAAAAATATGATTCGAACATAAAACCCAAAATTACCTCCCCTTCTTCTGGAACAGGTGGAATCGAAGGGCGTGGTGCTTCCCCGTCTTCACGTTGACGCGGCTGCCGGAGCTTCCACCATCGAATATGATGGTGTATCAACCACCACATTTCTTTTCTAGTGACATCTTCCGGTTAACGACGACATTTTCTCCTCATTGCTCGGTGGAGGATGGAGATCGGTAACAGAACTCACCGTTTGAGGCGGCGGCGGTTGGCGAAGCCTTTAATTGCAGTGATCATGCCATCTTCTTCCAACTTTCACCCCGAAGCAAACACGGTGGGATGAAGGAGGAGATAAGTCCCTATCTGCAAAAATAGGGCAAAACATAGGGACTATATTATAATTTCCTAACAAAGCACCACAGCAGGTCTCCGGTTAAATTTTTTTTTTTAAAACAAAACAATCTCAACCATTCAATATTATACTAATAAATCTAACGGCTGTTTTAAATGCCTCATCGATGTACCATATTCTAAGGTGCTTCATCGTAGACGTTACCTTGGTTCACTCCAATATCTCCATTTTGAATGCACTTACCTTTCTCTCTTCCTTGTTTCAAACTCACGGTGACTCTTCCTCTGCATCTCTTTCTTTCATCTCTTATGCTAGGAACTGGAACCTCTTCATCATGCAGAGACCTCACCTTCATTCTTATTTTCATTTTTAATCTTCATCTCTCTCTCTCTCTCTCTCTCTCTCTCATTTTTTTCTATTCTTTTCACTCCTCTCATTATTATTTTTGTTTCAGATACTCTTCTGGAAACTCCTATCGTCGGCGATCCATTAGGCTTCTGCCTCCGATGGCTTATCTGACTTCCACATAGCAGCACGATCCATAGTACTATATATTTATGTTCGTATTGTATCTCAAAATGTTTTATTGCCCAACACGACATTCGTGTCAAAGATTTTTTGTTGGTTCATTGACTCTGACTCTGGGTGAAAAACTCTTTGATGTTGTTCTTCTTCCTTCACAAATCTCTAAGCAATAATACACTAGATTGCTTATGAAGAGATGTTTATATAATGTGTTTGTCGTATCAAGTTATTTACATATTAAATGTTGTAGGATATTATTTTTAGGACAACTTGCTATGTTGCTAAAGTCAGTACCACCTACATTATATGCCAGGATTTTAGGTGTTAGAGATTGCAATAAACACCATGATGTGCACATATTATTGTTGCATTATGAGAACATTTTCCTTCTTGAATGATTAATGCTTGAAAGAATAGAACAACAAAATATTATTTTTAATAATATCCCTTCAATTCCGCAGAATGATATACTTTATTTTTTGTGTTTTCCAGGTTCTTCTTTCAAATCCTATTGTGGTGTCGCGACCGTCCCGTCCGGGCGCCGCGAAAAAAGGAGTTAAAAAAAAAATAAAAGAGGAGTCGCCACCAAAATTTTTATTTGGGAAAACTTTGGAAAACCCAATTATTTAAGGAAAACCGGTCCTAAAAAAACAAGACAGAGATTTGAGTTCGGGCGGTTACGAGTAGGGAAGGTGTTAGCACCCTACGTCGTCCGTTCTAAGAACGGTACCCCAAGTTAATCATGCAAAAATTTTTAATAACCTTTGAAAGTATTATTTTACCCCATTTTTAAAACAAAAAAAGAAAATACACAAAAGGAAGAAAAATAAAATTTTGGCTTGACAGAATGATTATTCTGCTCCTACGTATTCCCCGGTGCGATGGAAAACTCAAAGCCACGTAGTTCTTAATAGGAAAAGTTTGGTTGGTTGGTTGATTTTAGTTTTTGGGAAAAGATTTGATTTCGAAAAAGGATTTTATTTCAAAACTGGTTCGCTTTTGCACAAGGTTAAAGATAGCAGTGCTATACGATAAACCTTTACAATTCTTATAACACTTGAGGATGGGAGACCATACATCAACGTCATAAATTGTAGCGCGAATTTTAAAATATTTTACTTAAAGAAGAATTCACTCTTGCACGGGCTTAAAGATAGCAAAACTATACGATAAACCCTTACAATTCAGGCGACACTTGAGGATGAAAAATTCATACATCAATGTCGTAGATTGTTGCGTGAATTTCTTTGAAAGCCATTATTATTTTTTATTTTCCACTTTTGAACAATTTTTTCTATCACAACAAACTTCATGAGCCAAGCCCAATCATAAACCAAAACAAACACAGCCCAAAACCTAAAACAAAAGGAAAAAATAGAGAAAAGAAATAAAAAGGAAAAAAAGAAAAGAAAAGGGGATTAAACTGAGAAGGGGAAGGCTTCTGCCTTCGCGAGAGAGAGAAAGAGACCAGAGGAGAGGGGGGGACTTGTAGCGCAGGGGGCACGGCGGCGGCGGCTGGCTGGGCGGTGGTGTCGCGTCTGGACGACTCGAAGCGGCGAGCACGGCTGAGGGGCTGCTCGCGGTTGGTGTGGCCAGCGCGCGGTGAGCAGGGGCGCTGGAGGGACGAACGGAGCCGCGGTGAGTGGGGGGGAGGCCGCTGGACGCTGGTCTGGAACGGCGGCGGCAGCTGGAGAGCCCTTGCGGTGGAGTGGCGGGGTGGCTGATCGCGGTGGGTCACGCGGTGCCTCTGCAGGGTGGATCTGGGGCGGGTGTGCTGCGGTGGTCGCGCGGTGCCTCTGCAGGGTGGATCTGGGGCGGGTGTGCTGCGGTGGTCGCTGGTGTTTGCGCGGCGGTGCTGGAGCTATGTCGGGGAGGGTTCACAGCGGCTATGGCAGACGTGGTGGTGAGCAAGGCTAGGGCCTGTTATGCTTCTCCTTTTTTCTCTGTTCCGTTTGTTTATCTGGAATTTTAGAATAGTGGTTGTGTGTGTATGTGGGTAGCCCTGCTGGTGGTGGTGATGAAGGGGAAAAATGGAGATGAACGTGATTTTTTATTTCTTGTGTTTCCCTCAAATTCCCTTCCTTCTTCTCAGATTCAACAAAACAAAAACCTCCCTGGTGTTCTCTGTGAATGTTGAATTTATAGGCAAAAGCAAATGAGAATGATTCCAAAAAATTCTGTTAGCTTGCTGAGAAGATGTACAATGCAGATCAGCCTTGTTCCCTGTCCTTGGGGATGCAGCAGCAGTGTGTCTGCCATTGTTGTTGTTGCTTAGGAGAATAAGGGAATAAAGTGAAAGAAAACAAAAGGGAGAGAAAGAAAGGGGGAGGGAAGACTTCCAGAAGGAGAATACTCACGTCCCTCCCCTTTGAAATTTGCTATTATTATTTTTTTTTATTTTCTTTTTTCTCTTTTTTTTTTTTTTTGAACAAGAAAAGGGCTTTTAAGTAGGTTAAACAAAAAATGGGATTATGGGCCAAAGCCCACTTAATTTTTCTTTCCTTTTCTGATCACCTAATCAAAAGATTAATTAACCCGGACAAAATTGGGTGCTCACAGCTGCCCCTCTTTACTTGGTTCTTATGGAATAATAGGTGTAACCGTAGTTTACCTTTTATCGTTATAAGAAACGAGTAAAGATTTGAACTTCGATTTTGTCCGGGAAAATAAGATTCCCAAAGGTCAGACTGCCTACCGAGACTCAAACTAAAAACTTGTGGGATGGACTGCTCATTAGAAGCCTGAACATAAACAAAAAAGAGCCTACGGGGTGGATTGCCCGTTAGAAGCTTGAACAGAAACCAAAAGAGCCTACGAGGTGGATTGTCCGTTAGAAGCTCGAACAAAAGACAAGGAGCTTATGGGATGGTTTGCCCATTAGAAGCTTGAACAGAAACCAAAAGAGCCTACATCCACCCCGTTAGAAGCTTGAACAGAAACCAAAAGAGCCTACGGGGTGGCTTGCCCGTTAGAAGCTCGAACGGAAGCAAAAAAAAGCCTACGGGGTGGGTTGCCCGTTAGAAGCTTGAACAGAAACCAAAAGAGCCTACGGGGTGGCTTGCCCGTTAGAAGCTCGAACAAAAGATAAGGAGCTTATGGGATGGATTGCCCATTAGAAGCTCGACAAGAAAGGTACCAAAACTTGCGGAGTCGGGTATCCGCTGAGGCTAACAAATGCAATGCAAGGATTGGCCTGAGAAATGATGTTATGATGCATGATGTAAAACCTGCTTTTGCGATTGATGAAAAAGATGGTGTGATATGCAAGAGATGCTTTTGATGAAGCCATTATGATTTTTTTCTTAATTTTTTATTCTTGGTATTTTGTTTCTTCAAATCATTGCTTGATCCTCGACCCTTAAGATTCGATCACAGCGGCTTGAGGATGAACTAGAACAAAGCCCATTACTCCTGGCATGTTTGTTAAAGGCATGCTTCATCCGTGATGATTGCCCTGATGGATGGAGAAATTGTTGTTTCCACAGCATCCCTGGTCGAGAGACTACCACGCTCTTCCCAAGCTTTAAAACCTTCAAAGAAATCTAAATGCTTTTATGATTACGTGTTTCTAGTTCAGTATACGCTTATCATAATGAATGCACACAGTTGATAATGAAAGGTGAGAGGTATACAACAGGAATGGAAGGAAATGTCATGTATTGAAAAATGGAAAGGTGTACAAGGTATATATCACAAATCACAAAGAAACTCCAGTTTAACAAGCAAGATTGTAGTGTGGAATCACATCTCTTTAATGACACCTTCTACAATGACTAGAGCTAGTATCTCGCATTTAACCTCGAACACCCATTAATCAACTTCAAAGAACATGATTTGCCCCAGTCAAGACTGAACATTGCCCCAGCTTACTAGTTTGATGACACTTCCTTCGTTTGCATTTTTAACCCTAACTTTTGCCTAGACTGCCTTCTCAGGTTTTCAGTCTAGCGGGTCGCTCTAACTTTTGCCTAGACCGCCTTTTCAGGTTTTCAGCCTAGCGAGCCATCTTTTTTCTTTTTCTCTTTCTTCTTTTCTTTTGCCATTTTGGAAGTGCGCTCAAGCATAGTACCTTTTGACCGCGTCTGAGTTTACAGGGAGTGGCAGATCCTCGCCATCTATCCTTGTCAGGATTAAAGCTCCTCCGGAGAAGGCCTTTTTCACAACGTAAGGTCCCTCATAGTTTGGAGTCCACTTCCCTCGGTGATCCTTTTGGATGGGTAGAATCTTTTTAAGCACTAAGTCCCCTTCCCGAAACTGTCTTGGACGCACCTTTTTCTCATAAGCTTTCATCAACCTCTTTTGGTAAAGTTGGCCGTGACACAACGCGGTTAATCTCTTTCCTTCAATGAGGTTCAATTGGTCGAGTCGAGCTTGTACCCATTCAGCTTCCTCTAACTCGGCTTCCATCAGCACCCTTAGTGAAGGGATCTCTACCTCGATTGGGAGTACTGCTTCCATCCCATAAACCAGGGAATATGGAGTTGCCCCAGTTGAAGTACGAATAGAAGTGCGGTAGCCGTGCAAGGCAAAAGGCAACATCTCATGCCAATCCTTATACGTCACCACCATCTTTTGAACAATCTTCTTGATATTCTTATTAGCTGCCTCGACTGCCCCATTCATCTTCGGACGATATGGGGAGGAATTATGATGCCTTATGTTGAAACTTTCACATACCTCTGTCATCATCTTGTTGTTGAAATTGGTCGCATTATCAGTGATGATTTCACTCGGCAACCCATAACGACAAATCAACTCTCTTTTGACAAATCTAATCACAACATTCCTAGTCACACTAGCATAAGATGCAGCTTCAACCCATTTTGTGAAGTAATCAATCGCGACCAGAATGAAGCGATGCCCGTTCGAGGCTTTTGGTTCTATCGGTCCAATGACATCCATTCCCCACATCGAAAATGGCCAAGGTGATGTTATGACATTTAAGGATGTTGGCGGCGCATGAGCCCGATCGGCGTATGTCTGACACTTGTGGCACTTCCTTGCATAAGAGAAACAATCTCCCTCCATTGTTAACCAATAATAACCAGCCCTCAAGATTTTTCTTGCCATGGCGTGTCCACTCGCGTGAGTCCCAAAAGATCCTTCGTGCACATCCTTGATTAACCATTTCGCTTCTTCTGTATCGACACATCTTAAAAGCACCATATCATGATTTCTCTTGTAGAGGACATCCCCGTCTAAATAGAAACTCATTGCAAGTCTTCTTAGAGTCCTTTTGTCATTCTCTGAAGCACCTGAGGGGTATTCTCTTTTTCGGATAAAACTTTTGATATCGTGGTACCAAGGCTTCCCATCAGGTTCTTCTTCTACCACTTGGCAATATGCAGGATGATCACGACTTTCCATCTTGATGAGTGGCAAGTCTCTCTCGTCGCTTACTTTGAACATTGAGGACAACGTAGACAGCGCATCGGCTAATTGGTTATCCTCCCGGGGAATATGGTGAAATGTAATTTCATCAAACTTCTCAATCAAACCCTTGATGTAATCATGATACGGAATTAACTTGGCATCCCGAGTCTCCCAATCCCCTCTTAGTTGGTGAATGACCAAAGCAGAGTCCCCATATACCTCTAGCACCTTTGCTTTTGATTCTATTGCTGCATGGATCCCTAGCGCGCAAGCCTCGTATTCGGCGATGTTGTTCGTACAACCGAAGCAAAGTCTTGCGGTGATTGGGAAAAAATTACCTTCTGGTGAAATCAAGATGGCTTCGATCCCATGCCCCAGTGCATTAGAAGCTCCATCAAACAACAGGGTCCACTTTTCTTTTTCTGACGACTGCCCCTGCTCAAGCAAAGCCATTATGTCTTCATCTGGGAAGTCACATTGCATCGACCCATAATCCTCTACGGGCTGGTTGGCTAGATAATCTGCGAGAGCGCTTCCTTTTACTGCTTTCTGTGTGACGTAGACGATGTCGTACTCGGATAGCAGGACTTGCCAGCGGGCAATCCTTCCAGTCAAAGCAGGCTTATCAAAGATGTACTTGATCGGGTCCATTTTGGACACCAACCAGGTAGTATAACTTAACATATAATGCCTTAAACGACGAGCTGCCCATGCCAAAGCACAACATGTGCGTTCCAGCAATGAATAGTTGGCCTCACAACTCGTGAACTTCTTACTCAGATAATAAATGGCATGCTCCTTTCTTCCTGATTCATCATGCTGCCCCAGCACACAACCCATAGATTCATCTAGCACTGTTAAATACATGATGAGCGGTCTTCCAGGGACTGGGGGTACCAATTCCGGAGGTTCTTGCAAGTACTGCTTGATCTTTTCAAACGCCTTTTGGCAATCCTCATTCCATTTTACCACCTGATTTTTACGCAGCAACTTAAAGATCGGCTCACATGTCGTGGTTAACTGAGAGATGAACCTGGCGATGTAGTTCAATCTCCCTAAAAACCCACGAACTTCTTTCTCAGTGCGAGGTGCTGGCATATCGATGATCGCTCGCACCTTATCAGGATCAACCTCTATTCCTTTCTGGCTAACTATGAACCCCAAAAGCTTGCCCGACTTCACTCCAAAAGTGCATTTGGCCGGATTCAATCGAAGCTTGAACTTTCTCAACCGTTCAAAAAGCTTTTTCAAATCATCAACATGGTCATCTTCAGACTTGGACTTTGCAATCATATCATCCACATAAACTTCTATCTCCTTATGCATCATGTCATGGAATAGAGTCACCATGGCCCGCTGGTATGTCGCCCCTGCATTTTTCAAACCAAAAGACATAACTTT
Organism: Ammopiptanthus mongolicus; assembly: GCA_039655645.1. Taxonomy (NCBI): domain Eukaryota; kingdom Viridiplantae; phylum Streptophyta; class Magnoliopsida; order Fabales; family Fabaceae; genus Ammopiptanthus; species Ammopiptanthus mongolicus. The sequence continues at coordinate 13,751,789 of CM077351.1, read as the reverse complement.
GTAGCAAAAGGTACCCCATAGAGTGACAAATGTGGTCTTTTCCATATCTTCCGGAGCCATTTTGATCTGATTGTATCCCGAAAATCCATCCATGAAAGAGAAGAAAGCATGATGAGCGGTATTATCCACCAGAACGTCGATGTGAGGGAGAGGGAAGTCGTCTTTCGGGCTAGCTCTGTTCAGATCCCGGTAATCGACACACATCCGAACTTTTCCATCCTTCTTTGGAACAGGGACAACGTTTGCAACCCATTGAGGGTACTTTGCAACTGCTAGGAAGCCTGCATCTAATTGCTTTTTGACCTCTTCCTTGATCTTCAACGACATCTCTGCTTTCATCCTTCGTAACTTTTGCTTCACCGGAGGACATTCGGGCTTTAGAGGTAACTTGTGTTCTACTATGCTAGGGTCTAACCCCGGCATGTCTTGGTACGACCATGCAAAAATATCTTTAAAATCGAGTAGCAACTTGACCAGTCTGTGTCGCTCACTTTCTTTCAGGGAAATACCAATCTTGACCTCTTTTTTATCGTTTTCTGTTCCCAAGTTGATCACCTCAGTCGGCTCTTCATGGGGTCGAATTTCTTTGGTTTCCTGTTCTACTAATCTCATTAGCTCAGGGGGAATTTCTTCGCTGTCATCAATATCCTCGTCAGCATGATTAATGGGATAATCGAAGTTGTATGCGGGAACACTAACACTGTCATTTTCAAGAGAGTCACTTTTAGATCTGCATTTTGATGATTATCAGGGAAAGGTGAATAAATAAAGATGAAAAGGCGAAAACCGTATTATTGACAATTATTAGGGAAACAACAAAAAAACAAAGGGCGGAAGAATAAAAGGGACCGAACACATGCATTTATTGATAAGTTAATACTGAAATAGAAACAAGTAAGCCCGGTACAAAAGACATCCTAAAGCCTTGGGCAGAGCTAAAGGATAAGCATTACAGAATTACTTTGACAAAGATTCTATGGTCCTCGGGAATTCAATGGTCTCCCAATTGCTGAGCTCTGTATCAGGAGAGCATGGATAAACAAGATTGACACTGCGATTGGTGGAATCATCATCTCCGAGGGCTGCTACTTGGTCAAGGAACACGAACCCTGCACTGCGGAAGCTTTGTCGTATGTCACAGATAGGAACCCTTTCAGCCTCATACTCACGATTTTCCAAACGAGCAAGCCTCTTCTCTTTCCTCTGTTCTAGAACTCTCCTCTTATCTGCCTTGGTGGGTTTGTATCCTAACCCAAACCTGTCCTTGTTCTCAGTAAGCATTATGATGTCGGGAACCCCGTGGTTGCTTTTTCCCAATCCGTTCCCAAGTCGATATCCTCCTTTAAGCATAACCCTCACCATCATGACATATGCTTTTGAAGGCCGCGGTTTTGAAAGCAAAGCCCCCTCTTTTACGTAAGTAGTGTTGGCAATCTCCAGTGATTGGAAAGCGGTCTCAAGGGCTTCTTCTGCTGCCTCAATGTAAGGGGTCGTTGTTGGTTTGCTCACCAGCATGTCTTCTTCTCCAGAAATAATTACCAATTTATTATCAATGATGAATTTCACCTTTTGGTGCAGCGTGGAGGGTACAGCTCCAGAAGAATGGATCCAAGGTCTCCCAAGGAGGCAGCTGTAGGTCGGTGTGATATCCATTACTTGAAAAAGGACCTCAAAGGTACAAGGACCAGCCTGAATGGGTAATTCGATCTCACCAATGACCTCTCTTCGCGTACCGTCAAATGCTCTTACTATCATTGAGCTCGGCTTCATGTGGGTCCCATCGAAAGGCAGCTTAGACAAGGTCGACCTTGGCATCACATTCAAAGAAGATCCATTGTCAATGAGCACTCTAGCCATAATATGATCCCGACACTTCACGGAGATATGCAACGCTTTGTTATGCCCCATTCCCTCAACAGGTATTTCATCATCGGTGAAGGTTACATAATTATCGGCGATGATGTTGCCCACAATGTTATCAAACTTATCAACAGTGATGTCATGAGAAACATGAGCTTGATTCAAAACCTTCATCAACACCTTTCTATGTGGTTCAGAGTTCATGAGCAGAGACAAAAGAGATATTTTGGCCGGAGTTCGATTCAACTGGTCCACCACCCTATATTCACTTTGTTTGATGAACTTCAAAAATTCGGAGACTTCTTCATCGGATACTTCTTTTTTGTATCCATTCCCTCTTGCGCTCTCCTCAACAAGAGTTTCTTTTCCTGTTCCCTTGCAACTTCCTCCTTCCTTTTCTGTATCTTCTTTTCGCACCACCTCCGGGGTATAAACACGACCGCTCCGAGTCATCTCGCCGACTCCCGAGACATTGGTGACTACAGTGGTATCTTCAGAATATTGTGGTCGAACCTGCACGCCATATTTCCATGGTACTGCTTTGGTGTCCTTGTAAGGAAAAGGACGTGGAACTTGGATGACGAGTGGCCTCGGCCCACTTGAAGTCGATGATGGTACCTCTTTGGTATAGTATATCACCAGTGGTTTGGGAACGATTGTTTCAACAACTGGCCGAGGATCGACCCGGATGGTTAAAGGAGTTACATTGACCCGCATCGGGGAGACTGTAGACTCAGAAACCACACTTATGCCTCCCTCATCCAACTGGCAACCAATCAGGATCATCTTCATATCTAATAACCGTTGTACAACCTGTTTGAACTCTGCACAATCTTCAATTGCATGATCCTTCTCCCCATGAAAGTCACATCTTACGCCTTTGTCAAGGTTACTTTCCTCCTCAATCGGGGCTTGCATCATCCCATGCCTACACATCTCCCTGAAAATAACTCTCATGGGGGTCTTGACCTTGGAGATTTGACTGATGAGAGTATACTCCATGAAGTCTTCTATGGCGTTGATGCCAGGACCCCCATGATTTGGTAGAGGATCTTGCCCTACATTAGGCTGCTCGAAGCTCAACCACTTGGCGTTAATCAACTCTTGCACCTTAAGCTTCAAAGCTCTACAATTTTCGGTGGAATGACCTGATGCCCCTGAGTGATAGTCACATTTAGTATTCGGGTCAAACCACTTTGGATACGGGGGTTCCATTGGTTTTGTTGGGATAGGAGCTAGCATAGAGCTTTTCACGAGTTGGCGTAGCAGCTCGGTGTAGGTCATGGAAATCGGATCAAAATGTACAGGTTTTCTTTCCAGGTCATGAGGTGGCCTTCTCTGGTTTGTGTTTGGGTTGTGATGCGGTGGTTGAACTGTTTGGGATGGTATGGCGGGAAGTGTTTGGTGATGGGTAGGGTGTGATGGCCGGTAAGGTGTCATTGGATGCTGAGGTTGGGGGTGTGGAAATTGTGAGGTGGCTGCAATATATGGATGGTTAGTTTGGTGGTACAGAGTTTGTGGGTAATACTGGGTTTGGAAATATTGCTGAGGGTGGACAGGCATCAAGTTTGGTCTCCACTGGCCAGACTTATTTTGGTCAAAAGTCACAGCATGTGCTTCTCCTTCCTTTTTCTTTACAAATGAGGGCTTCTTCGGGCCAGGTGCCCCAACTGAAGTCTCGACAATCTTGCCATTCCTCATTCCACCTTCAATCCTCTCACCGATAACGACCATATCTGAGAAATTCGACGATACACTACCGATCATCCTATCATAAAATGGCGACTGAAGTGTGTCAATAAACATCGCAACAATCTCTTTTTCCGCCAATGGGGGCTCTACCTGGGCCGCCACTTCCCTCCAACGCTGCGCATATTCCTTGAAAGTTTCTGTGTCCCTTTTAGACATATTTTGCAGCTGCATCCGATCAGGCGCCATGTCAACATTGTACTTGTATTGCTTCAAGAAGGCATCGGCCAAATCCCTGAAAGATTGAATATGTGCCCTCTCCAGGTGCGTGTACCAACTCGAAGCTGCCCCAGACAAACTGTCCTGGAAGAAGTGAATTAGCAACTTATCATCGTGCGCGTATGATGCCATCTTTCGGACATACATGGTTAAGTGGTTCTTGGGACAAGTGGTTCCCCTGTATTTGTCGAAATCCGGGACCTTGAACTTCGGTGGGATTACGACATTGGGCACAAGGCAAAGCTCCGAGGCATCTCTGAGGCCATAACTACTTGCTCCTTCAATAACCCTTAATCTTTCCTCTAGTGTCTCCAACTTTTCCCTAGATCGGGGGTTCTCGCCTGACCGATCCACATGAGCTTCACCGTACATGTTCTGGGGAAGGTACTGTGGCATGTAGGCGGATGTGAAATTTGGTGCCGCTTGAGCCCTATTGGGTCCAAAGTGCAGGGTGTATGGTGGGAGCTTTGGATTAGGAGAAGGTATCACTGCCGGGGTACTACCTTCCGGAGGGTTAATGATTTGTGGCGGAGGGACCCCCTGTGTTGGGAATGTGAGGACAGAATTTTGAGGGACTTGGGCAGTGTCTTGGTGGTTAGGGTTATTGTCCTGTGGACCAGTAGCAGTTGGCGGCACATAACCTGGAGGAAGACCATATGGAGGATGGTTCATTATAGTAGACTCATGATGATTGGCAGCTGAGGAATGAGTCTGGTTGTTTGGATAAATGGCGAAGGGCACCATGACTCCTTGTTGGTTGAATCCTTGCATTTGCACAGGAACCTGAGTGAAACCGGGTGGGAGAAGAGGCGTAGCCGGATGCTCTTCATTCGAGGCCGAAGGGTTCTCATCTGTGCTTTTCTCCTTTTGCATTGCTTGCAGTAATTCCAACATCTTTGCCATCTGTTCCTTGAGTTGGTCTACCTCTTCTCTCATCTCTTGGGTTTGTTCTAGGTCAGCCATAACTTTAGCCTGTGAACGAGTGCGGTAAGGGTGTCGCGGAGCAATGGTTCAAAAGATCACTGTTTAATTACAACAACGAAAAACAAAATGAATAAAGACAAAAAGAGATAAGAAAACACAGAAAACGTATTAACCCTTTCGAGATGCTTGAAACTATTAAATTTTATTTTTTCAGAGAGTTAACGCCCCAACGATAAATGGTCCCTCCACTCCATTCAGAGGGCATTTTGCCCATAAGACGGCGTGGGGTTGACAACGAATCTAGGGGAGAGGATCCTTTCCACAATAGATGTCGTCTTTAGGCACACTAGCATTGCTGATTCCGAGTTGAGGAGGTAACAACTACACTTTACACAGAAGGATAACTCTTATAAGGCAAGGACGTAGTTAGCAACATACTAAAGGGAGATTACGCTCCACGATAGGCGTTGTCACGAATCAAGTATAAGAGATGGAGAGCGAGAGAAAGTAAAGGCGAGAAAATGCATTTCATTTCATTGAAACCTCCAAGGGTAGTACATAGATTGAAATAACATCAAAACATAAATTCTCAACAACGCTTTTATCCTAAAGTCAACAACTTTGATTTTTTCCTCTTTAGGCCCCGGGTGAACCCATCACACATCTGCATGAAATCTTCTAACTCCGGAGGGAGACGCAGCATAGGGTTCACGCGAATCCGCTGGTTAGCCTTCTCAAAGCGTTGAACAAAGGTCGAGATGCAATGACTTAGCTCATTAGTCATACTTATGTACCTCTTCCTCCAGATGTCGACATCCAATCCTCGCTCTTCGGCTTCTCCCCTCCACCATTTCATGGCATTCACCGCTCGCGTCACCTGGTCATGATAATGTTTGGCTGACGTCCACCCTAGGTCGCAACTTTGTTTGATTTCGAACAGCAAGGCATTCAGGTCCTCGACCTTCTGTGCCAATCCAGCCTTCACCCTGTTGTGTGTACAGATCTGGTTTTTTAAATCGTCATTGGCCTCCCTTTGCCGATTAATTTCCGCCTCTAATGCCTTTCCTCTCTCATCTCATCGATTAACTTCGTCTTTCAACTGGCGTGTCTCTTCCTTTAGTTGAAGCTTATCCTTTGTCAAAGTCAACATTTTCCCTTCAAGTTTTTGGATTCTGGCCATGAGGCTCGCTGGAACCTTATCTGTTGTTCTTTTGACACCTGAGGTTGTGGTGATGTCGGCGCACATGTTTTTTAAGTGCTCATTTTCTCTTGCCAACTTCTCGTACCGCCTTTGATTGGTGACTGCCTTCAGCTCAGCATCTTGTTTTTCTTGCTCCATCGCTTTCATTTGTGCCTCCATGATCTTTAATTTTTCTGCCATCTGAGTCACCAAAAGGGAATGATCTTCGCCTTTCGGATTCTCTTTCGGAATGCTGATGGGAACCCTCCTTGCTTTTCTCCATGTTTCATACTCTGAGACAATGATTAAGATCGGCCTGCCTAATTCGGCTCTCCCTGCCATCTTCACATTTTTCCATGCATCTCTGACCTTTTTTGCTGACAACTTGGTATCTTCACCGTCCTCATATCGGAAACAACATCCACCGAGTTGTTCTTCTCGCGGTACAGTTTGTGTCCAACAAAGCTGTCGCAGGGCTATGGTTGGTGTGTAGGATATGCACCCTCTCGGGCCCATTAAAGGCACATTTGGGAACTCGCCACAACTGTAAATGATATCTTGCCCTTGTTGGCCTTCGTACCATGGGCATACCCACTTGAAAGAGCTGCCATCCACTTTGTCAAACTCGTTTTTCCACTCTTGTTCACTTTGCTGTTTTACTGGGATATTGTGGAAGCCTCTCAGTGGATCTGAATGTCGGCTAACATGGCCTTTCGCATACATGTGAGTGATGACCCATACATACAACAGTTGTGCACAACATCGAAGCTTCCCCTTTTGATGGCGCTGGCAAAAATCTAAAGTCAGAAACGTCTCAGCTAATATCGCGGGCACTGGATTCCTTTTCCTTTCTACTGTGAAGAATACGTCCAGTGCAGCTTGGTCGATCATATCCAGTGCTGATGGAAACAAAACCAACCCATAGATGACGAGTGCCAATACCCTTTCAAAAGTCCCCCAATCTCGTTGATCTTTCAACCTTTTCAAGAGATTTTCAAGGAACGTTCGAGTCAATCCCCACGAGTTTGAGTGTCCGGTCAAGTGGACGTCTTTTTCAGGAAGCCCCAGTAACCCTGCTATGTTGGTGACGGTCAGGTATTGCCCCATATGGAAATAAATGACAGGCTCGGTCTGCATCGGCAACTTTAACAGACAAGCATATTCTTCGATGGTAGGGGTAATGTCCATGTGAGACAACTCAAAACATCTGAGCTGCGGGTCCCAATACTGACTCAGAGTGCTCAAAACGGCAGTTTCAACTGGTATGAAGATAAGGTCCAGAATCCCTCCATACTTCTTGACAAAGCTTCTTCGATTCTCTTGAGGTAATGCCCGACTTAGCTCCCTCAGGTTCTCCAGCGAGTTCATTATCACCTTGGAGCTCTTGCTAGTGTGCCTGGCTTTTTCCATCTCTTGTTTTTTCAAAGAAAGGGTTAACTCTCACCAAATTAATCTGTGAAAGGGACAATTTTTATTAGCAAAAATTGAAAAATGAATGCACTCTATGAATGAATGAGGGTGCAGATACACATGAAAGGGTTGTGAACCCCTTAGGGTGCGCTATGTATTACTAGCGCATGACTGTCCTTGCAATTGACTGCGTTTCGAAGTGCAATGGAAACGTAGCATAATGCTCAAGTCAAGGACGACATTGATCATCCAGGCCCAACCTTAGGCGTAACAATGCATGAAAAAAGAAAAATGGGTAATATGCTAGGATGCTTGAAATCATGATATGTATGCAGCAGAAAGGAAGGCGGAATGTGCTCTTCTTTGTCCTACACAGGTTGCATCCTATGGTTGGGATTTCTGAAGTTAAAACCCTAATTCGGACGGCTTCTATTGGCAACTTATGTGCAGAACTCTTGGCATAGATCTAGACTCCTAAAAGGCCCCCAGATTACCCTCATCTAAAAGATAAGGACCCGGATCTATGAACCTCACCACAGGGACAAATAAGTCACAATATGGCAGTCCATGTACCGGTAGCAATCTGAGCGGGAGAATCAGTGACTGCCAGGGATGCAAAAGCATCACAATAACACCACTGAAACCCCTTCTAATCCTATGGCATTCCAGGACTCGGGTATAGAGCCCAACAGTGCGTGAAGCAAGTGATAGTGCGGTGTGTGCTGAGAGCATACAAACCTGTACAAAATCCTATACAAATAAAAAACTCCCCAAACCTGCAAGAAGAATCAACCCACAGCACAATGGTTTTCTATCCTAAGGTTGCAAGAATATATACAAAAAAGTATTAGAGAGAAAAAGAAAAATAAATAAATAAATAAATAAATAAATAAATAAAATAAAAACAAAACAATGTACCCGATAACAAAAAAAAAAAGAAAAAGGGGTAAAATAAATAAATAAAGGTTATTAAAGATTTGCACAATCAACTATGATGGGCCTGACTCTCCAAAGTCCCCAGTGGAGTCGCCAGCTGTCGCGACCGTCCCGTCCGGGCGCCGCGAAAAAAGGAGTTAAAAAAAAATAAAAGAGGAGTCGCCACCAAAATTTTTATTTGGGAAAACTTTGGAAAACCCAATTATTTAAGGAAAATCGGTCCTGAAAAAACAAGACAGAGATTTGAGTTCGGGAGTCGGTTACGAGTAGGGAAGGTGTTAGCACCCTACGTCGTCCGTTCTAAGAACGGTACCCCAAGTTAATCATGCAAAAATTTTTAATAACCTTTGAAAGTATTATTTTACCCCATTTTTAAAACAAAAAAAGAAAATACACAAAAGGAAGAAAAATAAAATTTTGGCTTGACAGAATGATTATTCTGCTCCTACGTATTCCCCGGTGCGATGGAAAACTCAAAGCCACGTAGTTCTTAATAGGAAAAGTTTGGTTGGTTGGTTGATTTTAGTTTTTGGGAAAAGATTTGATTTCGAAAAAGGATTTTATTTCAAAACTGGTTCGCTTTTGCACAAGATTAAAGATAGCAGTGCTATACGATAAACCTTTACAATTCTTATAACACTTGAGGATGGGAGACCATACATCAACGTCATAAATTGTAGCGCGAATTTTAAAATATTTTACTTAAAGAAGAATTCACTCTTGCACGGGGTTAAAGATAGCAAAACTATACGATAAACCCTTACAATTCAGGCGACACTTGAGGATGAAAAATTCATACATCAATGTCGTAGATTGTTGCGTGAATTTCTTTGAAAGCCATTATTATTTTTTATTTTCCACTTTTGAACAATTTTTTCTATCACAACAAACTTCATGAGCCAAGCCCAATCATAAACCAAAACAAACACAGCCCAAAACCTAAAACAAAAGGAAAAAATAGAGAAAAGAAATAAAAAGGAAAAAAAGAAAAGAAAAGGGGATTAAACTGAGAAGGGGAAGGCTTCTGCCTTCGCGAGAGAGAGAAAGAGACCAGAGGAGAGGGGGGACTTGTAGCGCAGGGGGCACGGCGGCGGCGGCGGCTGGCTGGGCGGTGGTGTCGCGTCTGGACGACTCGAAGCGGCGAGCACGGCTGAGGGGCTGCTCGCGGTTGGTGTGGCCAGCGCGCGGTGAGCAGGGGCGCTGGAGGGACGAACGGAGCCGCGGTGAGTGGGGGGGAGGCCGCTGGACGCTGGTCTGGAACGGCGGCGGCAGCTGGAGAGCCCTTGCGGTGGAGTGGCGGGGTGGCTGATCGCGGTGGGTCGCGCGGTGCCTCTGCAGGGTGGATCTGGGGCGGGTGTGCTGCGGTGGTCGCGCGGTGCCTCTGCAGGGTGGATCTGGGGCGGGTGTGCTGCGGTGGTCGCTGGTGTTTGCGCGGCGGTGCTGGAGCTATGTAGGGGAGGGTTCACGGCCGCTATGGCAGACGTGGTGGTGAGCAAGGCTAGGGCCTGTTATGCTTCTCCTTTTTTCTCTGTTCCGTTTGTTTATCTGGAATTTTAGAATAGTGGTTGTGTGTGTATGTGGGTAGCCCTGCTGGTGGTGGTGATGAAGGGGAAAAATGGAGATGAACGTGATTTTTTATTTCTTGTGTTTCCCTCAAATTCCCTTCCTTCTTCTCAGATTCAAAAAAACAAAAACCTCCCTGGTGTTCTCTGTGAATGTTGAATTTATAGGCAAAAGCAAATGAGAATGATTCCAAAAAATTCTGTTAGCTTGCTGAGAAGATGTACAATGCAGATCAGCCTTGTTCCCTGTCCTTGGGGATGCAGCAGTAGTGTGTCTGCCATTGTTGTTGTTGCTTAGGAGAATAAGGGAATAAAGTGAAAGAAAACAAAAGGGAGAGAAAGAAAGGGGGAGGGAAGACTTCCAGAAGGAGAATACTCACGTCCCTCCCCTTTGAAATTTGCTATTATTTTTTTTTTTTATTTTCGTTTTTCTCTTTTTTTTTTTTTTTTGAACAAGAAAAGGGCTTTTAAGTAGGTTAAACAAAAAATGGGATTATGGGCCAAAGCCCACTTAATTTTTCTTTCCTTTTCTGATCACCTAATCAAAAGATTAATTAACCCGGACAAAATTGGGTGCTCACATGTGGTATATTCTTCAAGTTTTGCTGGTGTATGTGTATGATGCTCATGCAGATTGTGGAAAGAATGTAAGGTTTACCTATATGTAATTATACTGAGTCTTTTATTTAACTCTACTTCAATTTTAATTTCTTGAATGGTAGATATGTGGAACAGTGGAAGAATATATGAGCAAATAGAATGACTGAAATGAAAGATGAAATTGATCTACCAAAGGCAATGCCTGCAATGGGAAACTCACAAAGACAGCATGGTCTAATGACAAAAAGTTCCAAGTTTCTATAAAACAAGCAACTTATCATTCATAACACATTAATCAGGATAGGGCAATTTGGGGGACACTGGTTTGTCTTCAGTTCTCATTCCTCATTCATCATTCCAACAGTGAGTTTATGGATACTGTATCCTGTTTATATTAAATTTAGATACATCAAAATTGAATTCTATTTTATATATGTTCTGCAGTTTTCCTCTCTACAAAACACTTCAGATAATCTTACACTGATGTCTTGAAATGCTGCTGAGTTGGGAATGGAAATGGAACAATGGCTTCTAAATATATATCACAAGGCATAACTGACTTCTCAATGCCAGTTGACTTCATAATTAGACATGGAACTAGAGTGGTGGTGGTCTTAGGACATAACACCGGAGGGAAAACTACTTCCATGAAAACATTGGGCCTGACATCAGTTATGTCAAAAGCTGGAATGCATCTGTCTGCCAAGAGCAGTCCAAAACTTCATTGGTTCGTCCTTAAACTTCTTCACCTAATTTGTTATTTTTGTGCTTTCTCTTTATTTCTGGCCACTGGATTCTTTTGTAAGAAGGATAATAACAAAGCTCTTTTTATTTTTATCAGTTTCATGAAGATTGAACTATGGTCACAAGACAGCAAAACCCTGAAAATATGAATTTTTAATATATTGTACTTCAAAACTGGTCCAAAATTGCATTTAGTCATAAATTTGTATCTTAATAAATGTGGTTTCAGGCTGCAACTATATATGTACACGGTACTTTGAGAAATTCAAGTACTACAATCTCGGACATTATTGGGCCAGTGGAACAAATGGCTTTGGCTAATCATCCAGCTGAAGGTTTATACTTCATGGTTGTTGGTCCACCAGAAAGATTATGGAGAAATCTCTTCAGATGATAATTATTGCACCAAGAAAGATTTGGGCATAAAAAACAAAGGAATACATGTAGTTCCACTATGTTATATATTTAAATTAAATTTGTATTTAAATGATATATAATGATTCTGTAATAGCAGGTAATCTTTTTCATGTGATATACATTTTTGTTGAGTTGGGACATTAAATATTACATCCACTATGAAAGGAGGCTATATAGTAGACCGCAAGGTTAATATTCAAATTATTTATACGTTTCATATTTGGAAAATTATATTGTAATACTAAAATTTTATAGTAGGCAATATGTACTTACTATTTACACTTAAGAATCATTATCTGTATTATAATATAAATATTAGTTATTAAGTTAATATTTGTTATCTGTTATACTTTGTGATTGATAGTTTAGACAAAATAATACTTTAAAAATTTTTGATATATAATTTACCAAAAAAATTTTAAACCAAAATTTTGAAATCAACAATTACATATTTAAAAATAAAATCCTAAAAAATTAAAATATTTCCAGTGCATGCATGAGTACATACAATGTTGATAGATTTGTTTTGATGTATTAATACTATTTTTTCCTTAATTTTTTTATGAATGTACTTACTGTATTCCACCAATATTTTTATGATGATAAATATTATCATATATTCCACTAATATTTTTATTTGCATAAATATTATTATATATCCTGTATCACATACTAGTTAATAATATATGCGACCTTATCCCTTAGGAATATGGTGGTGTGACCCAAATTCTAATGATAAAAGGCGCCGCAAACTCTTTCAGGAAACAAACTTCTAGCGTTCAAGTGTTTTTACTTTCATTTTCATTGTCTTTAAAAGGTGGTGTATTCTTTGTCCCATTCAATCAATTCAGTTGATAAAGTTACGGGACATGATGAGTGAGTGTGCGAATTCAAATTCCCGCCATGTGCTCCCCCCTTTCCCATTTCTTACTCCCCTATCCCTCTCACCTCGTAAGGTTTATTATGAATCGCCCCTTAGATCCAAAAAAAAATGACGTACGCTTTCTTATTTTTTTTCTATTCATAAACTGCTGTACTTGTATCAAGTTCTGTGGAAATTTTCCACTACTTTATTAAGGAGGGTCTTTTTAGTTTTCCAAATTCATAAACTCCTTTTGCATATATTATTAGCCCAATTATTTTCTAGAAAAAAGTTTGAGAATTACAACATGAATGTACATGAGTAATAACAAATCATTTAAGAATGCCTCAATTCACTAAGTTGTAACTGTCTTGCCAAAAGGAATTGTATCCATGTTCTCCAGTGGCAAACTCATCACACACCTTAAAGCTGTTATCCATCCCATCCTTCTCATCTCCATAAGTGTCAATAAACCAACTCCTATCATCACATAGTGAGGATGGCATCAAATCCGTATCTACCCATTCCACTCCAAATTCACTTGATGAAGCCCAGTAATCCTGGCCGTCCATCTGTCGTATGTTCCATGATTGAGTACCCTCTCCAATATTGCTTACCAACTCTGACCCTGGGGATGCTGAATCATGACCTTCCATCTTGCTTCCACTTATTTCAGCCTCAAATGATCTGATCAAGCTATCTAATCTATCATCATTATTCTCAACACTTGGTGATTCTTCCATTAATGACATGAGAAGAGCACCGTTGATTTCCATGACTTCCATCTCACTTACTCCATCATCACCGTTGATGAAAGCCAAGGTTTCACAAACTTGAGAGGCCATTTTGGTACAAATTGGTGTCTCTATTTGTTGTCTTTTATGAAGAGCAGAAAAAGGGTGAACAATAATATAAAGAATAGAGCAAGAGAAGAGAACGGGCTTTAGATGAATATGTTACTATGAAGGCAAGTTGGGCTTTATATAGGCACACATAAGGTGCCATATCACCTCAACAAGGGTTCGGTACACCCGTCATGACTCAGACAGCCATGTGCACATGTGCTCAAAAGAAAACTAATTATATGAATTTTGTTTTTGGTTATCATGTCATAGATGTGAAGTATCTATCCTTTTTCGCAGATGACTAATTTTCGTTAGGAAATCTGGTTGGTCACTTTTAATGAAATCTCTTATCCCAATCATTTTTTTTCTATTCAAAAAGTTCGAATCCGAAATCGTACTTAAATGATTGAAAACGGGTTTCACTCAAATCAACTTGATGTTAGTTAATTATATGGATTTGATCGTAACATAGAGGAAATTTTAGCAATAAATAAAGAGTATGTCCATACTGCCAGTGTGCTCTGGCAATAAGGACGGCTTAAAGTAAGCAATATCTTCTGGAAATCATACCTAAATCCTCTCAATGGAGGGTAGGACAAGGAAACATGAAAAGACAAAGCTTTCAGTGGTTGAAACGTCAAGTTGCAATAAAGCAGGGAATAGTTTATATGATGACTGACTTGTTAGCAGCATCATGTGTTGGAAGAGCAAAAAGAACCACTTAAAAGGGTATACGGATATATATATAATGCATAAAGGAAGCTTCACCCACGATAGTGTACCATTTGTTCCCAAATGATAATAAATACCGAGCAAAACAATGAAAGGAATAACATGACAGGATGAGCTTCTTTACAGTGAGCAATTCCCTTTGGACACGAAAATACGGAATATCAATCGTTAATAAGAAAATCATGGATTAATATTGAGGATACATACATAACAAATCATAGATATAATTATTAGAATCTCACGTTGGATAGTAATATGATCTGAATAATCTTTATAAGTGGGGGACAACTCTCACCCCATGAATTAGTTTTTAGGGTTGAAGTAGGATCAAACCCAAATTTTAAGATAGTATCAGAGCCTATTCAAAAATCGTTGGGCTACCAGTAGATGTCCAGTCTAGCAAACTTTACACTCCAGATGTCTAGTCCTGGGCGTGAGGGGGTGTGTTAGAGTCCCACATTGGATAGTGATATGACCTGAATAGTGTTTATATATGGGGGCAACCCTCATCCCATGAGCTAGCTTTTGGGACTGAGCTAGGTCCAAACCCATATTCTAAGATGGAATATAAACTTCTGATTTTCTGATAAACGGTTGTCATTACATACTTTACTATCTGCTCACTTTAGAGGAGTCAAATGCATTTTTTATGTTATATAAAGAAGAAAAATGATATTTTCACCCTTTTTTTCACAATTCATTTTACAAATATTTTATATTATAGATTAAAGAGTAAAGGCTCAAATTGGTACTCAAAAAAAAAACACGATGACATTTTGGTCATTGAGAAATGAAAAATATATATTTGATCCTCAAGAATATAAAATGCGTGGATCAAAATAGTCCCTGACAGAAATCAAAATGTCCTTAAAAATTACCCTAAAAATGATTAATTTGACTCGCATTTTATATTCTTGAGAACCAAATTTGTATTTTTATTTATCAGGGATCAAAATATCACCATATGTTTTTTTTTTTTCAAAAACCAATTTAGACCTTTACTCTAAATTGAAAGACTTCTACTTTAAAAACCATAATCCATTGATGATAAATAATTAGAAAATAGTTATAAAAAACATGGTAGAAGGTAAAATTAAAATGTATGAAAATATCGTTAGTCTACATAGTACATACAACGTAGATGATGTTTTAGAGAGCTTGAAGTTAAACGAAAAGAGATTTCCTCACTTTAGGGAGGGAAAGATATAGTGACTTTATGTGTATAGGGGAGACAAAAATAGTGGGAATGTAAGATAACTTTCCTACCCTGTTACAGGGATCCAAATTCAAGTTAAACTTTTGTGATAAAAGCTACCACACCTTTTTCTTATTTTGCTGCAGACCACATAATCACTAACAAACCTAAATAAATTATTATTATTTTGGTGCAAAAACCTTAATAAATTATGAGTTTAATTGGTATGCATTGACAGTATAAAAAAATTTTACACAGACAACCAATCATCCATCATGGTATGGATGACTTTTAAGGTAGTTAGGATGAGAGTCAATTTTTTTTACTGATTTGGCAATTTATGATTGGATGTCTGTGTAAAAATGTCTTACACTGTCAGTGTATAACAATTAAACTCATAAAAATTATATCTAACTTCTTGTTGTAAATTTTATTTCGAGACCGCATGGCTAAAATATGTAGTTAATTCTCATTTATAAAGTTTTGGCTTAAATATATTTTTAATACCTGTAAAATAGGGTGTTTTACTTTTGGTCTCTAACTTTTTTTTTGTTCTTTTATTTTTAAAAATATGAAAATAACCTATATTTAGTCATTGATATTAATTTACTTTTTGTTAAGTGTTGATGTGACAAACAAAAAACTACATCAGTACTAACACATGGATGACCATTATTTTGCTTTTGGTCCCTATAAATATGCTTTAATATTTTTCTGTCTCTCTCCTCAATTTAATTGTTTGACCCTCTCCTCTTTCTTTTTATTCTTCTTGTTCTCTTTTGATTTACGCACATCCAAAGACTCTACCACCTTACCATTATCATCGCCCAACCCCATCTCTAGAAATGCCTAAAAAATCAAACCAACAAATCACTAAAATAAAAAATCACCCCAAATTCCAAAAAACCCACAATGCCCAACCTCTCACCACCAAATCACATAGAAACTTAGAACCAGATTACAAATTTTTTACATCGTTTACTTCGTTATCCAATGTCATTATAGGCGGATATTAAGTCCTCCAACACTTGAGTTGAGGACCTATCATCTATAAAATCGTCCCGTTACACGTTAAAATTGACCTTGCATGCAATGACACTATTTGATCATTTATGAGTTAAACAAAAAAAAGAGTAAACTTCTTATTCCACAAGAAATTTGGGTACATAACACTTTTTTACACAAGAAAATAGAAAAAAAAAATCACTTTTATCAAAATTACAAGTTTCAATCATTCTAGGAGCACATTAATGATTTTAAATTTTATCTTTTGAATACCATTCCCACGGTTGGCAACACCTGTGCAATGCAACATACCATATTCTATCATTGAGTTCTTCTTTTCTGAAGCTTTAGTAAGAGAAAATATATAAATACCACAATCTGTAGAAAGAAGGGATGTTGTTCTGTACCTATCTTCTCCTCCAACTACTGGCATTGCCACACCTAAATTTACTGCTGAATTTTGAAATTTTAGTTGTTAAGTTCTATCCAGAACTTCTTCAACTTTTGAAAATCTGACGGTGATGTGTATGTTTGGGATGAAAACGAGTTTGACGAAAAATTCCAAGAATCCTATCACGAAGTAACAAATCGTGGTGTGCAATGACAAGGTCCAACAGAATGGGTTAAACTAACGATGGGGTCGTAGAAAACCATGGGATCACGATTAGTTCAAACAGAACTCTACAGTGGTCACGCTGCATCGGTCTCCCACTAGGTTCGAACAGAACGCTACGATGGTCAAAGACAACGGTGGTGGTCACGTGACGCCGCTCTCCTATTAGGTTGAATAGAACGTTGTGATTGTCGAAGACAATAATGGTGCGCTGGTATCCCATGTTCCTCCCCTTAAATGCATAGACAGAGATCGTGCCCCTCAAAACGGTTGCGATGGTTTAACAACCAATTTGAAGCAGCTCGAAGAATATCAATTTGACAGCCAAGTTAAATTCAAATAAACACATGCATGTTACAAACTATAAAGCACCATCAAATCAATTTGTCATCTAGTTTTGGGTTTCTATGTGATTTGGTGGTGGTGGTGGGAGGTTGGGCATTGTGAGGGGAGGGGGTGTTTGAAATTTGGGGTGGTTTTTGGTTTTAGTGATTTGCTTGTTTGATTTTTAGGGCTTTGATCTAGAGATGGGATTCGGTGGTGATAATGGTAAGATGGTGGAGATTTTGGATGTGTAAATCGAAACGGAACAAAAAGAAGAAAAAAAGAAGAGAGGGACCAAAACATTATTTAAGCATATCTATAGGGACCAAAAGCAAAAGAGTGGTCACCTATGTGTCATTGTTGATGTGGTCTTCCGTTTGCCACATCAACACTTAACAGAAGCAAGTTAACATCAAGGACTAAATGTAGGTGTTTCCATATTTTTAGGGATGAAAGAACAAATATTTTTTTAGGGACAAAAAATAAAAACCCTACTCTATAGGGATTCAAAACAAATTTCACCTATTAAAAATGAATACTAATCACTCATAATAATCAATAAAATTTTGATCCAAAACTCAATTTCTCTTGACCAAAATCACGATGCAATCTAAAAGAAGTCGCAATCATAGATGACACATTTGTTGATCATGAATCAAACTTTCATCCCATTCGCAAACATTTTTGCACTTAGAGCATCTCCGGTGGTGCAACTCATTGGAGTTGCTTAACTCCTCTTTTTATGGGTCTTATTCTTATCATGTCATCTCACCATTTTTTATTTTATTTTACTTTAAGCAACTCTACACTCCAATGATGAAACTCTTAAAAGTTCATCAAATGGGTCTCATAAGTTATCCCAACTCTTATAGTAGCAACTGTTCTTAGATGTGACATCAACATCAGCTTGCTCCAATGGTGCAACCCAACAAGAACTTATCCTCAGTTTTATGAACTAGTTAAGCAACTTTCATTGGAGTTGCTCTTGCACAATTTAAATGGAAACATAAAACTTAGGAGTGACAAAACAAACCATTTAACCATGACCTAACCAAATCTCATTCACATGTTATCCAATTCAATCCATCCATTTATAAAATAAAAGGTTAAATGGATTGGATTACTTTTACTAATGGATGATTAATGATTCATCCAAATTTTTTTAATTCATTGGACCAATCAAATTAGAAAATGGATTATTTTAGATCCATTTAGTTTTTTTTCCTAAACCATTGGATCAACCGTCCACTGTCGCAACCGACCACCTTCGGCCACTAGCACCGTCGCCGTCGACCCCTGCCACCCCGCTGGCCAACTTCCACTGCCCCCCAAATTGTGAAAGAAAAATAGTTAAATAAAATTTTAAAATATTATATATTTTTAAATTGACGAATCGGATATCTATTAATAAAAAATGATTCATGGATGAGTTGGGTAGTTTTTTTAAAATGGGTCATGGATAAACTTGATTTTTTTAATACAATTTTAATGGATAAAAAATGGACTATGGGATGTTTTTAACCCATCTATTATAATTTAAATCAAAATTCATCCAACTTATCTGTTTGCCACCCTTTTCTAAAAACTTAACAAATAGGTACATTAAAATATAAAATTCAAGCTGAGTTTATAAAAAAAGTAAAAGGAACTATCTTACAATTTCTTTTTTGAAAAGTATTTAATATTTATAAAAAAAAATTAAAAGGAACTACCTTACAATTTCTTTTTTAAAAAGTAATTAATTATTACAATTGAGTTTATAAGAGGCCTAACTACCTTAACTTCACTTAATTTATGTATCATTATTTTATTTATTGGCGTCAATACGATCGAGTTCTAGTACCCATGGTTTTAAATGGCTACCATAGCAATCCCACAAGAAAAATGTACTTATTTATAATGACATACAACTGTATAATATGTGGGGATATATTCTCTCCACATTGAATTCATTAATTTTAGATAAGGCTCCAAATCAGAATAAATTGGTGCAACACTTGTATTGGTAATGTCAAGTCTTATGAAAGCGGGTAAAAAAATCTCCTTATCATCTGATTTTGAAATTGAACGTACTGAGAATCTGGTTTGTGGGGCTCTGTAAGATTATGGCCAACTTTTACGTTGTGTATGTAGGGTTTTGAGATGATGACTCCCATGAATAGTTAAGGCATGAAAGCAAGTGGGACCAAATAAACTAACAAGAGCTTGATACCCATATTTGTGACCACCCAACTCACATTTTGATGTCAATGTTTGCCACTACTACATTTTTTGTGGGGTTTAATTAAGATTTAGATTAGATGCCTTGAATATCACTTTAAAATAATTGACGGTGAATGAACCGTCTACCATGTGATATGCATCCTATATGGACCAATTCGAACCGCTTTTGGCTCCAATATACATCATTGGAGAGTTAATTATACGCATATATTTTTATCTTATTGAATTGAATTGCAATGTTGACATATCAATGCTAATCTTTGAACTCCAAGTCTCAAGCCAGTATATCTTCTACCATTACTTTATTGCAAAGGGTGACTCTGCATGCCACTAGAATATAAATCATCAGTCAAAAGTCATTTTAACAATAAACATGATGATGGGTATCACTCATTGTTAATTACTCCTCTCTAGCAGGATCGATGCTTTGGGCATTTATTTTGACTTAGTGATCTAGCCACACTATGCAATTAGAATAATCAGTTAATGACCTAGCTTAGCTTTATAGCGCGATAGGGTATATAAATCTACTCAAACGAGGGGCAAAGTGTATTTCTGTATAAGTGTAATTAAGAATGTTGGAACTACCCGTTTAAAGAAAAAAAAAAAAAAGAATATTATATTGGAACTATAAGAGCAACTCCAATGATAGAACCCATTTTGGATTTTTAACTATATTTTAGTAGATCCTACAATGCCACATATATAGAATTTAAAAACTTTCATTAGTTTTCACTCTAATGATATAACCTAACTTGATTTCTTAACTTATTTTAGTGAATCCCACAATTAACTTAACTTTTATAAGAACCTAGTTCTTTCATAAGAACCGTTCTTACTAAGAACTTCCAGCTTAGCTTCCTCCAATTCCTAGTTTGAAGAACCCAACTAAGAACATCCATTGAAAATAGCCTTAGCTATGTCAATTATTTATTTATTTGGTGAACATACTTCAATTCTTTATAATGTTTGTGTATTTGGATTTAAGTCCAATCCTTTTTTTTGGGCTGACCTCTATATCTTTATGATAAAATTTCATCAAAGAAATTAATATGCATATTCATATAATTCTTTTTCCACTACCAACTCAGGTTGGCGTGAGTGGTTAAAGGCCTCTCGCTTCTTAACCAAGGTCTCGGGTTCGAATCTTGGGTATGAAAAATCTCAGCTGAGAGGGATGCCACCCATCGAGGTGCCAAACAAAATCCCGCGGGAGATTAGTCCCCGTCTCAGGTTGGCGGTGGGATACTCCTCGAAGTAGATCAAAAAAAATATCATTCTTTTCCATTAGCATGTGATTGGTCAGAGTGGTAACGGGCTCGGACCCCTTAATCAAGTGGTCATGAGTTCGATCTCTGGTTCTTGTGTACGACGAAAACCTAGTTGGGATAAGTCAACCCTTCAATGTCGTCCAATACCTCGTGTGATTAGTCTTCACAAATCACAATTACGCGCGAGATACCTTGAGAGAGAAAAAAATCATTCTTTTCCTTTATTTTGATATTCCCCCCGAATTTTAATATCAATTGTGTAATGGCATATGAAATTGTATAGACACTCAAGTATATAAATTATATCTAAATATATAAAACATATCAAATATATTTTTTTCAAAACAGATTTCGGCAATTTATTGAAATAATCAGTGGATCTAATTTTATGAGTTTAATTGATATGTACTATCAATGTAAAATTTTTTATACGGTCAATCAATCAGAAATCATGATATAAGTAACTTTTAAGGTAGTTAGGATAAGAGTCAAATATTTTAACTTATAGGGTAATTTCTGATTGGTTGAGTGTGTTAAAAATCTTTACACTGACAGTGAATACCAATTAAATCCTAATTTTATTTGTCCAGAAGCTATCTAAATGTTTATGTACTTAAAAATATTTTTGATATTAGTAAATCCCAATTGTAATAACAATAACCAAATACCAAAAAAAAAACAATATCCAAATAAATTAAGATTGCAAATTATATTGATAAATTTTATTTTGTAAGTATTACTTAATTTCTGGAATAGTACTTTACCAAATATATGATTCTCACACAGTCACACACATACATTAAAAGACTTTTTTTTCTTTTAATCACACACACATTAAAAGGCTTTTTGTCTCTCTCACACACATATTAAAAGGGTTTTTTAGTCAAATATAATTTTATAAAATTAATTAATCTATAATCTTTTTTTTGGTATGAGAAATTCATATAATCTTTGAAATTGTTTATAAAAGATAATAAAATATGTTTTGATTAAATAAATTAGAATTAAAAATAAATGAAAAAACAGCGAGATAGATGTGTGGTAGGTAATTTTCTTTGAAATTGTTAAGGCAAAAGTTAATAAAGGATATTTTAGGTAATTGAAACTATAAATAATTAAAACGGAGCATGCCAGTTATTAGTTGCACCCAACAATTAAATATAGATACTCATAATCCAAGCAGGTTGGCCTAGTGGAAATATGTTAGATCCGTAAGGTAGGCGAATGTGTATAGAGATGCTCTTTAGTGAGAGGTCTCGAGTTCGATCATCATCTTGTGCAAAATAAATTCCTTGGAGAGGGGGTCCCACCCATGTTGCTCCAGGCCTCGGAGTGATAGTTCACTTCGTACCATTTTATTACCAAAAAAATATAAATACTGATTAATCTCGTTGATGCTTAAAGTGCAAGACCAGGAATCAACATGTAATTGATTCGAGTGATAATGGGTTTGGACTCCTTAAGCAAGTGGTCAGGAATTCGATTCCTAACTCTTTATTTACGGAAAAAATCTGATTAGGAGATGTCAGCCCCTTCAATGTCGTCTAGTACCTCCTGAGATTAGTCTTCACAGTTATACATGATGGATACACTGCAAAAAAAAAAAAAGGTACAAGATCTTCTTATTGAAACCATTAGAAAGAGTGAGACGAAATACCGGAGGATGGTTTTAACTTGACCTAAACCCGACCCAAAATATTGATGGAGCTATTTAATTTGTTTTGACCTGACCTATGTATAACTCACTAATAGCCGGGCTAGAATGAGTTATCCAAACATTTAGACAAAATGTTCAAAATTGTATTATATGTATGGCGACGAAGTCATAAAATTTTAGAAGTAGAAGACTAAATTAAGGTATATTTTAGGGGTTACAATATATATTACAAAACATATTATATCAATACAAAATATTATCATATTATGCAAGTGATAATTAGTTTATGCCTAGAAGCTTACAGTTTGTTACTAATTTTCAAGAAAAAAAAAATATAATTTTTAAGGATTATCTGGCATCGAGCCAGAGTAAGTTTAACCCAATCGAACTCAGATTAAAAATACATCTAATCAAACTTTAAGAACTCAAACTTGAGCCAATTGACTTCGGGCTGGGATGGCTTATAGGGAAGAACGGGCCATAACTCCCACTCATTTTGTCCATTCCTAAATAATTTGGGAGTATTCTTTTAGGATAATATTATTTGGTACAAAAACTATTTCGTACGATTTGCACGAACTCACCTCACTCACAATGAAAATAACACAAAGTTGCAATTACAGTGAATAACATCATGAACGTGAACTCCAAGTACAAACGAAAGCAAAACTACTCACATACTTTCTCCTTCTCCTATTCTTCCTATTCTAACGCTGAACTTCAATTTCAATTCTCACGCACCCACCGCCATCGCAATTCTCAGACTCAAATATTAATTCTCCATTTCCAATCCATTTTCTTCTGATTTCGATCTCATGAGTTGCTCATATTGTGAAGCCACCTCACCTACACAACATTGCTCTCTCTCTCTCTCTCTCTCTCTCTACAAATGCAAATGCAAACCCAAATGTTGAGCACACATTTCCACAAGGGTGCCGTCGTGGAGGTCACCAAGGCCAGCACCACTTACTTCTACCCGCCACCTTCCTCCGTCCACCCACCAAGCACAAGAACCTCATCTTCTTCGCGTACCTTAGCCTCTTTGTTCCTCACCCTTCCTTGGACCCTCTAAAACCCATGTGGGAATACATCAATGTTGCTAATGTTAGGCCCAAGCCTCCCCACGAGCTCAATTCTTGGTTGAAGGTCGACGACGGACAACCAACATGAACGATAGTGACGCAACTCTTGAGGTAGGACTCACAATACCTATGAACTCGTGAAGTCGTCCCTGCCGAACTTGCGAGTTCTGTCGTCGTTGATATGCTGCCCCATCGTGCGCCGTCGCAATTCTGTTTCCAAGCTCGCCGCAGCTTCGCATGCACCATTGCTATGACCGTGGTCCTCTCCTCTATTGTCGAAGTCACAATCGTGAGTGATTTACCCAGTGATTGAAGGTCTCAGAAGAAATTTTTCCTTTTCCTTTCACTCTCATTCCATGATTTTAGATGTCAAAGGAGTTGTTTTCATTGGTAACACATGTTTCGTCACAATTTGTGCCATACCTATTTGTATCAAATAGCACTACTCCTTCTTTTTATATCCAAATGTATACTTAAAAGTTAAAACTCACACTTTTTTTATTTCTCAGAATATCCTTCTATCCGATAGGTGAAAGATTAATCTTCCAGGATACGATCGGACTAATCTCACACTTTAATTCCAACTTCTCATCTTCAAAACAATTGTATTCAATTTTTGTGTAGAGAAAAGTATATTGTTTCTTTTTAAAATTTCTTTCTAATTAGGGTCAGTTGCAAAAAAATTTGAGTTACTTCTATTTTCTTAGAGCGGATAATAAAATATATTATTTAATAAAAAAATAAAAAAAGTAAAGTCATATAAGTAAAAAAATAAGTCACTGAGAATGAATTAATGAAGTCATATAAGTAAAAAAATAAGTCACTGAAAATGAATTAATGATGTGGAGTTCATGTAATTTTAGAAGGCTATAAGTTCAAAGATTCATGTCATCATTGTTAAAAAAATAAAAGAAGAATAGGAAAGAAGAAAAAAAAAAATACACTCAGGAACAAATAAATATCATATCTTGTAAGGAAAATCCATTCTAATTTTCAGCTAGATAAATTACACGTAAATAAGGGGAGGAAAGAGGTAAACAAATTTAACTAAAATTAGGTTAATTTGGTAACATGTACTTAAGGACTTCTTCACAAATGCGATAATTAATCCTTATATATTCACTGATTTTGTTTCAATTTCCTTATATAATATTACTATTAATTAATTGTTTAGAATGCTGCATCACTTGGTCCTTGTGATAAATAAGTCTCTCTGTGCTGCTGCTCCAAGAAAACTCCATAACACAACTGAAAATCATCAATATCATTTCCAGCTTCATATTCCATTGCTACGTGCTCCATCTCAACTCCACATGGAGTCCATGCATTCATCTCATCAAATGGTGAGGAAGAGACCAATTCCATATCAATCCAATGATCAGGGCCACTGACGGATGTGTAGCAATCTTGATCATCCACGTGTCCTATTTCATACCTTTGACCCAATAGAGGGTCACTGATCTCTGCCTCCAGAGACTGAATCATACTTACAAGTCTATCATCGCCATTGTAGTACTCATCTTCTGGTGTCTCTTCCATCAGAGACTTGAGAAGCACATTGTTGGCTTCAGAGAACTCAATTCCTAATTCAAAGACACTCTCAGGCACTGAGGAAGCCATTCTTACAATGAAGAAAAAGTGACCCTTAATTTATTTTATTTATTGAGATAGAGAACAAGAGCAATTAAAGCAGTGGTGACTTTGAAAGTTGAAGAAGGAACCTTTATATAGGCAATTACATGGTACAATAACACGAGGGGTTGCTATAGCTAGTTGCTATAAACCAATCAATCATGTGGTTCTAATAAATTTAATAATGAAGATAAGATTCACATAATTGTGATAGAAAAAATTATTATTGCTTTGACTCATTGATATCTATTTGTCAAGCAAGAGAAGGCATACTTCCAGGTGAGCAAAATATGGTAATCCATATGGATAAGAGACAAAACCTTAATTCATCAAGATCAAAGAAAATTATTGAAATCAATTCATTGTAAATTTTATTCCGCAAATATCTATATTTAATTATTTCTAATTTAACTAACTTATTTATTTCTAAATCCAAGCATCATGCTATCTGACCAATGAGTAAACAATAAGTCATTTAAATCAAAACACTTGCATAGGAAATTGTTCAGCCTCTTTAATATGAATTATACATTAAATAAAGGTAGAAATGAAATTTAGCTAAAAATTGGTCAATGTTTATTATATACTAGACAAAAAAAAAGACCTTTTTTTTTTAATCTCTTATACTCTCTCTGGTCCTATATATAAGAGACAAAACCCTAAAACACATAGATCAAGAAAATGCATTGAAATAAGCTATTTGTAATTAATATTCATATAAATTTACAAAATTATCCCTTATAATTAATGAACAAATCTACTTATATGGAAAGTTGATACTGTCTCGTAAATATAAATCCTATTATAAATGAGGGTATAACTGGAAATGAGCATTTAACATTTGTCAAAATACGTGTATGTCTCTTATATTTTAAACCCAAAAAATATAATTATTTGGCCCTTATAATAAGGATGAGAGAAAGCATTAGAGTAGCGCGCTATAATCCACCCACTAATGGTTGCAAAAGTGGGGCATCAGAACCCCCAATAGTTAAGTAACAAATACAGTAATTAATTCGTTTGAATAAAGAAGCCACCCATAATTAATGATTTGTAGCCTAATGTGGTTTCGGAGGGCTATGTTTGGGAGGCTAATTGACTCAACCAACATATCTTTAAAAATTATTTATTAATATAACCTTGTTTTAAAATTATTTATCAAACTAACTCATTTTTTGCCAACCTGAAATTTTTTATTATTTTTTTCTGAAATCAAAGACGTTACTTTGACTAGCGTTTTTGGAAAACGCTACTGTCATCAGATTGTGTCACGTGATAAAATCTGATTCGCTGTAAAAAATTTAAAAATTTTACTTTTGACGCTAGATGTGTCATCCGTCTGAAGTTGAATATCTTAACCCATCTGATGTCTATCAGACGAGTGAAGAAATGTTCACCCATATAATATATTTCTTCACTCGTCTGAAGCTGAAGATCTTCATCACATCAGACGGGTGATAGTCATCAGACGGGTCATACCTTTAGCGTCGGCCTCTAAACGTAAAATTTTTAAATTTTCTTAGCCAGATTGTGCCACGTGACACAATCTGGTAAAAACTCTACTGACAGTAGCGTTTTCAGAAAACTCTAGTCAAAGTAGCGTTTTTCAGTGTTAGAAAAAATAATAAAAAATTCCACGTGACTAAAAGCGGGTTAGGTTGGTAAATAGTTTCAAAACAAAGTTATATTGATAAATAGTTTCTAAAACTGGGTCAGTTTGATCAGTCACCCATGTTTGGGAACCACATTATACCATTAAAAGAACTGCAAAATGATATGCTTATAAGAAATGACAAATTATAATCATTCACCTAAAGATATTGGTTAAAGAGTTAAAGATAGAAATTTTTTATTGAAAGTGATATATTCAATACATTAAACATTCAAAAGTTACATTTTCCAATACAAAATTTCTAACTTTGGATTCTTTAAACAATTTTCTTAGAGCACTTATTAACAAAACTCATAAGAAATATCAATATTGTCAACACGTTCCTGGAGAACAAAATTATCACTCCCTCTGATCCTTATTATAAGAGACAAAATAGTCCTTTTTTTTGGATCCAATATATAAGAAAAAGTGTCCAATTTTTATACTAAATTTCATTTCTATCCTTATCAAAGAAACTCAACAATTCCTCGGGAGTGGTTTAGTTTAGCTCACTAGTAATTATAGGGACCCGTTTTTTAACATAGAGAAACCAAAAGACACATTTTGCACGGCTAATTGATCAAACTAGCCCATTTTTAAAAACTATTTACCAATATAACCTTGTTTTGAAACTATTTACCAAACTAACCCACTTTTCGCCAACGTGGCATTTTTTATTATTTTTTTCTCTGACACCAAAGACGCTACTTTGACTAGCGTTTTTGAAAAACGCTAGTTGCAGTAGCGTCTTCACCATGCAGGGGACAGCCACTGCCCAGGCTGCCACGTGGCGAGCTCTGAGCAAAGGCTCTACTTGCAGTAACGCCTTTATGGCTGATCAGACGGGTGAACGTTTCTTCACTAACAGTCATCAGACGGGTGAACATTTCTTCACCCGTCTGATAGTCATCAGACGGGTTCATTGTTCACCCGTCTGATGACTATCCGTGAAGAACATTTCTTCACTGTGATAGTCATCAGACGGGTGATCAAACGAGTGAAGAAATGATCACCCGTCTAATGACTATCTGGTAAGTTCTTCACTGATAGTCATTAGACGGATGTTCATTTCTTCACCCGTCTGATGACTGTTAGTGAAGAAACGTTCACCCGTCTAATGACCATCAGTGGCAGATGGGTGAACATTTCTTCACTCATCTGATGTTCACCAGTCTGATCAGCCACTAAAGGCGCTACTGCAAGTAGTGCCTTTGCCCAGAGCGCGCCACGTGGCGGCCTGAGCAGTGGCTGTCGAGTGCAGAGGGAAGATGGGGAAGACGCTACTGCAACTAGCATTTTCCAAAAACGCTAGTCAAAATAGCGTCTTTGGTGCCAGAAAAAAAAATAATAAAAAATGTTAGGTTGGCAAAAAGTGGGTTAGTTTGATAAATAATTTCAAAAAAAGGTTATATTGATAAATAGTTTCTAAAAATGGATTAGTTTGGTCAATTAGCCCATTTTGCACAATTGTGACTGACCACCATGGAAAAGAAGCATCATTCAAATGATGATGAGTTGGAGTCTCAAGGGAAAGCAGAGCACGACCAGAAGAAGTTGAAAGTGATGAAGTTGCTTGATCTTAACAAGTTGCCAGAGGATTCAATAGAACCTGTTGTTGAGATTGTTGAAGATTCGGTTGAGATAGTTGAGAATTCCCTTGACAAAGATGAAGAATTTGAGGAAGTGGTTAAACAACCTATCTTTAGAGGCAAGCAAAAATCGGTGCATTCTAATGTCCCTGTTTCGTCATCTTCTGATGGTTAATGATCCATGTACAACTCAGTTGATTCAAATGACAGATCATCTTCATCCTCATCAAAACTTGGAAAACTTTGGTGTGTGTCATCTTGAACATGGAGACATAGGGGTGATTTAAATCAAACTCAAACTCACATGCTCCTTTTGAACCTGCCATTTTCTCATTTTCTGACGGTGGTGCTTCACCAATGTTAGTGAAAGCAACGTTCAAGTCTATGTCAAGTGGCATTTTCCAATCTCAAAGATTATGCCATATTTGAATCCTGTATCTTATATATATACTCATGGATGGGTGACTTTTAAGTTTATTTTGAATGATTTGAAAATAGAGAGCTCCAGTTTTTGTAGAGCGCCAATTTTTGGAGGGGTGGTCATTTGTTTCAGTTCCCTCTCATCCGTTGTTTCAGCTTTTAGCAAAAGAACACGACTAAATATCCGATTGGTCCCTGAAATTATAGGGTCGTATCAACTTAGTCCCTCATATTATCAATATTTCAAAATGATCCTTGGAATTACAAAATGTAACAAATGTATCCCTGACATTATTCACTTAGTTTCAAATATATCCCTGACATTATCAACTTCATGTCATTATAGTCCATGCAAATACCAATGGAGGGACGAATCTGATTAACTTTCTGCAATTACAGGGATCATTTTGAAATATTGATAATGTGGGGGACTAAGTTGATACGACCCTACAATTGCAAGGACCAAATTGAGTATTTACTCAAAGAAAACTCATCCTTTACTCATTGGTCAATAGTATGGTGCTTGGATTTAGGAATAAATAAGTTAGTTGAATTAGTAGTAATTAAATAGGGACATTTATGAAATAAAAATTAAAATGAATTGATTTCAATCACTTTCTCTGATTTTGATGAATTAGGATTTTGTCTCTTATAATAAGGACCACAATAAGAAATTATCATTTCCTTTGAGCGGACATGATGTACCTAAGAGAGACATATATTGGAAACGAGAAAATGGGAAGTGGAGGAGCGAATCCCTCACTCAACAATAACCCCTGATCATGAACATCAGATGATCAGGTATAATTAATATAATGTGAATTAAGACTTAGTAGTAAAATTGAAGAGTTTTTCCAATGTTTATAAATGATGCTTTTATGAACTTAATTAATGATTAAATAATATTTGTTTTTTATCAAGCTATTTCAAGAGGGGTATATTGCCATGAGACTAACTCTCTAGATAGATGACAAAATCTCATCGATGATAGTGATTAAGGTAAAATTCTCTTCAAATTACTAAGTATAATTCTAGGATTTGATATCCTTGTTATTATAAGCAAGGATCCTAAGGTCGTAATCCGTACTTCAACATTCACAAATCAGTATTGGGTAATAATGATTAAGGGGCTACTAACATATTCCCACTTATCTTTTAGAATGAGTATATATATTAACAAATTAACTACACCAACTCCTTTGAATTACATATCCACAATCTTTCTATTCAAAACAACTTCAACTTCGGCTATGTCACTAAAATGTTGCTACAATTAATGAAGAAAGAGAATAGTGAAATCTTATCTTAGAGCAATTCCAACGAGACTTGCTTAACAAGTTCCTAAAATTATGGACAAATTCTTATTGGATTGCATTATTAAAGCAAGCTGAAGTGGATGTCATATGTAAGGATAGTTGCTTATATGAGCTAGGGGTCTTCACATCCAAACCAATCCAATTAAAAACAGAAAATCGATCCAAAAAAACCTAAAACCAAACATCGATTTTTATTGGATTTTTTTGGACCATGTTTTGTGAAAACTGATCGGTTTGGTTCGATTTTTAGTTTCTTTTTTTGAAACCGGTCCGAATCAAAACTGCACATATAAAACTTAATACTTATTTGACATCGTATTAAAATATTATTTGTTAGCTTTTGTTTTACTAATAACACTTATAAGTTTGATGCAATATAATTTTCTAATATTTTTAATGTTCCATAAGTAAAATTTATACTTGTTAGTTAATAATGTTTTAATTTTTAATATGTTAAACGTTATATCCATTGATGTTATTTGGACTTATTTTTTAGTTTGTATTGGTGAAACCTGAATCATCTAATTTAATCCAAACCACTTTTAATCTGATTGGATTGGTTCAGATATTATATAGGAATCAATCCAATCCAAATCAAACCGCAACTTGCATTTATATTTGGATCGAATGACTTTTTGGCTCAAAACCAATCCACAAACATCCCTAATAGAAGCAACATGTTCTTATAAGAACCATCAATAAAAGAGAGAGAAAAATACAAATTTTAAGTAGAAACAAAAATAAATGTAAATAAAGATGTTGGATAACTTTATGGGACCCATTTGATGAATATTTAAGAGTTGTACTATTGAAGTGTAGAGTTGCTTAAAGTAATATAAAGTAAAAAGTTGTAATGTGGCATGATAGGACCCATAAAAGAAGAGTTAAGCAACTCTAAGATTCTTTTAATAAGAAGGAAAATACCTAATTTAATGAAGAAAGATAATATAAAATTATTGATTATACTTTATTTTAAATACAAAATAAACACATTTATCATTTCAATAAATTTGTTTTTTTTACTGGATCATTTCAATAAAATTACTCTTTTTTTTTTTGACAAGATTTCAATAAAATTACTAATATATGAAATTAATAATTATTGAAAAACATTCATATATAGATGAATTATTATGTGATTTTCTTTTATGTAAATTCATTATTAATGAATTGATCATTAAATTGAGTTCATTAATATTTATTATCAAATTATTAAATCCATTGTGTAAATATTATGGAATAATAAATTTGTTAATAGAATATTTATTAAATAATGATCTTAATACGTGAATGAATTAATAATTTAATATTTGATATTTTTACGTGAATGAATTATTAATTTAGGTGAATGATAAATTTGAATGAACTTAAATTCACCTGAATTATAAAATTGTTCATTACGTGAATTATTAATTTTACGTGAATGAACTTAATATGAATTATAAACTTAATAAATTTATGTGAATGAATTATTAATTTATATTTTAGTAATTTTTTTTTGTAACATTTATTTTAGTAATTTTATTAAAATGATAAATATGTTTTATTTTTATTCAAAAAAAAGTTTAATTAATATTTTTTTTCTCTTTCTTCATTTAATAGGGTATAACTCTCCTCGTTATTATAAGATTTTATAATACTCCTTTTGTTCTACTCGTTTTATAACTCAAAATCTTGCTTTTTAATGGATTTGGATTTTCTCTTATTCTTTTTTTAATTTTCCTCTTATATTATGAGAGAAAAAAAAAAATAACAAAAACTTTTGCTTTCGTTTATAATATCACTTTTGTTTCTTTCTTTTACCTAACATAAGAGAAAATACAGAGAAAAAACAAGAGAGGATAAAAATTCCATATTAATATCACCTCAAATGGTCTAGAATCATGCTAGCAAAATAATTGGTGTGGTGACCAAATCTCTTTCGAAAGCATCGTTGAAGATGCATCACATGTACAGAACCACCAGCTGGCACACAAGACACATATGTGTTAATAGTTGTATTATTTGAAACTTCAAGTAATGGTCTAGAATCATGTTAGCAAAACAGTTACGGTATTTGAACATTAAGTTTTGGATATCGTATATGATATCGTATATGTTTATTTTTATCTCTCACTTATTTTTTATCTTTTTTGTATACACGTAATTTAAAAATACATCAAAAATACCAAAAGGCAACATTTTTTATACCATTTTATTATCCAAAAAAACATTTCTCCTGTGTTAAGTATATACTTAGAGGAGTAAGCACACGAGTCACCCACATTGATGGGCTTTGCCTTGTAGTGTCCGTGTTTGTTTGGTATGAAACCAAACCATACAAGATTAGACCCATCCCAATCCAGGACGCATCGTCAATCTCAACTACTGATGACGCTCAATCCAACCTTATTTGTTTGGCCACTGTAATCACTGTAAGCAGTCTTTCAAGGTGCCGCTATTTTATGACCCTTCATAGTGACTGTATGACAACTTCCGCATTCCATGAATTTCTTTCCTCGGGTGAAGATTGACTTGATAAATATTTAACCTGTAAGTTGACTTCGACTTCAGCTTCTATCCTTGATGGTTAAATATTAATATGAGCTTCTGCCTTGGGCAATGAACATTGATTCTTTGATTTTTGCTTCTGTAAAATGGTTAAATCTTGGATATGGCTTCAGCTCGAGTGATTAAGATTTGCCTTAATCTAACATTAATTGATATTTGAAGGCCTGTTTATAGATGCAAAATTAGAGTGACTTTGATCCAAATGTTAATTCCGACAAGTTGACTCGTTTTAGATATAAATTTAGTTTTATTCCAATGTTCGTACCGGTACGACTCATTTGCTATGGACGAGAGTGGTGGAGATATCAGAAATAGCGCTATGAACCTCGACCTTACCAGAATTTCATATTTCCAGAGTTTGATTCATTACTCTATTGCATTGTATTTTCTTTTTGCTTAGATGTATTGTACTTTTCATCTTAAGCCAATGATGCAATGTACGCACCCTCAAGCTTACGAGGGGCAATTAGAAATAGTTGTGCAAGAGGGAGGTTAGTTTAGGCGGTTAGTGATTAGTTATAAGTTAATTACTCTCATATTTTTTTGGTTGGAACCCATCATAATTAGGGCAATTACTTTATCATATCGTATATAAGTCACATAGTCAAGTTGATATAATCACTTTTTCTCATTCATTAAATTTCATTTTCTAGCTTTTTATCAACTCTTCCATTTTCTCTCTTCATTGCCATGTGTTTCAAAGCTCAAATCCATCATAAAAATTCCTAATCCTTGATACCTTTTTCCATTTCCTCCTGCATTCACAACCCTGATTCTTCTTCTAAAAAAACTCCATATTTTCAAGCAAATCAAACAAACGATACCATCAACCACCATTAGATCTGGCAGCACCTGCGCATTGAGAGCTGTACCCATAACATCCGGTCACCATCCGCACAAGCAGCCTTGTTACCAACCACCAAGTAAGCCACCATCTCCCCTTAAGCCACATCTCATGAACAACCACCACGAGACCAAACAATAAGTGTGAACCCTCCATTTTGACCAGACTTTACTTTATCTTATTTATTGTTTTACTTAATTTTATTTTGCTTCATTTTATCTTATCTAATTAAAAATAAAAGAAAGAAGAAGAAGGAAAAGATGTGCACAGAACTCTTATACATATAAAAAACCCACATGGAATAATTTTTCATTTTGGTAAAAGTCTCACATCCAAGAGAGCAGCTCATTCCCCCTTCCCACCTCCTATGTAAAAAGTTGATCCTCAAGTGTTTGAGGCCGTCGACATCCAAAAAATCTCATTATGGGGCTTAATACTATGTATAAAATCTGAGATTTTTAGTCAATTTTTTCCATACTCAAAACTAAAACTAATTATAAAGTTTGACGATTTTAGTAAAAAGTTTTCTTTAGGCTTGGTCGGACTTCATGTTTTTGCACATCTTAGAAGGAGATCTCGAAACGGGGAGTACGCGGGCTAAGCATGTGGTTCTCGGTCGCCTTAGTAGCATAGTGTTTTTGCGCATCTAAGAGGTTAGTTACTTATTTATTTTGTTATTATTTTAGCGTATTAGTTTTTTAAGGGTTAAGATATATATTTATGCTTTAAATTAGTTATTTAGAGTCTTTTCTGGCTGTTGATAATGTATAGTGAATAAAATAAAATAAATAAAAAATAAAAAAACCAAATAAAAATCATTTTGAATGCATTGTGTAATATACATGGATTCAAAACATCCAAGATAAAGTCGTTGAAGCTAGAATACCCTTGAGAAAGGATATTACATATTGTTTGTGTTAATTACATAATTGTCAAATATAGTTATTTTTTAAAAAAGTATCCATTACAAGGAGCCTTTTTATCAACGTTTGAAATAAATTCAATTATTATGTAAAGTCATTGAACAATAAGAAACCTTTTTACCTTGTAGTAATATAAAATTCAAAATTTTATATATAAAAGATAATATGTGAGGATAAAAACTTGAAAAGTTATAATAATACATTTTTTTACCTCAACCTAATGAATTTTTTTAAAAAATTCGAACCAAATCAAACCTATTAAAAAGGATCAGTTCGAGTTTTATTTTATCCTAAACCCGAACCAAACCAACCTGTAAATTCATCATTTCTTCTTGCCACCGGCAACTTTGACCTAGCAACGAGTGCAAAATATCTCCTCCTCAAAGGGGTCAATAGGGGAGGATGTGGAGACGTAGGTGCAAGAGCCACCCTCAGACACAGGCTGAGAATACGTACTTGGCAAAGAACTGTTCCTTTTATTCATAAAGACAAACTTTATGTCATAAATATAGTAAAACAGCATTAAAACGAAAAATAGACAGAAAAAATTCATAACAAGTTACTCACCACAGTCCGCCTAGACCTATCATCGATGAACTCACAGAAATCCTTCCGTACGTGGGTATGTTGAAAGATCTCATTCACATGTACGATCCGACCAAGCTCCTGTGCCTGCAAACAAAAGCACAAATAATAAAGAAACATTAAAGTATAAAAATATTAAGTTTAAAACAAATACCAATTAAAGGAATACAATTGTTATTGTACGTACCATCCGAAGGACGTGCTCATAATAGGTGATGGATTCATCGTGTGCAGGCTCCTGCCCCTTTTCAGACACCCGATTTCTCTTAGCCGGTTCACACTTATGATGATAGGCCAGTGTATTCTATTGTTGGGTCAGGCGCTCCCAGACATCATCCCCAATCCATCTCGAAAGCGGACAGGCATCTGTTTTACCCTCAATTGTTCTTTAATTAATAAAATTCGCTCAGAAAATAACACAAAAATGCCGAAGTAACATATTTGGGCTTTCATCAAACAAGTAATATGCAGTAAGCAAATACGCATTATATTACCAAAATCATTAGTATCTCCACATTACAGAGTGCTAAAGAATAATCAAATCATGTTAACAACATCACTACTCTTTCCATTAACTAAAACACAAACATGAAAACAACTCATAGATTAAATACAAAAGAAATAGAGTCGATACTAGCGTCATGCGCTTCTGTCCTTCTAACCTTGCTTCAAATCAAGAGGAAAATAAAAAACTTAAACAGGCCAGCAATCCCAAGCAAAGAAGAATGATAAAAAACAATATAAAAAATTTCATAAACCGAAATAAAATAGAAATAAAAAAATCAAGAGAGAAGAAAAAAACAAACAAGAAACAAGAAAGAAAATAAGTAAAGCTATACCTCAGAGGATGTGGTAGCCGGAGGGAGTGGTGGTAGTGGCATGAATAGAGAGGCAAGAGAAGGGAGAGACGCACCACGAAGGGATTTAATGATTTTTGGTGGTGGCTTCGCGATGGTGTTGTCTGATGAGGAAGGAGAATGGAGGAAGGGTGTCCGGTGGTGGCCTCGCGGTGTTTGGTGTCATAGAGGAAGGGTGTCTGATGGTGGTCGTGCGAAGTCTCTATTTTTTGTGTGTTTGTTCTGCAGGGAGAAGGGAGAAAACAAAGGAAGAATTAGGTAGGGTTCTGCAAGGATAGAGGGAAAGGGAAAAAAGGGAAAGTGAAGGGGGAAAGCTGACTCAGGGCATTAACAATAAGGTTACCGATGGCCTTACAGATGACTTGATCGTCGAAAACATTTTACCCTTAGATTTACTGACGGAAATGGCATCGGTAATTTAAAAATTACATTACCCACGACCTATCCGTCAGTAAATGTCACCAAAGTACTGACAGAGAGGCCGTCGGTAAGTTTAGGGCGAGGACGATATTATCGATGAACAAGTTGTTCGTAAATTCTCGCGCCTTCTTTTGCGCAAAAGCGCACTAACCATACCGACGAATTTATCGACGACTAAGAAACATGTAAGAAGACCTTGTAAGGACCTTAATTAGTTCAATAAACCTTAGATAGGATTCGTGTGATAAGGGAAAAGATGCGCACTGCACAAAGTAGACAGAAGAGTTATGTCGACAAGAGGAGAAAGTCTTTGGAATTTCAGGAAGATGAACATGTATTCTGGAGAGTCACTGCTAAAACTGGGGTCGGAAGGCAATGAAAGTCAGAAAACTAAATCCTCTTTTCATGGATCCTTTTCAAATTTTAAAAATAGTTGGTCTTGTTAATTACCAATTGGCTCGTCCATTACAATTGTCTAAGCTTCATGACGTCTTCCATGTTTCTAAACTTTGGAAGTAGGTGCCAAATGTTTCGCATGTGATAGCTCTTGAGTCAGTACAGTTAAAAGATAACTTAATCTTAAAACCCATGCCTATTCAAATCATTAACAAGAACACTAAAACTCTAAGAAACAAGACGGTCTACTGGTGAAGACGGTTTGGGATGGGTTAATCCCAAAAGAGGCTACTTGGGTGATTGACGAGGATTATGAAACAATATTCAGATCTCACTAGTACATGTACTTTGAAAATTTTGGTGCTTTCTACATGTGTTATTTGCTTGTTTGATTAAATAAGTATCGTATAAAAATTTCGGGGATGAAATTACTTGAAGGAGGGGAGAAAATGTAACATCCTAAAAAATGAAGACATGCATAATTATTAAATACTAATTTATTAAGAGGTGTAAGGTAGATGTTTGAGAGTTAAAATCTCTAAATAGACCTTAGAAACATTTTTAGTGATCAAATTCAGTCTGTTTCCAGATGTACGATCGCACATAGAAGGTGCAAGATCGTGCATAGTGTCCAGCCTATGTATTTTATGCACAACCAAAGCACGATGTCGCGTCGTTTTTAGATACGGTCCGTGCATAAATATGCACGACCGTGCATAGGGAAGCACGACTCGTGCATGTTTTGCATGATCTTGCGTCGTTTTCGTACGAATTCGAAGTTTACGAACGAGTTATGCCCGACCCGTACATAATTATGCATGGTCTTACATAGTTATGCATGGCCATGCATATCACAAATTATGTGACCTTCGCGTTTTTCTGAGTGGAAACATGGGGAAGACTCTATAAATAGAGGTTTGTCTCAATAAGGTGTGTTTTTGGAACTCTAACTTCACCTAAACACTCATAGAAACTGCTGAGGAGAATTCTAAGGTTTGGGAGGAAGAAATTCGTGGAAAAATAAGGCTAAGTAGAAAAGGAAAAGTAGGAGTTATAGGTGGTGCTAGGATTCACTTTAGAATGCTTGGAGCTTTTGGAAGTCTTTAAGAGATGAGTAAAACACATTTTTCTCACCTTTCCATGATACAAATTATTTAGGGGTTTGGGTTTAAAATTAAAAATGAGATTTTGGATGGTTCATTGGAAAAATTGGGATTTTTCTAACATAGAGTTCAAGAATGCATAATCATGATTTGAAATTTGGCGGGTAGTTTAAATTGAGGTGTTAATAGTTGTTTATGATGAATGATTTAAATGTTTATGCTTCTTGAGGCATTTTGTGAATTGTTTGTGAACCCTATTTGTGATTTGTGATGCTTATGTGATGTTATGAAATGTGTTTAACCATTGTTATTGATGCATGAGGCATTATTTTATGCTTGGGGGTCGTTTGGAATGACATATGGTAATATGCATATGTTGGACATTTCCTTTGGAAAGACAAGATTGTTGAGATACCTCCTCTTAGAGAGGAAAAGATAAATACCTCCTTTTCGAAAGGGGATGATAGATACCTCCTTCTAGGAAGGGGATGCCTATTGATGGATACTTCCTCTTGGAGAAGGGAAGGCAGTGAGAGTTCATTGAATGGATATGAGCTAATAGACCTTAAAAAGAGTGATTCTGTGAATCACAATATTGCATTCAATGGTGATTTGAATTAATTTTCGGAATAGACATGTGTTAATGTTCCTTAATTTGGTGGATTGAGATGTTTTGTCATGTTTATAACATTATTTGCTATGTGCTAGAGTGGTTTTGGATATTTATTAAATAAATACTATTTTTGCACTATTTAAAGTATTTTGAAAAATAGTGGGTATCGTCAATCATGATTGTTTTTTTGGTTACCGCTCCAGCAGCGAACAACATCTTTGCAAACTTTTTTAAAATGTGTTTTCTTCATTGGGATTTCCAATCTCATTAGTGTTGTTGTTTTCAGAGCCCGAAGATGACATTGTCAAAAACGTGGAGACTTGAGGAGTTCTTAGAGTTCTTAATTATTTTATTATTCTAGCATTTGTTAGTAATTTTTAGAATGAGTGGATCTTTATGTTATCGACGACGTGTATGATGGTTTACCTTTGATTTAATTTATTTTTGGGATATTTGGTTTAATAGACGCCTAATTTTGAGGCAAGGATTTTAATAAGCTAGGTATGAATTTTCTTAATATTTATAACATGGTTTTTATTCATATATATATCTATATATATACATACAACTTTATTAAGTATTTATTTTAATGCTTAAATGGGTAATTATAATAAGATTAACATTCATCTAGTATAATAATGTGAGACGTTATATGAACCGTAAGAGTTTATCGTACAACAATGTTGTCTTGAATCTTGTGTAAGAATGAATTTGTTTTAAAATAAAACCTCTTTTTCCTTTGAATAAATAGGCTATTAAATTTACCTTTTTGTATCATCTCATCATATTACCATCATATCAAATCTATATCAATATCATATTGTGTTGAGTCTTTATTATATTTGTTCCTTCTTCCTTACCTAAACCATCCAATTCAACAAGTTTGATTTATCCAAATTGTTGAGCTGCAAACAAAGTCCCACATTGCCTAAACAAGGGGAGGAACCTAAGTTTATAAGCACGGAAAATGTCCTCATTGTTATGAGGCTTTTTGGGTAATATCCAAAAGCAAATCCATGAGGGTATAAGCCCAAAGTGGACAATATCATACCAATTTGGAGACAAGTGGGTTCACTCGGTACCCTACAAGTGGTATCAGAGCCGATGGTGTTGGCTTGGGTAAGTATTGGAATAGCTTCTGGGGATCTGAGTCAAAAGATCCTTGTATCAAAAGTTTTCCTGGTGTTCAGGTGATCAGGCGACATGTCCCGTTAGTCAGCAGTATAAGTATAAACAAACTAAATACTCGGAGGCTTCCACTGGAGGGGAGGATGAACCATGATCCTTTGTTTGAAGGGAGGATTGTTGAGGTGCAAACAAAGTCCTACATTGCCTAAACAAGGGGAGGAACATGAGTTTATAAGCACGGAAAATATCCCCATTGATATAAATCCTTTTGTGTAATGTCCAAAAGCAAATCCATGAGAATATAAGCTCAAAGTGGACAATATCATACTAATGTGGAGACATGTTAAATCCCTCGATACCCTATGCAAATAAATAATTCTTGTTACAATATTGATTTGAGCCTGGATCTCACTTGTACTCACGTAGTGTTGGATCTCATCTCAGATATTGGTTGACAATGGAATTCTCATGGTGTGGTTGCTCCAACAATAAAGTGGTGGAGGTATACCTACTCTTACGTCCAAATCATGTTATGCACTAAGAGGGTAGAAATGATTATGGAAAAAGATGATTTACTTGTGAGGTGTGGTATGGTATGTATGCTTGGTTGTCGGTGCAATACTAGATGATTTATTGCGGGCTGTTTCCGGCCTTCATTGATGCCACGTGAGACCCGCAATGATTGCGATCTCTAGTAGAGATATAAACGGATTCAATCCGAGCCATGACGGCGGTGGATCTAAATGGAGGATGATTTAGATCTATTTATCAGATCAGATTGAATTTTAAATGTTGAATCCGAAGATAATTATTTCAGGATTCAACGAATTTGAATCTGTCCATTTCTAACCGATCCGATGACTTAAAAATAATATATTATTATTAATTTTATTATAGTAATATTATTTTTATTTAAAAAATTGATATATTATTCTTAAAGTCTACAAAAACTAAATTACATGGTAATAGATGAAGAACAATTCTGACTAACTAGTTGATTGATACATAGCTTTTTTGTGTTAATTTTTCTGTAACTATATTAATTTTCTATATTTTTTTCTGATATATTTTATTTTTTTTACTATTTTTTTAAAACTAATATTAAATGAAAAACAGGATAATCGATGATTCGATTCAAATCAATCAAACTTTAATTGGATTGGTTTAATTCGGAATCATACAAATTTTTTGCAAAATCCAATTCAATAAAATCTGATCAATTTCAATTGGACCGGATTCTAAATTACCCTTGATTGAAACCGATTCAATTACACCAAGGGGAATAGTCTCTGTCTTTAATGCGTAATCTGTTGAAGATTCCTCAAGGTGCTTCAGTGGATTGGGCCGTTGGTTGGGCTCTAGGCTGAGTTTCTAATCCAGAAAAAATCAAGGTACAAGTTTTGAAAAAACATGTTGAACAATCAAATTTCAAATATTAGGCTTTGTGAATGACTTTATTTTACGTTGTCAAAATTTGATAAATTCATTTCCAAAGCACAGAAGATTGCCTTTTTTTAAGATGCGGTGGGAAGCTTGTACCTTGATGTTTGCCTACTGCATATGGAGAAATGTACCGTAGGCTCATCATTCCTTGAAAAAACAACTCCTTTATATTTGAGTTTATCACAAAGTGTCATCCTATTCCCATGTCCATATTGCTATTGTGTCTAAAACATCAACACAAATTTGTATTCTAATGGCATTAATTAAAAAATTAAAAGATAGAAATTTTTTATTAAAACCTACAACTTTTAAATTTTTTTTTTATATGAACAACTTTTAATCTCATAGATTAAATACATTATTTTTTAATATTTTTTTTTTCTATTTTTAGTTTCTTAACTATTATCCAAAAAATACTAGGTTTTTAACCGATTACCTCCAATTTCCAAATCTTGTAACTGAAATCATAATCTTGGTTTGACATATAAATACTTGAATCTGCACCCTTCTCTTATAGAAAAGAAATGATACTGGCTACTTTAGGTTTTTCAGGGTATCTTCCGCGCTCAACTGCAGAGACTAATCGCATGAGATACTGGATGACATTGAAGGGTTAACCTCTCACAATCAGGTTTTTTCCGTACACAAGAGGCAGGGATCAAACCGCTGCCCATTTGCTTAAGGGATCCAAATCCGTTATCACTCGAACCAACTACATGTTGATAGAAAAATGATACTATCTATTTAAACTCTTAATGATTTATGATAAATTAATGAAAAATGATAAAATACAATTTCCAATAGTTAAAGTTTTAAACACTACGAAATTGGAATTTTAATTTTTAGTTTTATTTTTAATTTCAATTCTATCAGAATTAGAATTAATTCAGAATCATAAATATTATGTTTTGGTTTTGTAAAAAATTATGGCATAGAATTATAGTTTTAAATTCAATTTTAATTATATTGT
The DNA here is from genome assembly GCA_039655645.1 of Ammopiptanthus mongolicus. Lineage (NCBI taxonomy): Eukaryota > Viridiplantae > Streptophyta > Magnoliopsida > Fabales > Fabaceae > Ammopiptanthus > Ammopiptanthus mongolicus. The sequence continues at coordinate 13,709,939 of CM077351.1, read as the reverse complement.
TTGAATGTAACATCTAAAATTTAAAAATAAAATTAATTATAAAATTTTACCTTAAAAATTTATTTAATAATATTTTTTATATATTATAATATTGATGAACTTAACAAATAGGCATCACAAATTGTTTAATAATTTTTCTCCGACTAAATAATTTTTTCAATTATTATATATCTTTTGTTAGTAATTTAATACATTAAAAACGGTTGTTTTTAAATAAATTATTTTAAAACATTCAAAATTTCATTACAGTTGGATTATAAACAAAATCATTATTATACGCTTAATCCAACATGACACCCTTGTTCTAAGTTCCTTATTACTGGTTTGGCAGGGTCAATAGCAAAACATGCTAACCAGAAACTTACACCAACGAGTCACTAAACTGAACCTCTCACATTCCAAGCTTTGTCATAACCAATCTCTCTCACATAATCATATCTCTAAACCCTTTGTTCATGACCCTTCAAAAAGTGGTAGAGGCACCAATTTTTTGATGCACTGCAATACTCAGATAACCAAAAATGGACGTAACGGCAATGTCAAAGAAGCAGAAGCGGTATTCAGAAGGATGCCCATAAAGAATACTATTTCTTGGACCGCCATGCTCACTGCTTATGCCCAAAATGGTCAAATTGTAAATGCCCGCAAAATGTTCGATGAAATGCCTGAACGAACCACTGCATCATATAATGCTATGATATCTGCTTATATACGCAATGGTTGCAATGTAGAAGAAGCTTATAAGCTGTTTTCTGTTTTGAGTGAACGCAACTTAGTGTCTTATGCTGCCATGATTAACGGTTTTGTTAAGGCTGGAATGTTCTATGAGGCTGAAAAGTTGTACCGTGAGGCGCCTGTTGTGTTTCGGGATCCAGCTTGTTCAAATGCATTGATAAATGGGTATGTGAAGATGGGTAAAATAAATGAGGCATTGCGGGTTTTTGAAAACATGACTGAGAGCGACGTGGTTTCATGGAGTGCTATGATTGATGGTTTGTGCAGGGATGGAAGGATTGCTGGTGCTAGGAACTTATTTGACAGGATGCCTGAGAGAAATGTGGTTTCTTGGAGTGCAATGATAAATGGGTATATGGAGAAAGGTTTCTTTCAAGAGGGGTTTGATTTGTTTTTGAATATGAGGAGGGAAGGTTTGGTTGGAGTTAATTCCACTACCATGACTATGATGTTAAAAGCTTGTGGAAGTTGTTGTAGGATGGGAGAGGGCTTGCAGATACACGGGTTGGTTTCACACATGGGTTTTGAATTTGATAATGTTTTGAGTAATTCTATTATTACTATGTATTGCATATTCGGTTGTATGGACATGGCAAAGAGAATATTTTGTACCATGAGCAATAAAGACATAGTTACTTGGAATTCTTTAATTTCTGGGTATATTCATAACAATGAAGTAGAAGCAGCTTACAGGCTTTTTGAGAGAATGCCAGTGAAAGACTTGATTTCTTGGACAGCCATGATCACTGGATTCACTAAGAGTGGAAGAGTTGGGAAGGCTGTTGAGCTATTTGACTTGTTGCCAGAGAAAGATGACTTTGTTTGGACGGCGATTATAACTGGGTTTGTGAATAATAACGAGTATGGGGAAGCTTTGCATTGGTATGCTCAAATGAATAGGGAAGGATGTAGGCCTAATCCTTTAACTATTAGCAGTGTTCTAGCTGCTTCAGCTGCTTTAGTTGCTCTGAATCAAGGGCTTCAGATTCATAGTCGTGTTCTTAAGATGAACCTAGAGTATGATCTGTCTATACAAAATTCTCTTATATCATTTTACTCTAAGTGTGGAAATGTAAATGGTGCCTATAGGATCTTCATAGATGTCATTGAACCAAATGTTATCTCTTATAATTCAATCATCAATGGGTTTGCACAAAATGGCTTTGGTGAAGAGGCTCTCCGTATCTATAAAAAAATGCAGAGTGAAGGCCATGAACCCAATCATGTTACTTTCCTTGCTGTTCTTTGGGCCTGTGCTCATGGAGGATTGATTGAAGAGGGATGGAATTTATTTAACACGATGAAATCTCAAAATGGAATTGAGCCAGAAGCTGATCATTATGCATGCATGGTTGATCTACTTGGCCGTGCTGGTTTGCTAGATGAAGCTATTGACTTAATCCGTTCAATGCCATTAAAGCCCCATTCTGGGGTTTGGGGGGCTATTTTGGGTGCAAGCAAGACCCACCTACGTCTTGACCTTGCCAAGCTTGCAGCTCAACATATTACTGAGCTGGAGCCTACAAATGCAACTCCTTATGTGGTATTATCCAACTTATATTCTGCTGCTGGGAAAAAGATTGAGGGTGACTTAGTAATAAAGACCAAGAATTTAAAAGGAGTAAAAAAAAATCCAGGTTGTAGTTGGATTACATGAAAGATGAGGTTCATCTATTTCTTGCTGGGGATCAATCACATAGGGATATTGAAGACATGGAAGCCATAATATTGACTATGGATAAGGAGATGCAGTGGTTGTATTATTTTGGGTACTGACTGGTAAACTCTTGTTTTCCTTCTCTTTCTTCCTCTCTTACAAACATAACTTCTCTGTTGCTGAAGTGTCATCATTTACTAAGCAAGCAGGCTTCTTCTCCTATGAGAGATGCTTAGATTCACATGATCTTGCCATTCTCTTGCACCACTTGACGTGTGCTGTGTCAGAGACTCAGATATGTGAACTATTCTTGTGTCTAACTTTAACTACTGTATTTAATTTTTGAGTACTAAGCAAAGTTAGTGCTATGTATAGTCTTGGAGGGATTTCAAAAATTAAATTTGAATGCAATAGTTAAAGCTTGAGACAATAAAGGCACTTTCTGGTTACCTGTGATCATTCTACTAGTGCATGGGTGCAAACTGCAATCAAGACCTATTGAATTACTCTAGTTTCCTGATTTTAAAATGTTATTTGTGATAGATTGTTCTGCGATGGAGACTTTCCCATATGGAATCTTGAGCGAACCAGAGCTCAGCGTGTAAAGCCTCAAAAAGATGAAGGGCATTGAGATACTGACGTTAATTATACTATAAGAAATTTTTCTAGTTAAAAGGTACTGTATACAGTCATACAAGTTTTACTATCTCCAGCCATAATTCAACATCTATGGTTTACATTCTTACATCTTTATTGCTTTTGCAGTTGATGAATGTCCAGAATTATGAAGAAGATTGAGTTTGTCCTCAAAATCTGATTGAAGGCTCAAATAGGCAATTCTTCGCTACCACCTGGTAAGTCTGAGTTAGGTCATTGGGCTTTCCATTTCTTCTATATATTTCATACGAGACATTGTTTTTATATTGTTGTGGTATTATTTTTTCCCTTACTTATTTCTTTTTTTTTTTTTTTTTTTTAATATTTAAAGGTTATGATTATGAAATAGTCTAATGACTTTTTATGAAGAAAAACCAAACCAAAACGCATTTCTGTATCTTGCTAATGAATTTGGCAACCTGTTTTTCACTTTATTCAGAAAACAAATATCCTAAATTCATCCTTTGCCCCTCTCACACAGTATGAGGTTCTTGTATATAGCTGCCGGATGCCTGAATCAGCATTTACATCTCATTACCATTTTGACTATGCAAATTATTGCTAAAAAATTTGTAGGTTAATTCATTCCTGGGATTGATTTGGAGGAATTTACAACCAGGCTATTTCTGAAGTATGTTTACCGGTACAAAGGATATTGTTTCACAGCTTGACTTTGGTCTTGCATCTTGCTATTTATCTCTTAATATCGTACTCAAATAAATGGCTACAAAATGTTGGAAAAAAACACAGGTTACTGCATAATGGTGAAGTGGGAAATTTTCAAATTGGAGAGTTTAGAGGAAGTGTAATATATAAGCTTGGCATGTTGGATCAAAGCGGTTCGAATCCAAGTATGAGTCTACACTTCAATCATGCTAAACACTCCTCCATGCCCACATGCCACCATAAAATGGAGTTGAGTTGAGTTCATGGTGCTATATTGACTGGTTGTAGCAAAGCATGCCACTTTAAGCAAAGAATGCATAATCCCAACAACAATCAAGGAATGATCAATTCCAAAAACCATTAAGAACAAAGAGTATAAGCTCAAAATAGAATAAAGATTGATCAAATGCATAATCCCAACAACAATCAAGGAGTGATCAATTCCAAGAAGCATCAAGAACAAAGAGTGATCAATTCCAATAATAGCCTTATTTGATCTTTCAGTTCGAGTCATCTGGCCTTTTTCTTTAGCCCTTAAGTCATCTTCCCAATCATTTGGGCGTTTGTCCGTTCTAATCGTCTGAATCCTTTGCCTTGCTTCAGATAATTTCTTCTATTTCTAGGTTGAATCCTTGATAGCTAACTTATATCCTTTCTACACACTTAGTGAAATCATTAGCAACACTCACATGGATTCATAACTGAATAACTTATGTATATCACATTTAGCACTTAAATGATTTTCATTTATTATCAGGGAATTTAACAATGAAGCATATGATATTTAGATTTAACAACTCTTGCACTTGAAGGATTTTATGCCTAAGGATTTTAAACTCAAGAATATTCAAACTATTCTCACAGGCAAATACTTAGAGCATTTTATATTTTTATATTCTCTCCCCTCTCCCTGAGTTTTTGAGCCTAACATCTATTCTTAAGATTTGCACAGATTTAGACAAAATTATGGCTCACATGTTTTTCTCATTCTTGTTGATTTCTGTCTTAACTCATGGTGATGTTTGTTTAACCGTCAATAGCTTACCACTGGGATTCATCTTTGAGATTTATCCTTGCACAGGTTAAACATTGATAAAAGACTTGTTGAAAATTTAGTATTATTATCAAAGCTTGTCTCAGATTTGAAAGATAATTCTTTTAAAGATACTTGATTTAGTCATCATCAAAACATATATTATTTGGGTCAACCATATTTCTACTTTCTCCTCCGTTTTTATGATGACAAATCACCAAAGAAAATCTAACTAAAGAAAATTTAGTTAATTGTTTTCCTTCACTCATCTTCATCAATACTTGGAGTGCAAAACAGATTATATGCAAAGGAATAATAGAACGATAGATAACACATAATATTAACAAACAAAGCATTGTAGTCATTCATATGAAATCATTACAAAAGATTGTACAATACGTTGATATTCAGATTCTATTGTTCTATTATTATTTGCTTTTTCTTCCCCCTTTGTGAGAAAACTTAGAGAGCTTGATTATATCCACTTCAAAGCTTCTCTCAAAGTTTTATCTCTGTAAATTCTCTTTTCCCTCTTTAGATGGGAGCTTAGAGAGAGAGATTATGGAGAAATTTTCAGATTTGATTTTCTTTCATTCTCCCCCGATTTGCCATCAGCAAGAAGGAGGGGAAAGGAGGGAGAGAGAGGAGAGATGACGAGCAATGTTTGGGACCAGACTAGTTCAATTCCATATCTTCCGGTCTTCTGTCATGACTGCTGCCCAAGCGAACCGCCCAGGTAAGGATGGAGCACAAACCCATGTTCTAGGTTGTATTGTGGCTCACATCCCACCTTTTGGGTTTTATTGTGGCTCACAAGAATGTTTTCCCATGAGCCAGATTTCTTCCATCTTTCCGCGATAATCAAGGACATTGCGATTATTGCTCCTTACAAAGTGATTTGAAAAGAGATTTTGAGACAGGGATTGAGAATATGTTTTAGAATGTGAGTGTTAAGAACACAAGGGTGAGTTATTTACAAGAGAGGTTAGTCCTTTAACTTACCCTAACATTTAATAGAGTTAAGTTAGGAGGTAAAAATGCATTTGAGAAACTGGTGCATTGAATGTTCTGTTTTTGGTGTAGTGATTTATTATTCTTCACTGTCCATGTTTGAGTGTTTTAGTTGACATGTTTTGTTTCTTATGTCACATCATATCATGTTATGTTTTTTTTTTTATCGAAGTGTATTTCATATTAAACATTCAAACAGGCATATGTAGAGTGAAGCAACCAGGTTCATAGCTTAGGGATAGAGAATGATGTTCCTTGTGAGTGTTCCTTGTCACTCGAGCTTTCTTTCTCCAGATTTTCACATCTTTGCATGTTGAGGAGGGCCTCTTAAAGTTCTACCTTTTTTTTTTTTTTTTTTTTGTATCCAGTGAATTTGGATCCAGGAGGTTAACTATAGATTGTGCTTTTACTCATCTCATAATGTGCAAGTTGATCATAGTGAGTATCAACACAATCTTCAAGAGCCTGCATGTTTTAATATAGCATAGAAGTTTTGCAAGCATACTGGCACACGATGTTTTAAGAACAAATTATATTACGATTTACAAGCACAGGGATTTAACAAAATTAAGAGTAATCATGTACAAGATATTTCATTTAGCATTTTATAAAGCTCATATGATGTTGTTTACCTTTTAGGATTTGTGCTTGTGTTGATTTTTATCTCTTAGATCCATAGATTTCGCAATTGAACATGTACAAGAGATAAAGACTTCTGATATTTTAGCCTTGGTCATGGAAGGAGTAATTCTCCTTACCCATTTTTACTCCTTTTGAGTCTTCAGAAGAGCTTTTGTTGAAGGGTCTTTATTTCTTTGACCAAGATAAGTACTCTCGAGCCCTGGAGGCATCTTCCCTTACGATGCCTCTCTTCGTAGACCCAATAGTCCATTGTTTTGATAGTTTTCCTGCGTATTCAAAATAGTATTGTGAAATAATGGATTGAGACTAGTATGTATGTAGACTGATATCAAAACTCCCAATATTAATGCTACTAATTCCAACACTCCCCTTCAAGCTGGAGCATACAAATCACTTCTAGACCACCAAGTAAACACATCTATTTGGAGAGGTATGACAATAGAAGACCGAATGATCTGCTTCACTACATTTCATTCCGAATGCTTGAATAACCGTACTGAATTTCCCAAACCAAGCTCGTGGAGACTGTTTCAGCCCATAGAGAGATCGTCGTAGCCTGCAAACCAAACCAGACTCCCCCTGAGCAACAAATCCAGGAGGTTGCTCCATATAAATTTCTTCTTCTAGCTCACCATGAAGAAACGCATTTTTAATATCCAACTGATATAATGGCCAATGACGTATAGCAGCCATGGCAAGAAAGAGTCGAACAGAAGTGATTTTGGCCACAAGGGAGAAAGTATCTCCATAATCAAGTCCATAAATTTGGGAATATCCTTTGGCTACAAGTCGGGCTTTGAGTCGATCAATCTGACCATCGGCCCCGACTTTAATAGCATAGACCCATCGACAGCCAACGGGTTTCTTTCCTGGAGGAAGAAGAGTTAAGTCCCAAGTACCATTATGCTCCAAAGCCTGCATTTCATCAATCATGGCTTGTCGCCATCCTGGATGATCAAGTGCCTCACAAACATTTTTAGGAATGGAAACAGAAGATATGGATGACACAAAAGAATAATAAGAAGGAGATAGACGATGGTAACTTAAGAAGTTATAAATAGGATGAGGATTGCGGGTAGACCGAGTACCTTTTCTAAGAGCAATGGGCAAGTCAGGGTTCTCATCATGGAGGTCCGTAGTAGGGCCATCTGTTGGAGTAGGACATGATTCGGTCGGTCTTTCAGTGCCTTCTATTTCTGTATTAGCAACACGAGGACGACGTCGATATATGATGGTTGATCTTTGAGGTTGCTCGAGAGGAGAATTGTCAGGAATATCTGCAGTTTCAACTGGTTCTGGCACAAGGGAAGGTGATGGACCAAGATAAGGGATCGGAAAAACTTCTTGAATAGTATGAGACTCAACTATGGATGGTGAGAAGTAAAGTTTTTCTTCGAAGAACGTTACATCTACAGAAATGTAGTAACAATTCTGCATAGGAGAGTAACACTTGTAACCTTTCTGTAACCTGGAATACCCCAGAAAAACACATTTGATGGCTCGGGCAGACAGCTTATCAAGACCTGGAGACATGTCATGAACAAAACATGTGCATCCAAATATTCGTGGAGCAACATGAAACAGTGGTTCTTTAGGAAATAAAATGGAATGTGGTATTTTGTGATTAAGAGAAGAAGAGGGCATCCGATTAATTAAAAAATAGGATGTCAAAACTGCATCACCCCAATGTCGGACAGGAACATGTGCATGAAGTAATAACGTCCGAGCAGTTTCAACAAGATGTCTATTCTTCCTTTCAGCTATGCCATTCTGTTGAGGGGTATGAGGACAACTGGATTGATGGAGAATGCCTTGTGATGACAAAAAGGATGAAAGAGCAGAAGAAAAGTATTCTTTTGCATTATCACTTCTAAGGATTTTGATCGTCTTACCAAATTGGGTTTTAACCTCATTAACAAAAGTGGTGAGAATGTACAAAAGTTCAGATCGTTCTTTCATTAAGAAAACCCAAGTGCACCGGGAGAATTCATCAATAAAAGTGATGAAATATCGAAAGCCATTAGAAGACACACGACTTGGTCCCCATATATCTGAATGGATAACGGAAAAAGGAGAATCAACTCGGCTTTCAACTTTGCTGGGAAAGGAAGAGCGAACATGCTTGCCTAATTGACAAGACTCACAGTTTAATGATGACATCTTTGCAAGATTCGGAACCATTTGCTTCAATTTTGACAAACTTGGATGGCCTAATCGTTCATGAAGAAGATTTGGAGATTCAACCGCAGTACAGCTTACAGAAGGAGCTGATTTGAGGTAATACAGACCATGTGATTCATGTCCTACGCCAATCATCCGACCCGTACTACGTTCCTGTATAGTAAAAGAACCAGCATCAAAGGTTACTGAGCAATTTAGAGAGCGAGTAAGTTGACTAAGGGAGATCAAATTAAAAGGACAACCAGGTATAAACAAAACAGATTTTAAAGTTATAGAAGGAGTGACTGAAACATGACCGATTCCTTTGGCAGTGACCTTGGAACCATCCGCAAGTGTTATGAAGTGTGGAAATTTAGGAGAAGATATGGAGGAGAATAAAGAATTATTACCAGCAATATGATCAGAGGCACCTGAATCAATTATCCAAAGATTTTGATTGTTACCAGATTGAGATATGAAGGCCGCAGAGTCATGAACACCAGTGGCAATAGACCCATGAAAGTGACGGGCAGCTTTTAATTGAAGATATTCTTGGTACTCAGCTTCGGAAAATTTGTTGAACATTTCAACACTACATATATTTACTGATTTTCCAGAAAAATCATGAAGAGAGTAACAAGTCTTTTGAGTGTGACCCATTCTCTTGCAATATGTGCATTGAGGACGACCCATTCTAATAAAAAACCACACAGAGGAGAGTCCGAACTAACACCTGAGATTGTATGGAGACGAGCAAGCAAATAGCAGTAACAAAACAACCGTAACAGCAACAAAAAAAAAAAAATAGGAGGCTAAAAAAACAAGGATCAACTTCCAAACAACTGGAAAAGTGGGTTTTGACCAGCTAGACGGACAGAGGAGGCTTAGGCGAACCTTTCTGGGCGGTCGCGGTGAGATTCTGGTGGTGGGAAGGCGGCGCGTGACTCACACGCGCCGAGGACGTGACTGCGACTGGGATTCACGCGCCGTCAAGAAACTGGCGCGTGACGGCGCGTGACAGTTGTTCTGGTGGCGGTGCTTGGTGGAAAGGATCGTCGGAGGTTGCTGAGTAGGTTTCCGGCGATAGTAGACTGTGGGTTGGCCGGAAACAGTGAGTTTTGGACCTGACAGTGGCTGTTTGGGTATTCCAAAGGCAAGACTTTAGGGATTTCAAGGTTCTGCTGGACCAGAGGCAGAATCCTTCAAAATGGGAACGAACCTGCTCTTGATACCATGTAGACAGACTTAAAAGTAAGAAAGAAATTGTGAAATGCTTGAGTGTGTTTGCACTCAGTTGATCTACTATTTATATACACTCATAGGAGTAAATACAATTTACATTTATAAGGAGATTAATAATATTTCTACTTCCTAGGTGCATGTATAACATTCCCTAGATGCATGACTAACTATGTACATGAATTTGAATATAATTGCTACAACTCCCAATATTAATGCTACTAATTCCAACAAACATGTTTAGCAGGTAATCACCCAACTTAGTTTTTGTTGTCAAAATGATTTTAAGGCATTGTTGAGGTTTCACATTTCAAAGCTCTTTTCTCATTTAGAAAAGAAAATTCATCTTTTAGATTTACAATTTGTTTTTCAATGGAATACAACTTTTCTAAGGATGTCAGGTTTCTCTTTTCTAGATTAAGTAATCCATCATGTAAGTCATTATTATGCACATTGTAGATCTTCATAGAAAGAACTATCATTAAGTTTAGCAATATGTACCTCGAAGTCCTTTTGAGCCATGTGGGTGGCTGACTCTCCAATGGAATGTTCTTCTTTCTTATTCTTGTCAATCAACGTTCCAAGAGTGTGTTCTTTAGGTTTTTGCTCCGCTCTGTCTTCAAGATGATCATTGTTTCCAGAAGGCTTTGAGCTCCTTTCAATGCGTTGAACATCTTATGAACATTTTTCAGAACAAGCTTTCTTTATTGGCCTTAGCTCTTGCTTTTTTTTAACGTTATTATGCACAAAAACTTCGTTGGCAAGATAGATAACATTAAGAACATCCCATATATTTTTGGCACTAAAGCATTCCTTGATTTTAGCATAAGGTTCATTGTTTAAACAATTTCTCAAGATTTGCATTGCTCTAATATTTAGGAAAAACATTTCTTTCTTAAGCATCCCTATAAAGTTTTGGTTTCAAGATAAAACCATTAAGCACAATATCCCATAAATCAATATCAATAGATTGCATATAAATTTCTATCCTAGCTTTTCAATAAAAAAAAAAATACACAAATAAAAAAAAATGGTAGTTTATCAAAGTCAAAAACAATTTGTTTTTGAAAAGCTTCCCATGGTTGTCATTTAGAGTATCTTTCACTCTAAGTAGTTAAGCTTCTAAAACATAGCACTAAGCTCTGATACCACATGTTGGTTGTGACAACCATTATCCGAGAAGGGGATAAATTGGGCATTCGTGTATTTTTGAAATTCTTTCTCTATTAGATCATTTTCGAACACTTATCAGAAATAAACAACGGAATGGTTAATCAAAGTTGTTCAATCAAAAAATAAAGGATTCAAGTATAATTAGTAATAAGAAATAGGGAGAATAGCTTGTGTTCCCGCTAAGATTAGGTTGGGCCCGCTATGACATAACATAATCGGGAGATGACACCCCATGTATTCCACCAACTAATTGGGATGCACCCGGCGTAACCAAATCTGGCCTCAAAAGAGTTATAAAAGGGCCTTTATGGTACCAACAAGAGAGTGAGGACTAATACGCCAGGCAACCTCAAGATTCACGCTTAGCAAGAATATTCATGTTTCGTCAGCCCGGAAGAACTTGCAAACAAAGATTTATCTTTATTCAATTGCAACAATCGTTATTTACATCCAGTTCCCATAATCACATATAGGATTTTCCACTATTACTCAAGCTTCACAGGTCCTTGAGAAACCTTTACAATGTCGAGTACTCTCTGCCTCAGGATGCCACTCCCTAATGCAAGAGCCTTTATGCTTCGGGGATATCACACCCCAGGGATGTCTTCCCTATTTCAAGCTTAACTCGTGCTTGAGGGACCTTCACATTTTGAGCATTCTTCATCTTAGGATACCACACTCTTGTGCAAGAGCCTCCAGGCTTTAGGGATACCACACTCTAGGGACGCCTTCCCTCTTTCAAGCTTGCGTTCTAGGTGATGGAAGGAGTTCTTTTGATTAGAGAAACTTGGTAATAATAAGAGACTAAGTCTAGCTTAGACTTGTCTTAGTTCAACAAGTGCTGAGTCATCTTGATTCCATTGTTGCTAGTTTCTTTTTGGAATAATTCTTGCGGTTTGTTGACCTTTTAATCTTCATTTCTCTTCAGCTCAGATCACTTGATTTTATCAGATTATTGGGTTTGAATCTTTCAAAGAACTCGTTTGTTGTATAATTAATCTTCTGTCAATCTCAACAATAGTTTTCAATCATCTTGTGATTTGGCTTTGATCTTCCAAAGATTGTCTCGATTGGACTGAACCCCGATTCCTAATGATTTGAGTCTTCTTGTGATTGATCTTCTTCGTGCTTGAGTAGTCGTTTATTCATGAGATCAATTTCGTCTTTTATGTTGGTTTCCTCTGTGTTGTATGCTCCTATGATGCGTTGATGAGATCCTTCTATTTCTGACATTAATGTCAGTCTTCAATTTTTGTTTTGTACATTGTTTTCTTGCTTGTATGATTCATGTCATCTGACTTTTATGTAGTCGTCTGATTTTGTGCACAGGGAGATGTCGTGTATTGGATTGAGATTTTAAAAAACTATTTTGACATAAAAAAGTCATGTGGATTGTAATGGACTATATAAAGTATAATGACTTATAAGATTTTTTTTAAAGACTTTTATAATCAAGATTTTATTATTTGGATTTTAATGGATTTATATCATAAGAATTTATAAGATTTGGAAGGATTATATGAATTTATAAGATTTGAAAGGAACACATAATGAAGAATAAAATCATAATTTATAAATCAGATTCTATTTCTGTAGTGAAGAATAAACACATAAACTCTAATTACAACATTATATAATAAATTCAATTTTATAGTGGAGAAGACAATATCTTCACAAATTTTTTGTTCACATGTTATTGTATATATATAGTGAAAAAGAAAATTGTGAACTTTAATGTCAAAAATACTGTATTCAATACTTTTATTGCTTGTTGTTATTTATATATGTTTTCCATCAAGAGTATATAAATTTGATGTGTCATTATTTACAAACCAATTCTACTCTATACTTAGGTAGCGTTTGACCCAACTTTTTTTGGAGCTTAAAAGTTACTTAAAATTTAAAGTTAAAAATAAGTGCTTAAAGAGCATGTTTGAGACAACTTATTTTTTTTGGAAAAAGCTTTTTTCCCCTAAAAAAAAAGTTGTTTTGAAATTATTCTAATGTATTTGATAAATATTAGCTTGAAGTAAAAAAAAGTTTTTTTATAGAAAAAAGTGGTTTTCAAGAAAGTTAAAAAATTTAAGCTCATTTGAAAAAAAAAACTTTTAATTATTTTGAAACCAATCATATTTTCCGATTTTATCTTATATAACTAATTATAAAACAAATATTATTATTTTATACAAATAAGTTCATATATTTTTTTTTATAATTTACTATATAAAAGTATTTTTTTTACACCATCCAAACAAGATAGATTATCTTAAAATCGCTTTTTAAAGAGTATATCCAAACAAAAACTGATTCTCATTATAACCATTTATTACAATAAATATATATAATCGATTATTTAAGTAAATATCATAAAATCGCTTTGTTTAGTAATTTATGTTGGGTTGAACGTCAACCGTGGGGTAATAGAGGGGGAGGGAGGGCGGAGGGAGAGGGACAGAAAGGAGAGAGATAGGGGGAGGGAGGAGAGAGAAACGTGAAGGCATAAGGTGAAGAGAAATAAGGACAGAGAATCCTAAGAAATCTCATGTGTTAGGGTGAGATTTTTTTCCTAATAAAAAATAACTAAAAAGTCACACAAAATCCCACAAAATTCATCTTGAAAAACAATCCATTGAAATGAAGAAGTTTTTGAATACCACAAGACTTTTTGTTAATTATAAAAAATCTTGATTGAATACCATTAGATTTGGATTTCCTCTTTAAAAAATTCAAATAGGCTTGATTAAATACCACAAGACTTATTTATATTACTTAAAAGTCTTAATTAAATACCATAAGACTTTTTTATCATAAAAAAGTTTTTTAAAATCTCAGTTCAATACACCATTTAATACTTCCTTTTCTTTCTTAGATTGAATCCTTGATAGCTAACTTATATTCTTTGTGCACACTTAGTGAAGTCGTTTGCGATGCTCACATAGATTCATAACTGAATAACTTAATCAGAGAAGTGTATCACATGTAGCACTTAAATGATTTTCATTGATTATTAGGGAATTTAACGATGAAGCATACGATATAAAAGGTTTAACAACTCTTGCAGCTCAGGAATTTTATGCCTAAGGATTTTAAACTCAATAATATTCAAATTATTCTCACAGCCAAATACTTAGCGCATTATATATTTTCATATTCTCCCGAGTTTTTCTTAAGATTTGCACAAATTTAGACAAAATTATGGATCACATTTTTTCTCATTCTTGCTGATTTGTGTCTTAACTCTCGTAACCATATTTGTTTAACCGTCAATGGCTAATCATAAATATTAGAATAATATTAACGAGTGTCCTAAAAACATTTTTTAAGGAAGCAAAAAAAAGTTTTTCATTGGAAATAGATGTATTTAATATTTGAAAAGGCGATCAACTTAATTTTTCAATACAAAGTTTTTTTTTTTTTTTTTGTTTCTTAAAGAGTACTCTTAGGACACTTGTTAGTATGACCCTAAAGGTTATATTTGAGATTTATCCCTGCATAGGTTAAAGCTTGATAAAAGACTTGTTGAAAATATAATGTTATTATCAAAGCTTGTCTCGAAGATTTGAAAGATAATTCTTTTAAGGATATTTGATTTAGGGTCTATTTGGATTGGCTTATAAACAGTTTATTTTGGCTTATCTTCTGGCATAAGTGCTTGTCTGAGTGTTTGGAAGAGCTTATGAAAACAGCTTATGACATGTCCATAAGCTGTTTTCAGCTTATTTTGATAAGCGCTTCAGGATCGCTTATGAAAACAATTTATAACTTATATGAAAACAGCTTGACTATATTTTCTCTTTGATTATAGAAATAGCTTATACATAAGCATTTATATGATAAGCACTTATCCTATAAACGCTTAAATAAGCTGTTTTCCCAAATAGGGTCTTAGTCATCATTAAAACATACTATTATCTAGGGCAACCATATTTCTACAGGAAGGGGTGTCAAATTCCAATTTCCTCTCTTCCAAGTTCCAAGAGCTTCCCAAGCTTCCTTTCCAATTTCCCCTTCTCACCGTTATTTATTGGCTGAAACAAAAACATGAAAATAAATTCTAGATTAACTGAAATTGTTTCAAAATCATGAAATATATTGACATCTAAAAAAAAAAAAATCATGAAATATTCATGCAACTACCTGTAATTCTAAAATAAATGAATATCAAGCATCCATAAGGACTAAACAAGGTCTAAAGTTTACCATATTGATCAGAGTGGTAACAAGCTTGGACCTCTTAAGCAAATGGTCAGGGGTTCAATTGCGTATGAAAAAAATCTGGTTGGGAGGGGACAACCCTTAAATGTCGTCCATGTTCCCTGATGCAAATTAGTCACTGTTTACGATGGTGGATATTTCGTATCAATAACATGATTACTCAAAAAAAAGAAGGTATAAAGTTTGAATTAGGGGCAATAATTTCCAAAATTTGTCCCGAAAAACTGATAATCTAATAGATTATCACCGATTTATGTCTTAAATATTATCAAAAGCACAAATTTTGAGAACTCTTTTTCCTTTGAATAAATAATCACACAGGTTATTTTATATCTGCACAGTTTTTTTATCGTTTAATTACAATTCATCTTATCTCAATTTTTGTATACCTATAATCTGATGCTACCTATACTCCCAGATGTAAGAGACGTGCACCTAACATTTTTCTTTTCCTTTTCCCTTTTAGTAAATGTCCCAATTTGAATCCGACGCATAATTTCCTTGTCTTTGCATTGCAATCAAAACTAAACCACAACAAAAATAAAAATAAAAAAAGGGTACAAATTCTTAAGTTGAGCATCCTTCAATATCCACTTTGACGACCATATGTTTGTTCTTCCTTTTCATTATTGTGTTTTTATTCCATTATTTTCTTGCCTCATCTGATTGCCAGGAGATAAGAAGAATAATCTATTATATTTTATCAAAAAAAAAAGAAGAATCTATTATAGTTTAAAATGTATGAATGGACCAAAGGCCAAACAGTTTCTCCACCCTCACCAAAGAATCCAGTGCTAACACAACATACAAGCACCCTTCTTTTACAGGTGCGCTAAGACCTTAAAATAGTGGAGTTTACTTTACTTTAGGAACTAATGCCTAATCTTTACAATAAACAATAAATAACAAAGACTAAATGTCTAATTTGGTTCCTAAAAATAAACGCGGTGACACTTTTGGTCCATAAAAAAAAAAAAAATTAATCACTGAATCCCTCAAATTTATAAGAGCGGGACACGTTAATCCTTTCTTTTAGTTCCAATGTCCATTTACTTGTCTGTGAGTCCCGTTAGCCATCCTGCATGGTCCGTCAGTAGTTCTGCGTGGTCGATGATGAATTTCCACCATGAAAAATGAACGAAATGTGAAGAATATACACAATTTTAAAAATTCATGTACCTGAGAATTCCACCTTTCATTTATTTTTCACGAGTAAAATTCATCATAGGTCCAACATGATCACTGACGGGTCAAACAGGATGGTTAACGGAATATGTAGACAAGTAAGCGGACGTTCGAACTGGAAGGAGAGACTAATGTGTTCTGCGTTTTTGAATTTGAGAGCCTAAATGATTAATGTATTCTTTTCAGAGACCAAAAATATTCCTGTATTTATTTTTAGGGACCAAATTAGGCCTTTAATCATTAAAAAAATCAAAATAATAGTTAGCTGTTTCTTTTCTAGTTACGCTATTTTTACAATATATTTGGATAACATTTGGACCAACTCACATTTATATATATATATATATTTTTCTACTTTACCTTAAAATACATGATATCCTGATATTTACTCACACCTACATAAATCAAACGTTATCCAAATATTAACTAAAAATATTGTATAAAAAACATTTCTCTTTCTTTTCTGATCACCGCGGCCTAGAGAGTTGTACTTGATGCTGTGTAGTCCTCCGAAGCATGAATGGCCGCAGCTATTGAGTGAGCATTCTTCAATATTCTCTTTGAAGACCATATGTTTGTTCTTACTACATTCTTTTCTTACCTCTTCTGATTGTCAGGAGATAATTAATAAGAATCTATTGCAGTTTAAAGGCCAAACAGTTTCTCCACCCTCACCATAGAATCCGGTGCTAACACAACATGCAAGCACCCTTCTTTTACAGGTGCCCTATGACCTTAAAATGCTGGACTTTACTTTTGGAACTCATGCCTAATCCTTACAATAAACAATAAATCAAAATCAAAATAATAGTAGCAAACAAAAGATAAAGCTGTTTCTTTTCAGACCGGGACTTGTACTTGATGTAGTCCTGCAAAGCATGCATGGCCGCTGCTATTGCTACCGTATCTTGTCCGTGAGTTCTATCTTTTTGGTTTTTGTAAACTTTAAAGCTATGTTATTTGCTTCACATGCAAACGCTGAAATCCATCCAAATTGTTATACTATCTTCCCTTTTTCTCTCACACACTCCACCCTTCTTTCAAAGATAAGTTAAAAAAATGTAAATATATACTCTTCAAAAAACGAAATTCTCGCACTCTTTTTTGCATTCATTTTTACACCTAGCTACTTTATAAATATTGATCATCTACCTTTTCTCCTTTGAAAACCACAATGGATAAATAATCGATCGTTATAAAGTAGGTGTAAAATAAGATGCGAGAATATCATCACTCAATACTCATTAAGGTCTTGGTAACCTGTATTTATGGGCTATGAAATCAAAAATAGAAGTTTTTATTGAAAAATGATATATTTAATATATTAAAAAGGATTAATGAATTTTTTTTACTCCCTACAATCTCATTTGGTTTTGATCCCTATAAAATTTTTTGTCAGGATTTGATATACGCAAATTTAAAATTTTTGGATGTTGTCATGTCGTTAGCATCCACTCGTTATGTGCTGAAGTGACTAACGGAGTGTCACACCAGCACTGTTACGTGGACAATGGCATGTAACATTTACTAATATTAATTATATTTTTTTATACTTTTCAAAATAATAAAAATTATTAATTATTAAATTATTATTATTATTATAATTATATTATTTAATAGCGAGTTGCTCAGTTCTTTCTTCTCCTCCGCAACCCCTCTACATTCACCATCAATTGGCAACAATTTAGGGCTTTTTCTACAAATTTAATTTGTCTACAAATATTTTATTATTATAATATCGTAATAATCCAAAGTTCACGTTTGGATTAAAAAATATTATAAATAATACTAAAATAAATAATAAATATAAGTACAAAAAAATAATAAATATTATTTTAATTATGAAACAAAATATTAAATATTTTAATATTTGAAATAATAAATATTGTAAATAATAATAAAATATAATTAATATTAGTAAATGCCACATGGCTTAAAAATTATATTCTTGTTAACGTGACAGTGTTGGTATGACACTCCATTAGCCACCTCAATATTAAACGAGAGAAAGCTAATGACAGGGACAACATCCAAATTTTTTAAACTTACACACACCGAATCCAACCAACATTTTTATAGAGATCAAAACCAAATGATCCCTATTTACTAGGACTAAAAAATTCGTTAAGCCTATAATGAGCTTATGAGAATAATTTACTAGAGTTTAGAAGAACTTATAAAGAGCTTATGAGACTAGTTTACTGAAATAAAATTATACAAATAACTTATGAAAATAGTTTCTGATATCTTTATAAGTTCTTTTTAGCTTATTTCCATAAGCTTATCAGAAAAGATTATGAAAATAAGTTGTTTTTAGCTTATTTAAATAAAGAACTTATTGAATAAACGTTTAATTAAGTTGTTTTTCCAAACATGTTTGTGCAGAAACTCACAATATCAACATTACGTTGATCCGAGTGGAACTGGGTTCGCATCCCTTAAGCAAGGTCTCGAGTTCGAGTCTTGTGGATGAAAAGAAAAATGTGATTGGGAGGGGAGATCCCAAGAAAAGTGGTCAACCAGGTTTCCCGGTGAAGATTAGTCATCGGCGAAGCTGGTGGATACTTCGCACCAGGACCAGCCCAACACATTTTGAAGCCTAAAGCGAACTATACGATGAGGCCTTTCTAAAACAAATAAAAATATTTTATTAAAATTATTATATTTTTATTTAAAATTTATCTTTCGTGCTTTATGGGAAGCAAAATCATTTATTATACTATTATAATCGATTTCACTTAAAATTTCTTTTTCAATCGATAATAAAGCCAATCCATTTAATCTTTGCTGAGACATTGTTGATCTTAGATAAGATTTTATTAATTTTAATTTTGAAAAACTTCTTTCTGCCGAAGCAACAGTAACGGAATCGTTAACATTATTCTATAAGCAATATATGCATTTGGAAAAGAGTTAAGTCTTCTTATTTTAAGTATGTCAATTGGTGTATCATTTTCCACTTGTATAATTTCTCTTAAAATTTTTAGTTCTGTAAATAAATCTAATCCATCAATATCTGAGTTGTCATTATGTTTTAATGAACGTTCAAGGTTAAGACAATCATCTTTTAATTTTTCATTATCTAATGACCTTAATTTCTCAATGCTAAATAGAAAACCAAAAATATCTTGATACATTTTAAATTGTTCAAATCTACTTTGAAATGAAGTGATTGCTCTATCTATTATGTCCAAGAAGTAATCAATTTTAAAAGATTCTTCAGGAGATTTTACAACTTCATTGTCAATTATCTCATCAAATTGTTTCTTTCTATGAATAGTACGTTTTTCATGAAACTTAGGTTCTATATCCATTTCTATAGCAATTTCTTTGGCAGAAATTATAGCATTTTCAAATCCATCTTTCCTATATTTTTCAAAAAATGAAATAAGACATTTCAATTGTTCTATAGCAACATCGATACGCATATCCTTTGATTGCAAATTTTTACTAACTGAGTTTACTGCAAACAATATCTCATACCAAATAGTCATGCCTAATAAAAACTCAAAATTTTCAAGCTCATAAGTTGCTAAACATTTAGCTTCACTTTTTATTTTAGGTTCGTCATTAACTTCACATAATTTCAATAAAGCATCTCTTATTTGCGAAGTTTGAAATCTTAAAGCTTTTACACTTTCAATACGACTTTCCCAACGTATTTGTGACAATGATTTAAGAGTTAGGCTAGGGATATGATCTTGTAGAATTTTCCATCTTTTAATAGAAGAAGAAAATAAGATATACATACGCTGTAACAGTACTCCACAAAAAAAATGTAGCTTTAGGACAACAATTAGCCATATCACAAATTTAGTACCAAATTTAGACTATGACAACCACATGGAGTATAAAATGATCTAGGATTAATATCTAAAAACCTTTTTTGCACATCTTGATGTTTTCCTTTCATATTAGACTCATTATCATAACCTTGTCCTCTTAGGTTACTAATATCGAGTCCAACAATATTTATTTCTTTGATAATAACATCAAAAAGATATTTTTCAGTTGTATCATCTACTTTTAAAAATTCTAAAAAAATATCCAAAAATTTGAATTGGGGTTGAAGAAATATCCACACATTGTAATACAATAGACATTTGTTCTTGATGACTTATATCATGAGTACAATCAAGTATAATTGAAAAATATTTTGCGTTCATAATTTTATTTAGAATTCTTGATTTAATTTCATTTGCTAGCAAATTTATCAATTCATTTTGTATTTTATGTCCACGTTAATGGTTATGAATTTCATTATCTTTAATTCGATGAATATGTTCCTGCATTATAAGATCAAATTCTGCAATCATTTCAATTATGCTTAAAAATTTCCATTACTTTCTTGGTAAATCTTTTCGTTTGTACCACGGAAGGCTAAGTTATTTTAACTGCAATAATTTAATAATACATTTCTCCAATGTTCCCTATCTCTATTTATTTGCTCTTGAACATGTTTGTCAATTGTTTTATTTTTTGACAATCTCATTTCTAAATCTATCCATGAACTCATGTTAGCAATGTGTTCACCGCTTATCTCATGACTCTTCAACTTAGAACTAATATTTCTCCAATCCCAACTACATTGTTTAGCTAAATTACTTGTACTAGGAAGAACAATAAACAATTTGCAACAAAAACAAAATACTTTATCTAAATCTTGAGAATAAGTCAGCCATCTTCTTTCACGTTTTTCACCGTTGGTCAACTTTTGAATGTAAAGTGACGAAGTAAAGTGTCTTGAAAATTCATCCTTGGGAAAATCTATATCGGTAACTTTAATAGGACCTTTTTCCACTAATAAATCTCTCAAACTTGTATCAATATTGGCCCACTGACTTGGATCATATATATTTTTAGTAGTGGACTCTTCTAATTTATTCATTTCTATTTCTTGTTCAGTAACTAATACTTCTTCTCTATTTTCATTTTCATCTATGTCTACATTATTAACTTGTTCATTCAACGAGTAATCACCTATATTTTCATTTAAATTACTTTTCTTGAAAAATTTATCTATGGCTCCTTTTTGTGATTCAATTAAAGTTTAAATTTTTTTCTTTTAATTTTTTTTTTTAGTTTCGAATAACCAGATTCAAATTTTGGAGTTGACATTTATATATTTTTTAAAATAAAAGCAATGAATTATGGATGGAAAACAAATATAAATTTAACAAAAAAATTTAAAATAATAGAATCTGATTGTTCAATAAATTAGTTAGCATAAAAATTCTGGATGCTTCTCCAAATACAACAGGAAGTCAAGAACATGTACAAAATACCTGAAATAGAAAAAGAAAATAATTTATTATTTAATTGTTATTTTATACAAAGAATTAAAATACTAACACTCTGAGTAACAGAGTAAGTGAGTAACAGTAATGTAACAATGAACTCTTTGTTTACCGTTTCTCACAATCTCACTTTCTCCACTGCTCCTCCAAGTGCGCAAAGCAACAGACCAACAGCGCAGGTGACTGTGACTGGCTGAGAAGAGGCCTCACTGCCGCAGCCGCTGGAGTCTGGAGACCGGAGAGGCCGCATCCCGCAGCCGCGCCGGAGAGGGCCGCAGTCGCGCAACGGAGAGCGGGAGGGAGAGAGTCGAGAGGCGGTGGGCCGTGGGCACAGCAGCCGCCACTCGCCAGCGCCGAGAGGCTGAGAGAGAGTGAGAGTGAAGTTGTGATTGTGATTTGTGAACTTTAGATAATCAGAGAATCAGAGCGTGGTGATGGAGCAAGAGATGTTAGAACAACGCACCTGTCTATCGGGTCACACTTACACAGGATAGACGGGTTGCAGGGCATAGACGGGTTGCGCGAGGCACACACACAAAGTATAGACGAGTCGCGCAAAGCACACACACACGCACGCGGGCATAGACGAGTCACGCAAGGCACACAGACAGGTCGCGAGAAAACGCAGACGAGTTAAACACACACAATAGATTTATGAACAGTATATAGACAGATTACAAAAATTACTGAATAATTGCACACACATTTATTAATCCATTAGCAAGTATTTATACACACTTAGGAGTTAATCCCACACGGATTAACTGATTACAGTTACACTCTAACTGCCTAACTAACTCAAACTGAATTAACTAACTCAATACACTCCCTTTAATTCAGTTTACTCTTAACTGTGATATGCATAGACACTTAACTGTGATATGCATAGACGCTTAACTGTGATATGCATAGACGCATCACTATGAAGTCTAACATCCCAACTAGGTTGGCACCCTAGACTTCACCATTCATTTGCAGCACATCACACACACTCTACTGGATATTTGACAAAGACACAATTCCCAGCTTATCTCTCAACAACTTGAATTTTTCTCCCTTTAAGGCTTTAGTCAGTATATCTGCCCTTTGATCTTCAGTGCGGCAGTAAACTAAGCTCAACTTCTCCTTATTCACTTGATCTCGCAAGAAATGAAATCTGGTCTCAATGTGTTTACTTCTTCCATGTGCAACTGGATTTTTAGCAAGATTGATAGCTGATTTGTTGTCTACTAGCAGCTGCATCTGAACATCACTTTTCAAATGTATCTCTTCTAGTAATGATTCAAGCCACAAAGCCTGACATGCACCATAAGAGGCTGCAATGTACTCTGCCTCACAGGATGAGAGTGCAACAACAGGTTGCTTCTTTGAACTCCAGGAAATAGAGGCATTTCCCAACATGAATACATATCCTGTTGTGCTTCTTCTATCACTTTTATCTCCACACCAATCAGAGTCAGAATACCCTCTGAGTGCAATCTCTGTAATAGGCAAACTGTTAGAGTACAGTATACCATAATCAAGTGTACCTTTTACATACCTCAAAATTCTTTTTGCAGCCAGAAGATGTGAGGTTCTAGGACTTTCCATAAATCTGCTAACAAGACCAACACCATAGGTAATATCTGGCCTACTGTTGCACAGGTATCTAAGTGAACCAACAATCTGCTTGAAGAGAGTGGAATCAACAGCTTTCTCACTTTCACCTTTCTCAAGCATAAGGTTGTTTTCAACAGGAGTGTCAGCTTGATTGCAGTCAAACATATGAAATCTTCTCAACACGTCTGATGCATACTTTCTTTGATGCAGCAATATACCTTTTCTGGTAGTCACAAACTCCATTCCCAGAAAATATGAAAGTATGCCTAAGTCAGACATTTCAAACTCAGCCATCATTTTTCTCTTGAACTCTTCAATTTCTTCACTCTGATTTCCAGTCACAAGCAAATCATCTACATACAGACATACTAGTAGTAGATCCGATGTATTAGAGACTTTCACATGCACTCCATATTCCACACTGCATTTGCTGAAGCCTAACAATAAGAGAAAATTATCTATCCTCTTGTTCCAAGCCCGAGGAGCTTGCTTCAATCCATATAAGGCTTTATACAGCTTATACACCTTTTCTTCACTGCTAGTTATCTCAAACCCGGGAGGTTGACACACATAGACCTCCTCATCAAGGGATCCATTTAGAAATGCTGACTTGACATCCAACTGATGTAAGGTCCACCTTTTTGCACTTGCAAAGGCTACAACAAGCCTTATTGTCTCAATTCTAGCCACAGGAGCAAACACATCTCCATAATCCAGCCCTTCCTTTTGTAGGAACCCTTTTGCCACCAACCTAGCCTTGTATTTGGCTACTGAACCATCAGGGTTCATTTTGGTTTTGAAGACCCATTTCACTGCAATTGGCTTCTTTTACTTGGGGAGGGCAACCAACTCCCAAGTGTCATTTTTATTAATAGATTGTAGTTCCTCCTACATTGCTGCAACCCATTGAGGTTCCTTAACTGCCTGCTCAAAAGTCACAGGTTCCACATCTGCATACAATGCTAACTGAACCAGATCACCTTCTCCTGCTATTGCACTATCAGGAAACATCACAAAGTCAGTCAATCTGGTTGATGGTTGCCTATTCCTCTGTGGTCTTGTAGTATGAGTTTCAGCAGGAGCAACATCTTGCAGTTGTGTAGCATTCTGATCAGGATCTGCCAAAGTGACAGGGACCCGTCTATCAGTTATGCCTCTCAGTGGGGTTTGGTTCCAATCCCAAGTATTGGACTCATCAAAAATAACATCCCTGCTAAAGATCACCTTCATGCTGACTGGATCATATAGCTTATAAGCCCCTGTAGGATGATAGCCAAGCATTACCATCTTCTCACTCTTGTTCTCTAGCTTGCTTCTCTTTTCATCTGGGACATGTCTATAGCAAAGAGAACCAAAAATTCTCAAATGGCCCACAGCTGGCTTCTTCCCTGTCCAAGCTTCCTCAGGAGTAGTGCAATTCAATCTCTTGGTGGGACACATATTTAAGATGTATACTGCAGTTGCTACTGCTTCACCCCAGAAGCATCGTGGCATTTTCTTACTTCTCATCATGCTCCTTGCCATATTCAAAATAGTCCTATTTCTCCTTTCAGCAGTGCCATTATGCTGTGGAGTATAGGGAGCTGTCACTTCATGAATTATGCCCTCTTTTTCACAAAAATTCTCGAGCTCTCTTGATGTGAACTCACCTCCACCATCTGTTCTTAAAATCTTTAAGAACCTACCACTTTGTTTTTCAACAAGCACTTTAAATTTCTTAAAAACATCAAATACCTCAGATTTTCTTTTAATGAGAAACAACCATATTTTTCTTGTATAATCATCAATAAAAGAAACAAAATACTGGTTACCTCCAAGAGAGACTTCTTCAAATGGTCCACAAACATCTGAGAAAATGACTCCAAGAGGTTCAGTAGCTCGTGTAGCAACATGTGACTTGAAAGAGTTTCTCGGTTGTTTCCCTATCATGCACCCTTCACACACTTGTTATGGTAGATGAATGGAGGGAAGATCATACACCATCTGACTATTTTTCAGCTGACACAGGCTTCTGAAGTTGAGATGGCCAAATCTCAGGTGCCAAAGCCAGCTTTCATCTTGGACAGCTGCTGACAAGCTGAGTAATTCAGCCACCTGAATATCAATCTTAAAGGTCCTATTATTGGACAAAGGAGCCTTCAAGATCATCTTTCCCTTGCTGTCATAGACACTCATCTGATTATTTTGGAGATTCATAGAGAATCCCTTCTCTAGTAACTGCCCCATGCTTAGCAAATTATTTTGCATGGTTGGTACATAGAGAACATCAGCTATGTAGGCTGGTTTCCCATCTTTCCTCTTAATCAACACTTTCCCTTTTCCTTCTGATCTTATGGAACTGTTGTCAGCAAACCTCACATTGCTCTTGACTGCCTCATCAAGTTCTACAAACCAACCTTTATTCCCAGTCATGTGATTGGAGCACCCTGTGTCTAGATACCAAGAACCAGAATTTGTGCCTTCTGTTCTGGTAGTAACCATCAGAAGAACTTGATCAGAGTCTGAGCTTTCACCATGGGCAGCATTTGCTTCTTGTTCATCTTTGCTGGTAGAAGCCTTATTGGTTCTGCACTCATCAGCAAAATGGCCATATCTTTGACAAGCATAACACTTTACCTTGCTTTTGTCAAATTTTCTTTGACCTTTCCACCCTTTGCCACCTCCTTGTTTGCTGAAACTTTCCCCTTGATCTTGACCAGAATTGGGATTCCCATCAGCTCTCCACTTGCTGCTTTTAAACTTTCCTTTGCCCTTCCACTTCTTGCCAGTGTCCTTTCCTCCTTTCTTGCTGATCTGAGCTTGGAGTGCTTGCTCAGAATTTCGCTCAGCACTTCTTTCATTCAGCCTTTGTTCATGAGCCTCCAAGGACCCTTGTAACTCTTCCACCTTCAACTCCTCAAGATTCTTAGACTCTTCAATAGCAACCACAATATGATCGAATTTGGAAACCAAGGTCCTAAGAATCTTTTCTACTATCATTACATCAGTAAAAGTTTCACCACAAGCTTTCATCTGATTAGTGAGAGTCAGTACCTTTGTGAAGTAATCAGCAACATTTTCTTGCCCCTCCATCTGTAACAATTCATACTGTCTTCGTAAAGTCTGGAGCCTCACTTTCTTGAGTCTATCACCACCCGCATGACTCCTCTCAAGAATATCCCAAGCTGCCTTGGAGGTCTTCGCAGCAGAAATCCTCTCATAATTGGCCGAGTCCACACATTGATGAAGCAAGAACAGAGCTGTGTAGTCCTTCTTCTTGGACTCCTTGAATGCCAATCGTTGCGCATCTGTGGGGTGTACCCCTAATTCTTGGAGGCCAATTTTCACCACGTCAGACACATCTTTGAAGCCAAAGATTACCTCTATCTGGTTCTTCCATCGGTCCCAGTTCTTGGAATCAAGAACTGGTAGGTTGCCACCCATAATTCCATTTGATTTCTCCATTGCAAGAAAAACCAAATCAATTTGCACACCACACTAATGACCAGAATCACACTCCTGATCCCAGGGCCGTAAAGCTTTGATACCAAATGTTAGAACAACGCACCTGTCTATCGGGTCACACTTACACAGGATAGACGGGTTGCAGGGCATAGACGGGTTGCGCGAGGCACACACACAAAGTATAGACGAGTCGCGCAAAGCACACACACACGCACGCGGGCATAGACGAGTCACGCAAGGCACACAGACAGGTCGCAAGAAAACGCAGACGAGTTAAACACACACAATAGATTTATGAACAGTGTATAGACAGATTACGAAAATTACTGAATAATTGCACACACATTTATTAATCCATTAGCAAGTATTTATACACACTTAGGAGTTAATCCCACACGGATTAACTGATTACAGTTACACTCTAACTGCCTAACTAACTCAAACTGAATTAACTAACTCAATAAGAGACAGAGAGTGAACAGTAGACTTTTGAGTTTCTGAACTTTCTTTCTTTAAAACAACGTGATTTAAGTACGTGAGTGAAAGAAGGAAATGGAGAGACTTTCGCTCTCCCGTTTTAACTGCCATTTAAAAAAAAATTAGTATTATTTTTTATTTTTGAGACCTAAAACTCTTGCTTTGGTGGTCTTGGATTTGGGCCGGTCCTCCTTCGTATCTATAACATGATAACCCTAAAAAAAACTCAATCATTCTTCTGATTCTTTTAAGGTTATTTTCGGTGAGACATGGGATGGAAAGTAGCTTGTCAATTGGGTATCATTGAAGTGGGAAGAGACCGGTGTAATTGGAATAGAGATTTAACGTTTTGATTCTTATGAAATTTAAAAAAATCATGATGAGGGAATTATTGGTTTCTCGAGAGCTATCCCCTATATTATAATTAATCTTTAGAATTATTAGAGGAATAAAGGTAGCATTTTTGCAGCAAGCCTGCAAATTTGTTCTTTTCGTCTCGACATTTTCCATTTTTTTTTGTTACATCTTTCCCCATGGACTTTTGGCGTAGTACAATGTGTCTTGCAATTCTCTCGAGTATTTTGGCCTCTGTCTGTATAATTTTATCGTTGGACAAGTTTAACATCAGTATTTGAGAAGTAGAACAACTACTGGTTGAATAGCTCTAGTGCTTCAAAAGGGAGAATGGTGAAGGCTAGCATGAAGACCTGATGTAAGGTCTATACCCGTGTACTATATATATGTTATAGCCATCGGATATAATAATAAAATATTAAATGATCTAGATTTGATACTCCAAAAAAAATGATTATCTTCAATGGGTAGTACTAGTAACAAAAAAAAATGAGGAAGAAACCTCTATTCGCCCTCTAAACCCTCCTCCGTCCACCAGATAGCTGCCATGAGCATGTCGTCTTCTCCGACCAGACAACCAGAGGCGGAGGAGGGGGAGGCCTATGGTTGCCATGGCCTCCCCCATGTTTTCAATTGTTTTTTTAATATATTTATGTTTTTTTTTTCAATATGGTTATCATTGTTAAAATTGAATAATTATTCAATGAATTTAATTATAATGTAGTGTGAATATTTTTTACATTCAACCAATCATATATTGTTACATTATTAAAAATATTTTCCTTTTACATAAAAAGAGTTTATTTTTAATATACTGTCAGTATAAAGTTTTTATAATTGTCAATCAATCACACATGATGATTTAATAGTAGGAGGATTAGTATAAACATTTTGTAGGAAAATATAATAGAACTCATTGAGCATTAATGATTTGATGAATTTTAATTATTACATCAACTTAATACTTTATTCAATTTCATATAATTTGTTTTTATATACTAATTAAAATTTTTTTATTGTTATTTCTGTTATGTATGTTTAGTTTTAACCCCCTCCAAACCCCTTCAAATAACTACTGCGACCTTCGTCCCAGTCCCACCGGGTTGACACCGTTCAGGCTAAGCGACACAGATGATTGTTGTAGCACACGTTGCTTTTGTACATCACGTTTTTCGTCGTTTTGGTCATTCTCGTTCGCAACGGCCCTAGGAGCTATCAGCAATCAACCTATTCAACCCATTCCAGATTATGTGTAAGTTATAGTTGCTAATTTTTACTTTTCTTTTCTCTATAAGTAAAACTATCTCTAAATTTGTTTACAAAAAAAAAAAAAAAACTATCTCTAATTCAACAAGTAAAAAAGAAAAGAACGAAATTTATGTGCCGATAAAAATTAGAAAATACTTGTATGCTCCCTATCTCTATCTGTCTCAACGTGTGGAAAGTAATATATATAAATGTCATATATGGCATGGCATTGATTCTAAACCTCTGCTTAGTGGAATGGCATAAATATATTCCTGACTTTACTTGAAAGGAGAGGACAACGTGCTATTTTCGTAGACTCAGCATGTCAGCTGCTGCAGTCATTTTCGTTATTGATTCTCAATTCGTGATTCCGTTTCCCTGTATATATATACATAGGGACCCATATACTGGGTGATATACATATATGTGTACTGAAAATCAATTGCATTTTGTGTTTGATGTACCAAAGGGAGAACGAAAGAAGATAGATAGAGTATCTGGTATTGCCTCTTGATCATCCATTGCCAACTGAAGTAATTAGGTATGACTTTCACATTATTTGAACGTCCTTAAATTAATATTTATCTGATATTTTTCGGGAAATAATAATTTTATATGCAGTTATTTTTTTGAAACCATTTTACATGCAGTTGTTGATCACTTTAAATAAGTATCCTTTTTTTTTTACTTGTAATTGGTTTTACGCTATCCATCAATCAAAAAATATGTTTAAATTCGAGATTATGTTTCAAATTTAACAATGAAACTGCCTGTTGAAAACGAATTGAAACTCCTCCAAATTATGTGTCTAAAGGTAAAAATCCTAGCCTACTTCTCATAGAGTAGAATGGGGAAGCCTGCAAACCTTTTTAAAACATAAAATAAATCATACAATACATATTATTTTTAATTAACATTAAATAATCACTAGTTCAGCTTAAAAAATTGTAATCAGTTACTGAACACAATTTTCAAAATTTGATAATTATTTTCTGTTGTTTAATTTTTTTTATTTTGACAAGTCGGCCAATAATTCAGTATGTGAGTTAAAGTGAGTTATCTTATCCTGGCTATATTCATATTTAAAGGAATTGCATAAATCATAGCCGTTGCATGAAATGTTAAACGGACCTATTAGCAAACATGGGCTAAATGCGTAACGTTAAATCTACTTGATTACACTTGGGCAGGTGCATAAGCATAACTCAGTATACACTACAAGTGATTAGTTTTGTATACAAGTTAAAATAACCTTTACACTCTTTTTAATTTATTTTAGCTTATAAAAAAAAAAAACACTCAGTATAGACTACAAGGGGAAGAGTACTAGTGGGCTCTGTCCTTTAACAAGGATACCAACCTCAAGCTGCAATAGTACGTCATTCCCCTTCCTGTTTATAATTCCATTCCTTCATGTGTACTTTAAATAAACCTGATCACATATATAACCTACTGCCATTTATGTTTTTAATGAAGTTTAATTTTGAAAAACTGTCAATGTAAAGGTTTTTTACACTGTCAACTAATCATATATCACCTACATGTGACTTTTAAGATAGTTATTATAAAAATCAAATATTTTTAATGTTGTAATAATATATTATTGATTAATAGTATAATAAAGTTTTATACCTACGATATATTACAATTAAATCCTTTTACTTATGCTATATTTCTTTAGGGCTTATGCTATTATTTTTCATACTCGATTACGTTTAAAATTGATTTGATTTCACGTACGCTAGAATTTATAAAATATGCACTTCGGTAAATAATGAAAAGGAATGTAGTTATAATCCCAGTTTACATTACTTACACACATACCCATGTGTGGTTTTATTTTACCATACACATATAGTTAAAAATAATTTTACCTACGTATATTTTGTGGGGGAAAATTTTAATTGCTAAAGCACATGAAGAAACCAACGTGCCCTTTGATAATTTTTTTTGGGTGAAGTGCCGTTTGATTACCATTGATAACGATTCTAACGATATCGAATAAAATATAAAACAAAAAACGAAAGTAATTAAACGCTAGGAAAAAGCAGCTAATAGGATGCATCTTAATTTAACTTGAACGTAAAAAACTGCCTTTGTCTTCGATCCTCCAAATTAATATTGGAGAATGGATCCTCCACACTTTAAAATTATTGATTTATTATATAAAAAATGATAATTTTTTAATAATAAATCAATGAGTTAATTCTTATGATGTTTCAATCCTTCATGTTGAGTGTGGAGAACCTTAAACTTGCCCGGTAAAACTTTCCAGTTCTTAAGTAATAATAACTGGAACAAATGGCACACGAGCCTTATAGCTCAGCTGCACCGTTTGATGTTATAAATGCTTGCTGGGGGAAGACTACTAAAGGGTACGTAAATGATTTCAATAATTAACACAATCTTTGCTACAACATGCATGCATGGTTTGTTTATATAGTTATAGGCTCATTTTGGGAGTGTTGTTTTTTTCAACTCTACAAAGATATTGCTAAAGCGGTGTGTGATTGTATTAATTTTCTTTCTTTTAAGAAACTTCGTTATACTTTTTTTCCTCCAATATTGCATTTTGCTTGATTTGGGTCTCTTTTAATTTGCACGATTTTGATCTTATTATTTTAGAATATTTTTTAAATGTGGTACAATAATGTAAAATTTTGAGCTCATAGTTTTTGCACATGAATAGTATTAAACTAATGTTATTCACATATATAACTTGATATTTGTATGTTCTGCTTCCCATTTAAACTTTCAAAAATAAAACTAACTAGAATTGAAAAAGCACTGTCTATATATATACACAAAATTTCCAAAGATTATTTGGGTTTGGTTTTATTATTATATACTCATTTGACAAAATACAGAGACCATGACGGAAGGGAAAGAAGCTGAAAAAAAGAGACTGATGAAGAGAATCCTTTTGATAATAAACTGCATCATACAAATAACTGGCACGTGTGGTGGTCCACTAGTAATACGTCTCTACTTCATCCATGGTGGTAACCGTATATGGCTATCTAGTTTCCTTCAAACTACTGGCTTTCCCATCTTGTTGATTCCTCTCTTCATCTGTTACATCATTCGCCGCCGCGACACTACCACTGATCATGATGATACCTCAAAAACAAAGTTGTTCACTATGAAGCTACCTTTATTTCTTGTCTTCTCCATTGTTGGTGTCTTACAAGGTCTTGACAATTTTCTTTATTCCAAAGGCCTTGGTTCACTTCCTGTATCCACTTCTGCTCTTGTCATTGCCACTCAACTTGCATTCACTGCAGTGTTTGCTTTCATCTTAGTGAGGCAGAAGTTCACGGCTTACTCGGTCAATGCTGTTATTATGCTCATCCTTGGAGCTGTAGTTTTGGCTTTGAATGGTAGTGGAGATCGCCCTGCTGGTGAGTCTACTAAGCAATATGTGATGGGGTTTGTCATGACATTAATGGCTGCAATCTTGTTTGGGCTTATTTTGCCCTTGGTGGAGTTGGCATACAAGAAGACCAAGCAAACTATCACTTACCCACTTGTGTTGGAGATCCAAATAGTTATGAGCATGGCTGGTGCTATATTCAGCATGGTTGGAATGATCATAAATAATGACTTTAAGGTTATTCTCTTTCTTTTAATTTTTTTTTCTGTATCAATCGAAAGAAAAATGCTAGTAACATACTTTTTAACACATTCTTCGCTATAGGATTCATGTAGGACCCACTTAATAGGGAGTAAACTGGACCTATATGATTTAGTGGGGATCCACATGAAATCCACTCAACAATAAAGAGTGTGTTAAAGGGTGTTTAAGAAAAATGCCAGCAACACATACTCTTTATTTTTGTTTTCTATTGAAACACATTTGAAAAATAATAATTGTGATTTTTTGGCATTTGAATTTGAAGGTGATTCCAAGAGAAGCGAAACATTTTGAGCTTGGGGAAACTATTTATTATGTTGTGCTGGTGGCAAGTGCTATAGTATGGCAATTAAATGGCTTGGGAGCAATGGGAGTCATCTTTTGTGCCTCGTCTTTGATGTCTGGTATTATGATTGCTATGTCAATGCCCTTAACAGAAGTGTTAGCAGTTATTTTTTACAAAGAGAAATTTCAAGCGGTGAAAGGGATTTCTCTTGTACTATCTCTCTGGGGCTTTGTGTCCTACTTTTATGGTGAGTTTAAACAAAGCAAACAAATGAAGAGGGACTGCATCCCAGAATCGGAGCAACCTCAACCTCAAAATCATAATAATATTACTAATCCATGATTGCAATGAAGAAGTGGGTGCTCGCTCCCACCGAGAGTGTCATCATACTATTCAGATTCTTATGTATAAGTATTTGGTGTTCGGCACGTACGGCCTTGAACCTTTGTGGTTTGTTCTTTTGGATCCATTATTTTGTTGCCGTGTTGTTTTTCTTTGTTACAGACCTATACGTATTTTTAATTGCATGCTATCTATCTGTGTTCTCTCTTTACTTCAGTTACAATGTAGTTCCATCACGTTAAATTGAAATTCGAATAAATCATGAATATTTTATTCTATATATATATATATATATATATATATATATATATATATATATATATATATATATAGGGAGCGACTCAAGTGAGAGTAATGTGTTATTATGAGAGATGAGATGAGTAAATATGAACCTTTGGATCATACATAAATAGTCAAGATTAGAACATAAAATCATGTGACTTTTTTAAGTGATCACATGACCACCAACTAACTTCTAAATCGGACCATCCATATATGATTTAATGATCCAGATTTATTCCTCTCACTCTCATAATAATACACTCCTCTCACTTGAGTCATCCTATCCCTATCCCTATATACGTATGTAACTTTTTATTTAGATGGAGATGAATTGAAACTTGTCCAAATGGAACAAAGATATTTCCACTGTTTTCTTCAACAACAAAAAAAAGATATTCCCACTGACTCCACTCCGCTTAACACTTTCGCAGATATCCTTTGTCCCTTGTTTTTTGTGTCCCACAGCTAATGAGTAATGACAGAGATTGTGATTGAAGATCCCATTTAAGACTTTCGCGTTTCCTTATTTGGAGAGTTATAGTTGACTGTTTTTTAATAGGAAATTGCTTGGGAGTACGAAACGAAAATTCGTTGACGTGATTTTCGTCCAATACTGCATTTTAATTTGATTTCTTGATTGATATTGTCTTGATAGAATGAAATAACAACCATGTTAGTAAGACACTTTTTATCATCAAAATTATTAGTAATACACTATCTAACACTCTCTTTTCAACACACTTTCCTTTTATTATACTCCTTTTAATATACTCTTTAATGTTACATGTAGTTTATGTGAGGCCTACAGAATATAAAGTGGACTCACGTGATTCAGTTGTTCCCACATAAAATTCATTCAATAATAGAGAGTGTGAAAAAATATACTAAAGAGTGTATTGCTAATATTTCTCACTAAATAATTAGGTGTAACATAGTTCCTAAAATATCGTACCAAAATGGTAATTCCAACTATATTGCAATGTTGTTTTTAATTTTCTTTTCTCTAATGCAACAAGTAAACTAACAGAACGATTATTCTTGTGCCAAAAAAAAATGTTCCAAGATACTTGTGCGCTCTCGCTCTGAGCGTGTGCAAATCAAGATTATAAGGCATAGCATCAATTTAAAGCCTGTGCTTAGTGGCATGGCATCAATACTAAGCCTCTGCTTAGTGGCATGGCATCAATATATTCCCGACTTTACTTGAAATGAGATGACAGCGTGCTATTTTCTCAGACCCACAGTTGGTTTATTCATTCTTGGTTTATTTTCTCAAGTTCGTGATCCCATTTCCCTATATATATGTGTACTGAAAATCAATTGCATCTTGTGTTTGATGTAACATCTGGAGACACAACAAAAGATAGATAGATTATCTGTTACTGCCTCTTGATATCATTCATTGCCAACTGAAATAATTTGGTATTTCTTTCACATTATTTGTACGACCTTAAAAATTTATCTGACGGCTTTCATATATCAGTATATTATTTTTCTACAAATAATAATTTTAGTTGAGAAATCTCTTTAATCTTAATCTTTGATGAGAAATCATTAATCTTAGATGATCTAGTGCCTCCTGGTACCACATATTTGCCACTTAATTGATTCGAGTGTAAATGTTTGTAGTTGATCACTTAAAATAAGTACCCCTTTGTTATCTTCGATATATTAAACCATTTTTTAATTTTGTTAATAGAAATAACCATCTGGATTTAAAAATCAAAGATCAATTTTAAATCAAGCACAAATTATTTAGATATGATATAATTTTATCCAACAAAATATGCTTAAAATGAAGACGACGTACGTTTCAAATTTAACAATGAAACTCCCAGTTGAAAGTCCTCCAACTTATGTGTCTAAAATTAAAAATCCTATACTAGCCTATTAAACATTTTTTTAGACATAAAGTAAGTCATACAATACATATTATTATTCTTATTATCAATTTTTTTAGACCAAGGTATTATTATGATTATTATTATTATTATTGTTATTATAATTTGTAACTTTCATTTGATTTATTTTCGTTATTAATCAGTTGATTCGTGTGTAAAATAAGTTTGATAATATTTAAGGGAACTGAAACACAAAATTCAATAAAACTTGAAAAATTAAAATTAATATTTCTACTTGACTACTTCAAATATCTTTTATCAGTTAGGGATAATTTTATTTACAGATGTGTGAGTTGAAATATATTTCTTTATCCCGGGTATCTATCATACCCGTTATAAATTTATAGGGTATTAGCATATAAGGATAAGTCCTAACTTTTATAACTTTTATTTTGGGAAAAACCTAGAAAATCAGCAAATCTATGGAACACGTTATTTTAATTGAAATTATGCATATACGTAATAATTAAATCTAAGTATGACTATACTTCCCGCAGGATGCAGGTAACGGACATTTCATGGATAGGCTGTTACCCGTGCCTCACCCCGTTGCCATCGCTAGTACCAGTGGACTCTGTCTTTTAACAAGGATACCGAATTACCAATTAACCTCAAGCTGCAATAGGTACGCCATTCCCCTTCATATCTATAATTTTTAGATCTTAAGCTATATTATTTTTTATATTCCAATTATTCTTCAAATTGAGTTTGATTTCACCTTAGACAAATTTATAAAATATGCACTTAGAGTAAATAATGAAAAGAAATGAATTTATAATGCAAGTGTAGATAACTTATTAGATCAACAGACGCAAATACCCATACATAGTTTTTCTTACCATACACACAAATATAGTTAAAAATAATTTTACCAATGTATTTGGTGAGGAAACAAAGTTATTTGAGAAACGAACGTGCCCTTTGATAACTTTTTTTGTCTGAAGTGCCGTTTGATAAATATTGATAACGATTCTGACGATATCGAATAAAATATAAAATAATAAAGAAGCTTGTGATTTTTTTGTTGATGAAGCACACATGATCAATTATCAACAACATTATTTGAACACGTAAAGTGAATGTTGTTGTATACTTTTTATGTAAACTAGAAGCTAGTTAGCGTTTGGCTATAACTATAAAAAAAATACTTTTAATAAAAGCGCAATTTTTTTAAGTAAATTAGGAGTTTCTAAGAGAAGCTAGCTATGCATTACTTTGTTTGGTTTGATTCAAGTATCTGTTTCTATTACATGTTTACATTAATAATTATAAAAATATTATATTATTTTTATTTTATTTTTCATTTTTAAAAATTTGTACTGTTAAAATGTCACATTATTTTCTCAAGCTTCATTTTTTTAAGCAAATTAAAGTCAAGTTCAAATTTTAAATTTGTCTAGTTTAAATAAATGACTCAAGCTAGAGAAACTTTTTTTTATAAGCCAAACTTAAATTTCAAGTATTTAGATGGACTCAACTCATTTACACCCTTACATATGTCACAGGTAAGGATGGAGCCTCCTCTAAGCCTAGTGGCTTAATAAAAAAATTGATTAAATGTTCAATTTAGTCTCTAAAAATAAATACACTGACATTTTTGGTCGCTGAAAAAATAAATTAACGACTTAGTCTCTTCTTCCAATTCTAACGTTCGTTTACTTGCCTACGTGTTTCGTTAACCTTCCTATCTGGCTTGTTAGTGGTCCTGTATGACCTATCCATCGTGGAAAACGAATGAAAAATGGAAAAAGCAATTTTCAGGTATGTGGATTTTAAGATTAATTGTGAATGTTTTTCACTTTTCATTCATTTTCTATGGTGGAAATTCGTCATAGTCACGCAGGACCACTGACGGGCCATGCAGGATGACTAACAGAATAAGTAAGCAAGTAAAAGAACGTTGGAAAAATCAGATAGAGGGACTAAAGTGACTTGCATTTATAAATTTAAGGGGCTAAGTGATTAATTTATTTTTGACTTAATTGCACTTTTAGTCCCTCAACTTTTATAATTGTGCAATTTTGATCCCTAAAAAAATTTAATTGCACGTTTCGTCCCTCAACTTTTTCAATTGTGCGATTTGCTCCCTCAAAAAATTTAATTTTACTTTTCATCCATCAACTTTTTTAAATTATGCAATAGAAGCCTTTATTTTGGTCCCTAAAAGGACTACTTTTACACAATTTCACAAAATTGAAGGATAAAAAGTGCAATTAAATTTTTTGAAGGACCAAAATCGCACAATTAAAAAGTTGGGGGATTAAAAGTGCAATTAAATCTTTATTTTTCCAAGGATCAAAAGTATTGTCCTCATGTTTATTTTTAAAAGGACTAAATTGAATAATATGAGAATGTTGAATTAAGCTAATTTGACAAGTACTGTAACGAACTTCTTCAGTAGGTAGCTATGGCAGAAGCTAATGAAGCAGAAAAAGAGAGAATGATGAAGAGAATCCTTCTGATAGTAAACTGTGTCATACAAGTCATAGGCACTTCTGGTGGCCCAGTCGTAATGCGTCTCTACTTCATCCATGGTGGTAATCCTGTATGGCTATCCTATTACGCTTTCATAAGTTAGTTGCATTTTCAGTTACAAGTTAGTTAACTTCAGTTACAGTTGGTTAGCTTAGTTGATTCACATTCATTGTATCTAGACACTTGTGTAGGTACATATATATTGAGCAAAGTTATCTTTGTAATTTAATTTTCAATTTGCAATTATCGGTGTCCTCCAAGGCCTTGACACCATTCTTTACTCAAGAGGCTTGGCTTATCTTCCAGTGTCCACTGCTTCTCTTGTCATTGCCACCCAACTTGCCTTCATTGCCATCTTCGTTTTCCTATTGGTGAGGCAGAAGTTCACAGCTTACTCGATGAACGCAATCATTATTGGCTGCAATGTTGATTGGGTTTATTTTGCCCTCCGTCGAGTTGGTGTACAAGAAGACCAAACAGGCTATTACTTACACACTTGTGTTGGAGATTCAGATGGTTTTAAGCTTCTCCGCTACTCTATTCACCCTTGTTATAGTATTACTAACCCATGATTACGATGAAGAAGTGGGTGCTCGCTTTCATCGAGAGTGGATGAAGAAGAAGCAGATGACTAGTAGAATCTATTCAGATTCTTGTGGCTCTTTATTTTCTTGGAATGATGGGTAGTACGTCTGTGGTGTTCGATATGGCCTTGATCCTCTGTGGTTTGTTCTATTGAATGCATTGCTTTGATGTCTTGTTATGTTTTTCTTTGTTACAGACCTAGACGTAAGACATAATTTGTAAGGGAAACATTGGATGGTATGAACTGTATTTTGCATGCTATACGTGTTCTCCATTTACTTGCGTTCACGTTAAATTGAAATTCGAATAATTCAAGAATATCTTATTCTATGTGTATTTTGATCTTTCATTTTATTGTAACCATGCGATGCACTAGATATTATAGAATATGGATAACATTATTTATAACTTATGTTTTTAATTTCAAAAGGACAACATGTGACACGCAAACATATATATACACATATCTGTGAAGATGTTGAATTAGCATTTTAATAAATTAAAATGTGAAAAACCTGGTTGAATAGACTTATATATATTGTGTGACTACAGAATAATCAAAGGTATCCGATTCATGCAGAATTGGTCATGTATAGAAGCA
The DNA here is from genome assembly GCA_039655645.1 of Ammopiptanthus mongolicus. Taxonomy (NCBI): domain Eukaryota; kingdom Viridiplantae; phylum Streptophyta; class Magnoliopsida; order Fabales; family Fabaceae; genus Ammopiptanthus; species Ammopiptanthus mongolicus. The sequence goes on along the minus strand of CM077351.1, from coordinate 13,671,041 downwards.
TCTCATTCCTCCTCTTCGCCAACAACGCCCTAATATCTTTCAAGATTTTGCAAGACTAGCAATGACGCCTGATGTAGAGAAATAAGATAATAAGGCATAATCTTACCAAAACCTAATGAAACCATGCGGTAAGCTATTCATTAGGTTTACACCATAACCTATATTTGAGATTAATTGATATTATCCATGTTCGTTTGTTATGTTTCTCCACAATGGGGTATATAAATTTCGTCACAAGAGAACGGTAGGTCATTTTTAATTATGAAATGACCTATATTAATTCAGCAACTTTCCGGAAGTGTTAAATTAATAGCCTTATGGTAGTTCTATAATTATCATATATTCATATATCCAGAGAATGCAATTGATCGATTCGTCTTTCCTGTATGAATGGTAAAGATAATATATATATATATATATATATATATCAATTTCTAAAAGGATAAAAGCTCTTAATAAATATCCAACGGGAAGTATACACCAAGATATCACAGAAATGTGCATCAACTCACTCAGTCACTCTTGTAGTTGTGTCGACGTCTGACAATACGTACGCTTTACCAATACGGTACTCATGGGTCTCTTTAGAACTCTCATGACAATGTAGCACATTCTGACTCAAACTATTCTGGTTACGCACAGTGTTGGGTTCATATACATGGACTACTTCAAGAATAAGAATATTGGAGGCTAAAAATCTTATTTGAAATTGCAGGAGGTTTTGGCTTTTGTGGTTTCAAGAGGGATAATTTTTAAAAATAATTTTTAAAAATCTCTTGAGCAGAAAAACCCCTTTATTAAAAGATCACGTATTGCACATGAATCACAAGGATATTATGTTTACCTCTTGAAGCGTAGTTTTATCGCGAACACTGTGAGCGCGTCAACAACACCGGTTAGCCAAAAATGCTGATACTTGCGATGCTCATAACTTTCACTCCACACCTCTTATCGTAAAACTGAACGGTGAAGATGTAGAGCCACATGTCACGAACCTGCTGTCCAAAAATTAGCCCGATCCAACGGTTAACGAATCTCGGATCGCGAGATTACGATAACTGTCCAACCATAACCACCATAAGAAAAAGCTTCTCTATCACCAGTGTTGCAAAGTAGCAATACCTCTACTCGGTCCACGCGAGCAAACCAACGTCAGAGATACCGTAGTGCTAGCTATCAGGATTGGGAGAGGCACGATACACAGAGAGAGAAAAGAGGGTGCGCTGTCAAGGGTGTACAACGGCCGTTATGAGTGCTCTGTGTTGCTTAAGTGACGTGCACAGCTTACTAATAGCTGTCACTCACTTAACCTAACCCACTTGGGTCACTGTACGCTACATGCCCAATGTTTAATTATTAATTAAGTCATATTTAATTAATCAATTAAAGTTATCCTCATTTATTAATTAAATCATATTTAATTAATCAATTAAATCAATCCATTTAATTATTAATTAAATCATATTTAATCAATCAATTAAATTAATTCTCTGAACATTTGCTCTATGCGTGTGACCCTATAGGTTCTCAATTAATATTATAAACAATGAGCGGCATCTAGCAATACATCATTGCTACCCAATTAATCAGAATATAGGTGATACAATTAAAACCTTGTTGTAACCATATATAATGTGAAGTCAACGTCCTTTCATCTCAATGTTTTAATTGAACACAAGGCATTAATGTGTCATACTTGTTAAGTCCAATTATTTATTTCTTGATCTAGTAATTGACTTATGATCATGTGGGCCCAATATCTCATATTGTACCACCTTAGCATGGCCATGCATTTCTACGTCACATACTATCAAGAGGCTTATAGACATTACTCCTGTTATGTAGGAGGGACGAATCTTATCTACATCACTCACGTTCCTCAACATGTTTCATTGCAGATCCAATAACTATCTTTATAGTTGTCCTGTTACAGACAAAGTTTAATAGTATTAAAGCCTACAACTACATATGTTAGGAATCGTAGTGATTTCAAGTTGAAGGACTACTTCACTATGGTCACCATGAGAATCGCTTATGACACTTACATAACTATTATGCAGCGTTCTCATAGCGGGTCACTCCAGTATAAATATTCCACTAATATTTATACCTATGTGAAGACTTAATATCTTATATCTATGACACGTGAGATGTGGTCATCAGTACACTCACATAATAGTCTCAATGTATTATTATTGTCCTTATTAATAATAATACTTGACTATGGATATTTAAGAATAGTGTTCTCTAATTTAATGGTATCTCACGGTCAAGTCACACTTGACGTTCCATTAAATGAACTAACTATTCTAAGGACTTTATTATGCTAAATATATGATCATAAAATATAACATAATAAATAAATGCCTTATACATATATCAAATATATGATCAAAGTCATAATACAAATGATTATCTATTCAAAATAGATTGGCCACTAGGGCTTACCCCAACATTGGCATCCCTATTTCATTGGATAAAGCAACTAGAAATAGAACTCAGGGCCACTTTGCTAGAATTCTTGTGGATATTGTCTTACTGGGCAATTGCATGACCAAATTTGGGTGGAAAGAGAGGTATATGCTTTCTTTGTGGGAGTAGAGTATGAAAAGTTGCCTCTTTTCTGTCCTACTTGCAAAATAATTGGTCATTCTTTGGCTAACTATAGAAAGACTGCTACTTTTGTTTCTAACTCTGGTAAAGATCAAGTGATTCAGAAGGAGAATCCTTTGGTATCTCGTAAGACTGCTCCTAAGTATGTCCCTAAGAATAAAAAAGTGTTTGCTTAAGTGATTACTCATAAGGAAGACACTAGTGGTTCCTCTTCTCTGATTTCGATTCAAGTTATTCAAGAGCTCCTGTTGTGAACATCGATGAAAAGCAGCAACAGATTCATCAAGAGGACTCTAACCCTTTGTTGGGGTTTGTGCAGGCTAATAAGGATACTATAGGCGATAATAGTTTGAATGTTGGTGACATTAATATTATGACTGATAAGGGTGTTAATAGTCCTTTTTTTGGATAAGGATAAGAATTTGGTTGACAAGCCTGATGACAATTAATGAATCGATTGAGATCACCCATGATCGTGTCTCAAACTCCATTCTTTAAGACTCAGCTCTTGTTGCTACTGTGCCTAATCCTGCCATAAATTCATTGCACTCCATGGCTACTTGTACTATGATTTAACAGTTAGTGGTAAGAATTTTAAGACTCACATGATTAATTCAACTCCTATGCATCTTAATGTTATACATGACATGAAAGTTCGTGCCAAGTTTTTGGGAAATGGGGATAGGGAACATCTAGAGAATTACTCTCTTTCAGAAGAGCAAAGTAATGATATTGTTACCGAAGATAATTCTAATTTCACAATGGTTATGTCTAAATTTCATAAGTATAATTTGAGAAAGAATAGAAGGCTTAATTTTAGATTTACTTGATTATTGTTTTTTGTTTGGGTTTTGGTTTATGTCCCCCCATGATTTTTTTTTTTTATCAATAAATTTATGGTGATAATAGGATCACCTTGCATAAAAAAAATAAATGTACGCCCCGTATCTTGGCTTCATAAATGAACATCAAAGAACAAGTGTTGTTAGTGCTTCATACATGGTTGGGTCATCACCGTTGTCAAACGTCCATGTTAATACATAAAAGTAGATTGTCCTAATATAGAAGGAAATAGAGGTATTCTTGAAGAACAACAACTATTAGGTGTGATAGACAATAACTTTGCGTATTATCGAAGGCTTGCTGACGGTACTGACTACCCGAAATTTCTAACGGCTTCCAAAAGGTTGACTGTAATTGCTATCGACGCTCCTCTTTCTGAGAGAAATGGGGTTGTTGGTTAGTCGTCGGAAAACTACCATTATCAACGGCATTAGGTCTTTTTCGACAGCATTAGGTCTTTTCCGATGACTTTAGGCCGTCGGTAATGTGCATTTTTCTTATAGTGAGAGATGGATTATGAATACTCTCAATCCGTAGATGGTCGAAGCTACATGGGTTGTGTCAGGTGGGTCACTCCCAAAATGGGGGCCACACTAACTTTACTAAAGGAAAAGAAAAAAGGAAAATGGCAAAGTAATGGACCAAAGCCCATGTTTGCTCTAAAAAAGGGATTCAATCCCTAATTTCCATTTGTGAAAGAAGAAAAAGGAAGCGTGCATCTGAGAACCACAAAAAGGCAGAGCATCAGCGGTGACCATTGCAGAAGAAGGGAGTGAGCGATCTCTTGGCGAATGATTGGCATAGCAAATATGCTCTGTTTTGACTAAAATTTCAGTATGTTGTTCTGCCATTGAGCTCTTCATTTTGACATATATTTTATTTTTAGTTTTGCCATCTCTTTTGTTTGGGCTAAATACCCATTGCTGGGTTTTATTATGTTACTTTTCACCTTGTTGGTGATGATATTTTGATGCTTTGTTGATCTCTAATGGTGCTAGCAAGACTTTAATTTTGGTGTACCCATTATTTTACATAGTGAGGGATTTTCTGGACTAGGTCCCGTGGTTTTTATTCTCTCAAGTTGAGGGAAGTTTTCCACGTTAAAAATTGTGGCGTCCATGATTTAGATTTCGCTTGGTAATTTTTCTGGTAAGGTTCTCACAAGAGGGGGAGCGTTCTTTAGCTCCTAATATTCTGTTGCGCCCTCTGGTACTAACAACTGGTATCAGAGCTTTGGCTCTTTTGTGGTGATTGTCTTGTGGTGAACAAGGGAAGCCAATACAAGCCAAATGGTGACTTTGAATGGTTCAAATTATGCCCTCTGGAAAGGTAAGATGGAGGATCTGCTTTATGTTAAGAACTTTCACCAACCTGTGTTCGCTACATAGAAGCCCAGTGAAAAAACTGATGAAGAGTGGACCTTAATGCACTGACAGGTATGTGGGTACATCCGTCAGTGGGTTGATGACAACGTGTTGAACCACATTAGTAGTGAGACACATGCTCGAACATTATGGGACCACCTTGAACAACTGTTTGCGAAAGAAGACAGGAAATAACAAGATGTATTTGATCAAGCAGATGTTGGCCTTGAAGTATAAAGACAGGACTCCGTTGGCTGATCATATGAACACTTTGTAGAGAATTATGAATCAGCTCTCTGCTATGGGTATTACATTTGATGAAGAAATTAGGATATTACATTTGATGAAGAAATTAAGGAGTTATTGCTTCTTGGTTCCTTGCCAGACTCATGGGAAACTTTCAGAATGTCTTTGTCTAATTCTTCTCCTAATGGTGTGTTGTCAATGGACCTCGTTAAGAGCAATATTTTGAACGAGGAGATGAGAAGAAAGTCTCAGGGTTCCCCTTCACAGTTAAAGATCTTGGTTTCTGAGTCAAGGGGAAGAAGCAATAACCAGAATTCAAGCGATAGAGATCAAAGCAGAAGCAAATACAAAAATAAGTATAAAAATATTGAGTTTCACCATTGAGGTAAGAAAGGGATATCCGGAGGTATTGTTGCCTTTTGAAAAAGGAGAACAAGGACAGCGATAAAGATAAAGGGAAAAAGAAAGAAGAAAATGTTGGTAAAGACAAAGCTAATGTGACATCCGATGATTTCCTTCTTATTGAAGAATAATGATATTGTTAATATTGTTGATAGTGCACCCAGTTGGGTGATCGACAGTGGTGCTTCGGTACATGTCACATTTAGGAGGGATATTTTCAACTCTCGTACTCCAGATGAATTTGATGTGAGATTGGCTCATGAAGGTGTATTAAAGTGTGTCGGCATTGGAGAGATTAATTTGGAGATGCCTAATGGTAACAAATAGACTCTCAAGCGTGTGAAGCATGTTCTAGACATTCGATTAAATTTACTTTCAGTGGCTAAGCTATGTGATGAAGGTTATGACAACCTGTTCTCACGGAACACTTGGAACTCACCAAGGGTTCTATGGTTGTTGCTATAGGTACGAAATATTCTACTCTCTACGTGGCACAAGCAAAAGTAATTAAAGATGTTGCTCATGCAATGGAATCGGATGAAGGAGTTGAGTTATGGCATAAGATGTTGGTGTAAGCCCTAGTGGTCAATCTATTTATTAGATTTACATTTGTATCATGGCTACCATTTATATCATTTATAATATAAGGCATTTCACTTTATTATGCTATCTCTTTTGTACATAGTAAAGTCATTAGAATTATAGGTTCAGTTCAATAGAACATCAAGTGTGACTTGATCGTGAAACCCTTTAGAACATTATTCTTAAAATATCCATAGTTAAGTATTATTGTTATTGAGGACAACAATAATACATCGAGACTATTATGTGAGTAAATTGATAACCACATCTCACGAGTTATGGATATGAGATATTAAGTCTTCACATATGTATAAATATTAGAGTAATATTTACCACAGATTGACCCACCATGAGAACACTACATAATAGTTATGTGTCATAAGCGCTTCTCATGCCAACCATAGTGAAGTAGTCATTCGACTTGAAGTCACTACGATTCCTACATGTGGAGTTGTAGGCTTTAATACTATCAAACGTTATCCGTAACAAGATAATCATAAAGGTAGTAATTGGGCCTGCAATGAATCATGTTGAGGGATGTGAGTGATGTAGATAGTATTCGTCCCTCCTACATAACAAGAGACATATCATGGGCCTCTCGATAGAGTGAGATGTGAAAATCCATGGCCATGCTGAAATGGGTCATTATGAGATATTGGATTCGTTTGTGATTACATATCTACTCAGAGATCAAAGAACATATAATTGAACTTAATAAGGATGACACATTTATGCCTTGGGTTCAATTATGACATATGGTCGAAGGGACATTTACTACACGGTAAATTGGTTGCAGTAAGGGTAAAATCGAATCACCGATTGTCTCAGAAATTGAGTATCAATGATGTATTGCTAGATGTCGCTAATTGTTTACAATATTTGATATTATAATTAATATGTGATATTATTATAATATTTAATATTATTGCTAATTTAATGAGAACATATATGGTCAAACACATAGAGCAAATAATTGGAGAGGAATTAGTTTATTAAATATGATTTAATAAATAATTCCAGTTTAGGCCTGTAGTGTATACAAGCCCATCAGGGTTGTGGCATGAAGGGTGAGGGAGCACCACTATTTAATTAGATGGTGCGCCTCCCTCACCACATATACACACTTGGCACAATTGTAATAACACATATCACGCCAAACCCTGTAGTCATCAGCTAGCATAAGACGCATTACTCCAACAGATGTTTGATCGCGTGGACTGAGTAGAGGTGCTGCCCCTATCGCGACATTAGTGATTCGAAGCACGCTTTAATGATTGTTTTGAAAGCACGATTCAAGAGGTAAACACAATAGCCTTATGTGATTCTTGTTTTGTAATGCGCGATCTATGGGGTATGGTTTCATTCAGCCTTAAGACATGATTTTCAAAGAGGATTGTCTCATGAAGACCCAACATAATAAGTTGTGTCACATGAGTGAGAAAGGCAAGGATGAGCTAGCCAAACGGGACATGTTGTTTAGCATGAGAAATCCACATTTGCAGAAGTGTGATCACTGTTTTGCTGGGAAGCAGAGTAGAGCTTCTTTCAAGAGTCATTCACCTATCAGGAGACCATAATTTCTTGATTTGGTGCATTTTGATTTTATGCGGCCCTATGAAGACAAGAACGCGTGGGGGCAATGCATATTTTGTAACGTTTATTGATGACCATTCAAGAAAGAGTTGGTTTACACCTTGAAGAGTAAAGATGTTGTTCTGAATGTGTTTAAGTAATTTTAAGCCTCAGTTGAGCGTGAAACTAGGAAGAAGTTGAATGCATACGCACACACAATGGAGCTGAATACATAGGACCATTTGATGCTTACTATAGAGAGCAAGGGATCAGACACCAAAAGACTCCTCCCAATACTCCATAGTTGAATGGTGCTGCTGAAAGGATGAATAAAACATTAGTTGAAAGAGTTAGATGTTTGCCTTAACAGGAAGAGCTTCCACATTGGTTTTGGGGTGAAGCATTAAGTGCAATGGTGCATGTCCTAAATCTTTCACCATGTGTGCCCTGCAGTATGAAGTACCAAAAATATTTCGCCAAGTAAGAATGTTTCTTACGATCAACTACGGGTTTTTGGATGTAAAACATTTGTATATATTCCTAAAGATAAAAGATCAAAGCTCGATGCAAAGAGCATGCAATATGTGTTCATTGGTTGTGGTTTATATGAGTTTGGGTACAGGATTTATGATCCTGTTGGGAAAAAACTTATTAGAAGTCGCCATGCTAAGTTCATAGAAGACCAAAAGTTGAAAGACATTGACAAGGAAGAAATTTATGTGCCTCGTGTCAGTAGTACTGCAGTTAACATTGATCCAGTTTCTTCTGCGCCTAGACAAGAATCAAAAAGAGTTAAGGCTACAAATCAGCCAGATACAACTGATGTTGATGACCCTGCCCATAAAGAAGGCCATGAGAATCTTCATGATGAACAATTACAATCAGAGGTTGAACCTGTTACATTGAGAAGATCCACCAAAGATAGACAACCTTCTAGAAGGTACACTGCTAATGAGTATGTGTTGGTGACTAATGGAGGTGAGCCAGAATGTTTTGATGAAGCTATGCAGGATGAGCATAATGAAGAGTGGATGGAAGCCATGCAAGATGAGATGCATTCATTGCATGAGAATCATACTTATGAACTGGTCAAATTGCCTAAGGGCAAGAGAGCACTAAGCAACAAATGGGTGTACAAGTTGAAGCAGAATGAAAATAGTCTGAAACCTAGATACAAAGCAAGGCTAGTGATCAAAGATTTCCACCAGAGAAAAGGAGTTTATTTTGATGAGATATTTTCTCCGGTTGTGAAGATGTCCTCCATTCATATAGTGCTTGGCCTAGCAGCTAGTCTTGACTTGGAGATTGAGCAAATGGATGTAAAGACCGTCTTTGTAATACATGCTAAAAATGGTCTATTTGATGCAAAATTGCCTAAGATAAATTATTTAATTAAGGGAATAATGAAACCTTAATAATTATGGGTAAGTTAAATTCATAATGTTAGTGGTATTGATTGGCTTCCCAATGGGTTGGAGAAATCTGGACAATTCGTGTGCAAGGTTCTGAGTTGGGAAATTGATCGGATTCCAACCATTGGGACCTTCCTGGTTAGAAGCGGTGGGGGAGTGGAGGGGTGGGGAAGAAGGGACGAGAGAAGAGAAAGAATTTTCAGTTGTCATTTTTTGTTTTTCCCTTATTTATTTGTTTTACTAGAATACCCCTAGAGTATAGGTACACAACTCTAAGGAATGAGGATTAAAGATTTGCCCAAGACAATGTGCTCAGTTGACTCACAAGACTCGAAGTGCAGGTTTCCACCTTTACGGTCGTGGTTCATACTAATCATGCTACAGTGATGGGAGCCCTTGATATGGTTTTGGAGCTGCTTCGAGCCATCCAGACGCCATAAGGCTAGGCCTACTGTTCTTTAGGATATGTTTAGGTGTGAACACAACAGTCAATGATGTTTCTAATTTTTTATGTACTTCATTTTTCTTTTTATTGATGACAAAGGGGGAGAAAACCCCACAAATTTTGTACTTTATAAAACTCTCTTATGTATGAATTTCAATATTTCAGTATATCATTTTGTTAAACCTTCATACCTATTTGTGCACTTGTCTGTATAAATACATACTCTTAGGGGGAGCTCTTTCATAGGGGGAGTACTTAGAAATTACTAAATACTTAAAGTAAAATTGTCTAAAGCACTAAAATGTATCTTAAAGCTCTGAACCTTCTAAAAGCTCTGAACTTTTAACTTCAAATTTTCTTAAGATTTTTTACTAAAAAAGAATGGGTTTGCCATCATCAAAAAGAGGAGATTTTTAAGACAACTATGGTTTTAATGATAACAATGGCATGAGTATCACTTAACGAATGCATGAGTTTTTTATGAAAAATCTGTGTGAATTGTGCTGATGAATTTGTTGAGTGTGCAGGTCTTTCACTTTAGAATTCTATTATTGAGCTTAGTCATATGAAGGCATGAAAACTCAAGAAGAAGTCGTTTAAAGATGGATGCTTTCACCAAACAACTCATTACAAGCATATAAGACTTAAACAAAAGGACCTGGCGATTTAAGAACGAACGAGACAACTCTTTTAAGGCCAAACAAGTCAAGACTTTCAACATAGTGTCCCACACGATTACAAACTAGTAAACTGAGTCCCAGACGATCCGAGCTAAGTGTGAAGACACTTATGATCAAGATCAGACGACCGAAGTCAAGTAAAGATGACCCAAGTCTAAGATGAGATGATCCCACATAAACAGTAAGCTTAATGCTTGTAGATCAAAGTTTCTCTCCTTGAAGAAACTCAAGCCAAGTGTAAAGATTCATCTATGAACACTCTAACATAGCAATAAAAGATTTGAACCAAAAAGACAAAGTTATTTCTTACTTTGATAAGACGAAAACAAAAATTCTACCTCAAAGCTGAGTTCGGCAAAAAGCGTATCCCAAAAAGCAAAGATTTGACATCACTCAGATTGGAAAATTCAGCTCAAAGTATGGTTTGTCAAAAAGCTCTAGCCGAAAGCATGCATGAAACCTCCTCATTAAGTCTCTAACGTGCAAATGCATTAAACGCTATTGGAGAACCACCTTTGTAAAAGCATAAGATACTGAAATAGATAAGATCGAGATGAAATTCAAAGGGTTTGATTTGATCCTCTATATGAGGAGATGGATACAAAAGAAGGCAAGATAGAGAAAGCTTAATATATATCACGCTGCCACTCTAATTCTATAATTTTTATCTTTCTACCAAAATCAATTTCTTAGTTAAGTCCACTCTCTTTGTTCTTACATTGCAAATCCACTCTTTGAGTGTTGCTTTGTAAAGTAAATCTCCCCATCAAATACCTTGTTCATACACTATACCCTAAAGAGGCAGAAAGAATAATTGTTGTTGTGTTATAGTCCGAAGAGACAAAGATAATACTTGTGCTTGTAGTTGTTTGCCTGAAGAGGCAGGTTATAAAGAATAATGCTCTTATTGAAAAGTCCTAGTTTTTGCTGAACGTAAGTTTGGGTGCGAGCCAAACCAGTATGAATTGCTTGTGTTCTTTTCTCTTTCCTTAACCTATTTTTGACTATTATTTTCTTTATCTTGTGCTAACAAGTGAATTGATATTTTTCTTTTATTACACCTTCTTGACAAAACCATCTTGTATTTAATTTAGCTTGATTTCTTACATATCAAAGTAGTTTTGATAAAACCTTATTTGACATTTTCATAATGACAAATTTTAAAAGCACAATTCAACCTTTTTTCTTGTGTTCTTTGTTTTTTTTTCTCCCACTCTACCGTAACTTTTCATTTAATCTTCTATTGACTTAATTGCGAGGACACACAAAGAAATGAGTTTACAATATTGGGGGTTAGGGTTCCGTATGTGAGGTAAAGAAGATGAACTTAGAGACAAATAATACGATATCGTTTTAGGCCTCCTATTTTCTTTTTCCTCACTAATCAAAATAACGTCTCATTTGATGCTATAAATAGCCATTTTATCAAGTATTTTCCAAGTTGGAAAATACCTTGTGTCATATCAGCGAGTTAACGTGTTACATAGACATAACCGTTATTTCAAACGGATCAAAGATGATACAAGGATAAATTAACATGTCTCACGGTTATGATTTTGATAGACTAAATGACTTCTTTTTTTTTCTGAAACCAAAATTGTTTTTGTATTTTTATGATGGATCAATTTGAGTCTTTATTAAAAAATAATTCATTTTTAATTAAGGGAGAGAGAGAAAGGCATTTTTTTTATCTAAAAGTGGGAACATGATTCTTGTGCTTTTATGTAATGATGGGAAACAGACAATTCCACCTCATTGCGGTGATTTAATCACTAATCACCTAGTCTGATACAAGTAGTTATTCCCAAAACGCATAGAATAAATATTACACCAAAATGTAACCAAAAAAACATTAAAAAATAATCATAATATATAAGATGTCAATAAACTTTTATTTTTTTTAAAAAGAGATTAGCAACTTATATTTTTTCTTATGAGAAAAATCAGATTACTTTTTGATGAAATTATTTAGATATTCTATAATTTAATGTTTTATTTCTTTAACATAAAAGTTAAAAAAAAAAATTGCCTCTCTTTTTGTGGCACCACCTTTTGTTTATCTCTTTCACCATTCACTACATTTAATGATCACTTCCATAATCAAGATTCAACTACAATGAATCAACATGGTCGTGGCGTTTCTCAAGCATATTTAATTTCAAGTGTTTTGCTAAGCAGTGCTGATTAAGGAATTAAGAAAAAATAGAAAATTAAAAACTTCACTTTTCAATATATTAACTACATCATTTTTTTATTAAAATTTATCTTTTTAATTTTTTAACCAGTGTCAACATTTCTCTAATTTCAATTTTGACGTCCTCTACTAATTCTTCTATTTAGAAAGTATTAAATATGCTTTTTGTATTTTCAAGATAATTGGATATTAGTACTTTTTTATTTAATACTTTTTTTACTTAATAATAAGAGGACTATTAAATAAATTTTGTAGAATGATACAGCGAAATTCCCTGGAAATTGTTGTTGAGCTAACTTATTAATAGAGAAGCAATTTGCAATCAGTCCACATGCCATCCTTGTTAAGATACTTATATGTGATTAACTCATTGCAATTAATTATTTCATTTCTTTTTTAATCACACAAGGTAGTGAAATCCTTAAAATGATCAACGAGCTGAATTGATTGCAATTTAATATTGAATATGCATATGATGTTATTGAAAGTTTTTTTTTTTTAATTTTACAACATGTTATTGAAAGTATGGTTGTTAGTGGTTTGACATTACTCTAAATGCAAGAAAGAGATAAAGACAAAAACAAATAAATCTTTTTATAAATTCAAATCATTTTACCTCATTACCAAAAAAAAAAAAACACTTTACCAAAAAAATCATTTTACCCAAAAAAATTATTTTTTAGAAAGAAAATGTAAAAATAGTTGACTTATTCCTAAAGAAAAAAAAAGTGATCGTATATTAGTATATCCCTATGTACGTATGTAACTTTTTATTTAGATGGAGATGAATTGAAACTTGTCCAAATAGAACAAAGATAGTGCCAGTGAGTCCACTAAACACTTTTGCGGATATCCTTTGTCCATTGTTTTGGGTGTCCCTATTAGAGCTCAGTCAGTAATTAGTTAGTTGCTTTTCTGTTTAAACAGTTAGAGATACTTGTTATTAGTTGGTTAGTTGGTTAAACTTCAATTGTAATTTTCAATTACCTGCTCACTGATCAAAGGCTATATATAGAGCTGATCCAATCTTCGGTAATTCATTCAGTATTCATTCAATAAGAAAAGAGGAATTCACACATGAATTCTCTTAGATTTGATATGGTATCAGTATGTAATAGGTAAAGGCTGTGGTGTATCTTTAAAAAAATGGTGCATCTATCCACTATTTGGACCAAGCCTTTTGGTCCAATGAAAATGTCAAAATGGCTTTAGTGTTTGTTATATTTGGTCAAAGCAAATAAAATTTTATATTTACATTTTTTATTCTGTATTTACAATTTGGTATAACTATTTTTTTTAACAAAAACAAAGTTAAGAAAATATACTTCCATTTTCATTTCTGTTAAGAAAAAACATAATAACTAGTAAAAAAAATTAACAAAATAAATAATAATATATTACAGAAATAAAAAAAATCAAGTCTAAATACAAAATACAAAAAAAAAACTAGTGCAGTATACAAATGTACAATGTAAATATATCAATGTATAGTGTAAATACATTAATGTACAGTATCAATGTGCAAATACAGACAATTTATTATACACTATACAAGTGGAATACACTTTAACTGGTCAAAATTTTGAGGATCATATGTATACAATTGCAACACTCTCATTGGTCAAAAAAAAAAAAAGGAGCACCCATGCACCAATTTTTCAAAGGTGCAACTTAGACCAAACCTCAGTGGTATAACAATTCCACATTCTCTTCCTTTACTCGTCGTCTTTCTCGCCCAGATTCCTGTTCTTGATCAATTGCAACCATGGTGGATCATCAGAGTCCCTTCTTTCTGCATCCTTCAGACAACTCTGGCCTCACCCTCGTGTCGCAACCTCTCGGGGGTGACAACTACAACTCATGGCGCAGAGCCATGGAGATGTCACTCATTGCCAAGAACAAAATAGGATTCACATTGATGGTTCCATTCAACCCCTTGACGAAAAAGATGTTCAAATGTATCATTCTTGTAGAAGGAACAACAATATTGTTGCTTCTTGGTTGCTCAATTCAGTGTCCAAAGAGATCACCGCGAGTGTGATATACTCTTCCTCTGCAGCAGCCATATGGAATGATCTTCAAGATCGCTTCAAACAACACAATGGTCCTCGCGTTTTCCTGCTTAAGCGCCACCTTCTTGGATGCAACCAAGGATCTCTCTCGATAACTCAATATTTCACAAAATTGAAAACCTTGTAGGAGGAGCTTGGAGAGTATCACCCTGTTCACACATGCACCTGTGGTGGGGTTCAACCCATTAATTCTCGATCACCTCCAAGTGGAATATGTCTTGATCTTCCTCATGAGTCTTAACCAAAGCTTCAGCAACATCATAGGCCATGTTTGGCTCATGCAGCCGATTCCCCCTATGTCCATTTGCTATTTCCCTAGTTTAGTTTGGTTCTTTGTTGCTCTTTGCTTGACATCAATTAAAGTGAGGGAGCAAAACTCAATCATTGTTGGAAAATAAATAAATCCCACATTGGTTGGAAATATAACCAAATAACAATTTATAATACTTGGACAAACCTCCCTCTATGAGCTAGCTTTTAGAGTGAAGTTAAGCTCACTTATTCTAATATGGTATCAAAGCATATAAATCCACTGATTTCATACAAGAAAAAAAATTTAATGAAAAAATAAAGAAAAAAAATGCCCAAGTAAAAAAAATGTTATTAGACCTGAGGCTCAAAAAACTTGAAGTATAAGCCCAGACTAAAAATAAATTCATAAATAAATAAACAAGTCACAACGGGATCAAGTCATTTGGATTTGAGGGGGCGTGTTGGAGAATAAAGAGTCTCACATTTGTTAAAAATATGAGCAAATAATCATTTATAATACTAGAATAAACCTCCCTCAATGAACTAACTTTTAGAGTGGAGTTAGGCCCATTTATTCTAATAATCATCTAGGTTTTTAATTGGAGAATAGAGTTAGGATTACAACAATTATATATTTAGATTTAAATGAATAAAAAATTAACTAATAAAGACTATATTGAAATAAAAGAAAGTTTACCATCTAAATAATAAATCATGATTATTGTTTAAAGTTTAAAAATTAGTCACTTTTCTAGTGGTCCACCTATTATGGATACTGATACCCTTCAATTTTTGTACCAAAGAAATACCCAAAAAAAATTAGAAGATGTTGAGTCTCCAAATGTCTAATGTACATTTACCTTAGTTTTGATGAGATTAAAACAGTTAGTCAATGATTTAATTGAACCCGTCTGTGGTATTTAACTCGTCTACTTAGTGTGCAGATTAAAACATTAAGCGTCTATATGAACTGTTCACTCGTCTGAACTTAGATAAGTTCACCCGTCTGAACTAACTTAAGTTCACACGTCTGAACTAACTAAAGTTCACTCGTCTGAACTAAGATAAGTTCACTCGTCTGAACCAAGATAAGGTTCACTCGTCTGAACCAAGAGAAGTTCACTCGTCTAATGAAGTCTTCAACCGTCTGATCAAAGGAAGACTCACCCGTCTAAAAGATTTTGCAACTGACGTCATCTCTTTGTTAAAGAGTCAACCCGTCTAATGAAGCTACTCATCCGTCTAAAGACTAACGTTAAAAATACATTGGATGAAAGCTGTCTCGACCCTGATAAAGAACTTCAACAAAGTGCTTTGCCAGAACACAACTGCATCTTACACCAAAAGGGAAAGTCTTCCCTCTGCAAACAAAAAGCACGTATACAGACCTGCTGAGACCAAAGGTATATCAGAAGTCTGCATCACTCTGATGAAAGAGAACAAACGAAGTTCCCTATGCTTTAATGGCTGATCAGAACGACTCTATTGCATTTATTGAAGATCTGCAAGAAGCCAAAGACTTCAGACTTTGTGTCCAACGGCTTTAAATTTTTGAAGCCTATTTAATGAAGAAGACTTCGAAGATTCAAGTACATAGACAAGAGAACAATAAAAGCAATCAAGAGCAATTACTCTGTGCATTTATATCATCATTCTTTCATTATTTATTCTTCAATCATTTTGAAGTTATTACGCAGTCTTTTAGAACTTCACATTTAATACACTCGTCTGAGTGCTTGTGAAAGACTTGCAAAGTGTAATCTTTTTACAACTTCTCTCAAACAAACCCGTCTAAGCCTGAAGAGGCTAAGTGTGAAAATAATACTTGTCTGGAGCCTGGAGAGGCTAGGTGTGAAAACAATACTCGTCTGGAGCCTGAAGAGGCTAAGTGTGAAAATAATACTTGTCTGGAGCCTGGAGAGGCTAGGTGTGAAAACAATACTCGTCTGGAGCCTGAAGAGGCTAGGTGTGAAAATAATACTTGTCTGTCCTGTAACCTAAATCAGTTATAGTGAGAAAACTTGGTGCTGCCAAGGACTGGACGTAGCCTCATTGTTAAGGGGTGAACCAGGATACAACCTGCTGAGTGATCTCTCTTTCCCTTAACTCTTTAATTTGACTTTGTGTCTTAACTATCATCTAACTAAAGGGGTTTATAATTGTGTTTATCAAAACTTTTCTTATCTTGCATGATTGTGTGTTTTCTGTGAAAACCTTCAGACGAGTTATCAGTCTGATTGACCTGTCTCTATTTACTTGTCTATTACAACCCGTCTGTGCTTGCGAAACAGTTTCTATATTCCGCATAAATTTGTCAAACACCATTCAACCCCCCTTCTAGTGTTTGCATCTGTCTATTTCAGAAGATACTACTTGTGCGCTCTCGCTCTAAGCATGTGTAAATCAAGATTATATGGCATGGCATCAATCCTAAGCCTCTGCTTAGTGGCGTGGCATCAGCATATTCCCGACTTTACTTGAAATGAGAGTTCAACGTGCTATTTGCTTAGAGACCCACAGTTGGTTCATTCATTTTCACTCTTGATCCTCAATTCGGGATCCAATTTTCCCCTATATATATGTGTGTGTGTGTGTGTGTACTGAAAATCAATTGCATCTTGTGTTTGATGTAACAGCTGGAGACACAACAGATTATCTGTTACTGCATGCCTCTTGACATCATCCATTGTTGCCAACTGAAATAATTAGGTATTGCTTTCACATTATTTTTACGACCTTAAATATTTATCTGACGACTTTCATATCACAATATAATTTTTCTAGAAATAATAATTTTAGTTGAGAAATCTCTTCAATCTTAATCTTTGATAGAAATCCTTAATCTTAGATGATCTAGTGCCTCCTGATACCACATATTTGCCACTTGATTCGAGTCTAAATGTCTGTAGTTGATCACTTAAAATAAGTACCCTTTTGTTATCTTCGATTAAACCTTTTTTTATAATTTTTTAATAGAAATAACCATGTGGATCTAAAAATCAAAGATCAATTTTAAATTAAGCAGAAATTATTTAGATATGATTTAGTTTTATCCAACAAAATATGCTTAAAATGAAGTCGACGTTTAAAATTTAACAACGAAACTACCAGTTGAAAACGAATTAAAAGTCCTCCAACTTATGTGGTATAAAATTAAAAATCCTATACCTTGCCTATTTCTCTCAGACTAGAATCGGGCACGCACATGTGGATATTCTAGTTGGGAGGTTGCAAAAATTAATGGTTAATTCCCTGCTCTAAGCTATTCTAAGCAGTTAATCGGGGATTAGTCTCATAGCCGATCCAAAGGACCGAAGCTTATGAGGATACCCAATATATCACTGAAGAGCTAAATACCCTAATTACAGTGGTTCATAAAAAAAAATATAATAAGGCAAGCCTACACACTAGAGAGGTGTAACCAATGGGCTACCAATTAACCTCAAGCTGCCTGCAATAGGTACGCCAGTCCCCCTTCAAACCTATAATTTTTAGATCTTATACTATAGTATTTTTTATAGTCAAAATTATTCTTCAAATTGAGTTTGATTTCACCTTAAATAAATTTATAAAATATGCACTTAGGGTAATTAATGAAAAGAAATGAAGTTATAATCCAAGTGTAGGTTACTTAGAAACAGACACATATACCCATATATACAGTTTTTCTTACAAAGAATATTATTTGTACATCCAAAATGAGACACCTATAATAGACATCCTATTTTGAGTGTAATTTTTCTTATTTCAATTGCAAATTTAAAATATATTCAAGTTGTACTCATTCAAAATAGGGTGTCTATTATAGGTGTCCCATTTTGGGTGTACAAATAACATTCATCTTTTCTTATCAAACATATATATGTAGTTAAAAATAACTTTACCAATGTATATATATTCGGTGAGGAAAAAAACATATAATTGCTAAAGTCCATGGAGAAACGAATATTTTTTTAAATTTCTTGCGGATTTTAAAATTCGCAGGAAAAAAATTACCCACGAAGGTATTATCTATGGACAAAAATTCATAGAAAAAATTATAGGAAACCTGTTTCCTGCGAATTTTTGTGTAAAGTCCGCAGA
Organism: Ammopiptanthus mongolicus; assembly: GCA_039655645.1. Classification (NCBI taxonomy): domain Eukaryota; kingdom Viridiplantae; phylum Streptophyta; class Magnoliopsida; order Fabales; family Fabaceae; genus Ammopiptanthus; species Ammopiptanthus mongolicus. The sequence goes on along the minus strand of CM077351.1, from coordinate 13,652,281 downwards.
AAAATTCACAGGTTATCAGAGAATTTCTAGCAGTGAAGTGAATTTTTTTCTCATTTTCTAAGAAGGGTTGAAGAAAATTACAACATCATCTGCCCTTTAGATATGAAATCATTACAAAAAAAGTTTCTCCTTATACATCCATTATCATTCACCATTGTACCCTAACAAACTTCCTTTTTTTATAACAATTTCAGCCCTTTGATAACCTTTTTTTGTCTGAAGTGTCGTTTGATAACCATTGATTAACGAATCTAACTATATCGAATAAAATATAAAATAATAAACAAGCTTGTGATTTTTGTTGATGAAGCACTCATAATCAATTATCAACTTCATTATTTAAGCAGCTAAATTGATTTTTGTTGTATATATATTTTTTATGTAAATCAGAAGCTATTTAACATTTCACTATAACTATAATAAATATTTTAAATAAAAGCTTTTTTTTTAATTTAAATCAGAAGCTTTTTAGAGAAGTTAGAAAATATAACTTCTTATAAAAGCGCTTTTCAGATTTTTTTATCTTCTTATTTTGAGTAAAAACTCAAATAAACAAACATGTTACTTTCAAAAGTGGGAATGTGTGTAGTACGTCTACTATAGTTCCATACCACTCACACATAAATCTAATACAAAAAAGGAAATTAAAACCCTCAAAACACGAAGCAGCTAATGGGATACATCATATATCGTAGGGAGTGCCATTACATTTCTATAAAGTTTTTTAAAATTCACAGGTCTTTTTTATATTAAAATAATCTTTTAAAATTCTAATTGAATACACTCCCATTTAATTTAAATTGAACACAAACTTTCCCATTCTTCAAGTGATAACGGGAATAAATCATGTGGGGCCTCAACGGATGTATCTAAAATGTGTTTGGAATAACTGTAAAAAAATAGATTATTTAAATGTATTAAAACCAATTTTATATTTGGATATATTTGTTGATATTGATTTTTGGATGATATGTTTTTGTTTGAGTTGTATACAGAAGATAATTTTATATAATATACATTATAAAAAAGTATGAAATTATTTATTTAGATTATTATTGTTTAATTAGTAATTAATTAGTTCAGCAAGAGTGAAATGAAAATATTGTGAGAATTATCTGTTTTTTTATTATATTTACTTAGAGAGTTTTAATTTTATTTCTCATTATTTTATATTTACCACTACCACTTGTTTTAAAATTTCATTTTATAATAGCTAGAAGTTATGAATTATCAATGAAATGAGTTACGAATACAAAGCTGTATTATGTTTATTTCATATTCTAGCATAAACATGTTTGTTAAATATTAAATTAACAAGGTGTCAAAAAAAAAAAATTAAATTAACAAACTAAAAAATAGTAGCAAGAGAAAAGTGTACCTAACTTAATAAAAAAAATTAATATGACAAAATTGAATTAAGCTAATTTGAGAAGTGTACCTATCTTGACTAGGTAGCTGTGACAGCAGGTAAAGAAGGAGAAGAAGAGAGAATGATGAAGAGAATCCTTCTGATAATAAACTGTATCGTACAAGTCATAGGCACCTCTGGTGGCCCACTCGTAATGCGTCTCTACTTCATCCATGGTGGTAACCGTATCTGGCTATCCAGCTTCCTTCAAAATGCTGGCTTTCCCATCTTGTTGCTTCCCCTTTTAATCTCCTACATCATTCGTCGTCGCCGCATGGCCACCGCCACCGCCACCACTAAAACCAAGATGTTCACTATGAAGCTACCTTTGTTTGGTGTCTTTGCCATTATAGGTGTTCTCCAAGGCCTTGACACCATTCTTTATTCCATGGATTGGCTCATCTTCCAGTGTCCACATCTTCTCTTCTTATTGCCACCCAACTCGCCTTCACTGCCATCTTTGCCTTCCTCTTGGTGAGGCAGAAGTTCACAGCTTACTCGGTGAATGCTGTTATTATGTTAGTTCTTGTAGCTGCGGTTTTGGCTTTGCAAGGTAGTGGAGATCGCCCTGCTCATGAGTCTACTAAGAGCTATGCCATTGGCTTTGTCATGACAATATTGGCTGCATTGTTGACTGGCTTTATTTTACCCTTGGTGGAGTTGGTATACAAGAAGACCAAGCAAACTATCACTTACTCACTTGTGTTGGAGATTCAGATGGTTGTAGGCTTGTTTGCATCATTATTAACCATTGTTGGGATGATCATAAATAAAGACTTCAAGGTTCTTCCCTTTCTTTTATATCACTTTTTAAACATTATTGTATAAGTTTAATTAATGAAAAAAAATTTTACGCTGTCAATCAATCACAAATCTTTCTAAATATGACATTTAAGTTAGTTATTATCGAGGACGGATCTACACCATATGGTGTGAGGGCACTTGCCCCCACTTTGGAAAATAATATACCTAATAATTTTTATTTTTACCCCATAAAAATTTAGATGCCCCCCATGAAAACATGCATCTAAATTTTTATATGGTTTACTTTTACCCCATAAAAATACACCATATCTAGATGCATGCATACCATGAACATATTAATTTTTACCCCATATCAAATTATCACTCATCTTCTGAATTCTGATAAGGGCTAAAATTACTTTTGTAATCTTTTATCTTTTGTTTAATTAATTGCATGTTTCTCATTTCTCATATGTGGATGCAGGTTTCACATTGAAACCGAACCACGTTGCATGTGTATATTTTATATCCTTTTTTATCACATATTCATATTTATAATATTTTTTTCGTAAAAATATTTATAGTCTATTTTTTGCTCCCACAAACCAAAATTTATGGATCCTTACGTCCCTGGTTATGAAAGGAGTCGAATATTTTTAATGATTTGACAATTTATGATTGATTGACGTTAGTATAAAATTCTTTTACACTAATAACAATGTATATCATTTAAATCCTTATTATATTAAGATTTTTTAATTTTTAGTTCAAACATATTTAAAAAATAATTATTATAATTTTTGTTTGAATTTGAAGGTAATTCCAAGGGAAGCTAAACATTTTGGACTTGGAGAAACTATTTATTATGTTGTGCTTGTGTTGAGTGCTATAGTATGGCAGTTAAGCAACATAGGAGCAATGGGAGTCATCTTTTGTGCCTCGTCTTTTGATGTCTGGTATTATGATTGCTATGTCAGTGCCCATAACGGAAGTCTTGGCAGTTATTTTCTATAAAGAGAAATTTGAAGGTGCGAAAGGGATTTCTCTAGTACTCTCTCTTTGGGGTTTTGTGTCCTACTTTTATGGTGAGCATAAACAAACCAAAAAAATGAAGAGGGGTGGCATCCCAGAAACAGATCATCAGCCGCAAAATTATGATGTTACTAATCCATGATTGCAATGAAGAAGTGGGTGCTCGCTCCCATTGAGATCAGTGGATGAAGAAGAAGCAAACGACTACTAGAATCTATTCAGATTGTTGTGGCCCTTTATTTTGGAACGATGGGTAGTACGTCTGTACGTGGTGTTTGGTATGGCCTTGAGCCTTTGTGGTTTGTTCCTTTGGATGCATTGTTTTGATGTCTTGTTATGTTTTTCTTTGTTACAGACTAGACGTGATTTTTTTTTGGTGCAAACCTAAACGTGATTTTTAATTGCATGCTATTTGTGTTCTCCATTTACTTGCATTCACGTTAAATTGAAATTCGAATAAATCAAGAATATCATTTTATATGTATTCCGATTTTATATTTTAATAGTATTGGTATGCATGCAATGCATGACATGTTTATGGGATATGAATAATATTGTTTATGATTTATGTTTTTAAATTCAAAATACTTGCATAATAAACAGAATAACATCTTTATGTATGAGTTTTATTTAATTTAATGTGGGAGATCATATAGGAAAAAAATATGTTAATTGTTTTAAGTAGTTGTTTTAATTAAAAAGGATAACGTTTGACACACACAAATATGAATATACATAGGCTAAAAATCCCAAATCACTCGTCTGATAATTTTTGAGTTATCACTTTTCGCTCCTGAAAAAAAAAAATCACCGAATAGTCCCTATGAATGACAAAATAGTAACATATTAGACCTTCTATTTGTCTCTGTTCTCAACTCGTCGTTAGAGTGCTGATGTGTACCGTTAGTTTGCCTAAATGTTCGTTAAAACCATCCAACGAGAATTTTTTTTTAAAAAAAAATGGGATCAACACTCAAATTGACGTCATTTCATCCCAAATTTTAATCCCAAATTCCCCCTCCCTCGTCGTTTCACTCTTCTTCTTCTTCTTCTTCCCTTTTAATCCTTTTCTTGAAGAACCCTAGTATATTTTAGCTAGTAATTTTACTATTGTTCAACTCTATAAGGCTTTGATTTCGCCCCATTCATTGCGCCTTAACCCCTCCAAATTTCGCCTCCATTAATTTAAGCAATAACCGCTCTAATTTCGCCTCCATTGATTTCGCCCCCTTTCACTTCTTGCCCTTGAATGGTATGAGTTGGAGTTCTAATCTTGTGTTCAGGTGTGACCTGAGATGGAGTGCTTCTTCAAGTGTGGCAACACACACCAAACTTGAGACTCCAAAATGTAATAGTGGGGAAAAAGCTTCAGTGTACACATCAAAAACATTGAAGAACCCAAATAGAACATTCTATGGCTGTCCTCAATTCAAGGTAATGAAACCCTTATTTTGAACAGTTTGCTTGAAGCCTCCCTTCTTTACGTGCTTACTGTTTTATGGTTACGGGAGAATAAATCCTATCGTCGATATTACTTGTGGGTGGATGAATCCACGGACAATCGAGTCACGATGGCAGAGTTGGAAGAAGGCCGAATTAATCAGCCGATGATGGATACCAACGACATCAAAACAAAGATAAATAAAATGCAACTGAAGATAGGGGTGATATAGGTTGTCCTTGTTGTTGCGTTTATTATTCTTTGTGTTTGGAAGTAGTGTATGGTTTATTGAGAAATGCATTTGACTTTGTATTCCTCAACTTTTAATTATTGTAATGAAATGGAAAGTTATGTTTTTTGTTTAATCCAATTTATGTTTTTTGTCTTGTTCCAATTTATATGTTGTGCACTTATCCAACTCATACGGTAGTTGGTTCAAAAGCAGTTATAAAACAATCTAAACAATCAACAAAGAGGTAAAATGCTAATGTACTGAAATTCATTCCATCAATGTACCAAAATACATTGTACCAAAATACATCAACCATTACTATGCAACAATTAGCTAGCTAAAATCACCTACGTACATCAGTGTACCAAAAATACATAAAAATCCATCTCAGTATTCTATGCACCAAAAATACATCAAAATCCTATGCACCAATCAACATTCATGTTCACTTCTATCTTCAGTTGCATTTGAGTTGTTTTTTGCAGATGATGGCCTTAATCAAGGCATTGGCATGAACCTCATTTGAGTTGTTGTCCAAGCTAGTCTTAGAGGCCTGTAGGCTTGGCTGGTGGTCCCAATGGCCAGAATGAGAGGGTTCCCATAGCTGTAGATGGTGTGAATGAGGGTGGCATTGCAAGATATGTCTTATGAATTAATATGTGGCCTAATATCATCATGTGGAGGTGAAAGAGGAATTCCTCATGGTTGTTCATCCTGAAATGCATTAAAACCATGCACCAGACAACAATTATGCAACATAATGCACCAATAACATGCACGAGTAAACACAAGTATGCACTATGAAACACAACAGAAACCATAATTCGTATCAATCAACTAAGTTCCTGACCATTTATTTAGTGAACTTGTCAGTCCTCAACGTTTTTTAATGACCCAATTTAGCTCCTACCAATTTCTATAGTGGGCCAATTTAGTCCCTATGTGCATCAAACATGTACCAGATGTGACTCATAGCACCAAGAACAATGCATCATATGTGTTACAACTTGTGTGGGTTGAACTGCTTGTGTGGGCACTTGACTCTAAAACAAAGTCATGACAAACAATGGGTCATGACAAACAATGGGTCAATTTCTAAAACTTGTAGATATCAAAGAAAGAAATGCCCTAAGTTCCATTATCTGTGTTACAGTTTCTGTTGAAGGTCGAGATTGAGTGGTGGTTTTCTTCACTCTACTCATCCTTTTAGGCCTAGGTTTAGCGCTCCTACCCTAGCAGATCCTTTGCAGTTTTTTCTAACACCTCGATTTTCATGCTTTCTAAGATCAGTAAATTATATAAATGAGTTTATATTTTTATCTGAGGTTTAGAAAATGAAATTAAATAAACCAAGATCATAGTTGTGCTCTACATTATAGTAGAGAGTTACGGTTAAATTTTGGGTTGAAAATTCAAACGGAGCGTGGTCTGCATTTTCACTGACAGTAAGATTTTATTGATCAGAAGACCTAATTTTGACTCGTGAACGAAATAGTTAGACTTAGAATCAAATTTCCAACAACTTTGGTAAAACTGGTTTTTTGCATTAAAAAGTGGATTAATATACGTTATGCGGGCGAAACCTTAAATTGCGTAATGGAGCTGAATACGGATTTACCGAGACCCGTTAACGGATAAATTCGAAGTCGCATCAAGTCAAATCATGTTGGAAGGCGTGCCAGTGTCATGATGACGTTCTAAAATATCTGAACGCGTTCACACTGCGAAAAGACCAAAATACCCTTGATCTTTTTCCTAAATGACATTTTTGTCCCTAAAGGAAAAGACCGTTTTGCCCTTAAGAATTCATGAAAACCCATCCTTGGCCTCACCCTCATCATTAACTCTAGAAAATATCTAGATATTTATGAAGTTAGAGGTGAAAAGACCATTTTGCCCTTAACTTTTTAGTCTAATTCCAATTTTGTCCCTAAGTGAAATGACCATTTTGCCCTTAAATGAACAAATTTTGGACCTCTTTGTCCCCTCATTTCTCACGCCTAAAGCCATCCCCTCCATGGCCATCCATCACTTTTCTTTCAACTTACACTTTTCTCTCAAACTTTCTCGCATTTTTTCATAGTGAAACTTGACAAATTTTGTGAAGAAACTACTTGATTCATTGCTCATTTTCATCACTCAAGAGGTATGATTACTCTCTTTGATCCATGATCTTCATGCTCTTCACTTATTCCTTATTTTTCAAGCCATGATCACCATAGTTAAGTTTCTACGTCTAATGTTCAAAAATCCCTAGAAAATCAGAGAAAATCCTTTTAATGTGAAACCAATTTCTATGATCTAGTGTCATCATCCTCTATCACTATCCAAAAGCATGTAATCAAATGACATTCCTAACCTATTTTTCTAAGTGAGGGCCGAACCTAGCTTTTGAGAAAACCATGGGTTTTTTATTCAAGTTTTTGTGTAAAGAGACTTGATTTAGTGTTAGGTATGCTTAAGGATCATTCATCCAAGAGTTAGAAATTTTTAGACATCTCTAGCCTATTTTCCTCAAGAGGGCCGAACCCTAACCTTGTTGGTTGAATGAGTTTTGGTTCAAATCTTTGACAAGTAATTGAGGATTATGTCTTTATCATACTCAAGGATCATTAATCCAAGAGTTAGTAAAATTTTGACATTCTTAGCCTAATTAGCTAGTGAAGGATGAACCGTAGTTCATATGAACTAGATGAGTTTGGTTAATTTTATTAATTTCTGCTTGTGATTTGTTGTGAATGATCAGACTGCGTTCAATCGCCCTAAAGCGAGCTAAAGTGTCGGTTGTGGAGCTATGTTCGGGAACTTGTACGGGAATGCGAGCGTGCATAGCAGTTTCAGGTGGGGAGAAAGAACTGTTATCGTCAGGAAGGCAAGCTTAGTATAGAATGTATACATGTGTAAGGAAAACCTTAAACCCTACTAGAGGTTGAGCCTTGAACAAAGTACCTGGACCCTAGGTGTAAGTATTTTTGGGCTATCACCACTAAGATGATAATCTAGAGATGTAATTATTGAGATTGATATGTTGAACTGATTATGTGATTATTTGTTGATCTGTTATGTTGAACTGCCTATGTGATTATCTGTTTACCTGTTATGTGGAACTACCTATGTGATTATTTGTATATCTGTCAACCTGATTGTATCTATATTGGCATATTTAGTATTGTGATGTTTATTATTCTGATTGGCTGGATGATTGTCGATGAGAGTATGGTGAGTTTGTGATGTTGTTCGAGTTGATACTATTGTGGCCCTGACAATGGAGTTGTGGCTCGTGGACGCAAGGCGTCGTGACGTTGATCTTGGTGTTGGTGTTGATGTTGATGTTGATGTGGATGCAATGCATCGTGGCAGTGGCTGAGTGCTTAAGTGTGAGGTTCCGATATCAACCTGTGATGGATGTTTGTTGCATATCATAACATTTCATACCATAACATATTTGGTCCCAAAGGGGGATGTCCAATTGGGGACTTGATGTTTCTAATCCTGAGGCGGGATGTCCAATTGGGGACGTGATGTTTTTAATCCTTACGAGAATATTCAATTGGGAACGTGATGTTATTAATCTCGACGGGGATGTCTAATTGGAGATGTGATGATATCAGCCGACGTGCATATAAGGAGGATGACATGCATATGGGGATTAATAAACACCCTTAATCAACACAGATGTGACACAGTTGGGTTTCAAGCAAGTCTACATACATCAATATAAAACACAAACTTTTATCAACTCAACGTCATGTTCACTACAATGATGCAACAACCATAAGTTAAACATATCAGCTAGGCCTGGACAACGGGCGGGTTCGGTCGGATTCGGGCCCAAATGGCCCAATCCGAACCAACCCGCCCATCTATATGTATAACCCAATTCCGTCCGGATAGGCATCGGGTTGGTCGGTTTTTGGGTAACGAGTTTGACGGGTGGTTTACAACGGGTTGGGCCTAATCAAATTTTTTTTAGCCCAAACAGTCTTGTTAATTTTTTGTTTAAAATCATAAAAAACCCTAATACTCACCTCTGGTCCTCTGTTGTGCCGCATCTCGTCTCTGCCTGTCTCCCTTCACTTTCAGTTCCCGTTCACTGCCACCGCAACACTCTGCCAGTTCGCCGTCGCTCCCACCGGAGGAACTGCAACGTCAATCGCGTGGATCTCATCTCTCAGTATCCATTTCAGTCGCGCTGCCCACTGCAACTCACCATCGCAGCCTCACACCGTCATCTCGATTTGTCTCCCCATCACCGGAAATCTCTCCCCCAAGCCAAGACCCTCACCTTCATTCCCTCATCTCTCTCTTTCTCTCCCCTTTTCTCTTATGTCGGTCGGGTTCGGTCACCGACGGTCTAAAATTTCCGGAACCGAGCCCGACCGTCATTAACCGTCGCAACTTTACCTTTTCAAATCGCCAACACAAGACCCGCCCGCAACCCCCCCAGCACTCTTGTTTCAACTTGCCCTAATTATCAGCAGTAAATGACAACTATTCTGGCCTTTCTTCACGTAATATTCCAGTCCCTTATGGCAACGTCTATAGTGAAGTATCGGTTCAAATGGTACACTGGTGAGGCATTTAAATTCGCTTTCAGATATATTAAATAATCATGGCCAAGATCTGTTACATGGTACCGATAGCCACCTGCTAATGAAGCACAATAGTGCTTTACTAATTATCTAGGTTGCATGGATACGGTAACGCTATCGGTACCCGGTATAGATATGGGTACAGGATACGACATTTTCCAAAAAATTAAGGTATCCGTACGTCGATATAAATTTTAAAATATATATAACAATACATAACAAAATTGGATAAAATATTAAAAAACACAAATTTATATATAACATATACTATAAAAAGGGCTTTAATTTATACCAAAAAAAGGGACTTTAATTTTTTTTTTTTTGAAAAAAAAATGACTTAAATTGTTCAACATGACGAGAAAACATCTCACAATAAAAAACAACAATATTGTAATTGTTCAACATTACAAAATCTAAGCATGAAAATTAACTCTAACAGTGTCAATTTCATTATTATGTGATTCACTTATTCAGCTTCCTATCATGCCTTGGAAGAAGAAAAAAAAAAAAAAAACCCTAAAATCTCAACCCAAAATAATGTAATTTTGGAATGAGCCACACTCGAGATGTACCTAGTCGTACCCAATCTGCGTACCAAAATAAATAATAAGATAGTATGAACTCGGTAAGTACCCACACATACCTAAAAAGTATCGGTACTTGATACTGTTGGAACCAAAATGGTTATAGTCCATTAATCCATTAAGTTTTGATGTTAGCAAAAGACCAATTTAAGAGAACAAAGATTACCTATGGACTAATGTTTTATCTTAAGTGTGCAGGAATATCTAAGTCCAAAGACTTATAGTACGTCCAAACCCCAAAGTTCTCGCGCCTTCTGGACTATAAACTTTAAACGATATATATGAGTCCAAAGACTCTTTCAGTTAAACGTTCTCTTTTAAAATCCATTGTCTTATACTTTAATATGTTTTAGCGCGAATGAATATGTAATCTATTTGAATTTATTATTCTATGTGTAAAAGCTTGTATCCTATGGACAAACATTCTTGGTAATCTTCATACCATCAAACGCTGAAGCCTGTCTGGCCCTGACACAAAAGGATTTGACTATTTCCAAAGGGAAAGACAAAAGACAACTTTAGGGTACAAGGAAAAGGTGTCAGCACTACTTTAAGCTATCAGCCTGATAGTCTACCTTGCTGATCAGAAGCCTCAACAAGTTATCAGATTCAACGATCCACCGCATTTAATGCATGATCAGAACGGATCTTTTTCCATCCGTTGAAGACTGAAGTTTGCTCAAAGCCAAAAGGCTATAAATACCTCCACCTGAAAATGCAAAGTCACCGAACTTGAATTGAAAACAAGCATACAAGAAAACAAGCAATCAAAAGAAAGATCAAAAGTTGTCTAGCTTACTTTGCTCTTAATTTTCATATCACTCTCTGCGAAGAGTATTGTTTAGAGTTTTGAGCTTAGTTTCAAACCCTCACGCTTAGTGAGTTATTAGAACAAAAATCCTTTTATAAACCTTAGTTGGTTGAGCCTGAATATGCTTGTTTAGAAAGAATACTTGAGCTTGAAGAGGCTTGACTGGAAAAGGATACTTAGTGTTGCTTGAAGAGGTGAAGAATACTTACCCGAAGAGGTGTTGAATACTTGTAACAAAGGATTTTGGTATAATGGAAAAAAACTATCATGTAGAGGGGACTGGACGTAGCTCTTTGGTGAAAAGCGAACCAGGATAATATCTTTGTGTTCTTTTTCTTTCCCTTGCTTTTATCTTAGTCTGTTTTTTAACTAACTCTTTGGGATTGAATTTCTTTCTTAATGTGCTTATCTTTGAAAGTAAACCTTTACAACGTGCGTCCAACCGTGTTAATAAACGCTCGTTGCGTCTTTTGTTGTTTTATTGTCCAACCCTTTGCAAAAACATATATCTGCTTGCGAAAAGTTTTAAAAACTTAAGAAACACAATTCAACCCCTCTTCTTGTGTTTCAAACAGATTCCTTCAGATACGTACCCGGTACAGGTACGTCAACCATTTTGGAGAACCCATGTTTCAAAGCTTATTATCATACACAACACCTCACCCTTCCTTTTTGTTGTGTCCCTCACTCCCCACCTATTGCTATTTCAACTACCGCACGAACGCATCACGCTGAGAAGTAGAGGAAGGACAAAATCGAGGTGCGAGCCGAACCTCTCGACAATGGCTTCACATTGGGAGGACTAGATCTGGTCGTGGTGGTGGTCATCCATCATAGGTTATTGGACATAGGACAACGACGACCATTGCGATCCCACCACGCTGCACCAGCCACTGCTCCACCCAAATCTAGTTGTTCACCATCGCGCTTGCCACCTGCAGAGTCAGCGAGCCAATCGTCCATCACCGAAGGCCCACTGCGAGCCCAAGCATATTTTCACCACCACCCCTCGATGTCCTCCTGATGATGGCCTTTGTTTCGAGCCTAAATTTACGTCCAAGAGAGTACCTATCAAAGGGTTCTGATAAAAAATTGTTTTGTAGGGACTCCAAACTTGGAAACTTGTACTGGAATTAACTTTTTGGTTAATACAGTTCAGACTCAGGAGTAGGAGTTCTTGCTTTTGGTGAAGCTGTCGTTGCCCATTAGTTCCGAAATTGCTTTCGTAGGATCTTGTTGTCTTCACGGTGCAATTGCTAATAATGTGTTGTATGTTGCCAACCTCGGGGACTCTAATGCTGTTCTCGGCATGAGGGATACCAAGAGCAAGAATTCTGCGGTATTGGCTTGGCGGATGAGAGGGCATCGTGTAATGATGCTATCATTTAAAATTTATTCGATTGCTAAACATTGATTTAAAGTTTGGAATTAGTAATTGATTAAAACTATAATCGATTACTAAACGTTAGAATTAGTAATAGATTAAAGTTTGAATGCAGGTCACACATGTGATATAGAATTGATTACAAATTCGAAGTTAACCCATCTCAATCCATTCTCCCGAAATTGAATCATTAGTTGGGAATTAGTATTGATTTAATTTCACCTAAATTCATTGCAGCGAAATTAAACCAATTACCTTTTGTTAAGTAATCGATTTAATGTCGAAGAATTGAATTCCAAAGATGAAATAGAATCAATTACAGACCCATATTTGCAAATTACTTTTAATTCATTACCGGTAGGGTGTTCATATCCAAACTGATCCAAATAAAAATAGATCCAAAAAACCCGAAAATCAAACAAAAATGATTTTCATTACATCTTTTTGGATCTTTTTTGTGGAAACCGATCATATTAGATTGGTTTTCAGATTCTACTTCTGAAACCTAACTGAACCGCACATATAAAATTTAATACTTATTTATTCTATTATTAGTATGTAACTACGTATTAGATTATTAGTGTATTACGGATTACCCTACCATAACACCGTATTAGACTATTTGTTGGTTTTTATTTTCCTAATAATACTTATTAGTTTGATGTGATGCAATTTTCTATTCCTTTTTAATTTTCAAACATAGATCGATACTTATTAGTTCGTAATATTTTCATTTTTATTATTTTGTATGTTATATATTTTTTTGGTATTGTATATGTTATATCTTTTGATGTTATTTAGACTTAGTTTTAGTTATTGTGTTGATAAAAATTGAATCATCCAATCGAATCCAATCCAAATCGTTTTTCATCGAATTTGATTGGTTCGCATTTGATACAATAATCAATTAATCCAAACCGAACCATAACTTGTTCTTATTTGTGAATTGGATAACTTTTTGACTCAAAATTGATTCAAGAACACCTCTAATTATTGGTTGTAACCTTTTACAATCCGTCATTTTTTGGTTTCTCAAGGATGTATTATTTAAAAAGGCATTCCACTGTAGATGTGACTGTCCCTTCTCAAAATACAAAAATACATTTCAAAAATTTCTTTCCCAAAAAGGTGAATTCTCTGGTATTCAAAGGTAACTTTACTCATCCTAATTGTCCGGTAACAAATGGTTGTTGGTGAGAATCATTTGAATTGACTCGGTATCCTTTTTAACTTTTACCCCCAAAATTATTTGCAAAGAAGTCACTCCCCAACAACGCCCCCGTGTTCTTTGCGGTATGTATGCATGTATAGGGGAAAATTTGAGAAGAACCCTTTGCTTAGGAGCTTGAGTGCTACAACGGTTGAAGTACCAGGCTTTGGTCTTGTTTCAATTTCCGTTTTCGGCTTATTTCCTCTGCTCTACGCAAACTGATCCATCTAGTCCCTGATATTTACACAAAAATAGGACTCTCACGCCTTGAGCTCATCAAGAACGGGAATGACGAGTTTCAGGTTGCTAGAAGAGAATCTAAAAGAAAGAGAATCTAAACTAATTAACTACAGTTTCATTCATTCCCTCATTGCAGTGTTTGCTCATTTTAACTTTATGGATTTGTGAGCTATGATCTTTTTCTTTGATCATCATTATTCATGTGGAAAGCATCATCTAACGGTCTGTATCTGACTATATTACATTGTGATCGCTTTACAGCTCTATTACCTACTGGAGCTATAGTGAAATGCCTTTCAGATGCTGGTTATTTTTTCAATATTTAAGCTCCTTTAGTTTGCTTTATACTTAGCCTTCTTTCTGAATTATTTAAGAGTTCCTTGCATTAATTAATGATTCAATGTGTTATTCTGTGCTACAGAAAGGATGTCTCTGGAGCTCAACACATTGAAGATCAAGTTGTTGAAACTGACACTTGTACTCGTCCTTTCTCTTTGATTATTTCCCCCTTTAGGAAAGCACTTGCATATGCTGTCTTTTACAACAAAAGACTGCTGCTCTGTTACTTCACCACATTTCTACACAGAACAAACATAAAAGATTTCATTTGATCTTCTTGCTTTGTTGCTTTAGAATTGTAATATGCTATCATTTAGTTATGAGTAATGCTCAAATTGTAAGGATTAAAAGCATCTCCTCCATCTGGATATCACAGTGGATCTATTTACATTTAAGCATTGCATTCTTAAGTTGACTGTATAAGCATATAAAATCAAATATTTCTGTTTTGATATATGATGGTTGACCTCTCATTTTCTCCTTGTGAGTAGATGGTAGATTAAATTTACTTGTAATTTGTGTATCCTGATAGATACCGGCCTACAATGCATATGATGGCAACTCCTCTGTATCCACCTGTCTGGGCTATAAGCTTTGATGACTCTGAACCTTACATGTTGAGCAAACAGACTGGCAGAACTCATGCTCCTGGAAACATTTTGAAAAGTTTTCCTGCAGACAGAGAAATGTAGTTCTGTACTCTGTAGCAAAGATTGAAGTTGTGGTATGTTCTCTCATATCTCAGTTTACCGTTGATGTTTCATTTATTAGTTGCTACTTTCATTTTTCATTGGTCAATCAAGGTGAATGGAAACATGGAACTCAAACTTGTAACAGTAAAGACAAAATGTGTCTCTTTACAGATCACACTTTGAAGCTATAGCCTATATGTGTCAGGTGCTCATGGTATTTTCGAAGCAGCATGTACTACTATATGTTGTCTAATATTGATCCGCTACACTTGCACGAACGTTGAACTCCTATGTCGAACACGAACCCGGAACCACGAACAAATATGTACAAAAACCTAAGGTGTGTGGAATCACATTGTCCTTAAGGATTTTATTCGCTCATTGTGTAACCCCCAGGATTCAACAGGTTCCTCCCAATCTTAGTTGAGATATCAGAACAACAAAGATTTTTTAAGAAGTGTAACCCAAGAAAAATAAGTGAGAACAGTTTTTATTGGCAGCAAAACTCCTTTCTATTAGAAATAAAACACTTGTTTTTTTTTACTCTTCAAAAGCTGGCTGTCAGGTTTTAATTTTTTGAGTTTGAAATAATAAAGTTGCTTCAGTTACAGCCCATACCCTCATTTTCCAAATAAAACCAGATGAAGATAAGATCAGTTTTTCTTGCTGCACCTTTTAAAATAAAGATAAGGTTGTTTTTTTTTTAACCAACTAATCAAAAAAAAAGTTAGCACCAAATGCGCTGAGAACGTGTGCAAATTAATTAACCACGTTGGATCAAATTGAGAAATATCAATTCAGTTTTATGAGATAAGATTTATCACGTAAACTTGAATCTAAAACTGAATGAGTTTGCTCTTCTAAAAGTTGCACGTGTACCAACATTTTAATTTGAAAGATTAAAAAACTATTTTTTAAACAACTTTGACAAGTCAATGCATATCCAAATTTCAAATATATTGATTCTATCACAACAAACCAAAACCTGTTGGCCACATCCAAAAACTTCAACCAGGTTAAAACCAAATAGTAACTTCCACGTGAAAACAAAATCAAACCAAAATAATAATTAATTCTTTTGAAATATATATATATATATATATTACAACAATCCCCCACATATTTCAAATGATTAAACACATAAAATTTTCTGGGTTAACACCATGGGTATAGATATGTCGAATCTGGTGTCTTTTGGATTATGAACCAGACCTAGACTGATAAAACATAACATACAGTGAATTGGTATAGCAAGCTATATGAACCAAAGACACTTTATATATGTTAGAGGTCTACCAATCACACTACACCCCCACAATATCTCGCTGTTGACGCTGTGTTGCGCTAATAGGCCATACGCGTGCCTGGTATTCATGAGTGCTCCAGAGATTATGCCACAGTCTCATACAAGCGGTCCCACTTGACACTCATATAGGTGATTTCATCAAGTGCATGCTGCAAATTATACACCACCCATAAGGGATATGAAAATCATTAAAATGCTTTATAAGCTTATCCTCTCAATAATGCAGTGTCTAACACTTTCTCACACCATAGGAAAGGACATAAAATTTATTATTATTATTATTATTATTATTATTATTATTATTAGTGCTAGCAGAACAAACAAGTGACTTGTTTTTACCCATATGAACCTTCTTCATGGGGTCTTTAATCACAAAGGTTGGGTTACCATCACTGTTAATTTCAAATTGGCGTAAGTCCCATTCCCCTCGATGTTTCGTAAATTAATTTCCTCCCAAGGGGCTTTGTCAGAGGATCAGCCAGATTCACTTCTGACTTCACATAATCAATTGATATTGTTCCATCTTTTTGCAGCTGCTTTACCACATTGTGTCTCAATTGTATATGTCTATTTTTACCATTGAAGGTTTTGTTCTTTGCAATTGCAATTGCTGATTGATTATCACAATGAATCGACACTGATGGTGTTGGTTTAATTCCTAATGGAATATTTGCTAAGAAGTTTTTCAACCACTCAGCCTCACTACCAGCCAACTCCAGAGCTATAAACTCTGACTCCATAGTGGATCTAGCAATTATAGTTTGTTTGGTTGATCTCCAAGTAACTGCAGCACCACCAAGTGTAAATACATAACCACTAGTAGATTTTGTCTCATATGAATCTGAGATCCAGTTAGCATCACTGCATCATTCTAATACAGCGGGAAATCGACTATACATAATACCATAGTTCATGCCTTCATGGCACCTCTTAAATATTTCATGAGTCTTACAAGTGCACCCCAGTGATCCTGATTGGGACTATGTGTATATCTACTCAGTCTGCCCACAGCATATGCTATGTCAGGTCGAGAGAAATTCATTAAGTGTAATAAACTCCCAATAATTTGAGCATACTCAAATTGGGCAATAGGATCACCTTTATTTTTCTTTAAATTAGAGTTAGAATCAAAAGGGGTACTTATTGGCTTTGAGTCAAAATGACCAAACTTCCTAAGAAGTTTCTCAACATAATGTTCTTGGGATAATATTATATTATCACCCTTCCTAATGATTTTAACCCCCAAAATCACACTTGCTTCACCTATATCTTTCATATCAAATTGGGATGCAAGAAATTTTTTTGTCTTGTCCACTATTTGATTACAAGTACCAAAAATGAGCATGCCATCTACATATAAGCAGATAATAACACATTCTCCATTTAATAATTTAGTACACACACATTTATCAACTTCAATTGGAGAAAAACCATCATCAATCAAACTTTGATTGAATTTCTCATGCCATTGTTTTGGTGCTTGTTTTAAACCATACAAGGATTTGAGAAATTTGCACACTTTATTTTCTTGCCCAGGAGAAATACGTCCTTCCGGTTGTGTCATATAAATTTCTTCTTCCAAATCACCATTTAAAAAGGCAGTTTTCACATCTATTTGATGAATAACAAGTTTGTAAATTGAAGCCAAAGCTATTAAAATTCGAATTGAAGAAATTCTTGTCACTGGAGCAAAAGTATCAAAATAATCAACATTTTGTTTTTGCATAAAACCTTTTGCTACCAATCTGGCCATATATTTTTCAATTGAACCATCAGGAAAAAATTTCCTTTTAAAAATCCATTTGCAACCAATATGCTTTGCTCTGGGGGGTAAATCAACTAAAGTCCAAGTGTTACATTTCAAAATTGAATCAATTTCATTTTAGTAGCTTCTTTCCAAAAAGAAGCATCAGAAGAAGAAATCGCTTCAGTAAAAGTCAAAGGATCATTTCCAATGAGATAAGTGCAAAAATCATTTCCAAAATTCTTTTCTTTGTCTTTTACTCCTTCTCAAATCCTCATATGAGTTCTCATCATTTTTCTCTAAGGAATTATATTCTATAGAATCATTTTCTACATAAACATTTCCAGATTCCAAAGGAAATATATGTTCCAAAAACTCAGCATTTTTGGTCTCCATAATTGTATAATGATGAAGCACGTCGCTCCTCAAAACAAGGAACCTATAGGCAGCACTACGTTCAGCATACCCAATAAACATACAATCAGAAGTTTTAGACCCTATTTTTCTTTTCTTAGGGTCAGGAACCATAACTTTGGCTAGACACCCCCACACTTTTAAATATTTTAAATTAGGCTTATAGCCCTTCCATAACTCATAGGGTGTTCTACCGATTTTCTTATGAGGTATTCTATTTTGTAAAAAACATGCAGTCAATAAAGCTTCTCCCCAAAGGTTATCGGGAGCTGAAGAACTAACTAGCATAGCATTCATCATTTTTTTCGAAGTTCTATTTTTTCTTTCAGCTACTCCGTTTGATTCAGATGAGTTACCTCATGTATAATACCTTCTTTTTCACAAAATTCATTAAATAAAATATATTTGCCTTCGATTTTCTCGGAGGGTTTGAATTTTTAAGAGAAGGAAAGAGGAATTTATTGAGAGGTGAGAGCTGAATGTTGCTGTTAATTTGCCCTTATTTCTAAATATGTGAAGGGATCTGAAAAAGAATCAAGTGTACTGGTATGGGACACTCCTCACCTTGGACTTGCGTTGATTGTAAATGACCTTTTTTAACTTCTCTAGATTTTCCTCATTTGCTTTACATCCCCTCAAGTTTCGCCATCTTCCAACGTAGAGGTGGTTGACGGAGACTCGGAAGCTTGCTGAAGATTGTTTGACAAAGTCTGAGATAAATATTGATGTGCTTAAACATGTATGCAGCTTCAAACCTATTGAAGAAAAATGACAAATTGAAGTAAACTGAATTCTCTATAAGTTCTAGGTTTTAACCTGATCATTGTTGGCTATGATTCTCTTCATTTGATTAAACCAGCATTTAGAATCAAAATTGGAAGTTCTAACCTAAAAACTATTTCATCAACATGCTTTTCTTGTATTTTAGTGTTCTGGACTATATTTTACAACCATGCCGTTCTTCTGTTGAAATGGTGCGTTGTTGATTAGCATATTGGTTGCCGCTGTGTGTACATTTGAGTTAAAACATGAACAACTGGTACTAGGTTCCATTCAAGCAGGGTTGCTTGCCTAAGGGTATATTAGGTACTATGTATAATTTATGCTACTTTTCTAGTTTTAGCTGCTTGAGAGGTTAGATTGCTGCGAAAGGCTATCTGAATATTTTAAAAGCATATCATGCAGGCGAAAATGATGCAGCCTGTAAAGCTTGCTGGCGTGCCCAGTCCCCTATTAGTTATCGAAAAATGATACCTACGGTTTTTCGCCTTTTACTTACGGCTTTTTTGTCACTAAATGACTTATTCCTTGTAGTGCACTCGAGATTTTCCAGATAAAACACAAGCTGTTAACATGTGCTTGTGACCTTTACAATTTAGAACACCCTTCATCTATTGGGAAATCAAAATTTTGAGGACAAAATTTCTTTTAGGGGAGGAAAATGTAGTGTCCCTACTCATTTTAATCCAGATGTTAGTTAGTTAGACAGTTTTTTGCTAGCATGTGGTGCATCATCTGTTATTGTCTGATTTATAACTTCCTATAGCCTGATGCATCGTCTATTATCGTCTCATGTATAGCTTCCTATCGCCTGTTATCGTCTGATGTATTGCCATCTTCAATTTGGTATTTGAATTCTGATTTGATAACTGAGGATAAACTAGTTATGATAATTTGATGCTCTGTATTTTCAAGTTTTACTGTCATGGTATGATAGATTTTCAAGTTTACAAGGTACCATCCGAGGTACAAGAAATTTATGAGAAATTACCATTTGATGATATTCTTTGAGGAAACTGAAAAGTTATAATGAAATCCTGATATGTGAAAAAGGATGTTGCAACAATGTTTTATAACCTGGAGTTTTAATCATGGAACTATCCCGAAGCTTTATGTGAAAACTTGTGGCCATAGGAAGGTAAATGGGGGACACCCAAATGATATGAGCTCAGATTGTGTATAAGACACATAAGAAAGTTTAAACTCCAGTAGTATTAGATTCCAACCTAAAATCAATTAGTGTTAAGTGAAGTTGCCCAATAGGTATATAAACCACACCCTGGGAGAAGAGTCAGGCGATGTGGGACTTCCAACACCACCCCTCCATAGATGCCTGATGGAACAGGCGACAAACAACGAAAACACTGGAAGATGGGCTCCGGCTCTGATACCATGTTAGATTCCCACCTAAAATCAATTGGTGTTAAATGAAGTTGTCCAACGGATATATAAATCGCATCCTGGGAGAAGAGTCAGACGATGTGGGACTTCCAACAAGTAGGTTTCATAATATTGTTTTAAAGGAATCATGTTATTGTTTCAACTAGTTTTCTTAAAGTTCTAGTTTTATTCATGTTACTGCTTCCTCAGCTAGTTTTTTCTTGAAGTTCAAGTTTTTTTAAAGGAAGTTTTTATGAAAACCTTGGCACATAACTTTTAAAATTTGCAGAAAAACAGTTTAAGGTGATTGTGTGAAAAAAGTTATGTGAAAAACTATATATATATATATATATATATATATAGAGAGAGAGAGAGAGAGAGAGAGAGAGAGAGGATCAAGTTACTCCAAGAGTAATTTTAAGAGAGTTATTCCCAATGTCATCCATCCATTTATTCTAATCCAATGGATCTATATTAATTCATTAAAGAAGCCACATGACCTTTGTTGGATGAGATTGAGAGTAACTCTCTTAAAGTTATTCTTGGAGTAAGTGGATCCCTCCTCATATATATATATATATATATATATATATATATATATATATATATATATATATATATATATATATATATATATGTTTTGTACATATTTGTTTCATTATTATTGAGCCGTGTAGGATAGGTACTGGTTCTCTTCCAACTTTATAGTCACCAGAAAAATCACCAATTAAGTATTGTTATACTTTATTTTTTGGTCTGATGGATATTTAGATATCACATTATATTCCAATTAATTCGAGTCGAATCAGGAAGATTTATTTAAGGGGGCAATATTCTTCTAACACTTATTTTTTCTATTCATAAGACTCAAATCCGAGACATTGTTTAAAGAGAATCAAACTTCTTAACACTCAAACCAACCATTGTTGGTGTGATTGCTATACTTTATTTTAGAATCATGACATAGATACGAAGTATATCCATCACCGTTAATACTAACTAATCTTTGTTAGGGAACCTATTGGCTATACAAGGTGAGTTTTTCCTCCCAACCAGGTTTTCTTTAAACACGAGTTAGGATTCGAACTTTTAATCACTTGCTTAGAGTGTCCGAATCTTTTACCATTCGAATCAATCACATGGTGGTTGTCATTTTTATACTTTGAGAGAAAATATAGAAATATTTTAATTTAAAAGATAAGGATGAATAATAGTAATGTGTATTTTAAATTGCAGACAACCGATAATTGTCTACAGTTTCCTTGACCAATGTAGTTTAATAATTTCGGGGATAGACCTTTATGCTTTGTTTGGATTAGGATAGAAGTAAAAAGGAGAGAAGTAAAAAGGAGAGAAATAAGAGAGAAGAGAAAATAAATAGAAAATAGGTAGATTTTTAAGTTGTTTGGATTGAGAGAAGTAGAAGAGAAAGAAAAATTTAGTTTTCTCTTCACTCGTTTGGTTGGATAGAAAAGTAAAAAGAAAGAAAATGAGATTTGATTGTAAAGACATATTTGTCCCTAATAATATAATATAATAGAATATAATATAATAATATTTTGACTGACTCTATCGCTTTTTTTAAAAAAAATTCCTTTTAAGTGGAACATAGATGCATTACCTCCCTTTTGATTAAAAGCACATTAATTGCAAAGGGTATAAATGGAACCCATATAAAAAAGTGCATTCTCTCATCAAAATCTCGCTTTCAATGGAAAAAAATTAAAATTTGTGGGACCCGCCAAATATTTTTCTCTCTTACCTATTTCTCCTATCTCCCAAACAACTAAAAATCATATTTTCTCCCTCACTTCCCTCCTCCCTACTACCCTCTTTCCTATTTCTATTCAACCAAACATAACATAGTTTTGTATATATATACCGGTTCTCTTCCAACTTTGTAGTCACGGAAAAAATCACCAATTAAGAATGATTGTTATACTTTGTTTTTTTTTTTTGGCCTAACACCTCGATATTTAGATATGATATTGGACTTCGATTAATTCAAATCAAATCGAAAAGATTTATTTAAGGACATAATGTTTTTTCAGTACCTATTTTTATAAGCACAAGACTCATATCCGAAATTTTATTTAAAAGGAATCAAATTTCTTCTCACTCAGATTATCAAGCATTGATGTGATTGCTATACTTTGGCCGAAATGTACAGTGATGTGTATTTTAAATTGCAGACAACCGATAATTGCGGACAGGTAGTCCTTGACCAATGTAGTTTAATAATTTTCTGGATAGACCTTTAGTTTTGTAAAATATTTGGGTCAATGCCATTTTTTCAAACAAATTATTTTATATTAGATATATTGCATGTAGACTACACACGTGTTGAGACTTTGTGGTGTGTGATTAAGATCCAGATCTAAATGAGAGTAATAATTGATATAGCTGGAATCCATATTGTATATCCAACTGGACAGCAGTCACACGCTACTTATTTCTCTATTAAAAACAAATTGGCATTAAAACTTGGGAGACTTTAACCTTCTTCATATATCTACCGTATGATATAGCGGAATCTATATTTTATATCCAACTTGACTGCAATGACATGGTACTTATTGCTTAATTAACCTCAGTACACGACTTACTTCATTCACCTTCTTTCTTTGATAAGGCTGATTGGATTATGGCCGAAGTATGCTTCTAGAGGTTCATTGATATACCACTTCACACAGATAGGTATGTATGTTCTTTCTGGGTCTTTGGCCGCATAGGAAGACACCAACTGTTTATGTTACTTGGATAATCTCGTGTTTAAGTTTCTGGAATGATTTGAGATGCTTTTGCCCTTTCATCGGTTGTTTAATTTAAATCAATTTGATTAAAAATGCAAGTTTGAGTCCGAATGTCTTTGTTCTTTTGAGTGAAAAATAGCACTATACAATCTTTCAGTAAGATACGTGTTAATATGGAATAATGAAAATTTTAGACGAATAAATAAAGACAAAATAATGAGAAATCAAGTAAAGACAAAATAAAAGAAGATATTAACGTGATATTAACAAGATATCACCAATAGCAGTTGCAGTGTGATCTAGGTGCACCGAGCATATCTCTGTTTCCTTAAACAAAAAAAATGATAAATATGTTTCCTTAATGATACAGACGATGTTTGTTTTTAATTCTGCGAAGGCAAAATCACGTTTAAAAATTATATTGGGAAAAAAATTTTTTTATATAGCTTTCAAAATAATTATCTCAAAAAACGTTATTTTTTCGTTTGCGTTAAAATTAATCTAAATTAAATAGGCACACAGCAATTCAATATAATGGCGTTCATTTCAGGACTTCTGAACCAAAAGGAAGATATAAATCTCTACAACCCATATCTATCTTGTTTTTACCAGAGGATGGCTATATTTTCACATGCAATTTCTTTTACATTTTCTGCACATTTCACTAAAAATAAACCTATCTATAGGCATAAAAAGAAGGCATGTAACTTTCAACGTTTAATAATCATTTAACTTGCTCTATATAATAAGAACTATTAGCACTCGGTTATGTAATTCAAAACTATTATCTTATACTTTTGGGGATATTTATATTTCAAACTTCGAATCGTGGTGTGAAATTTAAGTCGCAAGATGCTTATGTAAGACTTTATTTTTTATTTTTTGGTTAAGTTGTAATTTTTGTCCCTCAAGTTTTTCAGTTTGGTGCAAATGTTCCCTCAATTTCTTTTTTGACAAATTTAGTCCTTCTAAAATTCAAATGTTATGAATTCGGTCTTCATATTTTTTAATTGCATTTTTTGTCTTCCAAAATTGTATATTTTTAGCACTTTTAGTTTCTAAAAATCATAGATTTTGGAAAAATGAAGGATAAAAAATGTAAAAAATTCATAAATTTAGGGGATAAAAAGTACAATTAAAAAACTATTTGGATCAAATTCGCAACAATTGGATTTTAGGAGGACTAAAATCGTCAAAAAAAAATTCGGAGACTATTTTCGTCAAAATAAAAAACTTGAAAGATGAAAAATGCAATTTAACCTTATTGTTTTGGCCGAAATAGGTAAAGCTATTGATGTGAATCTAATTAGGCTTTACTGGGACCTTTTATTTTTATGCTCCTACATATTCTAGCCGTTGGGTTCCACCCTTTGAATTTTGGATCCACATATATATATATATATATATATATATATATATATATATATATATAGATATATATTGTTTTACACCTCGTAATTCTTCCTTAGCCCGGCTTATATCTAGTCAATGGGGATTGTTTATGGAATTCTTAAATCTATATTGCACATAAGAAATCATTGTTTATTTTTTTCCCATTGGAGTTGATCTATGTGATAATGAAAGTTGTTTAAAAATAAGATATGATTGCTTTTATAAGGAACCTCAATGATGAGTTGTTTATGAATAAAAAAATATTTTGTGTTCAAATCTGATGGACGAGTTGCTATTTTAAATTAAAACAAAACTAAGTGCAAATAAAAAATATAAAAAATGTGGGTTGCTTATGAGTTGTTTGAATGTGTATGATCGGAGTAAAAGTATGATATATTGGTTAAATATGATATGGCATAAACTTGATGAAAGATAAGCAATTGAAAGTGAGTTGTTTAAATATTATCCATCGGAGATGCTCGTTTCTTAAAGTTTGGCCATTGTTGAGGGTTTTGGATTGTCTTCTTTTCTTTTCTCAATTTTTCTCATATTAGAGAGAGAAAGACACAAAAACAAAATAGCTTTTGTGTAGATCTATTAAAATTGTTTTTGTATTTTTCTCTCTGATGATATTGCTTTTTATTACTATTGCTTTTGGGCAATTTTTTCAATATATCACTCTTTTAATATTTATTTTCCAAAATACCACCATTTTCAAATTATGTACCAAACTACCACTGTTTTGAAATTAGTTTAGAAGTCGTTTTTAGGATTAACGACTTCTCAACATAAGATTTAATAAATTTACTTTTAATCCCTTGAGAAGTCTGGTTTGCTAACCACGACTTCTCAAGGGCATATAATTTTTTTTTTTTTTTGAAGTTCTATATTTAAATTAATTTAAATTATTATTGAAATTATTGAAATTAATTTTAATTAAGGTATAAATATTAAGGCAATTAATTTTATTAATTAAGATTAATAAAAAATTTATTTATTAAAACTAAAAGGGAAAATAATGACAAGTACCCAAATATTTTAGATATAATTAAGTAAACAAAAAATACAATAATGATAAGTGCACAAAAATTAATCTCCTAAGTGATGTCCAGTTCCACATCGTGGAGGTCGTCGGTTACGGCGTGGACGACTTTGATGTGGTTGTTCCTCATCCGCTGTAGCGGGTTGCGCTGCTTGTTGCACACCCTCGTTGAGATTAAGATTTGTGGGAGGCATTGAAGAACTAGCGTCGACTGGGAAGGGGAATGATGGAACGCCAAACGAGTACATACTTTGCATGTATGCGGCTGCCGACTGTGGCGTTCCGAGGTCTGTGCCAAACAGATTGCTATAAAATTCTCCATCACTGGAAGCGATAGAGTGTCGACCTTGGTCAAGCGGTGGGGAAGCGTCTCGCTGCATAGGGGTGTAGGCAAATGAATGGCGAGGCGGTTGGGGGTCATCATAAGCCATGGGAACCGGGGGGCTGGATTGGCGACGTGCATGACGCCGTGGACGCTGTTGGGTGGGCATACTTGGTCCAACATCCGGAACGTGTTGAGCATCACCCCGCGTGTCTTGCAACTGTTGCGGAATAGACAGGTACGGTCTCGAGTTCTGCCTAAACCACATCATATACTCAGCAGTGTGACACACATAACCCGGAATCGGTTGTCCCGATATGATGCCATTTCGGCGTTCTTGCCAACACTGGATCCATTCTGCATGCTTTATTCTCCAGTTTTCAGCGTGATTACCTCGCATGTCCAAGTCATGCAAGGCATCCATATTTGCAGGTTCTCCCGGTATTTCCTGCGAAAGACCAAATTGGAGCTTCACCCTATCTGTTTGATGCCATTCTACATTCTGGAAACATATGAGTGCGGTACTGGAAGTCCACAATCTGGATTCTCTATATGCTTCTCGTGGTATCACGCTCTGAAGATCTCTGTAAGGCAACCACAAAAACTGGTTACTTTCCATATGATCGACCCTCGATCTGTACCCCGTAATGTCACCCCGCGGAGTTCCGCTATACTGTAGTCCCCCGCCACTCCATCTAGTAAAATACATCGCAAGGTCAGTATAATAAGTAGAGGATGTAAGGTAATTTAACTATGAATAGAATCTTTACCGTCGTGCTAGTGGAAACGATGGTTCGCGGTTGCACCGTGGTGCAAGGAACGGCATGCGATACCATACCCAAGACTGTAGCAACAATACGCATCCACCCATACAGGCAGCGGCCGGTGCAGATGCACGACACATTTCCCTGTACAGATTTGCTAGACATGCCGTGCCCCAGCTGTATCTTCCAGCACGCTGAAAATCTTCCAACAGTGGAAGATACATCAAGTGAACTCTGTTACCAGATTTGTCAGGCATCAAGAGCCCCCCGATCAAGCGTAAAATGTACGCTCTACAATAGGCTTGTACCTGTTGGACTGTTGCATCATGAGGGGGAGTGGCAAACGTTTGTTGCAACCACTTGAGTTTTATTTGTTGTCCCTTCATCTGATTAGACGGAGGAACCACACCTAAAAGTCGATGGCATTCTTCTTGCCAGGCAAGGAAGCTAGGTCCAGTAACGGGCAGTCCGTTCACACGCAATCCTAGCTGAAGAGCAACATCTTCCATGGTTATTGTGCATTCTCCGACGGGAAGATGGAACGTGTGTGTTTCTGGCCTCCACCTTTCTACCATTGCAAGAACCAACGATTTGTCAATCTTTGTGTGTCCCACTGTTGCAGCGATAGAAAACCCAGCTTGCTCCAAGTATGGTACAATCAGTGGACTTGGAGCCTCTATGGTATGTAGGTGACAATCAATGTGGTCCTGCAACCAAAAAGTAGAGTTGTAAGTATAGAAATAGTAAGGACCATTTAATGTAAATATCATTTGCAGACACTTACCATATCACCCACTTGCGATGACCTATGAACGTGTTGCAGTCTTAGCAAATCCATTGAAGTGAAGTTTGTATGGTGTTACCTGTTGCAGGCTGAGTGAAGGATGAGGTTGAGTGAAGAAATGAAGCTTAGTGAAGAAATGAGGCAGATTGAAGTTCAATTTATAGTGGTGAGTGGTGACATTATTGTGACCCGTCTGCCCCATCACCCGTCTGCTTCACCCGTCTGCTGCTTCACCATTTACTGTGCGCATGTGAGCGCATCAGTGACATTATTTGCTGCTGGGACCCGTCTGCTGTGACCATGTGAGCATGGCAGTGTGTCAGAATGACCCGTCTGCTGGTCATGTGGGTGTGTCAGTGCATTGGGCAGTATACTGTGCACATGTGAGCTGGTCTACTGTTTCACTTGTCTGCTTAGACAAGTGATGGGCAGACGAGTGAAACATCAGCTGATCACTTGTCTGAGGTTTCACTCGTCTAAGCAGACAAGTGAAACAACAGAGCTTAGACAAGTGAAGCCTCAGACAAGTGATCAGCTGATGTTTCACCTGTCTGCTTAGACAAGTGATGGGCAGACGAGTGAAACATCAGCTGATCACTTGTCTGAGGCTTCACTTGTCTAAGCTCTGTTGTTTCACTTGTCTGGCCATCACTTGTCTAAGCACACAAGTGATTCACTAGTCTGCTGTTTCACTTGTCTAAGCTCTGATGTTTCACTTGTCTGCCCATCACTTGTCTAAGCAGACAAGTGATTCACTTGTCTGAGCTCTGATGTTTCACTTGTCTGCCCATCACTTGTCTAAGCACACAAGTGATTCACTAGTCTGCTGTTTCACTTGTCTAAGCTCTGATGTTTCACTTGTCTGCCCATCACTTGTCTAAGCACACAAGTGATTCACTAGTCTGCTGTTTCACTTGTCTGCTTAGACAAGTGAAACAGCAGACTAGTGAATCACTTGTGTGCTTAGACAAGTGATGGGCAGACAAGTGAAACATCAGAGCTTAGACGAGTGAAACCTCAGACAAGTGATCAGCTGATGTTTCACTCGTCTGCCCATCACTTGTCTAAGCAGACAGGTGAAACATCAGCTGATCACTTGTCTGAGGCTTCACTTGTCTAAGCTCTGTTGTTTCACTTGTCTGCTTAGACGAGTGAAACCTCAGACAAGTGATCAGCTGATGTTTCACTCGTCTGCCCATCACTTGTCTAAGCAGACAAGTGAAATAGTAGACGAGCTCACATGTGCACAGTATACTGCCCAATGCACTGACACACCCACATGACCAGCAGACAAGTGAAACTGACACACTGCCATGCTCACATGGTCACAGCAGACGGGTCCCAGCAGCAAATAATGTCACTGATGCGCTCACATGCGCACAGTAAATGGTGAAGCAGCAGACGGGTGAAGCAGACGGGTGATGGGGCAGACTGGTCACAATAATGTCACCACTCACCACTATAAATTGAACTTCAATCTGCCTCATTTCTTCACTAAGCTTCATTTCTTCACTCAACCTCATCCTTCACTCAGCCACATTTCTTCACTAAGTCACCCAACCACATTTCTTCACCAAGTCATGGCACCTACATCAGTCTTTGTTACACTCTATCACAACGGCCAAATTGAAATGGACTCTCCATACGGGGTGTTGTTTCAGTGCGACCACCCAATCTTGCTGAAGGTGAGGAAAACCATCAACCTTCAACAACTGAGAACAACTATCCATACAAAGATAAAAGCCGGCAACGACAAGAGGGTGGGCGATATTGTTTATCGATATCCTATGTCCATTGCAACGGGATATGTTCGATACCAGCCACACTATCTTCAAGGAGATGAGGATGTAGAACTGATGTTCGACATGTTCGACAATTGCAAAAGCCTCAACCTCGGCGTTACCACCATTGAGCTATACGCACATCTCGAGGATGTTTCCATCGATAACCCCCAAGCCGAACCGTCCTACATCTTTGACCTTAATGCACCAACGCAAACATTCCACACATCTTTCCCTGAATCAGAACCCTACCACACATCTTTTCCAGTGACTGAAGACTACCACCCATCTTTCCCTTCCTCCTCTGACTATGACTACAACCCATCTTTTCCTTCCTCCTATGACTACCGCCCATCTTTTCCTTCCTCCTCTGACTACAACCCATCTTTTCCTTCCTCCTATGACTATCGCCCCTCCTTTCCTCCGGCCGAAGAGTGCAACCCATCATTCCTTGATGCCGAGGACAACCACCCATCCCATGTTGATGTACAAACTCATGCAATTCCCGTCAGCGTCGTGGCTGGGTTCCACCACGAAGAAGTTGGTGACTTCAGTGAGGATGAAGCCGAGATTCTTGCACTGTCAGTCAATGATGACGACGACGACGAAGAAGAAGAAGCTGGTGTGGGTCCCTCCTCAACCGCGCCTCCATACGAACCACCACCACACTTTCGTAATGTGAACTTAGATGGGGTTGCTCCATCAGACGATTTCAGCCACGTCCTATCGCGAGTGTCTTTGGATCAAATTGATGTCCCAGATAGCCTACAAACAAACATGAGGTTTGCTACAAAAGAAATGGCCCAGTTTGCTATCAAGGGATACCATATCAAGAACTCCCTGGATTTCAAGGTAGAGCACTCCGATAACGACAGATGGATGATTAAGTGCAACAACCCTGCATGCCGGTGGAGGTGTAGAGTGAAGAATCGCACAACAAAAGGCTATTGGGAGATCCGTAAGCTGGACGGACCACATACATGTGTATCAGCAACTCTCTCACAAGATCATCGGAAGCTTGACTCGAACATTATTTGTGAAAGTATCAAGCAAATGGTGAAGGAGGATCCGGCGTTGTCTATCTCGGTGTTGATTGCCCACATACGAGAAAAATACAACTATACCACAACGTATAGGAAGGTATGGATAGCCAAGCAAAAGGCTATCGAACAAATATACGGGAACTGGGAGCTATCTTACAATTACCTTCCAACATGGCTCATGGCCTTACATACTTATGTTCCGGGCACAATCACTGAACTGCAGACGCTGCCAGCTTACGACGGGGCCTATCTAGTTCCCGATAAGAGAATCTTCCACCGTCTTTTCTGGACTTTCAAGCCTTGCATTAGTGGATTTGCATTTTGCAAGCCAATTGTTATGGTGGATGGAACATGGCTGTATGGAAAGTACAAGGGGACGCTATTGATTGCAAC
Source organism: Ammopiptanthus mongolicus (assembly GCA_039655645.1). NCBI lineage: Eukaryota > Viridiplantae > Streptophyta > Magnoliopsida > Fabales > Fabaceae > Ammopiptanthus > Ammopiptanthus mongolicus. Next base: position 13,621,674 of record CM077351.1, on the reverse strand, counting down.
AGCTCAAGATGGAGCCAACCAACCAATTCCCATAGCCTTCGCTCTTGTCGAGGGTGAGACGGCAGAGGCATGGTTTTTCTTCCTCCAAAACTTGAGGAGGCACGTCACACCCCAAGCCAACATAACATTGGTCTCGGACAGGCACGAGTCAATAAAAGCTGCATACCGGCGAGCTGACAGTGGATGGCACAATCCTCCTTCAATGCATGTGTATTGCGTTCGACACATCGCACAAAACTTCATGCGGAGATTCAAGAATGCAGATATGAGAAAGAAGGTCGTCAATATGGGTTAGTACCGCAGTCATACAAATTGCAATTATTTATTGTTTCTATTCTATTCATGTCAATTTAGACATTTCTAACATTCCAACCATTCAGGATACGCCCTGAACCAGCCAAGCATGCGTTATTACCGGGGTTTGCTCCTCGACTGGAACGAAGAGGCCGCGGCATGGGTTGACGAGATCCCCAAGGAAAAATGGACTCAAGCGTATGATGAAGGGCGACGTTGGGGACACATGACAACGAACCTTTCCGAGTGCATTAACAGGGTACTTAAGGGAACGCGGCATCTTCCAATCACTGCTGTGGTCCAGGCAACCTATTATAGGTTATCTCAAACTTTCGCCGACAGTGGGAGGCAACTAAGCGCAATGATCCATTCCGGTCATGTCTGGTCTGAAATTGTCACCAAGGCCATTGAGGAGGAACGGGCAAAGTCCAACTCTCACCGTGTCCAACATTATAACCGGGAACACAGCATTTTCACGGTCGAGGAGTTGATCAACCCACGAGAAGGGCGGCCTGCGGGGCGATTCAAGGTAGACTTGAACGCGAGGTGGTGTGACTGTGGAAAGTTTCAGGCCATACACATTCCATGCTCACATGTCATCGCGGGATGTTCAAGCGAAAATCACGACTATTGGAAGTATGTGCCTGCTGTCTACAAGTTGGAATATGTCTTCAATGTTTACCGCGAAGAGTTCAGCGTGGTGCCAAACGAAGCATATTGGCCAACGTATACTGGAGTAGAGGTGTGCCACAATCAAGACATGCGAAGAAATCCACGGGGTCGTCCACAATCTACCCGCATTCGCACGGAGATGGATCTGAGGGAGGGGGGGAGTCGCCGTAAGAGATGTGGTCTGTGTCGGAATGAGGGTCATAGCAGGAATAAATGTCCGAACCGTGCCGGACCTTCTACGCAACAATAGAAAATTTGTATCGTTGTACCGTTTCTATATTTAATCGATGTTAAATATTTTCTATAAGTGTATTATTTATTTTTTTATTGTATTAATAAAATTAATATTTAAAATTATAATTTAAAATTAATATAATTAATTTAGCTAATTATCATAATTAATATAAATTAATATAAATTAATATAAAGTAATATAAATATAGAACATTCAAAAAAAAAAAAAAAACCCCCCTTGAGAAGTCGTGTTTGTCAAAACCGACTTCTCAAGGGGTTAAAAAACAAAATCAGATATATTATGTTGAGAAGTCGTTAATTCCAAAACCGACTTCTAAACTAATTTCAAAACAGTGGTAGTTTGGTACATAATTTGAAAAGGGTGGTATTTTGGAAAATAAATATTAAAAGAGTGATATATTGAAAAAATTGCCTTGCTTTTGTGTCTATTAAAAAGAAAAGAAGAAAGGAGATGATTTAAATTCATTGTTAAGCATCTCTTCAACCCAATTTACATTCTTTGACCATTTGTTTTTCTAAGACAACATTGTTCATCATCTTCCTTGTGCCTTAGAGATCCCTTTCGCCACTGCTGCATCTTCCATCTCTTCTTCCTTGTGTCGTTTTGGAACGGGCTGTTAGGTTGCTGACACAGTCAGATAGGCTTGGTTCTTTGCCTGAAACAAGTTCTTCAGGTACACCTATAGCTTACTCTATCCTATATATTTTTTTTCACTTTGATTTTATATGTTTTATTTTTTGCATTTTAGTTTTATATGTTATGTTTAATCATCACGTTAATTCTAAAATTAACGTCATTAAGAAGAAAATAACGGAAAGGACTAATATGGAAGACGAAATATAATATATATAAGACTAAAATAAAAAAAATATGTATGTTTTCGTTCATTATTTCTTATTTTGATTCTATATGTTAAATTCGTCTTTCATGTAATGCACCGAACACTTACTACTTGATTATTCAAATAATATGATCTGAGTGAAAATATACTTGCATCATTGCATTTGTGTACCTTATATAGCCATGGTCTTGATACTTATCCTTTACTGTTTTTTATTTATTTTTGTTTATATAATTTTGTGGGCATAATTAGTGGAAAATTGGCTTGCTCGTTGTTGGGATATTTGGGAAAGGAAAGGAGGAATTGAGAGTCCAACGAGGGCACGACCACATTTGTGGAGCTTTTCGAACACCACGTGAGCTAGAGCTGCGGGCAAGGAACCTAGAACATATTGAACACACTTGCTTTAATTCATTTTCCTAATAATAATAGCCTACCAAAATAAGTAAATGCACTATTGACTAAAGTGGTGTTTGGATCCTTTTATGTAAACATAACTCTCGGAATACACAAATGTCATTATATAAAAACTTATCATGATTAGTTCTAAGATTAACAAATTATATTTTTAAGGCAAAATTACATTTTTGGTTCCTTAAGTTAATTGTTTTGTTCAATTTAGTCCCTTAACTTTTTTTTTTATAACAAACTAGTCTTATGTTTACCAACGTTAATAATATTGGTCTAAGTGTTACTCTTCATTCAACTTTGTTAACCATGTCCGTTAACTCCATAACTGGACATATTAAGTGGTTGGTGACGTAGTTGCTGTCATTGGGGGTGTATGGGTTATCTTCCGCTCCCTTAAATGGTGACCTAAAGTTTATGGTTTTCAATCTTCTTTTCTATAATCATGGCTACAAAACTTGGTTTACATCTACCTTACTCAAACATCAATATGAAGTCGCTAAAATGATGACGTTTTCGCCGAGCCACAAAGCTCGCATCATGTCAACACCATATTGGATACTTAACGAACATGTAGAACCGTTTGAGGCAGTGCTTACTAATGTTTAGGTCAACGTTGTTAATGTTTGTAAACATAAGGGAATTATTTGTAATAAAAAAAAGTTAAGGGATCAAAATGAAAAAAACAATTAAGATAAGGGACCAAAAGAGTAATTTTGCCTATTTTTAAAAATATGTATTTGTCTATAATATGACCCTCTTATATTATTTAACAACATAATAGAAGTTAAATTCATCTAAAATAAACCAAATTGTTCCCTTGACAGATGTTGGTGTAATTTTTTATTGGATTAATTTATGAATTTAATTCTTATGTACGGTTAGTGTAAAGATTTTTTACATTATCAATTAATCATAAATTCTTACAACATTAAATGTGTTTGACTCTTATCCTAACTTCCTTGAAACTCATACCATGATTTGTGATTGATTGACATTGTAAAAAACTTTACACTGATAGTGCATAGAAATTAAACTCTTAATTTATTTGCAAACATTCAATTCTATGACAATTTTGTATTTGATACATTGACCTTTTCATATAGATGATTTTTTTTTTTATAAGGCTACTCTAAAGTGAGCAAGTAAGATTATATAATTACTTAAAATTTGTTGGCACATATAATGGGATAGCAAAGCTTGCCACAATTCGATGTCATGGATTCTGATTGGCCAAGAGACGCCGTCTCTCGTTATTTTACATTATGAAGTATTGAATATTTAAATTAATTGATCAATCAAAATCCATTCCACAAGGCTATTGAACACTTTGTGGGACAATAGATATTGTCCCATTAGTAGGTTAAGATTATAATACAATTTAGATTAAATCAAGAGTGAATATACTTTTATTTGATCACTTTTCAATCTTTATATGAGGAGTCTTTCCCATTCCTCGTTCTTTATTCATTATAAAGGCATATGTATAATTTTTTAAAGGGGAAAAGCTTATGTATCATAGTAATGTTATTTGTACGCTTTGAATCAGACACCTATTGATGTATAAAATCTTGTTAATGCAATTCAACGGAGGGTCAATGACGAATTGTGAACTCTTGTACCCATTAACCAAATTTAACATACCATTAACTACGATTGTAAACGTTGTTAACCAAGTTTGAAGGTGCGCAAAAAAATAACATGCAACAATGTAGTAGATGCACGGGTGGTTAACGGCGTCCATAATCATGATTAATGGTGTGTTGGATTTGGTTAATATGTATAAGGATTCATAATTCGTCCAAATGTCGAATTTCAGGTGTACAAATAATGTTATTATATGTATTATTTTTTATTTTTGAAACGAGTCAATATCTGTTTTAGTTATATAAAATTTATGTCATCATTACCAATAAATATTAATTTCGTTGCTTTGGTCTTTCAATTATTAATACTTGAAAACTATTTCTCAATATCAACTTTTCACATCATATGCTTTAAATTGATTCTTCAATATATGTCATATTTTTTACATCAAATAATTTGTTTTAACAAAAATGACATTGAAGGATGATTTTGAAATGAGAGATGCTAGCGATACACTCTTTAACACTCTCTTTTTAATATATTTTCTTATATTGATTGAAATTCATGTGGGTTTAATAAAATTCAAGTGGGACAAATATGAATTAGTGTGATCCAAATGAATTTTAACCAATAGGAGAGAGTATTAGAAAGAGAATGTTAGAGAGTTTGTTGCTAACCTTCTTCCTTTGAAATATTTACAATTAGATGACCAAAAAATATGTTTATTCTTTTTTTTATTACAAATTATGTTTATTCTTAAATGTACAAAATATAATATGTAAAAAAAAAAAATTCATCCTTTATTTTTATTTTCGTTTTATAACTATTTATTTTATTTCTATCTTGAATATTTTTAAAGTTTATTAAATTCATTGCAACTGCCAAAATCGTTAAAAATACTAATAAAATTAGTTGATAAAACATCATATTTAAGCCAAATGCAAATCTTTTAATCCCTTATCTTTATATGCGTTCTCAATACAGTCCCTCACCTTTCGGAACTCTCAGTATGGTTCTCACCTTTTATTTCCGGGTTATTTTAGTTCCTCTATCTATGTCACGTCATGGCCATTAAATGCTTTTTTTGTTACATCCCAAAATGCACTACCTTCACTAAATTTTGTGTCTCCACTTCACTATTTTGCTTACTGACCACTTTTCTCCTCATCACCTCCACTATGTGAAAGTGGAGACACCAAAAAAAGTAGAATTTTTAGTATCATTTTCTTTTGAAACCACTACTTTTACAAAGAATTTTACCTTTCGTATATGTATATATAATGTTTAAAAAACAAGGATATGTGTTTTACAATTTTATAATGTCATATTTGTGTTAATATTTAAACCACATAAAAATAAATGAATTTATAAATATTTAATAAAATTAAAAATATCAACATTGCTAAAAATACAATATATTCCACTATAACACCAGGGTGATTTACGTGGTCCCTCTTCCCGACGTGTTATTTATATATTGGAGTTTTCTCCTTCCCGATTGGTCTACTCAGAGATTTATAACTGTCATTTGACAATCTATTACATCAAGTATTTTCCATAAGTTTCAACCGCATATATAAATTAATCATCATCATCACATAGAAATACTTTATCAATCTCGTAGTAAATGTATTTCACATTTACCATTCAACTATGATATATTCAAAAAAAAAAAAACATTCATCTATGACATAATTAGCTCATTAAGCAATCTCAAGAATAAAAATAAGGAATATGTACCTTTCAATTTCATAACATATGAACAACAAATCATATCATCACTCATATTATCATCGACTTATCTATTAATCCAAATTTACATTAGAAATATATAACTAGTTAGTTCAACAATTTACCATTTAACATCTTTATCTTAAAACAAACATTACCGACAATACTCTCTAAATCATTATATAAATCAATTTCAAGGTACGTCAATGTGCTCTGTATTATCAAGTCAATATATATCACAATAATACATCAACACCATAAATATATTCACCATATAAATGCCTCCACCAAAGCTAACCATAAAGATAATCAATTCATATCCTCTAGTTAATCATCCATAACATTTAATTAATAAGGTCTCATGACATACCTCAAGTATTTCACATTAATCAAGTTCAAATCTTATTATAGGTAATCCAAATATGCACAAGAACATATAATATGTCTTTCCAGAGGCATTTAAAATGAAATAAGAGAATAATCCAATAATTTTATAAATCTTTATCGTTCCCAAATATCTCATACACATTTTCTCAATACCATCATATACACATTTTCTCAATACCATCATCTATATTTCCTTTCACAACAATAATTCATATACATCCGTTAGCATAACATACATCTTAATCATATCAACTTGCCCCAAAATACAAGATATACATTAATTGAATCATCTGAGCGTCTATATATACATGCTCCAAAATACAAGCGATACATCAATGTAAGCATAAAAGGTCTTTAAATACTTTTAAATGCCCAAGAGACATGTTTTAAAAAGTAAAAGAGTATAACCGTCAAAAACTTTGATAAACCAACTTTTTTTTTTGAAATATAGTATGATGACCTTTGATCATCATTTCTATCATAATTTTTGAAATACTTAAAGTTTTAATTTGAAATTTATTTCTTGTGAAAATAAACTCAGAGATCTTTCCAACAATGGGTCATTTGCTTAAAACGGATTAGGAATGAAAAAGTTACACGCAATTTAAATTCAATAGGTTTGCTCTTGGGTGCTCTAGTGCTCATCGCAGGGTGTGGTATGCTTAGCACGGACCTCGAATTCTGCAGCAAACAGGAAGCCTTGTTTCTGCAATTTTACCATTTTTGTCTATTCTCATGTCAAATCCAGCAATCAATAACATTGTAACATCTTGCAAACAACTCAAATACAGTGAATACATAAAGAATTTATCATTATAAAATTCAATCAAAGATCCTTTATGCAATAGGTTCGTAAAAACCCATACCTCAAAATCAATCGCTTACGCATATTATTCAAATTCAAACCTTTATCACAACCCCTAAGAAGACCCACGAATTTTACTCAAACAAATACACAAATCCCTCACAAAACTCTGAATTTATACACTCGGAACAAGGCATATTCATACCATTACCAAAGCAAAATCAAACATAAACACATAAATCTCTCACCTTAGGCTAATGTTCTTGAGCTTTAAGGGTCGGAAACGAAAACCAAGGGAGAAGGGGAAGAAGAACCACCACTTAAAGCTCCTCCTCGAGCCTTCTCTTGCCTCCAATACTCTTATATTCTCTCCTGGGTTTCAAAATTTCTGTGAAACAAAAATGAGAGAATTGGAAGCTTCTCTCTATTTAAACATGAAGCCCAAGGCAATGCTCTTCACTATAGGGGCACTATGGGCAAAAACGTAAAATTGTATTAGTTTTATTAATCAAATTGATTAACTTATTAAAGGTGTGTCAAGTTATGCACTACTCTACATATGTCATAAATCCTTATTTAATTCTTTTAAAGAATACCTACCAGATTTTATTTTTTTAACTTATAGCTTAATTTATTAATTTAGGGAATATTTATACAAAATAATTATTTGGTATAACATAATTTATACAAATAGAAAAAGAATTTAAATTATCGGTCATAAGACTTAAAGCTTATAATAAATTATTAATTCGGACACCTTAAGCAAGTGGTCAGGGATTTGAATCCTGACTCATGTATATGGAGAAAACCTGGTTGGGAGGAGAGAACCCACTTTATATGCCCAACAGATTTCCGGACGGAGATTAGTCACTGCTAACGATGGTGAATACTTCGTACCTATGTCATCATTACAGGAAATTTTTTTTATTAAAAGTGCAGGGATAACAGAATGCTAGTTATTCATTCATTCTAATTCTAATAACAATATATAGTTAATATGAACATATAGTGAGGACATGATATTTAAATAACATTGATCAAATTCATATGAAAAAATTAGTTACCTTTTTGTTCACATTTGTTTATCAAAAGCAAAGTTAGAGGTGTATGTTGGATGAGTTGGATGAGTTTTACAACATTCATGAGACCGACTGGATCATTAAACTAGTGAGTTGGGTTGAGTTTAGAAATTTTTTCCTTCAACCCTTGGGTCAAATCTAATTTATATTTAATAATTGCTAAAATAAATGTTCAAATATGAAATCAAAAAATTATTACACATTATACATCAGAGACAATATATGTCCCAAATAAACTAAACAGTCACATATCAATTTTACACAAAGATAATAAGTCTCGAAGAAATAGAATAAACATAACAAGTCTTACTAAATTAATATAATGATCTAAAATAAACTAAAGTAAGCTAACAGGTCCTAAAAGTCATAAAAAATAACATTAATGTTATTTGTATACCTGAAATCCGACACCTGGATGTCAACTGATTATTGTTATACAAAATCTTAGTTAATGCGCACAGTTCAGTGAATGGTAAAGGACGAATTGCAAACCCTTGTACTGGTCCATTAACCAAGTACAACACATCTTTTAATCACGATTATGAACGTTTTTACCACTCATGCATCTACTACATTGATGTATGTTATTTTTTTACGCACCTTCAAACTTAGTTAACAGTGTTCACAATCGTGATTAATGGTATATTGAACTTGGTTAATATGTACAAGGGTTCACCATTCATCACTAACTATCCACTGAATTGCATTAATCAAGATTTTGTACGTCATTAATCAGGTGTCACCCAAGTGTCGGATTTTAGGTGTACAAAAAACATTAATGAAAAAATAAACCACATTAACTAATTGAAGTCTATATCATAGCATATATATATTTATATCATATGGATTGACGTAAGTATTTATCTTATATTCTCAATTTTCTAAAGACGCTTATTGTCATTCAAGCTTGTGATGGTGCGTTAGATGTTTCATTAGTTTCTTATCTCCATTTTCTTGGTCACATTGAAGCTTACACATTAACTTATTTGGCACTACAAAAAAAGCCAAAGGATAGCAATACATGAAATGTCACCATGCTAAACGAATTTTATAAAAAAAAACAATTTGGGTGAATTGACCCGTGCAATTTACACTTTTCGAACTCACTAATTGACCCATACCCTGGGAATTAGAGTGTTTTGTAACCTAACTCAACCCCTGAATCCCATCCAACTTGTATTTTGTGGGTTGGATTGGGTCAAAACCTGCATATTTATGAATTGATCCAACTGGCTAGACACCCATAAACAAAACTCTCTCCATAAACAATTAGATTTACATTAAGAAATTTCTTGTGTAAACCACTTTTTAACAGCATAAAGATGTAATGTATGTGTTATTACTTATTTAAAGAATTTGATGGAAGAAGCACCAATACTTATATTAATTTTGATACCTGTAACCTATATCTTTTAATAAACTTTTGTGCTTGTGTAAGTTATATATAACAATGATTATAAATGATAGTATTTTATTATACTTACCTACTGACTAAATCTTACTTATACATGAATCATTCATATCATTATTTTCATTTAAACTTGATGTATTATGTCAATATTTGTTGATTTTATATGTTGTATCTCACCGTATTGTGTCTTATAATTTTTATAATTTCTTGTAATCATATATTGATGTCGTGTCGGATCTATGTCTCATGTCTTTGTGCTTTCCAGATTTTGACATTAATTTATTCTCCTTGCATACAAAGTGACATAAATTTCGTCCAGTGAAAAATTAACATGAATGTGACTCTTCAATCATGTAAAGTTTCATCACTTTAGTCATTTAATCATACAAAATTAACATTATTTTAATCCTTCAATAGTAGAAAGTCATATCATTTTAGTCCCTAACTCTCATCTATACGCAGAAGAATGATTTTTCACATAAATTTTTTGAGAATTTTTTTTTAATGATTGAATGAATATCAACATTATTCAAAGGACCAAAATAATGATGGTTAGTAGTGTTTGGTGCGCAGACCAAAGTTATATCAAATTTATTTGTAATACATAAAAGGATTTATTACTTTAATAAATTACATATAACCACCAAATATATGTTTTTTCACAAGAAAACATTTTTTTTACATGATGTTAGATTGACATGCTTTCTTTGCACATGAGCAGATTAAACATCAAGAAACTGGATGGCGGAAAATGCTCAATCAATTGCTTCAAAAATTTCTACATACATAGTTGAGCAAGTTGGTCATCAGCTTGGTTATATAATCTCCTATGAGAGGAACGTTGACAGCCTCAAAGCTGAGGTTGAAAGGTTGAAGGAGGCCAAAGATGTTATCCAGCACTCTGTTGATGCTGCTACAAGGGATGGAGATGAGATTGAAAGAACTGTGAAGCACTGGTTGAAGGAAGTGGATGACATGGTTGCTGAGGCAGAGAAACTTCAAAATAATGAAGACCATGCAAAAGCAGCATGCTCCTGTGGCCACTTTCCCAACCTGTGGGCAAGGCACCAGCTGAGCATGAAAGCCAAAGAGATAGCACAAGGCATTCCTCGAATCATAGAAGGTGGGAGGTTCCAAACAATTTCTTTCAAGCCTCGTTTACTCGTGGGAATCACTTCTTCATATGCTAGAGGTTATGAGGCCCTGGATTCAAGAACATCTCTCTTGAATGAGATTATGCTGACTCTGAAGGACGCTAACGTGTGCAAGGTTGGGGTGTGTGGGATGGGTGGTGTGGGTAAATCCACACTTATCAAAGAGTTAGCCTGGAAAGCAGTGCAAGATGGTTCATATGACGTGGTGGTTTCTGCTAATGTAACTAACTCTCCTGATGTCAAAAAAATTCAAGCTGAAATTGCAGAAAGTTTGGGCATGAAATTGAATGAGGAGACACTAGGGGGAAGAGCAAGCAGATTACGTGAGAGGATACGTAAGGAGGAAAGTATTCTAATTATAATGGATGATATTTGGGAAAAGCTTGATTTAACAGAAGTTGGGGTGCCTTTTGGCGATGATCACAAAGGATGCAAGTTATTGTTTACATCTAGGAACCTTAATGTGTTGACTGATGAGATGGATGTTCAGGAACGCTTCTGTTTTAGACTTGAGGTTTTATCTAAAGAAGAGAGTTGGAGCTTATTTGAGAAGAAGGTAGGTGATGCTGTTAAAGACAGCAATTTACGACCTACTGCTTTGAAAGTAGCTGAAGCTTGCGGTGGTTTACCCGTTTTGATAATTCCAGTGGCAAATGCATTGAAAAACAAGCGTTTGCCTGCTTGGGAGGATGCTTTAAAGCAATTAACTAGATTCGACCATAAAAATTTGACTGCGAAAGTGTACTCGGCTATAGAGTTGAGTTATAATCATCTAGCAAATGATGAATTGAAATCATTGTTTTTGCTTCTTGGTTCGTTTGGACAAACTAGGATCTGGACACGATATTTGTTAATATATTTCTGGAGCTTGGGCTTATATGAAGATGCTGATAGCTTGGCACATGCAAGAAATAGACTCGACAACTTGGTAACGGAGCTCAAGTCAGCTTGTTTGTTGCTTGAAGACGAAGGACAATCCGTTAAAATGCATGACCGAGTCCACGAAGTTGCTAGCAAACTTGCATCCAAAGATCGACCTATATTTGCAGTGAAAATGCATAGCGAATTGAAAGAATGGCCAGAAATGGATAGGCTTAGAAAGTGCTACCGTATGTTCTTGCCTGATTGTCGTATCCATGACCTCCCGGAGAGCTTGGAATGTCCAGACTTGAAGATACTTGTACTTGTAAGTCGAAACAACTTTCTAAAAGTATCTGATCACTTTTTTGCGGAGACAAAAGAACTGAAGGTTCTGTATCTTGGAGGAATGGATTGCATCCCATCCCTTCCTTCATCTCTCTCTCACTTGCACTTGCCAAAGCTTTGTGCATTATATCTCCGCGAATGCATGTTGGAGGATATAGCTCTAGTTGCGGAACTGAAAAATTTGGAGATTCTTGGCTTTGAAATTTCTGAGATTAGAGAGCTCCCAGCAGCTATAGGGAAGCTAACTCGTCTCAGATTGCTAGATTTGAGTAATATCTCAGGACTGAGAGCAATTCCTGCAAAACTTCTATCAAGCTTAACACGCTTGGAAGAGCTCTATATGGTGAACACCTTTATCCAGTGGGAGGACGAGGGAAGCAAAAACCAAAGCAAAAATGCATCTCTAGGTGAGCTAAGGCATTTACATCAGCTGACAGCTTTAGAGATAACTATTCAAGATGCTTCAGTTCTACCTAAAGATTTACTCATCTTTGGTCAGTTGGACAAATACAGAATTTATATTGGTGATGAGTGGAAACGGACATGGAATAGAACAATCTCCAAAACACTGAAGCTCAATCAAGGGAAGACTAAAAATATTCATTTGGATCAAGGGGTTAAGTTGTTGTTGAATAATGTTGAGGAATTGTGCTTAACCAATTTAAAGGGTGTCGGGAATGTCCTTTACCAATTGAATAAAGAAGGATTCCCACAATTAAAGCACTTGAATATCCAAAGCAGTGACGAAATTCAGTATATCATTGACTCAAAAGAGTGGCGCCATTCCTGCAAAGCCTTCCCCAAGCTAGAGTCGTTGGTTCTCCGCAATCTAGCCAATATGTCGAAAATATGTGATGGCCCACATCCAATTCAGTCCTTCATGGAACTGAAAGTTATCAAGGTCAAAGGTTGTGATAGGTTGGAAAATGTTTTCTTGTGCTCAACGATTAAAGATCTTTCTAAACTTCTTGAAATTGAAATTTCTCAATGTCGAACAATGTCTAAGATCATAAGTGATGATGATACTGAAATTGACAAGCTTGAGTTCCCCCAGTTGCATTCTCTTACAATAGATTGTGTACCTAATCTTGTTAGTTTCTATTATAAGCCAATGACAGCTGATATGGAATTGAGAAGTGCTACAGATTACGATGATGACTCGACCATTCCAGCGCCACTATTTGATGAAAAGGTACCCACATAACTTACTATTGCTTTATTGTTTCAATCTTGAAGCAAACAAATAATAAAACATAGAACACCATATTAAAGACTATTATAAGAAGAAAACACAATATTGTTAAATTAGCAATAAGTTTGAAAATCAGCTCAATGTGCTTGTAAATTTGAAAATCATTATGCATTCCGACTTGTTATTTTGTGGCATTAAGCTCCTCTATAGTGACCAAAAATGTAAAGTGGGAAAGTAAGAGTGTATTCACCCTCGATTAGCTAAAGTACATTGAGATCTCCGCCTACTTTAACTAATCAAGGGTGAATACACCCTTACTTTCTCACTTTACACGTTTGTTCACTTTAGAGGAGTTTTTTCCTATTTTGTGTGACAGGCCCGTCTGAGAGTTTTTTATTTATATTTATTTAAAACAAAAGCAAATTGGCATTACTATGGAGTCAGGCCATTCGAGACAACTATAATTAAGACATGTAGCAAAGACCGTATAATTTTACTTTCTGATAAGAGCATGTGAAACACTTGCTCTTGCTGGTTGTCCTTGACCATAGGTAATTATGATGTAAATAAACAACATGTTTTATCTTGCGATAAGTTTTGAAGTTGTCTAATTCTGATTTTTCTTGTCACTCCCTTTTTTCCACTAAATTCAATTTCTATTCAATAGATTTCATTTCCCAACTTGGAGAGCTTGATGCTATCTTCAATTAATGTGAGGAAGATATGGGATGATCAACTCTCTCAACATTCATGCATAAAAAAGTTGAAGAGTTTGATCATAGATGGTTGCAATAACTTAAGATTTTTATTCCCATCCTCGGTCGCTAGAGGACTTGTAAATCTTCAACATCTCAACATTAGTGGATGTGGAATGTTGGAGGAGATATTTTTCATACAGGGAAAGATGGATAACCTTCCTTCTACTAAAGTATCACTTTCAAATTATGAGGTAAGGACTTCAATTGGGAATCTTTTTATTTGTAAGTAATGCGTGATAGTGTTTAAATATGATGCTTGTGCATTTAGTTAGAAAATCTCTCATATTGGGATTTTTTAGGCTGCTTTCCCTAGCTTGGAGACATTGGTAATCTCTCACATGGATAGCTTGAAGTCAATATGGAACAACCAACTGGCTTCAAATTCCTTTCCCAAGTTGATTAAATTGGAAATATCATTTTGCAGTAAACTGATTAATGTATTGTCATCTTATGAGTTAAAACACTTGAGTAATATGGAGACAATGCTTGTATCAAGTTGTGGTTCACTTGAAGCTGTATTTCAAATAGAAGGGTCAAACTCATGCTCTGTTAGCCCGCATGGGATACAAACTCAACTGAGAACTCTAACTTTGAAGCATTTACCAATGCTAAAGCACATATGGAACAAGGATCCTCATGGAAGCCTCAGGTTTCAAAACCTGTGCACCGTGAAAGTATCTGAATGTCAAATCCTAAATCATGTCTTTCCACTTTCTGTTGCGATGGACCTTATGAAACTCGAAGTGCTCAGAATATCAAGCTGTGGTATAGAGCACATTGTTGCAAATGCAGAAATGGAAGAGATAGATCAGAAAGTTGTTTTACAACAATTAAAATCCTTAGAACTTTGGAAATTGACAGAACTTAGAAACTTTTGCCGTGGAATGTGGACCTTGGAATGTCCCAACTTAAAAGAATTAGATGTCTTTGATTGTGATAAGTTGGAGATATTTGTGTCGAAGTCTCAAAACTGCCAAGATGTCATTGATCAACAACCTCTATTTTCATTGGAAAAGGTATACAAAACTGACATTTAAATTCTTTTGTTCTAGCTTAATTTAAGAAATGGGTTTTTGTTGTTACGCCATGAAAGGCATCAACAGAAATTGAAGAGTTCATTCTATTCGTCCATATAATAATTACATTACTATACTAGTCTTTCAAGAAATATCTGATATCTTGTTACTCAGATTACATTTAGCAGTATTATGGCATGTCTTAATCTCCATTTTTGTCTTATTGGTTTCATTAATAGGTTATTCAGAGTATTGAGGAATTGTCTCTAAGCAGTGAGGATGTTACATTGATATGCAATGATCAACAAAGTGATGATAATTTCTACAAAGTAAAAGCACTTTGCTTGCATCGTTTTAATAGTTCAGACAAATTCCCTACCAGTTTCCTTCAAAGATTTACCAATCTGGAACAGCTTAAATTGTTCGCCAGTTGCTTCGAAAGTATACCTCTCAGTGAAAACGCAGAGACATACAGCAAGCTGAAAACTCTAACGCTTGGTTCATTATGGTATCTTGATAATATATGTCAAGAAAAATCACACATGGAAAAAATTATTCAAAATCTTGAAACCTTGGAAGTTTTTCATTGCTCGATTTTGAAGACTATAGCTCCATCATTTGTGATATTTCAGAATTTAGATACTTTGCGGGTATCTAATTGTGCTGCATTGGTAAATATTATATCGTCCTCAACAGCTAGAAGTTTGCTAAGACTTAGAATGTTATTCATATATAATTGTGACATGCTAGAGGAAATTGTGGTCAGTGATGATGACGATGCAAGTGAGATTGCTTTAATGAATCTAGAGGTTATGGTATTGCAAGGTTTACCAAGGTTCACAAGTTTTTGTAATGGAAATCTCATCTTCAAGTTTCCATTATTACAAGAACTATGTATGGTAGAATGCCCCATGATGGAGACTTTCTCTCAAGGAGTCTTAAGTGCTCCATTGCTTAGACAGGTTTATGTAACAGAGGGAGGAGATAAGTGGCGCTGGAACGGGGACCTTAATAATACAATAACAACAATTTTCAGACAATCGGTAATGCAAACCTAGCTAACAGAAATTTGAGGTTCTAACTTCTACTTTTCTGGTTTACATTCTTACACTTAATGCTTTGATATTTTGTGTATCCAGCATTTCGAGGAAGTTTGAGTTGTTTGTCAGAAAGGCTCCACTATGCAAACAGAAAGGCTATATTTTTGTTGAATATCTAGAATTCCAAACAAGATTTGCGTTTGTGCTCAAAATCTGAAGGATGAAGGAAGCTTTTATTCACTCACCTGAGATATTTAGGTTTGGCATGCCATTAATTTTGTACTTTGATTCTTATACCAGGGTGATCTTTTTTATCCTTTAAGCACATTGGTCTTTAAGTTTCTACTCCATGATTTTAATAGGCTGTGTTACTCTTTATTTCTTTTCCTTTTAAATGTTATCTTCAATTTAATTAATTGAGGATCCTCTTGGATTATGTGGTTATGAAACAATCTGGCTGGTTATACTAATGGTTCGAAAGCTTTTTGTGATGAAGTCGATATTTTACATAGGTGTTTGAATTAATTACTTGGTTTAGCTATGAAATTATATTCACCAAAATAGAACTTCAACTCTTTTGTTGCTATAACAAGCATGACTGGTGTGACTTTTGGTTGTTTATCAAAATCTCAGTCGGCCAAATAGTATATGATGTTTGACGAATTTCATTGCGTTTTATCTTATGTAAACTATCTTATATTCTTAGGCAATAAGAAATTTCCGACTTATAGCAAAGCATGTCAATTTATAGGAGCTTGCCTATTATATGCCCAATTGATGTCTTTGTTGTCTTTGTAGTTGCAACTTAGCAATATGGGAAAGAGGTTTAAAGTGCCCTACCATACACACTTACGCAGAAACCAACGAGACAGGAACACGTGCTGCTTGCTGCTATCTTTTTGTGCCTTAATCGTTCCACTTTAGGTGTTTTGGTGTATGAAGCTTTTTGTGTCATTTGCTCCTTGATTTGCCTTTATTTTAATAATAACTTGGGTTGTAATGTTTGTTTTGGTTTATATAAATTTGTCAAGTCAAAATGCATGGTTGTATCAGTCAAATATAGAAAAAGTATTTATCCCTTATCAGTAAAAGTGTGATGGCAATTTATTTCCAATATCACTTTTGTTTATGTATGTTTTAATTTTACAAAAACATTTGAACTCATGAATACCATGTTAACTAATGTTAAATTTGATGAAGTTCTTAGTGTTAGATAATCTCGGATACTGTGTACAAGATCAAATGGTAATTACTTTTAGATTAAATGGGACTATCATCCACATGTGTTGCTAAGCAAATGAAAAGGTCTGCCGAGAATGAAGTTTAACATCCAAGACTTAATTGTCCAAGTAGAAACTTAAAAAACTTACATCCAAGAATGATAGTTTAGGCAATTTCTATTAAGCGTCTGAATAAAGAGAACATATAACTTTTTTCTTTAGTGTAAAATAATTTGTTGCCAAAAAGATACAATTTCTTTTTGCACTTTTCAATTTTCTTTATGGTTTTCAATATCCATGACCATATGATAAGGTGGAAAAAATGTTAACCAAGTTTTACAAGGACGGCAACTCTTCACTTGAGCCCATATCTAATGATCTGCACAAGAAAATCCTAAGCAATTTTGCTTCATCAGTTCATCTTACATGTCCAAGTAAGAAAACACTATCAAAATTATCCAAGTAAGGTACAAAAGTTAAAACAGACCAAAAACCAGCAATGAAGGGTTAGTCCAAGAAGGCCAATGAAGGCAGCTTCGTAAACTTGACTGATATTCAAACATAGTGCAGATTGTTCTCTCCCGTGGACGTAGGTTATAATGGTCGAATCACGTAAAACTTAGTGGTCATCTTTACTGTTTTTCTTTTAGTTACTGTTTATCTTATATTGTTGAATAATCTCTTGTCCTTGTATTACTTGTTGGCTCTGCTGTGTTCTTGGTTATTTTTTTGAAACAGGGAATCTTTCGTGTTAAAATCCACAACAATTGCAAGCAAGAAAGACGGTGATGCACGTGGTGAGATAGCTTTTATGAAATTGGAGAAATTGGGATTGGAACTACCAAGTTTCACAAGCTTCAAGTTTCCATCACTGCTAGTGAGTGTAAGAAAATATCCCATGATGGAGACTTTCTCTTATGGAAGCTTAGCCACACCAAGCCTGGAAGAAGATGCAGATGATGAAAAAAGATGAAGGTCATTGGGATGGTGATGTTGAGTAATGAAGAAAAGGGATAAACTAACATTCAGTTATGATTCTGTTAAAGTTAGTTACGGTTGGTTGCACATTTTCCTTTACGCTTTCTGTACAAACTAGCAGCTACCAGCTAGAACATAAGAACACTTGTATCAGTTACAAAGTAAGAATAATGATTCAGTTCTGGTAATAGGTGATCTCAATACTTTGAGTTATTTGAACATCAAGAATAGGGTACTAGACGCCCACTCAGACTCACGGTGCATTAATTTCAGCCTTACATACTATCCAACTATACTGGCATAGGACACTGTATCTCGTGCAAGTATTTGGGATGTATGGAACTTATTTTCCATAACCATAAGAAAAAATTTCACTGAAAAGGTAATGAAGACGTCAACCAAACTGCAGGGTCTCCAATGCTTAATCCAAATTCTATGGTTTATGTAGTTATCCCTTCAATACTTGTTTTTGTCATATAAAGAACTCCAAGGTTTTGAGTTTGACATTAAAATCTTGAAGGCTGAAGGAAGCTATTACTTGCTCACCTGGGATGTTTAGGTTTGACATTCATTTTGTTCTTTGATTTTATACCATCGATTATTTATTTTTTTTCCTCACGGCACATGGGGCTTCAGTTTCTTCTCTATGATTTCAGTAAGCTGTGTATATTACTCTTTATTTCTTAAATGTTATGTTAGATTTAATGGATTGCAAATCCACATGGAATATGTGGTTATGAAACAATCTGTTTGATGCATACAAATCAAATAATTGATTCTTATACTATGCAAAAGGTTCGGAGTGGCTTTTCTTAATGAACTATATATTTTAACTTTGATGCACTCTTACGGGTACACTATAATGGGACAGCAAATCTTCATCCTCTTTAAGGGTTGCATGGCCGAGTTATGAAATTATAATTTTTAGGAAAGAAGTTCACTTCTTTTGTTTCCACAAGACTGTTGTGACTTTTTGTTGTTTAAAAAATTTTAGTCAATCAAATAGCATATAAAGTTTGACCGAGTTCATTGTGCTTTATTTATGTCATGCAAATTATATTATATTCTTAAGCAAGAAGGAAACTTCCCCCTTACACCAAAGGATGTCACTTTACAAGACCTTGCCTATTATATTCACAATTGGTGTCTTTGTTGTCTTTGTATTTGCAACCTGCAATTTGGGAAGGTGGTTAAAACTGCTCTAACATACCACTTAGGTAAAGAAACCACTGAGCTGAACGCGTGTCTGCCACCACCCTTTTCAGCCTTAATCGTTAGAAATTTTAGTATAAGCTTTCTTTACCATTGCTTCCTGATTTGCCATGTTTTTTTCTTTTGGAAGTTATAATGTTTGTTTTGGTTTATATAAAAATCTCTCAAGTTAAAATGCCTAATTGTATAAGAATGATTAGAGGCAAAAAGTATAAGAATTTTTAGCAGCTCCTTTGGCACTCAGTTGTATGGTCTTTATGGCTAATGCGGAACAACGTTATCTTCAAGAACTGTACTTTTGATTTTGTCTCTGTAATTGATCTTATCAAGATTAGGTCTTGGTCTTGGGTTATTGCAAAACATGGCCGTTCTGGTCTTATATTTTCAGATTGGTGCTGCTGTCCCTTTAGCTGTATTAGGTCCTTAAGTTAACGTTGAAGACAAATGTTTTTCTGCTGGTTTTTATTGTTTTTTATGGGTCTGTTCTGTTTGTATCTGTCTAGGGGCTGTCTGTATTCTGTTACTTGACTTACTTGCTACTAGTACAGGGGGCTGTTGTTAGCAGTCAAGAGGCTGTTTTTTAACTGGTTGTGATGTTATTGTATATGGGTTAGATTATCCCTTCTACTCTGATCAGTATATTCTCTTAGCTTCTAAAAAAATACACGTAAATAAAGGTGTGTTACCAACTTATTTCGAATACCATTTTATGTTTTTCATTTTAAAAAAGTATTTGAGCTCATGAGTTATGTGTATCATGCTAACTAATATTAAATTTCATGAAGCTCTAATTCCTAGTGTTAGATATTCTCGGATATTGTATCTGTAAATAAAATCAAAAGGTACTTACTTTAAGATTATAATATTGGGACTATGGTC
This sequence comes from Ammopiptanthus mongolicus, assembly GCA_039655645.1. NCBI lineage: Eukaryota > Viridiplantae > Streptophyta > Magnoliopsida > Fabales > Fabaceae > Ammopiptanthus > Ammopiptanthus mongolicus. The sequence continues at coordinate 13,601,548 of CM077351.1, read as the reverse complement.
CACAAGCTTTCTTTGGCAAATGAGAAGCTGTTCGTGAGTGGAATCAAATTTGACATTCTAGACACATCCCTGAATCTAGCATATTAGTTTGGTTTCTTAAGAAAACCGAACCGTGCCCACCATCTATCTGGTTTTAATTTCTTCTCCATTTTAATTGTCCAAGCAAAAGCTTAATAAATCTTTGTACAAAAAAAAAGCTTAATAATCTAAGAAGGTGCAATTTCTATTAAACCTCTAATACATAGAACAAAAGAAAAATGTCAGTCGTTACCTTTCTCTTTAGAAAAAAATGTTGGCAAAAAAGATGCAATTTCTTTCTGCACTCTTTCAATCTTGTTATGGTTTCCAGTATGCATAACCATAAAATAGGGTAGCAAAAATGTCATCACCACAAAGTTTTACAAGTATAGCAATTCTTCAATTAAACTCATCTAATGATCTGCACAAGAAAAGCCTAGCAAATATGTTTCAGCCATAGTTAATTACCACGGTTGATTTGGGGTATGTGGTTCATCATGTTTTACATTATTATTTTTGCAAGACTTTATTTAATGTGAATTTGGTATGTAGTATGCTATACGCGAATTCAGTACGCGCTACACAAGGTTAATGAGACAACCTGTTAACTATTGTTTCAGCTTAACAGTATAATTTAGAAAACTCAGAATCAAAATCCATCGAAGTCAAGCAAAAAAAAGTTAAAAATATACATTAACCTGAAACTGAGCAGGATCAATAATTGCAAGCCCAAAAAGCATTGAGTGGGGATTAATTAAAGAATGTTAAGAATGGGTCACCTTCTGTCTTTCACATGCATCAAAGTCTCACACGTAAACACAAACAGCATTCACCAAACAATAAATAACTAAAAAACACCATTTGCATTTTCAAAAGACACAGTCACTTTGCTTTCTTAGTCCCACAAATACACACACCCTCTTCTCTTGTTTCTTTCCTTAGTTTCTTTTTCCCCTTCTCACTAAGTAAACTAAAACAAAAACAAAAACATATCTTCTTCAAAAGCAAAAGCAAAAGAGCCATTCAACTTTCCAATCAGTGCACAAAGCAAAACACACTGACTCTAAAGTGCACCAAAGAGAACCTTATTAAGCAAACAATATGAAGAAGATCCAACATATATACTCTGCACATGTGTCACACTATTGCTTGTTCCCAAGGTTCCTGAGCTCACAGCAATGGCAGAGATTGTCCCTGAAGATCCCATTGATGACATTCATTTTGAGCAAGGAGAAACATCTACATCTACATCTACATCTACAGCAACACCTCATGTCACCTTGGCCATTACAAGAGACAGTAGTGGCAACGTTGATTATGTTCCAGGACCCTTTGACAGTGAAAGGTTGCCAACCATTTTTGCTTCGGAGATACAAAGGTTCCTTCGTGTGGCCAACTTGGTTGGAAGGGAAGAGCCTCGTGTTGCCTATCTCTGTGAGTCATTATTTTTTTTGCTTTTAATTGTTTGATATGGGAAAATGGGTCTCTTGTAGTTTTAGATGTGAGTTTTGGAGGCCCCTATGCAACTGAAATTGCTTTTGCTATCAAGTGTTTCGAGTTTTTGCTTAGGTAGTGACAGTGCAGGATTGTATGTGTTGATTGGTCTTCTTATTACTGGGTTGAAGCTGTCTGTTGCCAGTTTGTAGGATGCTGAATGATAATTACTGGGTATTGGGTTTGTTTTATGTTAGGAAAAAGAAAGACACACAAAAAAAAAATTGTAATATTCATCCTACTTAAGTACCATCCATTAATTTGGGTTTGGAAAAATGATGAATTCACATCAATTTTTACACTTTTCTTTAAATTTTTCTAGGAAAAGAAACACAGGGGGTGTATTGAATGTATGTTTTTTTGTTTTATTATCTAAAAAAATTGATATAAGAATAATATAATAAAAATCAATTGTGTTATTTAAATATAGGAAAATTCGACAACATCACCATGTGACGTCTTGATTAATAAAGTTTAGTAGACAGTTAACGATAATTAGTATTAATCAAGTTTAACATAACATTAATCATGACCCTGGAGTCTGTTAATTATTCATCTATTATATTGATACATGTTATTTTTTTTTGTGTATCTTTAAACTTGATTAACAAAGTTCAAAGAGTGTGTGAAACGTGTAAATGCAGTATTTTTTGAATGAAGATAACCCGTTCTTAGTCTTGAGAATGTGATATCATTTTTTCTGTATTTTCATCTACTTAATGAAAATATAAAGATATTAAAATTTATTTTGAAAAAGAAAAGAGCATAGAACGACTGAACGAGCAATTTGCTGGTTATCTTATGTAATATCCCAATAAAAGTTTTGGCTAAATTGTAACTTTCCTCCCCAACTGTTTAATTTGATGAAAATGATCCCCTAATTTTTTTTGACTAATTTAATCCTTCTAAAAATCAAATATTATAAATTTGATTCCCATATATTTTAATTATATTTTTGATCCCAAAATTATATATTTTTTATATTTTTAATTTCTAAAAATCATAGATTTTAAAAAAATGAAGGATCAAAAATATAAAAAATTCATAAATTTAAAAGATCAAATTGATAATATTTAAATTTTAAGAGAACTAAATTCGTTAAAAAACAAAATTGTGGAATTATTTTCACCCAAATAAAAAAATCTGGGGAAGGAAAGTGCAATTCGATCTAGCAAGTTTTAAAAAATAAGGGGAAATGAGAAAACGGCGCTAGTCCAGTTCGTGTTCACTGTTCACTACAGAAACACATTTAATAGATTCCAATTTCATAGTTTTATTACCTCGTCTATCCCCTTCTCCAATTGGCAACCATGGTACAAAAACTACAATTATTTATGGATGCATAGAAAAATTTATTGATTTATCAACTGATAATGACAATTTATAATCCATGAAGCCTCGAATTTGATATTTTCCTGTAATATAATCGTCTTTTCCGTTTTGCTTAACCAAAAATGAGATTCTCTGATCGCCTAATATCAATAATGTATTTCTCATTGTAATAGTAATTCTAATTTGCAGGCCGATTTCATGCCTTTGAAATTTCACACAACTTGGACAAAAATTCTAGTGGACGCGGCGTTAGACAGTTCAAAACTGCACTTCTTCGGCGACTAGAACAGGTAAATAACAATGTTGAAGCTTATGCTGTCTATAATAACATGATATAACTGTAACCGAATGAACATAAAAATTATAAGTAGTTGCTTTTTTCAGAGAAAAGGTCACTAGGTTTATAAGTCATGATATAATTTAGGGAATATTACACTATACTCTCCTAAGATTTGACTTAATTATACACGAGACTCCTCTTGGTTCAGAAATTATACTGACATCCCTCGAGATTTATGTTGTAAGGGTGTAAGTGTAACCACAATATAAACCACAAATGATAAGTGTAATGCCAAGGTAAACTTCAAGAAGATAAATGGGATGCTAACACAAACGTCAGGGAGGTTGGTGTATTCTGAAACAACAGGAATATCAAGCGTAATTAAGTGAAACCTCAAGATTTAATTCATTGTAATTTCCCCTATTTTAAGTTTTGTGTTTGTCTGCTTAACATTTTTTGGTTAGTCTGCTTAAAACATTGGTTTGCTTCAAATTTGAATGTTGATAATTTGCTTGGTTATGTGAATTGTGACATACAGGATGAGCACGTTACAATCAGAAAAAGGAAGGAAAAGAGTGATATCCGTGAGCTTAAGCGTGTTTACCATGCCTATAGGGATTATTTTTTGAGACATGATAAAACATTTGATTTAGAACAAAGGTAACTGTGCTAAAACTTAATTATTCACCATTTTCTTTCTGAACACAAATTTTTAGACACCTTCATAGCCTACTAAGTCAACTCTTGTGATGTTTCTATCTCAACAGCCACAGGGAGAAATTGATAAATGCGCGAAATATTGCTTCTGTACTGTTTGAGGTGTTAAAAACAGTTTCAAATGCTGCTGGTCCTCAGGTGATCTCTTTTATTTCTTTATTCCTTTTTCATATATATCTTTAACTTCCATTTTCTTTTTCTTTTTTTACAAAATAATTGATAAGAAATAAGCAAATTATCAATTTACCATATATTTCTTGTTTCTTAGAGTTTCTCATTTTGTCCAAAATAGGCACTTATTGAAGGAAATGCAATCCACAAAAAAACTGAGTTTAACATTTTACCACTTGAGCAAGGAGGCATTCAGCATGCAATTATGCAGCAACCTGAGGTCTGATACTGCTTGGATGATTCACATTTCCCCTTTTAATTGATATACTATCTCAGAGTCACAGAAGACTCAATTGCTATATGATGGACTAAGTGCACTAATAAATTGATACAGATTAAGGCTGCCATTGCAGTCATTCGCAATGTACGTGGTTTACCTCCAGCCCAAGATTTCAAGAAAGATGGAGCCTTTGTAGATTTATTTGACTTTCTTCAGCATTGTTTTGGATTCCAGGTCAATTATCCTAGTTAAATTGAACTAAACCTTTCCCTTTTACTTCTTTCAGAATTGCTCTAACTAGACTTTCAGAAATTTTAATTCTATATTATGTGTCTTACTCTAGGAAGCTAATGTGGCCAACCAAAGAGAACATCTGATTCTACTCCTGGCCAACATGCAGACTAGGCAAACTCACAACCAGCCATCTGTTTTAAAGGTGCATTTGTTGTTGAATATGTGTATTCTGGCTTTACTTTATCACATTTGACCATGTACAATATGTCATTTTTTTTCATATCAGTTAGGAGAAGGAGGTGTGGACGAATTGATGAGAAAGTTTTTCAAAAATTATACAAACTGGTGCAAGTTTGTGGGAAGAAAAAGCAATATCCGGTAACTGATCTAATTCTATCGTCATTTTCAATAGATAATTTTTTATTTGTCCCCTTGGTAGAAAGACTGTGGTATATTTCTCTCTTTCTCTTAATTATTATTTTTATTTACTTTCATTAGTTTGTTGAATATTCTTCACTCCTTCAAGTTTTGTCTTTTCCTCTTTTATCCTTTTACCATAATTCATTTAGTTTGAACATTCTTTCTGTTCTCTGACTTTCTGTTACTTGTGTTGCAGCTTACCTTTCGTGAAACAGGAAGCCCAACAATATAAAATTTTATACATTGGGCTTTACCTGCTCATATGGGGGGAGGCAGCTAATTTGCGGTTCATGCCTGAATGTCTCTGCTATATCTTTCACCATGTATGTTGAAACTCAACATAGAGTTTATAAAAATAACTTCTGCTTTTTCTGTGATACTAGGAGTACAGTATGGCATATTCAGCATTTCAATTCCAAAGATTCTATGTTCTGAGATTTGGTTGATAGAAAAAATCTTAATTAAGCCTATAGCTTTAGTCATATTCTTTTGCACGAATGTTGATGGATCACCCAATGAACACCTCTATTTTCATCATTGATTTGAAATTTTCAAACAACCTTATATTACATGATTCTTCTCTGATTTATTTCTATCCTATTTTTGTGTTTTCTGAAGATGGCATATGAATTGCATGGAAATTTAAGTGGAGCCATCAGCTTAACAACATGGGAAAAGGTCATGCCTGCATATGGAGGAGAACCTGAGTCTTTCCTTAACAATGTTGTCACCCGCATATACAAAGTTATTAGAAAGGTACTATCTAATTTGATACTTTTTTCTTTTATGGGTTTTCTTCTTCAATATAACTAACTATTTTCTTTTCTAACTAAAGGAAGTTATAAAAAGCAAAGGTGGGACAACTGAACATTCTGCATGGAGAAACTATGATGATCTGAATGAATATTTCTGGTTAGTATTATCTTTAGACTATATGCTTTCTCAAGTTGCTTTCATGTGGCTTTCTTCCCATATCATCAGGTTCTTATTGCTGTTCTATATCTCAGGTCTCCTCATTGTTTCAGAATCGGTTGGCCCATGCATCTGGACCATGATTTTTTCTTTGTACAATCTACCGATAAACCCGATGTCAAGAATGCTCTTACTGTATCCCCTGATAAAACAAAAGAAAAGAAAAAGAGAGAAAAGAAGGATGAAGAACCAGAGGTGATTTTGTATTTCTCATAAGCACTATATTTAAGATTTCTTTTATATTGAAACATAAAATTAAAGCTAAAAGAAATTTCAAATTAACTTTAACCTATGTTATTTCGTCACATAGTCAAGAAAGCTCTTGCTATATCCCCTGATAAAAGAAAAGAAAAGAAAAAGAGAGAAAAGAGGTGATTTTGTATTTCTCATAAGCACTATATTTAAGATTTCTTTTATATTGAAACATAAAATTAAAGCTAAAAGAAATTTCAAATTAACTTTAACCTATGTTATTTCGTCACATAGTCAAGAATGCTCTTGCTGTATCCCCTGATAAAACAAAAGAAAAGAAAAAGAGAGAAAAGAGGTGATTTTGTATTTCTCATAAGCACTATATTTAAGATTTCTTTTATATTGAAACATAAAATTAAAGCTAAAAGAAATTTCAAATTAACTTTAACCTATGTTATTTCGTCACATAGTGTTGCTCTTTATTTCTAGAACTCAGGGCTCTTATCAGACGGCATCTCAAGATAGTGTTTCTCTTCTCTTTTTTGTCTGAAGTGAAATTTGCTTCAGAAACTGTTTTGAATGCAAGGATGTAGATAGCAAGTGACTGCTTTGTTTAGACTGTGCTAACTCCAATGAAGTTTCCAATGTCCATGTCTTGAACTGTGGTAATAGAAATCTATATGTTTCCTTTGGAGTCATATGCTAGAGGGAATTCATTCCATATTTTTATGACCGAAAGATAGCATGTGATCATTCTCTTTTCATTTATACCTTAGAAGTTACAACTTCTAGATTGAAAAAATAAGAAGACATCGGTAAAACTACTGATGATTGAATTTGTTATGTTATACTCACATTGGCTTATTCTTGAATGTTTAAGTCTATTATTTCATTTCTCTTCTAATCCGTGTTTCAGTTGTCAGTAGGAAATGTTTGATTAGTTCCACTGCCTGCAACTGCAAGATACCACCACTCTATACTGACATAATATACCTGTTTTATTTCTTTTCCTCGAACAGGATACAGTGGAGGAAATACATGAACCACAGTGGCTGGGAAAGACAAATTTTGTAGAGATTCGTTCATTTTGGCAAATTTTTAGAAGCTTTGATAGAATGTGGAGTTTTTTTATTATATCCCTTCAGGTTTGCTCAAATCTAGTTCCGATGATTTACAAATTTGTGCTTATGATGGATAGTTTAGAAATTTGGTTTTTGCGTTGGTTCCCAGGCCATAATAATCATTGCTTGCCATGACTTGGGATCTCCACTTCAGTTATTTGATGCCACAGTATTTGAGGACATAATCAGCATCTTCATTACTTCTGCATTTCTTAAACTTATTCAAGGTATGGTGCTTCATTGATGTCATTACTTGGCATTAAAAAGTTAGATTAACTGGATGTACCTCAAAAAAGTTGATTTATTGGTTAATATGGTATCAGTGTTGGAGTGAAGTAATTCTAGTTTTTTGATAGCTTTTCATTTGCTGCTTGATTAAGAAGGAGGACAATTTGGGTTTTCTTATTTTGATATTCATAACGGTTGTTTGGTTAGTTAATGGCTATGGTGTTCCATTCTTCCTTATGGGACCAGGCTAATGACTAAAAATGGTGTATGGCACAATTGTTGGAATGCCAATCCAGTGTCTGCTTCCACTCACTTGAGTCCCTGGACATTTATCTTTTGGGGATATGTTTCTTATGAGGTTTATTTTCTTATGGAAGGTAATGATTCTTATATTTGATTTCGGGATGATATTTGGATTTAAAGGCCTTTCCCTGCCTCAAATGTCTTTCTTCTCTACATCATTCCCCAATTAAAACTTATACAATACTCAGGGTTCCAACATTACTTGGAACTTTTAAGTTTTCAAGAAAATCTAAATAAATGAGAAGCTTCTATATTTAAGTCCCTGTTGCTTTTCCTTGATTCTTTTCATTTGTCTTCCAATTTGTATAGGAGGATCTCGACTATTATTGGTGTGTATTCCTGTAAACATTGTTTCCATTCTCTTATCCATTCTTCAAATAAAGAGATATTCCTCCTTGATAAACCTCTTTGGTAATTCAAAACTCCCTCCATGGTCAAGCATTTTGTGTGGACAATAGTACTTTACAGAATTAATACGAGTGATATGTTACAACTTACAAATCATAGACCTGATAGAACTTTATCAGTTTGCTTAGCTTTTACTCATGGGTGGAATTTTGGGTAAGTATTTATAGGACAGTCATATGCTTGATGGTGGGTTACACTTTGCAATTATTACTCAATACCTTGGTATTGATGGACAGATTTTCAAGAAAAACATAACAGAAACATTCTAATTTGTGATTCTACCTTTTATTTTTCGATTTCCATATTAATATTTTTGCCATTGTTTATAGACAGTGTGTCCTTTCTCCTTCCTCTCTCATATAATCATGATAAAATAATTTCCATGTTTTTTGTCACAGCAATTTTAGACATCGCCTTTACGTGGAAGGCCAGATTTACACTGGAATATTCTCAAAAACTGAAACTTGTGATGAAGCTGGTCTTTGCCCTTATATGGACTATTGTTCTTCCTGTGTGCTATGCTAATTCAAGAGGAAAGTATACTTGTTATTCCACAAAGTATGGAAGCTTGGTTGAGGAATGGTGCTTTACTTCCTATATGGCTGCAGCTGCAATATACTTGACGAGTAATGCAGTTGAAGTTGTGTTATTTTTTTTCCCTGCTATTGCCAAGTATATTGAGGTCTCTAATTACCAGATATGCAGAATTTTGTCTTGGTGGACTCAGGTAAGTTCATCCTATTTTTTACTAGTTTCCAATAGTGTGTTAGCTTGGCAGACATTGTTGGACCAATTGGCTATTGGAATGAACTTTTGATAATTAATACAAACCAGGTCTTACTAATCATTCTAGTACCATGTTCCAGTTACAAACAGTCTTAACAAGGACATTTCTAAGTTGTTAGTATCAATTATTATGTATTTTAGTCAAGAAGAGATTATTCAGTGAAATCAACAATGAAAAATTATATTGCTTTGTCTATTACTCGGACATATTGAACATGGGTTATAATTGTTCTTTTCTTTTATGGATAATTCGAAGGAATCATGATGGTGTAATCCACTTTCTAGGGAAGTATATAGAAAGGGTAAAAAAAATAATGAAGTGAGACTTCAACACTTAACGACACATCTCACGCCCGGGAATGGATATCAGGAGCGTGAAATTTGCAGAATTGGACATATGAAGTGGCCCAACATCAAGATAGGCTCTGATAGCATATTAAAATAACTAGGCTTAACTCCACCTCGAAAGTTAGCTCATAGGGAAATGGTTGTCCAGGTCATTATAAATGGTTCTTTACTTATATATTCAACCGATATAGGATTTCAACACTTAACACTTGGGAAAACTAGTGTAATCGAGGGACAGGTAGAAAATTTTGGCTATAAGCATAGCTAAAGTATCTACTTTTGTCTGTTTCTTGTTTTAATGAGTCCATTTACTACGCAATGTGATTGTTTTTGGCATCATCTTATTAGTAATATCGCTATATGGAGTATATTATAGTTTACCACCATGAAGATTTCTTTTTTGGTTTAAACTATGCTTTATATTCCTTCATTCGGGATATCCTTTTGAAGTTTTAACTTTCCATCACTTGTCAATCAGCATTAGAATTCACAAGTATAAATGCTTTTTCCATTGATTTATATGTGCATGTGTTGTAAATTGACTTTCACATTTATCAATCTTACAGCCCAGAATCTATGTTGGACGGGGGATGCAGGAAGACCAGGTTTCAGTATTGAAGTATATCCCATTACCCTGTTGGCTTGTTCTGACTGTATGAATTTAACTTCCTTAGTATATCCATCTTGGTCTATATAAATATGTTGATTTTCTTCTAATGTAGGTACACATTGTTTTGGGTATTGGTGCTATCAAGTAAATTTGTGTTCAGCTACTGTTTTGAGGTAAATAATAGCAGAATATCAATTATGGCATTTTGTTAATTAGGACCTTACTCTATTAATATATGCAGATAAAACCACTCATAGCACCAACCAGACAAATTATGCAAATTGGTGTAAAAAAGTATGAATGGCATGAGCTTTTTCCGAAAGGTATGCTACATTTTTGGTTGTTTTGGCCGCATCATAAGGGATCAGTTAATGTCTCTGACGAAGGTTTGCTTGTGCTGCAGTCAAAAGTAATGCTGGTGCAATTGTGGCTGTATGGACCCCTGTAGTAATTGTGAGTCTGAATCACTCATCTGGAACATATACTTCTTTGGTTTTAACTTCGATCTCACAATCATGATTATAATTTTCTTTATATTGAAATTCTAAAATAAACGCTCTACTGATTGAAGTATGAATGTTTACAAGGTATGAAGCCCGGATACTTAGTAGGACACGGGTATGATACAACACGAATACGGGGATACAGACAATTTTTTGAAATTCAGGATACGATACGACCTGTATACATTAACAAAAATTTATAGAAAAACATATATTTTATATAGATGCAAAATATTTATAAAGAAAGAAATATTGATCATTTCTCATTCATATATAACAATGATGATCACAACTTGTGATCATAACAAAAAAACACAATTTCTGCCCATATCATAATATATTCTTTCCCGTGTCAGAAATCAGAATATCAACAAAAACATCTTTAATATAACTCAAAAAAGTCTTGGCTCTATACAATAGCCAACAATTCAAAAGCATCTTTACTAAATTACTTTCTAGTGTTAACTAATTCATTTTCTTCTCCCCCTTTACCATCATTCAGAAAAACCATAGCTTTTAAGTCTGGTTCATCAAGAGACAACAACTCCGGAAGTATCCTACGAGTATCCGACAAAAAAATAAAAAAATAAAAAGGAATACTTCTTAAATACGTATCCGGAAGTATCCTACGAGTATTGGTGTCGGATACAGATACAACACAGATACTTTTCCATTTTTTAAGTATCCGGGCTTCATAGTTTACAAGTGGTCTATCTGTATGTATAGATGAAGTTCCTCATGCAATTATTCTTTCTTTAAGAAAACCATATCAATGGATGGTTAACATCATTCTGTTCTTTATTTATTCCAGGTATATTTTATGGACACACAAATTTGGTATTCTGTCTTCTGTACAATATTTGGTGGACTTTATGGCATTTTACATCACCTTGGTGAGGTAAGCTATGTTTTTTATTTGCTTCTTTCTTTCTCTCTCTCTTTCCCACAAAAATGAAATGGTTGACTCACCTCTCTTGTTGAAAATAGATTAGGACACTAGGAATGCTCAGAAGTAGATTTGACTCCTTGCCTTCTGCATTTAATGTCTGTCTGATCCCACCATCTTCCAAACGTGGTAAAAAGAAAAGAAAAAGTCTCCTCAGCAATATATTTCAAAAGGTGTGTTCTAAATTAGCAGCAGTGAGATAAAATTATTTTAACACATGCTCTATTGTGTTGACCATTAATTTGTGTCACAGATGCCTGATGAAAAAAAAGCTATTGCCAAATTTGTAGTAGTATGGAATCAAATTATACATCATCTCCGTCTGGAAGACTTGATTAGCAACAGGTGATGTTGATGTTGCAACTTTCCTGCATGGTTATTTCTTATTTGACACCTAACACAGACTTCTTTTGACAGAGAGATGGATTTGATGATGATGCCAATGTCTTCAGAATTGTTTTCTGGCAAGGTTCGTTGGCCTGTTTTCCTCTTAGCAAATAAGGTAATGTATTTTGAACCTAAATATTATGATATTGCTGTACTAGAATTATTATCAGTACATCTTTTATTCATTGATGTACTGTTCTGGCTCTATATTCTAGTTTTCTACAGCTTTGACCATTGCTAAAGATTTTGAGGGAAAGGATGAGATTCTTGCCAGAAAAATTACAAAAGACAAGTACATGTTTTATGCTGTAAGAGAGTGCTATGAGTCACTGAAATACGTCCTTGAGATTCTTGTTGTGGGAAACCTGGAGAAAAGGTAAAAATGGGATACTTTCTGGATGCAATCTTCCCAGCTTCAACTACTATTGTATGCTTTAGATTCTTATCTTTTCTATCTCCTAGTGGACGTCATTTATTTGTCTCTATTTCTAACGTACAAAATTTGACATCAGTTTTGATTCGGAGGTTGTTTATGTATATCTAGGATCATATGTGATATACTAAGTGAAATTGAAAAAAGTATCCTAGGAGGATGTCTTCTTAAGAACTTCAAGATGAAAGTTCTCCCAGCTCTACAAGCCACGATCATTGAGCTAGCTGAACTTCTGGTAACTCTTTCCTAGAACTAAACTAAAGGCTATAGTATTTATGTTGACAAATGTATATGAACAGTAACCTTGAGTCCTAATAACTTTGATACGAATTTCATCAGATTGAGGGAGATAAAGGCCAAAAGTACAAAGTTGTGAAAGCTTTGCAAGATATGTTTGAACTGGTAACAAATGATATGATGGTTGATTCCAGGTACTGGTACTTAAAATTTTCTTGTCCTTTACCACATTACTATCCTTCAGTTTTAAATTACCTACTAAATATGCACAGAATATTGGATATGATCCATCTTCCTGAACAAAATGAGAGCGGCTTTGTCTATCTCACTAGAGATATTGAACAACTGTTTCCCAGTGAGGGAATGAATAGAGATATAGAAGCACTATTATTTGCCAACAAGAATTCTATCCATTTTCCCTTGCCAGAAAGTGGCCCTCTGATTGAAAAGGTGATATTATAATCTTAATGATGCTTATTGTCATTCTCCTTTCATCAAGGACTAGTTACAATAATCACGTTTAAATGCAAGCACGTACATATATAATAATGTAAGTTAGCATCTCGTAGTTACATGCGAACTTTACTCTTGTTATACTGATATAATCAGCCTGTTCATGGCAGATCAAGCGTTTTCATTTGCTGCTTACTGTCAAAGATACAGCAATGGACATGCCTGCAAACTTAGATGCTCGTAGGCGCATATCATTCTTTGCTACTTCTCTGTTTTCAGATATGCCTGATGCTCCAAAAGTGCGCAATATGCTGCCATTCAGGTAAATTATGTATCCATGAGTATTACATTTACTTTAAAGGTTCACACTATAATACATTATGTTCTTGAAGTGGTATGAATACATACTCAGCATATTTCATATTTAAGTTTAACAAACCAACCTTTTTGGATTAACCACTTAGCAATAGAAATAGCCACTTATCAGTTTAGTTAAGTGGAGCACGGTGTGGGGCGGATTACCCTCCCTTTTAGTCTCCTCAGAGTTGATTGCGGAAGACTGCTCCTGGTTATGAGACCGAGAGAGTTCCCCTCCTGATAAAGGTTCCCACGCCTTTGAATCAGGTTTCTGTTGCGGATTGATTGCATAAAGCAACGCTGAGGCTGTTTTATAGTCACCGTTTCTCCATAGCATGTATTCTGCTACGAGGTTGAGAACATGGTAGTGTTCTTGGCCGGAAAAGTTTTCCGTTGTTTCAAGCGCTGGGCTTGAGTGTATGGATTGCTCCATTGGTTGGATCTGGGAATGAATTTTCTTCATTCTTAAAGTTGAGTGTGTATCGGATTTGTCCTTCTTAGGCTCTTCTTGTGTGCTCTGCTTCCAATATTTGCGTGTTTGCGTTTTTCTCCGACTTGTCCTTCTCTTTTTCTTTCCTCTTTTTCCTAGGCATCCCCTGTGGCTTGTTATATGTACTGCCTGCACGGTCGTATGTTGATGCGTTGGGCCTTAAAATCCGTCTGCCTCATCTTATCTGAGCAAACCCCCTTTCGCCATCGTTCAGCGACACCCACAATTGCCCTAATTCCCCCACCTGGGTACTAACAGCGGGACTTACCCTGACGTCTTCCTAGGCTACCTCAGATAGATAAGCTTCGGCATTGGCTACCTTCGCTTTCAACAAACATACTCAGCAATATTTAGCGTGACAGGATCAAATATAGGAAATCAAAGAAAGATAGGGATCAAGACAAGTGTTTGAAAGCAAACATATTTTATTCACAGCACACTACATAGAGCCATAAGGTGACTCCTCCTTTACACACTCAATTGAGTTTAGCCAAGAATGGCTATTTTCATGATCTCCATGAAGGAGTTATTAACACTCACTTGGCCAGAGGCCATTACAAGAAAACTGAAGAAAACACTCAGGACACTTATTTCTCGCTCTTGCTCTTTATATCTTAGAGAGAGAGAGAGTTGCGTATTTCAGCGTGTCTTACAAACGAAAATGAGCTTCCTATTTATAGGAGAGGCTCGACTCTACTAGGACTGGTTACCTGCTAGTCAGGTCTTAGATCTAAAAAGATCCGGTGACTCACGCGTGAAGCATAAGTTGCTTTACATTATTAAAGTAACATGGCACATGGTCGGCCACATTTGTGTCCAAAGGACGTTACTTTAATAAGTGCGCGTGGACCCCTTAGAGGTCTATGTCATCGTAGACGTCGTCCTGTGGTCCAGGGGCTGAAGGTGCTTCCTGTGGAAACTTCACTCCGGCGGCTACGAGCTGGCTTCTGAGGCCTTCACAAAATACCTCGGTGAAATAATCCCGGGCATTGATGTACCATCGGTGAGAGGGACCATCGTCCATATTGTTGATAGTGGTCTGGAGGGTATCCATCCGTTGACGGAGATCTTCCAGTTCGGCAAGGTCTACCTTGACAGTAGTTGCTTCTTCTAATTGTTGACGAAGCTCCTTATTTTCTTCCTCCAAACTTTTGTTAAGTCGAAGGATTTCTCTGAGAGCATTACGCTCCTTCTCCATGGTGGCTTTGTATTGTTCCACCGTTGCCTTGAGGATACTTTCTTCCTCAATTTTGGTCTTAAACTCGAGGAATTCGCCATCCCTCTTCCGCTTATACTCGTCGTAGGCGGGCTTAAGACATTCGGACATATAGGCCTGCATGTTGGGACAAACCTTATTGAAGCTATCCATTGCCATGTTGAAGGTTTGAAACTTCTGGAAATGATGCTTCTTTGTGGTTTCTTGGCTGATTATGGCCACCACTTCATCCCATTTGGAATAGACTCCGGGCCTGACGGAAGTGTACAGGGCGTAGAATCTTCCGGCGTCTAGCAGCTGGGTTAATGCTTCCATGGTTTTCACCATAGTCTTCTCGTCCCTTCTTTTGAAAGAGAACCAGAGGTTGTTTAACAGCTCCTTGTTTTCTACGGAGAGAGCTGCTTTCGTCTTATATGCCAGAGGGGAATCCTCTAAGCGCAAAAGTTGCTTGTTGCCGACGTAGATGCTCGGCTGAGGGGGCTTCCATGCTTGAACCTCGATTACTCCTCCTTCGCCTATAGAGGTGTAGAGGACTGGTTCGGCTACGGCCTTTCCCTTGTATTTCCGGCTAGCTTTGCCTGAGGCGGTGCTAGGGCTGGATGATGAGGCTGAAGACATCTTTTGGATCTTCTGCTTAATGACTCCTTGTTGTAGAAGGATTATTTGGTATTGGTGTGATGAGTACTAAGGACCAAAGATATATTTATAGCCCTCGTGAGGATGAGCTATTTGATTCTCTGATCCACTTGGTGAGGTGGAACAGGCTGGACGCATTGTCTTTTACTCCGAGTGGGAATCCTGCAAAGCAAAAGCTAAATAATGCGTTAGTGGGAAAGCACGCCTTCTCAGTGACGAGAGGGACAGCATATGCTTTTCCTTTTCCCAAAGTCCTTTGAATGGACCGGTTAAGTATAGTGCGCTGGATAATGCGCATTATTGATCTTCTTTATCACCGAAAGTGTTATCCTTCGATGAGAAGTTGCTTGGATTCTCCTTGTCAAGGACAAGTCTGCTGAGTGCGTCAGGCACTTTGTTGAGTGCGCCTTTCACATGCTCAAAAGCAGGTTTGAAGCTTCGCGCTTGTATTGCAAGGATAAGGTTGGTCCACCTATTCCGGCAAATACGCTTTGCTGTCAGGCTACGCTGATTTTGGTAGAACTTTACGATTGCTATACAGTCTGTACGAATCGTAAATTCTTCTCTTGACAAGAGGTAGAGCTCAAAAGCTTGTAGAGCGTAGATGATAGCCAATACTTCCGCATTAATGGCTTTAACATCTTTCTCCTTGAAATTCCCTGAGGCATACCGGCATATTCGCTCTGATGCTTTTGGGCTTACTTTGTTGGGCTTCGCTTTCAGGATTGCTCCCCAACCAGTTTCACATCCATCAGTTTCGACTATGAGGTAGTCGGAGTCCAATGGAAGGTTTAGTCTTGGTAGGCTTTTGAAAGCCTCTTTGATCTGTTGGATCAGTTTGACATCTTCCGGGTTGAAGTCTCTTCTTCCCGTTTTTCCTGTCTTTTGATAGATTGGACCAATGAGGCGGCCCAAGTTTGTTATGTAGCTTCTAGCCTGGTTTGCTAGGCCACAAAATTGTTGGATTTCCGTAAGGCCTTCCAACCTATCAGGAAATTTCTGAATCTTCGCGGCAATGTGCTGTTGCAGCTTGATTCCTTCTGATCCAATGATAGAACCTAAGAATTCAATCTCTGTGAGACCGATTCTCGTTTTCTTCTTGGATATTATTAGTCCATTGTCGTAGATGACTTGGAATAGATGCTACATACCAAACTTGGGCCGCCTCATTGGTCCAATCTATCAAAAGACAGGAAAAACGGGAAGAAGAGACTTCAACCCGGAAGATGTCAAACTGATCCAACAGATCAAAGAGGCTTTCAAAAGCCTACCAAGACTAAACCTTCCATTGGACTCCGACTACCTCATAGTCGAAACTGATGGATGTGAAACTGGTTGGGGAGCAATCCTGAAAGCGAAGCCCAACAAAGTAAGCCCAAAAGCATTAGAGTGAATATGCCGATATGCATCAGGGAACTTCAAGGAGAAAGATGTAAAAGCCATAGATGCGGAAGTATTGGCTATCATCTACGCTCTACAAGCTTTCGAGCTCTACCTCTTGTCAAGAGAAGAATTTACGATTCGTACAGACTGTATAGCCATCGTAAAGTTCTACCAAAATCAGCGTAGCCTGACAGCAAAGCGTATTTGCCGGAATAGGTGGACCAACCTTATCCTTGCAATACAAGCGCGAAGCTTCCTTCATTAGATAGGCAATCCCTCTTCACGACCAATCGACAAGAAAGAGCATACACTGACCATCTTGATGGATTCGAGATCCCATCCCATTCTCCTCTATGGATCACAGAACGAGGCAAGAAGCATGTAGCCTACTATTAAGAATCTCAGGTTGGGAAGGATTTCATCTCTCAATCCAAGACGACTGTCTTAGCGAGATCTGAGGTGAGGAATTCGGGGAAACCACAGTAGGTAGCCGGAGCCAGAGAATGATGTGAAAGGCGCACTCAACAAAGTGCCTGACGCACTCAGCAGACTTGTCCTTGACAAGGAGAATCCAAGCAACTTCTCATCGAAGGATAACACTTTCGGTGATAAAGAAGATCAATAATGCGCATTATCCAGCGCACTATACTTAACCGGTCCATTCAAAGGACTTTGGGAAAAGGAAAAGCATATGCTGTCCCTCTCGTCACTGAGAAGGCGTGCTTTCCCACTAACGCATTATTTAGCTTTTGCTTTATCTTTTGCTTTACAGGATTCCCACTCGGAGTAAAAGACAATGCGTCCAGCCTGTTCCACCTCACCAAGTGGATCAGAGAATCAAATAGCTCATCCTCGCGAGGGCTATAAATATATCTTTGGTCGTTGATACTCATCACACCAATACCAAATAATCCTTCTACAACAAGGAGTCATTAAGCAGAAGATCCAAAAGATGTCTTCAGCCTCATCATCCAGCCCTAGCACCGCCTCAGGCAAAGCTAGCTGGAAATACAAGGGAAAGGCCGTAGCCGAACCAGTCCTCTCCACCTCTATAGGCGAAGGAGGAGTAATCGAGGTTCAAGCATGGAAGCCCCCTCAGCCGAGCATCTACGTCGACAACAAGCAACTTCTCGAAGAGTTGAATCTCTGCATTACTGCAAGGGATCGTGTCTTCTAGGATTTGTTGCTCTAGATTGATAATCTCGAGCTTATACACTGTCTTGTGTTTCTCCCAATGAGTCAAAGGTTTTTCTCCGATGAACTCGTCGGCTTCAAGGTTAGAAATCCATTGACAAATCTCTGGGTGAGTCTGAATGGATTTTGCGAAGGTTGGATCTTCATGGGGAAGGTCCTGTTCTTCTTGCCTATCATCGCAGTGACAGTTGTGGTTTGAAATGGGTTCTAGGGGAATCCCACCACACTTCCGCACGTACTCTGATGGTTGTTGGTTCACACATTGCACAGTGTTCCGACTGAAGACGGTGTGCGTTGGTGTTACCATTAAGCTTCCTTGTTGATGGAATATGAAGTCGAGGCCTAGGAAGGCGATGACTCCATGAGCTTTTAAATCTCTGCACTAAATCTGTGTGAGCTTCACGTGACTGAGTTGAGAACAACAATCTTGGAGAATAATTGTTGTTTTTGGTACATAGCTGTTTGCGGCTGTAAACGATCCGTCAAATTGGCGTCCATAGACTGGCACAGCAAACTGCTTGGTTAAATCCTTCGGGATAGTTGAACTACCGAGTTTGGATTTTGTCATTCCTGTGTCGACCATGGCTAAGCCGAAAAAGGATTCTTTACCAACTTGGACTTCAATTTTAACTCGAAGACCACTTGGTTGGATGCCACAGTAGATTGGGCTTTCGACAAGGTCCTGGTCCGTCTTGGGTTCGGATTTCTCTGAATGAACAGAAGGCGAACTGAGCTGAATGGGCCTTGTTTCCTTCAATTGGGCCACTTCTCTTCTGAGGGCCTCATTGGTTGATTCCAGGAATGCCATACGAGATTCCAAGGATTGGATACGGTCCATCATCATCTGAATGACATCAGGCGATCCAATGGTTGTTGTGGGCTTTGCTTGAGTCCACATTCCTTGTTCTTTGAGACAGCTAGTGCAAGCCTCATTGTAACAGTTCTGGCATCGAGCACGGTTGTCCATGACGGGATACCAATGGCAAAGGTAGGAAGGTGTACTATCTTGCCCCTTTCTTTCCACCCATTGATGGTTGCACGAGCTAGAAGCCATGATGATACTGATAGAGACGCATCGCGGCTTTCAGCTTCTGATTTCTTTCAGTCAAATTGTTGATAGCTTGACTGTTGTCCGCCTTTTGGGCTAGTTTGTTCAGATTGCCTCGATATTCTGCTAGGCAATGCTGGTATTCCGCTGCTGTGGAGCATCGGATTGGTCTGTTCCAATAGTTGGGCCAGATTTGATCCATTATCCTAACAGGGCCATCAGTCCATTAGGATTATCTTCATCGTCTGAGTCGATGGTTGTAAGAGCATCTGGATCCATGAGTGAACATATGGAATAGATGCTTTCGGTATCGGACACGTGTTCGTCGACGTTAATCAAATCCATGTTAGTGGTTTCGACTAACTGTGATTCCCGCGTGTGCATACTAGTTCTTCTGGGACACGTGGTTGCCTTGTGCCCAGGTTTATGGCAGATGAAACATACAATCGGACCCTTGTAGATTCGATCGTCGTTCTGCTTTCTCACATGCTTTTCCGGATTTAAATATGGTTTCCGAGCAGTGGATCTTCTGACAAAGTATTTCTTGGGAACACTCTGCCATGTCTGCATTCGCCGTTGTAAAGGGCGATGCTTTGGTTTTGACACCCTTTTACAGGCACCATCACAGGCTTCTTTACCATACGTTTGCGGAGCATACATACGGTTGCAGAATTTGTAATCTGCTGCCTTTATCTGCTTATGGATGGAGATTTCCTTGCAGATTTCTTCCAGTTGTCCTGTGATCAGGCTGACTGTGGACGCAACATTGTAGGCTGGAGTGCCTTTAACGCTGGTCTTCCAGTGATCATAAGCCTTCTGGATTTTCTCTCCAAGTCTTCCTGGGAGTTTCTTCACCATTTTGTCAATGATGGGTTCCTATACGATGTTTGCGATTCTGCAGCATACCCTGCGAATTCCATAAGGTAGTTGAGAACGTCATCGTAGCTGTTGATTTTCAACTGTTCCAGGTTGCGCAATGCTCTGTCCTGTACAGTTGTTGCACCCATATTGGGGTCGTGTGCTGTCATAATGTCCTATGATGTAGACAAAATTATGAGGGTTAGCGCCCTTGTTGACGAACGCTTCATACTGCTGGGGGTGATCTCGTTTGAAATCGTTCCAGACTTGTTTGGCCATGGGGCCAAGAAATGTTGACAGGTAGTCAAACATTTGCTCAGTTGAATGGTTGAAGTTCCGCTCCATGTATTTCTGAAGCACTATCTCCTTCCATCTGTAAATTAACTCAGACCACTGTTGCGGGTTGTACCGAGCTAAATTCAGCTGCATTTCTTCCGATGTTCCATCGAAAGGTACTGGCTTTCCTCTTGTCATGCCAGAGCCTTCGACATATGTTCGGGTTGCTCTTGGTGGAGGTACATTGCCTCTGAATGGATAATGCACTTCTGTATAGACCGGCGGTTTTTCTTCATGCTGGTCTGCCAAGGCTTGATCTTCGAGGTATTTCTCGAGTCCGGTAAGGTCAACTTCATGTGTCTCCACTAAGTCAACGATGTCCGACTGAGGGATGTCCTCTGTTGGTGCTACGACACTAGGAGTTGCTTCGTCATGAGAACTGACTTCGCTTTCCACTGTGTAGCTTGGTGTAGCTTCAGGTTCTTTCTCGGGTTGCCTTGTCTGTTGAGGGACAAAAGCTTCCTTACGAGGTTCCTGTGCTGTTTGCAGAGCTTGGATAGCCTTCTTCTGATGGGCTAACTCTGTTCTGAATTCTGTCTTCAGAGCTTCCAGGTCCTTTTGAATGGGCCTTAATGCTCTTCGAACTTCCTCTGGATAGTTTTCTTGATTGATTCAGCTACAATCTTCATCTCATTCGAAACTTTGATTGCGATGAATCTTTCAATGTCTGGTTCTAGACCAATTTTGATTGCTGTCATTCCGAGAGCAAATTCAGAAAGTCGTTGATGGACATGAGTCCTCTTTCTGTTTTTCTTGAGAATCTCCCCCGTCTTTCCAGGCGTTTGGATCATCTCGACCATTAGATGAATGGTTGATGGAGAAACATCACTCGGGGCTTTGTATCCCTTTGCGGCAATAAATTGCATGTCTTCCATATAGGCTGCGAACTCTGTTGGTTGCAGTTGTCCGAGTAGGATTTGTACTTGCTGGATTTTGACTGGATCCATGCTAGTCCTCCTCCTCCCCATCTTCGAAGCTAAGACTCCTGCGAGGGTTAGCTTGGAGTACTGGTTCCTCTGGTAGTGCTTTGGATTTGTAGTCTCCAAAACAAACTTCAAGGCCAGTGTTACTGCTGAAGAGATGTCCGGATAACGGTTCTTCTACAGCTTGAGCTGGTGTCAGAATCTGGGTAAGATTCCAGGCTCGTCCATTCCATACGGATGAATCGAACTGTTCAGCTTTGATGAATTGCACTCCTTTGGATGCAAGTCCTTCTATTACTCCTGCCACATGGCATTTGTAATTGATATTGGTGGATTTAGACGCTTTGCCGAGAAATCCAACAGTGATACTGAGATTGTTCCGACGAATTGGTCCATATCCTTTGGTCTGAATTCCAACCTTGATGTTTGAGACATCTTTGGTTTCCATCAGTTGATCCGGGGCACAGTAGAATAGGCCACGGTTGAGAGAAATATCCACCTCCATGTAGACTAGAGGCTTCTTCTCTTGAATCGAGATGGAATCATCATAGATGATGACCAAGCATTTTGTGCCAAGATGGCGCTAGGTCAATCCTTTGAGTCCAACCATGATCATACCGATGTACATATACCGGTGTTTACTGGCGAAAGAGATAGCCAAGCTAGCAGCTTAAAGCTATGAGATTTAAACTCCAGCAGGAGCTACAGGAAGAACTTCGTTTCCTACGGGAAATGGAGCAAATCTATCAGAACAGCCGCCAAGAATAGGAAGCTGACTTTTTCTGGCGTCACCAAATCAAGGTGACAAAGGAAATGATGAAGAGGCAGAAGAAAGCCTTACAACAATTAGCCGCATGATGCAGTAAAAGAGCATCATGACTAAGAGTTTTAAGCTTTCCGAAGCTACAAGGAATTTGGCCTATCTAGACCTAAATATTCCTCCAACAACGCATGAAGATCTTGCACAAGGATTCCGCAGGAATTGTAACTTCAAATGCGACAAAGGCATCAAACACGTCTGGCATTCATATGGTCCGATGGAAACAAACGGCCAGCTAAATACAGTCATTGATTTAATTATCAACCTTTCAGAAAATCTCTGGAAGAATGATAAGGAAATCAAAAGTTTGATCTCACAATTGCCCTAATTCCCCCACCTGGGTACTTTAACCCGGAAGATGTCAAACTGATCCAACAGATCAAAGAGGCTTTCAAAAGCCTACCAAGACTAAACCTTCCATTGGACTCCGACTACCTCATAGTCGAAACTGATGGATGTGAAACTGGTTGGGGAGCAATCCTGAAAGCGAAGCCCAACAAAGTAAGCCCAAAAGCATCAGAGCGAATATGCCGATATGCATCAGGGAACTTCAAGAATGAAGAAAATTCATTTCCAAATCCAACCAATGGAGCAATCCATACACTCAAGCCCAGCGCTTGAAACAACGGAAAACTTTTCCGGCCAAGAACACTATCATGTTCTCAACCTCGTAGCAAAATACATGCTATGGAGAAACGGTGACTGTAAAACAGCCTCAGCGCTGCTTTATGCAGTCAATCCGCAACAGAAACCTGATTCAAAGGCGTGGGAACCTTTATCAGGAGGGGAACTCTCTCGGTCTCATAACCAAGAGCAGTCTTCCGCAATCAACTCTGAGGAGACTAAAAGGGAGGGTAATCCGCCCCACACCAGACCAATCCGATGCTCCACAGCAGCGGAATACCAGCATACTCACTCAATGTTTAATTACATCAAGAGATATGGATGAGCAGAGCCTATGATTTACATATAGCTCACCTTTCTAATAGCATATCAGGCTGCACATGTAAAGAATAAAAAAATGAAAGCATTTTAAATCCACATCACAGGTAAAAAGGTACCGTAAAAATTGAAAAAAGGGGGAAGGAGAGAAAAGAACAGTAAGATAGTCTCATACATAGATACTTTTTTATGATACATTAGAAATTCATTCTTACATAAAGGCTTCTGCTAATTTCTCCACCCACCCTATCCTTGTACATGGAACCTTATTTGACATCCATAATCAGGACATCTATCAGAAAATCCCTTCCAGTTGAAAAGTAAAAGCTCACAGTGATCTTCCTTGTTGAACATGAAAACTTAATTGCAATAATTTTCTTGGTCATATTTCTTTATACTTGCACATTAATTAGAATTTCTTTATTCATTGACAGATACATCAAACTAAGAAGCAAACCTTTCAGTGATAACTGATGTTTAACTTTTAAATAAATTAATGAACATTAGCCCCATAATTCTGTCACAGAACTCTGCCTGATATAGTGTGATTGGTATAGTGTTATAAGTCCATACTACATAGAGGACATCAATTTTTCTCTGAAGGAGCTTGGTTCAGATGAAGAGGAGGACTCCATCATCTTTTACATGCAAAAGATATTTCCAGGTTACTATACATATGAATTTGTTTATGTATCTCAAATGTTGTATTTGAACTATCTCATAGCTTATCACACCAATTTCAATAGATGAGTGGACAAACTTTTTGGAACGTATGGGTTGTGATGACCAGAAGAGTTTACAAGATGAACTTAAGACAGAAGAGCTTAGACAGTGGGCTTCATTTCGGGGACAGACACTAGGCAGAACAGGTTCAGTTTACTATTCTCAAAGTTGGATGTTCATGCAATAATTGTAAGGCATTCCGTGATCATTTCAATCATGTTTGTAACAGTTAGAGGGATGATGTACTACAGAGAAGCCTTAAAATTACAAGCATTTCTTGACTTGGCTGAAGATGAAGGTTTGTAACTAAGTACAAGAGACATAGTTCACCAGTATTTAGTTATGGTGCAATGGAATATAGAAAATAAATTTAATAAAACCAATTCATTATGTGACTTTTGTTAATGCAGATATTCTTGAGGGTTATGAGAATGCTGAAAGAGGGAACCGTGCATTATTTGCTCATCTAGAAGCACTAGCAGACATGAAATACACCTATGTCATTTCCTGTCAATCATTTGCATCTCAAAAGGCTTTGCGAGATCCCCATGCTCAAGATATAATCGACTTAATGAAAAGGTAAGTTTTTCAAGGAAAGAGGAAGTGTCTTGCATCTTGAAACGGAATAAGCAGACAATAACCCTTGCATGCATGTATTGACTGCAGGTATCCATCTCTTCGTGTTGCTTATGTTGATGAAAAGGAGGAAATTGTGCAGGGTAAAACTCACAAAGTATATTCATCTAAACTGGTTAAAGTTGTCAATGGTTATGAGCAGGTATTCATTTACAATATGAAAAGAACTAGTCTTGAAAATATTTGCTTGTCGGAAATCCTTATTTATGAGCTGATTGAATATTTTAGTAGGCCAGAGTACCACTTTAACTGAAACAGCAGCATCATGAGTAAATGTAAGAGAAGTTATAACCAGAAGATCATTTTGAATATGATAGTATTTTCATTTAAATAACCATAATCACACTGATTCATAAGAGATTACATCTATAAAGCCACATAGATTTAGACGATGGAAACATAATATTTTAATCTTTACCATTCTTGAACTTAAAGCATCAACAAAACATAGATCCACCTGTTTGTTTCAATAAACTTCATGTCAAGAAAACAGTTAACTAAAAAAGCACAGTTCGGTAGGTCAAGACTCAAAACTGATTTTTATTAATATCTTTAATGTTAATAAAAATTCTGTTCCTTACCCAGACTCTTCTTATACAGAAATTTCATATATAATCATTTTATTGATTCATTAATCATTATTCTGTCTCTTCCTTTTCTCTCAACTATCCATTGCCCAGCATGTCTTTTTTTGTGATATGTGAGATAAGTAGTCTGTATTATTCATTTCTCTTACTCTCAAATATTTAGTCAAATCAAATGGCTGGCTGCTCATTCACTGTAAATACAAGTTTCAATTTCGCTATACATACAGCCAAGTAGTTATTCAGAATTTCACATACATCATTAGAGACTTGATGAGACTGTTGCTTGTCCTTTATAGATAATATATCAAATAAAGCTTCCTGGTCCACCAGATCTTGGAGAAGGGAAGCCTGAAAATCAAAACAATGCAATAATATTCACTCGTGGTGAAGCCCTCCAAACTATTGATATGAACCAAGTAGGTTTATTTTCTGGTAACTTTTGTTTTTGTACAAATTAACTATTTACTATCATTATATATAAAACTTGATCATTTCCATTATGTTCTTATTACTATCTGATTTTACAGGATAATTACTTAGAAGAAGCGCTAAAAATGAGAAATCTTCTCCAAGAATTTCTTCAGCGCCAAGGACGGCGTCCTCCTACAATACTTGGTTTAAGGGAATACATTTTCACAGGAAGGTTAGCTCTTTGTATATCCCATAAATTAGAATGACTACATTGGGCCAGATTCTGCAAGAATACAATTGCAAGGTATAGGACTTGAGTCCCATATCTGTCAAGACCCGAACCTAGACCATGACAAGCCTACGAATAGAATTGCACTAACAACACATTAATAAGAACTCGTGGGGGCTATTGAAAATCAAGCAATCTCCTCTAAAACTTGAGCAAACCACATTTCAATTTAACTTGATCAAAAACTATATATATATATATATATATATATCATCAATTAGAATAACATCTCCAGATATCAGTCATAAGTAGAGGTGGAGAAGAGAAATTACAAAACTGGGGTGGGCCGACCTGACCCGTATTTGGATCAGGCTAGCCTTTTGGTGGCCCAACCCAGCCTAGTGGTCCCGCGGGCCATTTTGGCCCTATATTTTTTAATTTTTTTTATTTTGATTAAATGCATTTATATATATATATATATATATATAAATAACACTAAAATATAATATAAATCACAATTTAAAATATGCAATCAAGTGTTAAGAAGAAGCATTTTTCATAAAAGTCATTAAAGAAATATATTTTTCATCATTAATAAATTAAAAGATCATTTATTTAGAAGTTATAATATGAATTATGGAAGTATGTTTATATATCTAAAGACAATTGTATAAAAAAATTAAAAAGTAAAAAAAAGAGCTATCTGGTTGATCTAGGCCAGCCTAGTGAACCAAACGGGTCGGGCCGGACTGGCCCGAATTTGGTTTGGGCCTGCAAATTTCTAACCCAGCCTAGTTTGAAACCAGGCTAGTTCGGACCAAAATTGCTAGCTCTAGTTATAAGTACTTAGGGCTCGTTTGGTGGTCAGGACAGGATAAGGATGGATAGGATATGAGAGCTGGATAAGGATAGGATAGGATATGAGCATGATAAGCTCTTATCCTGTCCAATGTTTGATGTGCATCAGATAATGACAGGATATGATATAAAATATCCACAAATGATAAAATTATCCTTATATCAAAATTATATTTTTTTTCAAAATAAATTTTGATATTACGTGGTTGTTTTATACATTTAAATTAAAAAATATTTAATAATATATATTTTTGACTTTTTAATTATAAATTAGTCCATTTTTTTAAATTATAAAAAATTAACTTTTTTTTCACTTTTTATAAAAATTGTTAATTAAACCACATATTTTAATTAGTATTAAGGTTGACTAATTAGGTTTGAAACCGTAATTAAATAATAATAATATTAAAGGTAAGAGATAAAAGAAAGCATTTTCTTATCCTATCCTGTTGGTTCTAACCTAGCTCCACCCTCAGGATAGAATTATAACTAAGTAACAGGATAGGATAAGCTAACAGGATAAGCTTATCCTATCCTGCTGGTTCACCAAACTACAGATTAAAACAGGACAGGATAGCTTATCCTATCCTACCTCCCTTATCCTGACCACCAAACCGGCCCTTAAAGGTTTGTTATTCAATAAACATATCATGCATGTCCATGCGATAGAATACCTATCCTAAAGAAAATGAGAAACAAGTCTTATCCCCTATATAGCTGTAAAATACTGGAGCCGGACATGACATTAGCCACCACTAGCTATGGATGCCTACCAAAGAATGATAACTCCTAGGTAGATCAGCAAATCCTACAAACGCGCTACTCAGCAGCCTGTGAATCTGAAGGAAAGGAGGGGTGAGTCACACCGATTCCTTGGGTGCATAGTAAACAAAGTGAACAAGAAGAAGAAACATATGACCACACGAGTATTTAAACCATGATATAACTCAAGACATAAAATAATTTAAAACATATAATTTACAAAATAAACCGAATCATAAATTTAAAATCTTTCTCTTTCTGAAACATATGCATAACTATCATAATAATCCAAAATCAAGAATATTAACTATGTACAAAAAATTAATCCATATGGGTTAGACATGAAGAACAGTGTAGGTACAAACTGGGGAGTAGTTATCCATCAAGTTAGATATCATATTCATCTCAAGCCAAGGGTCTCGCATCACCCGACGACATCTCATAGCTAGGGTTCGCTCACCCTACAGTCATCTCAAACCAAGGGTCTTGCCTCACCCAGTATTAGATTATGGCTAGCTCATCGTATAACCGCCTGAGGAGCTAAGGAGTCCTCTCATCCAATAGCTTATCTGCTTATACTATGTGCACATAGACTGTTATATCTCTTCGCTAACTGCAAACTGTATTCTAACATAGAACCCATCGTCGATATTTAAAATATAAAATTAGAATGAAATACAATAATTAAGTCCAATCCATCAATACCAATGATATTACTTCCTAAATTTTTCAAACTACAATTTAAAATTAACAAAAGGTAATTCTCATGAATATTAGCTCACATAAATCATATTGTAGTAGATAAAACCAAAAATAAGTGCAATTTATGTCATAGTAAGGAAATTTAACAAAGTCAAAATAAATGGGGACCATGAAATTAGGTTCATAAAAAATGATGATAATAATATAAATCACCAACTAGCTATGATAATTATAATTTAATTATTCTCGGTGAAATAGAATTTTTACTAAATAGAGAATTTATATTAGTAGGAAAATTTTGTTTCTCTCGTAAAAACAAATAGGTGAATTCTCTGGTATTTCAAATGTAACTTACCCTGTTTAGGTGGTCATATCAAATGGTGATTTGATCCATTAACATGACTCATTTAATTGAGATGATACATTCTGATTGGACAGAATAATTTTAACTTCAAAATTATTAGGGGCACACAGAAAGCACCAAACAAATAATCAAATAAAAGTGCCACCAAGTAAACCATTCACTCACTACAATGGAGAATCAACTTAGCTCCTGCCAACAACTCCGGGAGAAGCAAGCGGCGTAGCATCAGTGAATCTGACCGTAAACAAATATTTTGACACACTTGGAATATTTAAACAAGGACCCACGTCCCAACTCAACCTCAAGACCTCTGAGTTCTCTTTAGAACTCGTCCTTAACTCGTTGTCGTTCCCTTAAAATATAGAGCTACCCACTGGGCCTCATGACTTTGAAACACACATTCAATGAATATATAAAATAACCATACAAAATTAGAATTTTTTAGAGGATAGATAGCTTTAGAAAATTTCTTTAAGAGTAAAGACTCAAATTGGTCCTCGATAAAAAATCACGGTGTTATTTTGGTTCTTGAGAAATGAAAAATACTAATTTGGTCTTCAAGAATGTAAAATACGGGTCAAAATAGTCCCTGACAGGGACTAAAATGTCCCTAAAAATTATCTTAAAAAGAATCAATTTGACTCGCATTTTACATTCTTGAGGACGAAATTTGTATTTTTTATTTCTCAGGGACTAAAATATCACCGTGATTTTTTTGTTATGAACCAATTTGGGCCTTTACTCTTTATTTAAAGACAAGCTAACAATTGGTGAAATATTAAATAAAATCCTCAAAGTATAGGGTTTACGGTTTCCAAGAAATGATGAAAAAAAAAAAAAGTTTACCTTACCTATTCCAAAGCCCCAAAAGGTTTGCTCACTCACCATTGTTGAGTTCACATAGCTTGGGGAAAGTTTAGAGTCTAACATAAAAAAAAAGTCTAGGGTTAGAGTTAGAGACCTCAAGCCCTAGAAACTAATGGATGCAAGGTTTTGGTGACAAAGTGAAAGAAAAGTGGTGGAGAAGGTTATTTGGGCCCACGTAGAAGAGAAGACTTCCTCCTCTATTCCTCTGCTTCACGATGCATATATGGGATGGTTAAGGGTTTTAAGTTTTTTTTTTAAATTAAAACGGTGTGTTTCAACATAGAAAGCATGGGATTCCGGTGTGAGGTTTATATGGCCTTGGGCTCTCCCACCACAACCATTAGCTTTTGTGGTCTGGTTCTCCCAAGGTTCATATTAATTGGTATCAAAGCGTTCCACAATGTCCCTCGGCAGCAAATGAGCGACATGGGTGGTGATGCCGGCATTGCAATGTTCACCCAGACTAGTGAAAGGGCTAGTGCAAAGCCAGCCCACGTGAGCCCCTGAACTGCGATGCATGGTGCGATACTAAGATCCAATTGCAAGGTATGAGACTTGAGTCTCACATCAGAAGTATGGAATTATGATGTGGGGTTTATATGACCTCGGGCTCTTCAACCACATTGGTTTTTATTGTGGTTCTCCCAAGTTTTGTATCAGGTTCCTCTTAGGTAGAAATGTACATATATCACATCATATTGTGCAAAATGTGAATCACACGTACCTTGAATACAAGGACAAAACAATCTATGGTTTAAGTTTCTTAAGAAAGTATGCCATACTATAGCCTGGCCCCTAAATATGACAAATTCATAAAATAAAATAAAAAATGTCTCTAGGTTATAAATGTGCTACCTGAGGGTAATACATGACAGCTCTTCTACTCTTTTTTTCCCTTTCTTCCATCATTTTCTTTTTCTACTTTACTTCGCATTTCTTTTTCTTTCTTGCTTTTTCCTTTTATTCGTAATTTTCATTCAATTACTCATAGATGTCTTTTACATTAACATTAGAAATTTAGGATGATGTTTTAATAGGAAGTCTTTCATTCTCTTTTCACTTCAGTGTGTCTTCTCTGGCATGGTTCATGTCTTATCAAGAGACCAGCTTTGTCACTATTGGCCAAAGGCTTCTGGCTAATCCCCTCAGGTAATAAATGCAATTCTTCATTAATGAAAATGTTTTGTCGCTGTGCTTTGTTTTATGGTTTTATTTTTTGGATTTGAGGTCAGATAGCGAATGTTTATTATGTCCAAGGATGTTTTAAAAACCTACCATAATGTTTTGATAATTTTGTATACATGACTTTTCTAGCTGTATAAACAAGCAGTAACATTTGTCATGAAAGCATATGATCTTCATCTCCTATGCTATGTTTATAAACTCCAATAAATGCTTATCATTTCTGATGTATTCTCACATTCAGGGTGAGGTTCCACTATGGTCATCCGGATGTATTTGATAGGGTGTTTCATATCACAAGAGGGGGAGTCAGCAAAGCATCTAAAACAATTAACTTGAGTGAGGATGTTTTTGCTGGTAGGAATTGGTGACTCTACATTATATCCTACCAGTGACCACATATTGCTTATGATACTAGACTCATTGTTTATGTCATGCAGGATTTAATTCTACTCTAAGACGGGGATGTATTTCCTACCATGAATATTTGCAAGTTGGCAAAGGTCGTGATGTAGGTCTAAACCAGATCTCAAAATTTGAAGCCAAGGTAGCAAATGGAAACAGCGAGCAAACTATAAGCCGTGACATATTCCGCCTTGGACGTCAATTCGATTTTTTCCGGATGCTATCTTGTTATTTCACTACCATTGGATTTTACTTCAGCAGCTTGGTATTTTATTGAACTATCATATCCTTCTCTCTTTTTTCCCCTCTCTTTTGATTGTCGAACCTTGTTACTTATATGGTGTGTTGACATGTACACCATAATTTCTAATAATAAGAAATTAAGAATTGTATTAGTTATCTATTTCCCTTTTCACAATTAAGATACAAAGTATCATCATAGCAAGAAATTGATAAAATGTATTGTCTAAAGCAAACAAAGTTATATATAATTAATGCAGTGTAGAAGCTTACGCCCTTAACAGTTTGGGGGGAAAACATTTTGCATTATCCATGAAATTGATAAAACGCCATTCCCTATAAATTCTAAAGCAAACAAAGTTCACCATTGCTATTGCACTGCAAAATGTTATGCCCATGATAGCGGGGGTGGGGGGTGGGGCTTTGCATGTTTCATGATATGACAGTACATCTTAGGTGAAGTTCCTTGACCTTTCACTAGGCAGTTAAGTTGTTCCTTGGTTTTCTCAGGGTGACATGATAAACTTATTGTCTGATGCTTTATACATCATCAATGACCTGTGCCTTCAAGTTTGACTGATTTAAATTCCTATTGTATTGGTCCACAGATTTCAGTAATAGGGATATATGTATTTCTCTACGGGCAGCTATACCTGGTGCTTAGTGGGTTGGAAAGAGCACTTGTTATAGAAGCTCGAATCAAGAATGTACAGTCCTTGGAAACAGCTCTTGCCTCCCAGTCATTTATACAGCTTGGTCTTCTGACTGGCTTGCCAATGGTTATGGAAATAGGCCTTGAGAAAGGTTTCCTCACAGCTCTTAAAGATTTTGTTCTTATGCAATTGCAGTTGGCTGCTGTTTTCTTCACTTTCTCCCTTGGAACAAAAATACATCATTATGGCCGAACAATTTTGCATGGGGGTGCGAAGTACAGACCAACAGGACGCAAAGTTGTTGTCTTTCATGCTAGCTTCACTGAAAATTATAGATTATATTCAAGAAGCCACTTTGTTAAGGGATTTGAGCTAATGCTGCTGTTGATTGTTTATAATATGTTCAGGAGGTCTTATCAGAGTAACATGGCATATGTGTTAATAACTTATGCCATTTGGTTCACGTCATTAACTTGGTTGTGTGCACCTTTTCTTTTTAACCCTGCTGGATTCAGCTGGACCAAGACAGTAGATGACTGGAAAGAGTGGAATAAATGGATCAGGCAACAGGGTGGTATAGGAATTCCACAGGATAAAAGTTGGCATTCTTGGTGGGAAGATGAGCAAACCCATCTTCGCCGGACAGGTCTTGCTTCTAGGTTGACTGAAATATTTCTTTCTCTTCGTTTTTTCATCTACCAGTACGGTCTGGTCTATCACCTTGACATCTCTCAGCATAGCAAAGACATTGTTGTTTATGTCCTTTCATGGATTGTGATTGTTGCAGTTTTTCTCTTGGTGAAGGTAACCTCTATATGGCCTCTCCTGTATTCTTTTAAAAAATACACCAAGCAAAATACAAGCATATACACCAAATAATTGTTACCTTATAGTAGGTGCTGTACCATTGCAAGTTGATAACATAATTTAAGCATCCGTGCAGGCTGTCAACATGGGAAGGCAAATATTTAGTGCTAATTATCAGCTTGGATTCAGATTTTTCAAAGCATTCATGTTCGTCGCTGTTCTTTCCATCATCATTACTCTTTCTATTATATGTGACCTTTCATTGATGGACCTTTTTATTTGCTGTCTGGCATTCATGCCAACTGCATGGGGATTGATACTGGTAACTATCTTTAGCAACTTTGGTTGAGCTAAAACTATGACCTCTATTGTTGGCTACTTTTTTCCATGAACTTAATCCAAGTGGTATTTTTGCTGGTTCAGATTGCACAAGCTGCAAGGCCAAAAATAAAGAATAGAGGATTGTGGGACTTCACCCGTGCACTTGCAAGAGGATTTGATTACGGAATGGGGATAGTTCTTTTTGGACCTATAGCTATTTTGGCTTGGCTACCAATCATTAAAGCCTTCCATGCTCGTTTCCTTTTCAATGAGGCATTCAAAAGGCACTTGCAAATCCAACCACTTCTTGCAGGAAAAAAGAAGCAGCATAGATCTTGATCATGATTCTGTACTTGTTTCTGTACAGTCAAGCAATATTCTTACATAGTTTACATTCTATAGGAGGATTTTAGGAAATAGGTATAGTTACAGTATGTGCAGCAACAGCTGCATTTGTGCAAGTATACAAAGTCATAAATGTAGAAAGAAGAAATTATTGTTTCTCATTATTTGGTTGAATAAGTCAAAAGAAAAGGAATTAAAACAATATTTGCTTCATGAAAAGACCACTATACTATACTCAAAATAATATTTTTCAATTTGCCATACAAAATTTGCTATCTTGTACTCATATTACAGATAGTGGCTGCACTAATAATCTCAGTGGAACCAGCTCCACTATTGTTTTGTAAGGTACAGTCATATGAGCTAGACAGGTCTTGATGGATTTGAAAACCGGTGACTCAACTCCTTAACCGATCCAGTTGATCGTTTTTCCGTAAAGGAAATATGATATAAATAAAATAAAATAAAAATAAACCAACCTAACCAAATACCCATAGACCATGTTTGGAAATTTGTTTACAAAATTGAGTTTTGATGAACTGGTTTTTGCGGACTCGGTTATCCTTAAAAGTGAGTTTGTAGTAAGTGATTAATTTATATTTTGATATTTTATTATTAAAAGTAGTTTTGATATTATGAATATTAGTCTGACGGCTAATTGATCAAACTAACTTATTTTTAGAAATTATTTATCAATATAACCTTGTTTTGAAACTATTTATCAAATTAACTCATTTTTTGCCAACCTGACATTTTTTATTATTTTTTGTTCTGACACCAAAGACGTTACTTTGACTAACGTTTTTAAAAAACGCTACTGTCAGTAGCGTTTTTACCAGATTGTGCCATGTGGCAAAATCTGATAAAAATGTAAAAAAAATTTAAAAATTTTACGTTTAGCGTGACATGTCACCCGTCTGATGTGTCTATCAGACGGGTGAAGAAATGTTCACCCGTATGAAATATTTCTTCACCCGTCTGAAGCTGAAGATCTTCATCGGATCAGACGGGTGAAGAAATGTTCACGAGTCTGAGGGTGAAGATCTTCACCCGTCTGATGACTGTCATACGGGTAAAGAAATGTTCACCCGTCTGATACATTTCTTCACCCGTCTGAGGGTGAAGATCTTCAGCTTTAGACGGGTGAAGAAATGTGTCAGATGGTTGAACATTTCTTCACCCTTCTAATAGACATTAGACGGGTGACACCTCTAGCATCGGTCATTGGCGCTAAAAGTAAAATTTTTAAATTTTTTTACATTTTTACCAGATTCTGCCACGTGACACAATCTGGTAAAAGCGCTACTGCAACTAGCATTTTCCAAAAACGCTAGTCAAAATAGCATCTTTGGTGTCAGAGAAAAAAATAATAAAAAATGCCACGTTGGCGAAAAGTGAGTTAGTTTGATAAATAGTTTCAAAACAAGGTTATATTGGTAAACATTTCTTCATCCGTCTGATGGGTGAAGAAATGTGTCAGATGGGTGAACATTTCTTCACTCGTCTGATGTCTATCAGACGGGTGACACCTCTAGCGTCGGTCGTTAGCGTCGCCCTTGGTCGACGCTAAAAGTAAAAATTTTAAATTTTTTTACATTTTTACCAAATTCTGCCACGTGGCACAATCTGGTAAAAGCGCTACTGCAACTAGCATTTTCCAAAAACGCTAGTCAAAATAACATCTTTGGTGTCAGAGAAAAAAATAATAAAAAATGTCACGTTAGTGAAAAGTGGGTTAGTTTGGTAAATAGTTTCTAAACAAGGTTATATTGGTAAATAGTTTCTAAAAATGGATTAGTTTGGTCAATTAGCCTAGTCGGACAATGTTAATTAAATTGAATTTTAGATGTATAATTAATAAATTGATAATACAAATGTTAAAAGGAGGACAAGTCAACAATCAACTTTGGGAAGGTATTATAATCAAAGTAGTAGTTAAAAACTAAAAATTAGTGTAAAGTTAAGGTTCAAAACCTAATTACAACTAATTGACAAAATGGATTGCCAAACATATTAAAAAATGTAGTCCCTAAAGTTTCTTACAATTTTGGTTTTGGTCCTATAATTTAAAAGTTTGGTTCTAAGTCCTTATACTTTCAAAACTTTAAGGTATTGGTCCCTAGTGTTAACTTTGTCTGTAATGTCGTTACTATTGGTTTGAGGCGGCTAACAAGTGCTCATATAGATCCTATGTGTTATGCTATGAAAATGCTTACATGGAAAAAACTTTCCACCTCAACCCACTGTACACACAATGAAGGCTTGCAAAAACTACTTAAATTTAACCTTGAAGAAATTCTCACGAACTAACGGTTATGCGCTTAAACTAAAATCAATAAGAATTTAATTGATATATATTTTCAATATAAATTTTATCATAAATTGTTATGTTATTAAAAATATTTGACTCATATGATAATTATCTTAAATCACACATATAATAATTTATAATTGATTAATAATATAAAAAAAAATTTACACTAATAATGTATCAAAATTAAACTCAATCTATAATCAGTGGATATGGATAAAAGTCAAATACTGATTTAAGTAAATATCTATTATAAGATGAGAAATGATCTTCTTTTTGTTTTTGAAAAAAAGCTCTTAATTATAAGTCATCCGATAATCCAAACACAGTTTATATACCACATTAGACAAAAATTTGTTTAGTACTACTGTGTTGTAGTTCCCTCCATAACCAAGGATGATTTCACGATCTCTTACTCTACTCACCTCCCACAAAGCCACTCACCCTTCAATCTTCCTCTTTCTAACTCATCTATCATCATCTTCACATTCTTCTTCTTCTTCAGAATCACCAAACCCAGACTCTGCCATTATCGCAAGGCTTCACCACAAGGACTGGCTGACCCCAAAAGAGGTCACCAACCTCATCAACTCACTCACTAACCCTTCCTCCGCCCTCACCCTCTTCCACCTCTACTCCTCTCGCAACGACTACAACCCCACCGAACCTTTTTGCATCTCTCTCATCACGTGCCTCGCACGTGCCAAACTCCTCCACCCCATCGATACCCTCGTCCTAAGCCTCAAACTTGAACGCAAAAAACGCTTCTCCGAACACTTCTTCTACACCCTCATCAAGGTTTATGGCCACACGCTTAATCGCATCGATAAATCCGTTGATACCCTTTTCTCAATGCCGAGCTTCCGTTGCATCCCGAGCCCGAAAACCTTCAATTTCGTGCTGAATTTGCTCGTTTCGTCGAAGCTGTACGATGTTGCTCACGAGGTTTATGCTTCCGCTCCTAGGTTAGGGGTTGAGGTTGATGCTTGTTGTTTGAATATTTTGATCAAAGGGTTGTGTGGAAGTGGGAAATTGGAAGCTGCATTTAAGGTGTTTGATGAATTTCCTGAGAGCGGGTGCGAGCGAAACGCGAGGACTTTCGCGACGTTGATGGATGGTTTGTGTGAGAAGGGTAGGGTGGAGGAGGCTTTTGAGCTGTTGGAGAAGATGGAGATGAGTGGGGTTAATGGAGATACAGTTTTGTTCAATGTGTTGATTAAGGGGTTGAGGAAGAAAGGAAGGGTGGAGGAAGGGAAGGAGATGTTGGAAAGGATGATGAGGAAAGGGTGTTATCCAAATGGGAGTTCTTATCAAGAGGTTTTATATGGTTTGCTTGATGCTGAGAGGTTTGGTGAGGCTAAGGATCTCATGGAAAGGATGGTTTTGAAGGAGGGTGTTAGTCCTAGTTTTATGTCTTATAAGGTTATGATAAAGGGACTTTGCAAGAGGAATTTGGTAGGGGATGTTGATTGGGCTGTAAGGCAGATGGTGCTCCAAGGTTTTGTTCCTAGGATGGGGATGTGGAAGCAGATTGTAAAGTGTATGGTTTCCCAAGAAACAAGTTCCAATTGTGTTTCCTTTGAAGGGGTTTTGGAGGATTAACATGATGATAATACAATCTTCTGCACATAAATCATGAGCTGTGTGATATGGAAATATGGGACTTTACTCTTGTTGGGTCCCCAGAGGAAGTGTATGGAACAAGTGATATGGACTTTACTCTTCTTACTATGCATGGAACAAGTTTTGAATTTTTCAACTAGAACATGATGCCACATCAAGTGTACTATGATTCTGCCCTTTTCAGGAGTAAGCAAGTGGGAGTGTTGGCATCACAAAATCTAGTCCAGTTTGTTCTTTAGTCTTCAAGAGGGGATTTACAGTGAGAAATAGTTTTAAGTCATTGCTAACATGTGGTTCAGAAATGTACTCCTTGTCTCGTTGGTATAATATTGTTTGGATGAATAGAAAATAGGAGAAAATGGGTAGAAATACTGTTTTCTTTTGTTTGGACAAGAGAAGAAATCAGAAGAGAAAGAAAAAGCAGCTGCGGGGCCCCAAAAAAGTTTTCATATCTAACCTGCGGAGAAAATGAAGAGAAACATAGGAAGTTAGGAACATTACAAAATTACGAATTTTTCTACTTCACTGTGTTGCTTTTGGCTTTAATGCAATTGTGGACCATCATTTTAGCATATATTTTTTGTGCAAAACCACCATGAAAAGTACAAGAGCATACATGTCATTTCATATATATTATATTTACTTCTTTTTTTTAAAATCTTTTTCTTGCTACACATTTTCTCTCCTCATCAAAGATGTGCAGAAAAGGGTCATTGTGAGTATTGTATCTTATCATGCCCTCCATATATAGAACCGATTTATTTTAGATTCTGCAAAGACAAAATCAAGTTTAAAAATCACGTTCGGAAAAAGCTCTTCTCACATAACTTTCAAAATAATTGCCTCAAAAAGTATTATTTTCATGTTTGCGTTGAAAATAATCTAAACCAAACAAACACAAAATCACATATGCATAGTAAGACATGTGGACACCGTGGACCCTAAAAAATTGATTAAATAGCAGTTCTCCTTAATGCTATGAGAGGGAAAAATCACAATTGTATATCGGTATCTTTGTTTATGTAAAGTTCTTTACATGCTTACAAACTTTTATACTGTAAGAATCAAATTCCCCAACACCCGAAACATGAACATGTTTATGTAACAAGACCTATGTCGATCACCAAAACTACTACAACCATAACCAAAATCTGCAGTACTAACAAAGCATCCGCTGCTGTACAAACAAGAGAACACAATTATGAAAAGCTAAACAAACAAGAACATTATATAGCGACCGAGACATTCTTCAGTTGGACAAACTGATATCTCTTTTATCTGCCGCTGCCATTTTCTCCTTATCACGCTTTAGTTCAACAGATTTAGCAAATTCTTCACCAGACCTGTCAGGGAAGCTTACCTTTTCAGGGTCTTCTTCAAGGTTCTCATTCTTCACTGGGGCTCCATTGTCTACAGTAGTGTTAGGTGGAACTGGCAGAACCATAATTACCTTGGACTTGGGGGAATCATCGTTAGATGAGGCCATGGCCTGGGAAACAACTGGAATTCTTTCATCTCTGGGTGACTGAGCTGGAAGAGTTTCATCATCAGAAGAGTCAGATTCATCTGAGGCTTTTCTTTCTCGGGCTGCTGGCGCTCCAGCTTTTGATTTCCTTGATTTACCAGAAAGAACATGCTTTA
Source organism: Ammopiptanthus mongolicus (assembly GCA_039655645.1). Lineage (NCBI taxonomy): Eukaryota > Viridiplantae > Streptophyta > Magnoliopsida > Fabales > Fabaceae > Ammopiptanthus > Ammopiptanthus mongolicus. The sequence goes on along the minus strand of CM077351.1, from coordinate 13,562,865 downwards.
AGCTGCGAGCTGATTTTTCTGCTTGTTTCAAAATATTCTTTGCCATATCCTTGACATTTCCTTTGCCTGGGCTCTCAGAACCACTCCCTTCGGTTGACCCGGCTTCTACCTGAAGCTTACCGGTGGGAAACCCAGAAATGTTATCCTCCATGACAAACTTCACCCCAATCCCCTTGGCATTGACTGACCTAATGTTATCATGTGGAGATGGAACCTCCTCTCCAACACTACCTAACTGATCCTCCCTTTTATGATTCCTGCGAAATACTGAACCAATCTTGTGCAAGCCCCTCCTAACTGAATTCATTTGATGCTTATCTTCAGGATCATCAGGACTGCTGCAGTCATTGTACAAAGCACCAGATGCTGTTAATTTACAACTTCCGACTAAATCATTAGGCTCCTTCTGAATTTCAGTATCAAGGCGTCGACTCTTCCCTTTTCTAGGCTCCCAAGTTTGGGAAACTTCACTTCCTGGGTGATGAACCCAGATTCCTGTCGCCTTTTGTCCTTCGATATCTATAGGCTCGTAGTTATCTGCCACCTTAGGAGATTTTTCAGTTGAAACAGATGAGAAGGAATTTTTATTAGTCGTGTCATTGGCAAAGGAATTTTTTCTTTCTTCAGTGTCCACTGTTTCCTGGTCAGTTGTAGTGTCAACCCCCTGTACAGATGAAAATTCAAAATTGAAATCAAGCATCAGCCATAGATCAAAAAACATAGGAGCAACTTGTTGCTCTTCATGCAGAGTAGAACCAATTTTCATTTTCATGAATTTCATCAGTATTCTGCATCTTTTATTAGAATTCTTCTCTTCATAAATATTGCAAAGTACCAAAATAAATGACAAAAGTTACCTTTCCATTGTCTTCAAGGATAGTTATTGCCAAATGCAACCTCCCCGTTTTTACATTCTCAAGCGGCAGCCATATATCATGTCTTTGCCCATCCCTAAAATCATTTATGTTCACAGAACAGTCCCTGAAAACAGTACAACATTCAATTAGTCTGATAAAGAAACACCAGTGACAGAATAATTGACAGAAGATCATGGGAAACATGCACAATGAATAAAGGATAGCACAGACAGTAAGACAACCAATGACCAAACAAAGTGGTAGAAGAGAGATTGAATGAGACATAAAAAGAAGTATTGTATTGTAAGACTAATGGGAAATTGAAACATTCGACCTTCAGAATCCTGACTCTGTTAATCAATCTATAAAAGATAGAAAACATATGGTGCCACATAAACAGATTCTATGGTATTATATGCTGCACCATCAATCAATTTCAGAAATTATGGGAGTGGCAAGTCAAGAAGTCTGACAGAAGCCAAGTACTGGAAATATGGGAAAGATCTAAATGGTTTTTAACTGTCCCATGATTTCTAAGATCTTAACAAATATGGCATGCAGAGATCAGAGTGATCAAACAAGAGCACAATAAATAAAAGTCCACATCCCATGCAACCAAATAGACTTGCTAAAAGCATGTATTCAATGATATTAAGAATGATATCATAGTATACCACAAAAGACAAGTGAAGATGAAATTGATACTCAAGACCAAAAATTTAAATAAAGCAAAATGTGTATAAGAAACAACAGATGGCAAAATTCAAAGTTCAAACACTGAAACGAACCCCAGGGAATCATCATAGAAATGGTCCTTGTCACGAACTGCAATAGCCAGCACATTGTTAGACTCCCATGTTATGATGGGAATTTTAAATTCCTCACGCCATTTTGGAGTAAGTGTTTTCTTTTGTGTCTCTGTCCTGAATCTGTATCCACCCAAATGACCTTTCACATAAGGATCTGCTAATCCTGAAACGTAGTATAATTTGTTATTTGTTATACACACAAAAATATACGAGTCCGGCAGAAAATCATCACAGATAAAGGGATAACCATTTAGATCTGCTGGCTTCAAGTCAGATGCTTCAATAACTTCTACTTTCGCATAAGCAAGAGGGTCCTTCTCATCCACAGAGAACCAAGGCTCTATAACATTAAAATTTATTGATGGATAAGTATTTATTAGTTTATTAATGTAAAACAAATATGTAAAGCATAACATATGCTAACATATATAAACTCGTGACTTTAACAACTAAAAGTTATACATAATAGGGATTCTACAGAGGGTCATGGAAATGTGCTTTTATTCACTAAATATATGTGCAAAAGAAGATGAACGACAAGAATTCTGATGACAAATATCAGTTTCTCCAAAATAATTTCCACAACTGAAATCCTAGATTAATGAAAACATGACCAACTCCAAAACTCAAATATTGTATAAAAAGTTGACCCCCAATGCCTACTTAGTAACCGAGTACAAACCTTGTGAACAGTTATGACATGTTTCTTTTTTTTTAATAAAAGAAATTTATTAAGATAAAGAGAAAGACTTAAAAGAGTGAGGAGGATAAGGAATCCTCTTAAACAAAAGAACAAAACCTAAAAGAAACATGGAAAAAGTGAACATCATTGTAACAAAGCTTCCCAATCTTATCCCAAATCAAGTGATGCGCAGAAGAAATCTCCTTAAAAAAAGGTCATGTGCGCTTTGCATTATCTCAACATATCTGTTAGAGAAACTCCTTAAAAAAAGGTCATGTGAGCTTGGCACCAAACAGACGCTAACCGCCTAATCTTATCCCAAATCAAGTGATGCGCGGAAGAAATCTCCTTAAAAAATATGAAATTCTGCTCTGACAAAATACACCAAATTGTATTACGCATTGCCACATAAATTTAGCCTCTTCACTTCTACCAAAATCATGAAAGCTAACCATCGATAATCGGTCAAAGGACATAGGACACGCCCAACGTTCAACAAAAATGCCAAATAAGGAATGCCATAAAGAACTGGCACCAGAATAATGTAAGAACAGGAGGGGTACAGATTTTGAGCAAGCACCACACATATTAGGGGAGCTTTATGTGGCCTAAGAACCTGCAACCGGTCATTAATATTAATAAATGACTTAACCTCGGAGGGAGTTTTGGATGTCCACAAGGGTTTACCAAGAAGGAAAGGTTGGCAACACAGACCAATAAAACTGACACTTTCTAAACTTTCTTTGAACTATATACATTGGTTGCCAAAAACTTGTAGCCTAAAAAGTTCATGACAAGTTGACGACCAAATTATCTAATTATCTAATAATTATTTAAAAGAACAATCACCAACGCTACCAGGTAAAAAGGTTATTACAAAAGTCTAAGACACACACCGACACATGTCTTTACCTGTCGTCTGTGGTGAAACAAATTTCTCAACATCAACAACCAGCATATTGGGCTGCAAAGTGTTCAACATGTAAATATAAGAAAAAGTTAAAAAGCTATAACAGTTTTCTAACATAAAAAACTACTAAAAGAAATGAAGAATTAAAAAATATTTATATTTTTGTCGCATCGTTTTAACATTTATAAAGCCAAAACTAAAAAAAAATACACAAAAATGACAATTTAAGAACCATCAAATGAGAACAAATTTCACCTCAACAAGAGTCTGTTCAAAAGCAATAGACAGAAGCTTATCCTGATAAAAGAAAAAGTTGAGATAACATAAATTACCAACAGAATGACCAAATAAACAAGAAAGCAAAGAGAAAGCAAGAGATATACTTACCAGCCACCCGGCAATCCCTGGAAGTTCTGTCACATCAAGCCCGTGAGTAAATACAGGTTTGACAGTCATTTGGAAATATGGAGGTTCAACAAAGCATACACGCAATCGGCTAAGGAAAGGCCATGTCCGGATAAACTTTACCCCAACCAAGACCTATAGAAGAGAAACGAAAGACAAAAAATTCATATTTTTATTTTATTACCTTTTCTATCCTATCTTCCCAAAAAAGATACTTAAAGAATCTGCATTTCATCATAAGAAATGAGCTTTGAACCATACAAATCTCAATGAATTATTCACCAAGGCTTTTCTTAATATTGCTAACTTTAGAATGATAAAGGTTAATGTAATTTGGAAGAATGCAGGTGAGAAAAATAACTAAAAAGTATAGATACACCTTTTATAGTAATACTTAAAGATGGATGGCAGAATATGTAATTAAATTAGAAAAACTAAATTTTGTCCACCATATCGTTATCTCTTAATATCTTCCCTTAAATTAAAATTACTAAAGCATTTAATGTCAACTACAAACTGCACACCACCATTATCCCCCCTCAATCATCACTATCTACTCTTTCTTTGATACATTAGAAATATTTGAAATTTCCCAAAAAAAATAATGGACACATGTGCACATCCCTGTATCTAGCAACCTTAAGTATTCAACATATGAGTCACGGTAAAATGGAAATTCCATAGCCATACCTTCCCTTCAACATGCATTCCCGTTATGTGCAGCTTTGCCCACATTCCAAAGCCCAATCTTTTTCTTAGTTTCACGGCAAGTATTGCACTCATATCATCAGCCGTGAGAAAATTCATTCCCAACTCCAGAACCTGCATTGATCACACTGAAATATCTAAATCAAACCAAATAAAATTTTCAGCTGCAAATGATGAACAAGACATTGTCCTGATATGCGGCTTTAAAATATCACGTACCAAGTGGTCATCATCACTCTGGCGAAGTACCCTCATTTCAGTAAAGAAAGGGGGATTTCTTCCTAAGTAAAGGTGCTGAACAACAGCTTCTTTCTGCAAATATAATATATGATAGATAGTCATCAACATCTGATCACACCAGAAGTCAAACGAACAATTTTGTGCCCAAATAAAAATAACAAAAATAAAAGAGACAAAATGTAAAAAATTTACACGTTTCTGGCTCAACCTCCATAGAGAATATGAAAGTCATATCACATATTAACATTTAAATAAGCTTTTCAAGAAAATAGCAAACATTCAAATTGTTTTATCAAGCACTATCGAAAAAAACAGGACGAGACATACAGCAGTCCAAGGTTTGTACTTCTCTAAGAACCATGGTATGATAGGGAGCAAAATCTTCTGAGATGTAATCTGTTCCATACATATGGGCCATATGTTTTCAACTGCATGGTTCAACCACCGAACTGTTTCAGAATCAGAAAGTACCTGAAGTACACGAACGTCCATTATGCAAGTCATATCAGTAAATCATCATAATCCCTTTGCAATTTGAATACCACAACTCAAATAATACTTTATACTTGCAATGATAAAATAAAAAGAAACATACTAAAAAAATTGGATATTAATTTACAAAAGTTGAAACTACTACTAGGGAGTGTTGTATTTTCAAATCTTATAATTTTTGTCCTTGTTTTCCTTTAATTCAGCTATAAAAAATTATTTTCATCATCAAATGAAAAGCTTTGTTTTTAGAAAGATTAAACGTATTTCTTGAGCTGCCAGTATGTCATCTAAGAGAATTTTATCAATGACTAAGAATACATTAAAGTACATCAAAGGGGCTAACATAGATGTGATTTTAACTTTGTTCCTTCTCTCAGTGCCAGATTCTGTTTGGAAAATTAACTTCCAAGGAGGGAATCTAGCACACATAATTTCTTTTTCTTCTTTGCCCTTACTCATTTACTTGTAACTTTTTTTGTGGGGTACATCATTTACTTGTAGCTTGCTAATACTGGTTTCCCCTCAAACTTTAACCCATAAAATCAAAGAAAATCTATTTCAGACAGTTTCTTTTTCTTCTTTCAACTATCTTCATTTACTTGTAACTTGTTATTTTTCCCTCAAACTTCATGAATCCATACAGTCAAAGTAACAATGCCAAAACCATCAGAATTACCCTTCTTTGATTAGATTGTTTCCTCTCCTCAAATTGCAACTTCCTCCGCAGCCTTGTAACATAACGCTCATGAACCTTTCCAAAGAAAAAGCAAAAAGATCAAAGTCAGCATATATATAATATTCCCCATTCTTTTCTCTATCCTCTACACAAATACAACAAAACAGAAAAAAAAAAAATCCAAACTAGGACTTCAGTTCCAAGCACTCACAAATACCCATTTTTGTTTCTTTTCCAGATCATCAACCAACCAACAAAAAAACAATACAAAAAGGGAAAGCAAAGCAGATAAAGAATAACACAAAAGGTTACAAAATTAACAGTTATGATTCTAACCAGATAAAGATAGATCAGAGCTACAAAATAAAAAACAGCGTGGCACCGGTTGAATGCAGATAGCAACCAAAGCCCCACGAGCATGATTGCCACATGATGCAACATTGAAACTTCCGTTATATCCATATCCCTTTAAAAAAATAACAAAAAAATAAAAAAAAACTGCAAAACCAAACACCCCTTAACTTCAAATCACTACTCCTTCTAATAAAGTTTCAAACTTTATAGAAAACCAAAAGAGATCCCCAAAAATCTCAAATAATGGGCTTAACCCCCCACTTGCTAAATATTGAAAGTCCAAAAGAAGATGCTATTGAACTATTGTGACATCATCACAAGCAAGAAAATGAGGGCAAATTGAAGAAAATGAATTTGGGTCAAAATAAGAAGAAAATGAAGAAAAGGGTAACTCTGAATGAGTGTGTCCCAATCAGAGTATAGGGATTGAATCAATGTAAGAATGAAACGGTGGCGTAAAAGGAAAGTAATAATGAGCGAAGAGAAGAGTAGCAGAAACCGAAAGAAACATAACAGAACCGATTTGTCTTCGGTTTTTGCAAAGAACAGATCGAGGATGAGTGAGGGAAACAAACGAGACGTTGACGCTGTTATAACTTGTGTAATTTTGACTGTTTTTGTTTGCTGACACGTGTCATGTACGTGTACCAATTGGCACGTGTCGGTACTGCGATGATTTGAACTGTAAGGGATGTGGTAGCTAACGCTCGAGCGTATACACGCTCTCTATCTATTTGATTGATTAGATTGGATTTGCTTCCAGATTGGTTTTTATAAACGAGTAAAATAAAAAAACAAAAAAATGGTGCGAATGAACACCTCCGTGAAACATCTATTCTATGATACTGTAAATATAACAACTTTTTCGATTATTGGAAACTATCCTAATAATTTTGATATAAAAATTATCATATTCAATTAAAATATATCATTTTAATTAAATTTATTATATTAATGAATCAAATTAAATAATTTTTATCATTTAATTGAATCATTTAAATAAAATAAAATTATTTTTGAGATATCAAAAAATTCATCATATTGAAATGTGTAAGAAAAAAGAAAATATATAAATAAATGTAAGAAAACAGATAAATATGATGTTGTTGTACAAATAACATCACTCACCTGAAAACAGCGTTCCAATCCAAAGGACCAACCACTCCATTTTTGACGATGCACGTGATTTTAAGTAGCAAGATTTTTGTACTTTAGCAAAAATAGTGGTTTTGTCTTACTTTAGGAAAGATAGTGGGAGGGAAACGGGTGGAAGGAAAGAAAGGTAAATGAGAAAAAGAGTAAGCAATGAGATCATTGTCCAGTTATTAGGCCGGCGAAAAAATGAAAAAAAAGAAAATTAAATTTTTTCTCAGCTTTTGCTTGATTGTATGAAATGTTAAAGGAAAGAAAAAACACTTAAAGTTCAAATTAGTCCCTAAAAAATTTTAGGGATCCATTTTTTATCCCTGAAAAAATAAATTAATTATTTAGTCTCTCAAATTTATAAACGTGAGACACATTAGTTCCTAAGTTTAGTTCTGATGTCCATTTACTTGCCTACATGTCCAATTAACCATTCTATTTGGCCCGTTAGTGAACTTGGGTGGCCTATGACGAATTTCATCGTGAAAATGAATGAAAAATGAAAAAATTGCATAATTTTCAGGTATCTTGAGTTTTAAAATGGTGCATGTTTTTTCACTTTTTATTCGTTTTTCACAGAGAAAATTCGTCATATGTCACGCACGACCACTAATGAGTTAAATAAGATGGTTAATAGGACATGTATGTAAGTAAATGAACGTCAGAACTTAACCTAGGGACTAACATGTCCCGTGTTTATAAATTTGAGGGACTAAATGATTAGTTTATTTTTTTCAGGAACTAAAAGTGGATCCCCGAAAATTTTCATCGACCAATTTGGGTCTTCATTCTAAAAAAACAAACATATTTATGAAATGACATAAATATTCTTAAGTAAAAATGGGATATAATAAGTCAAAAGGTGTTTACATCGTTTTCACTATTTTCTCTCATTTCGTCTCTTTCCTTCCCAAATTCGATTGATCACCTTTGGTATTTTGGGGGGGGGGGGCACGAAGGTTTTTTTCCTTCCTTTTTCCTTTATCAACCAAATGAATGAAACCTTCTTTTTCTCTTCTTTTTCTTCCTCTTTTTCTTCCTTTCTCGTTTCCCTCAAAACAAATCGTTTTTGAGATTATTTGATATAAAAAATTATTTATAAATAACACAGAAGTGATTGAGAAATATTTTTTTTTTGAGTATCTCTTATTTAGTTAATGTTTTGGACGAGAACATAACCTTAGGTTGGAGGTCGAATTCAAGTTTAAAAGATGTATTGCTGCATTAGAGACCATGTCAGCGATGAGAAAAAAAGGGTACCAGTGAAGAACACTGTGACGCTCAAATCACTAAGTGAAACGGTATGTTAAAGTGATAGCAGATAGATCCATACATATGCTTTGAGGATAGTGTTTATAGGCAGGGTTTGGAACGTTAAAGATTCTGAGATCTTCGTGGGGGTTATTGATGGGGAGAAGTAATCCTTATGAAATATCAAGGATCCACTTTGAAAATCTCGGAGTTGTCGCAACTATTAGGACGGGAGGGAAAGGGACCTTGTTCCCTTGGTCCTTATAGTTGGGTCGAGTTAGGCTCAAAGGCTAGTCCGAAATAGTAACATATGGGACATTCTTATTTTGTTTTTGTTTTTCGATGTTTCTCTTTTCTTCTCATTTCTCTTTTTACATTTCATTCTATCTCTTTCCTCATGTTTCCTTCTCCTATCTCTTCGAGGTTTGGTGGTAGTTTAGCTGTGGTCGGAGTCGTGAATGGTGATGAGTGGTGGTTAGGGTGAGGTTGAAGCATGGTGGGTCTAGGTAGTTGTGGTGGGGGAATGACAAGGGTAGTGACGGCTCGTGATTGGTGGTTCAGTGGTGGTGGTTTTATGTTGATATCAATGGTGGTTGTTGAGGGTGGTTTTGTGGTGGACTTGATAAATGAGAGCGGCAAATTTATGGTGGTTCAATGATGGTGAATGGTGGTGTGTGGTGGAGGTTGATGGTGAGAGTAGTTAGTAAAAATAGTTATATTGTTAATAACTATAAGTAGAATAGTTGGTAACTTGTATAATTTGATGGTGTCGATAAAAAATTAATCTTTTGAGTCGAAGGAAAAATCAAAGGTATAAGCCAAGTATTTGCATAATCAAAGACATGGGAATTAGACAAATTGGAGGACTAGATATGAGAATACGTCCAACACATTCGAAGACGAAAGCCACACAAGACCCCGTCTTCCATTGGAAGCCGAGCGAAGTCCATGCAACTGACTCAGATAAGTTGAAAGATGTCTAAGTCATGTGAAAAGGAATGAAGAATCGAAGTATAGACAAAAAAATTCAAATCCATTCCTAGAAGGAGCCAAAATCCCGATAGGAACACACCCGACGATCAAATATGGAAAACATAAGTGGTGTTGGTTAGCACCAAAAGAGAAACCACCCAAGAGCGGTTAAACGAACTTGCCTACAAATACAAGACATTGTAGATTTATGAGGGGTTGAATTTCAATACTCGCCTCAACGCTCCTAAAATCTCAAAGGTTCCCAATGTTACGCTCACGAGATACTAAGAAAAACCAACTACGATTTCCTTTCACCTTTTGATTGTAACCTTTTACTTTCAATGCAAATCAATCTTCCTGCATTTACCGCTTTTCAATTACTTGCTTTCTTTTACTCTTCTACAATCTATTTCCTTGTATTTATTTTTCTGTTCTTTAATTTTCCAAGCATTCAACCCTTGATGACTTCGATTGCAACTCTTTTTTTCAAATACATCCTTTGGTAACTTCGGTTACCCTCGTGGCAACTTAGCCTTAATGACTTTGATTGTCTTACTATACGCTCTATAATAATTTTGATTATACTCATTAAAATTTGACTACACCTTTTCCTCATGATATCATTATACATAATTTGTCTTTCAGATTTTATATGACAATAATAATATTATTATACTTAATAATATTAAATTTGATTAAAATATTTAACCCTTAATTTTAAACCAAAGAGCCTAAGACATTGATTTATGATAATAGATAAAAACTATATCTCAAAAAATAAAAGACAAATAAAGTGGTAAACACTTAAGAAAAAAGAATGAATAAGGCATAGGAAAGCGTGTCCAGACCGTGGCATATTCGCCAAGAAAATGAGATGTCTAATTTGATACTTTGGTTCAATTTGTCCTAGCGATATTTATGGATAGATGATGGATTATAGAGTGAAGCTTGGAATTTATAGATACACCGACGTACCCCCAAATTTTCATGTGAAAACTCCTTTCTACCCTTATCTTCAACAAACCCTCCTCACCCTTCACCACCACCTCACCGACCACCGCACCACTACTTCAACAGTGAACCACAACTGCGAAATTGCGACACCGCCTCTCTTTGACCCCACCGTCACCAACCCAGTCGTCCCCACCTCATGATCACTCTTTGAAACCTTAATAAAATGGCCATCAAGATTAGCAAAGATCTGAAGCAGATTCACATTCCCTTGTCCTTCCTTAGAACTTGGTCCCTACTTAATCTTCATGTTCTTCCCTGCCGACAGCACCACCGGTGGCTCTGGCTCCACCACTTCCTCGACCACCACAGGCATAGTCACAACCTCATCATCCACCACCCTATTAGGCTTTTCTTCAAAGACTTTGTTCTTCTCAATTTTCTCCTCCTCCTTTTTACGAAGGGTATGTTCTTCTACTTCATTCAAGCTTGTCCTAATAATATTCTCCATTGATGGAAAGAGGTACTCCTAAGCAAAACTCTGCTGCGATTGAGACACGGGAACAGTGGCATCATTCGATGAAGGAGGAGGCACTAGAGGCTAATCCTCCTCCTCCACCTTTCTACTGTTACCACCGCCATCGCTTCCGCCACTTCTATTGCTTCTCCTCCTTATCCTTAAAGACCCTTCATTATCTTCTTCCTCATCTTCGATAATGGTTCCAACGGGCTTCGATTCCGCTTGGTGATCTTAATCTCGGGCATGCTGGTAGCACGCTAAAGAGGTGCCAGGAAATTGGGGAGAGGTGGCGACGGTAGAGGAATCTGGAAGGGTTGTTGTGACGTCATGGAAGAGGTTTCGTGGAGGGTGGAGGAGGCCAATTGTGGGTTGTGGACCTCACTGTGAGCGAAGTCGCTGAGGGCGACGTCGACGTTCTTGAGGCAGATGGTGTAAAAGGAATGGGCGGCGACGAAGGCATTACGGGCGGAGGGTGAAAGTGAACAATGGTGGGACAGGTTAGAAGGGTGAAAAAGTGAAGGGCAAAGAGTCTTTTCATTTTATTTTTGTTTTCAATTTTTTTTAAACTAACAAATTTGGACCATCCATTATTTAATTATTAAATTCAACGGTTGAAAATTGTCCATATTGATTTAAAATGGGGGTACACCGGTGTATCCATAAATTGGAAACTTCGCCCTAGAATCCACTGATACATAAAAACATATTTGTTGAAGGGCAGTGCTCGCAAACGCTCGAGCACAGTGACCCTTGGGTCTTTTAACTTTTAGATACCATTGTGTATCTTGGAGATCGTGTTTTACTTATTTAAATAAATAAAAAAAATTAAGAGTTTAATTTTTATGCATTATCAATGTAAAATATTTTTACCTATTACGATCTCTAGTTTGGTATGATATTAATAGTTGAAAAAAGAAGACGAAAAGATTATACTTCTTTTTTATTTAGTATGTATTTGTAAATGAAAGAAATAAATGTAAAGATATGATTTTTTTTTTTTTGAGTTCCACAATTTTTCATTCTTTTGGATGAAAAGAAGAAAAGAAAAAAAAATGAACACAAATTTATTCATTTAAATATATTTTATCTCTTGAATTCATGAAACCAAAAACAATGCTATTAAAAATGTGCAGGATTGTTTAATATCGCTTCCTTGAGGAAGTGTTATCTTAACCCCCATTTTTCATAACGCTTCCTCAAAGAAAGCCCCATCGTTTCCCATTTTAAAATAAAATAAAAATATCACTCAACCTTAGGATAAGCTTATCATATTCTGCTGGTTCACCAAACTATAGATTAAAGTAGGATATGATAGTTTATCCTATCCTGCCTCCCTTATTCTAACCACCAAATGGGCCCTAATAGTGCTTCTTTGAGGAAGCGTTATTAAAGACATCTCATGATAATCATTTTGAATTTGGTCCTTATACGTTAACTTTAACGAATGATATTATAACATCATTAAACATAGAGAATCAAATTAAAAACTAATAATTGTATACATACGATTTCAAAAAAATTCATGTATAACGATCAAATTCAAAATCAATGTTATGTATAAGGACTAAATGATTAGTTTAACCTAAATAAATATAAGATAATAAAGGTAACTTTTTTTTCCTTCAAAAATCATATTGTTAAACATTTTTTTTTGCTTTTCAGATAATTATTCTCTTACCTAATAGGCTTCCGGGATGCGCTCATATATAATGTTAAACATTTTGATATAAATATTTTTTTTTGAAGCAAACATTTTGATTGAAATATAAAAACCACTTTTTTATACCACTAACAACACAAGTGATATTTTGACAATAAAATATGATAAGAAGTAGAAACATCATACTTTGAATGATGTTTTGAAGTAATAAATTAGAAGGAGATTGAGAGTAAAATAATAAATAAATGTTAAACCATATAAATATACGATGTTGAACAATAATTTTGTCATTCAAATATCACAGCTCAACGATAAAGTGTGAATTCAAACGTTTAAGTGAATGTTGTTTTACTTATATTTCACTTTTCTCAGCTTTTTATAATGTATTATTTTTAGTATTATTGTTTATATATATGATTATTTTTATTTATGAATATTTCAAGTTATTTAAGTTAATGTGTTATTAGTTATTATGAAAAAATATATATGTAAAAGACTTACAATTAGTTTAATTGTCTTAATTTTGCATTTTTATTTAATTAACATTTTCTTAGTCTTTGAGAAGAATATTTCGGAAAACATTTTAAGTTCAGAATAATTTTAAGGGCGTTGTTATAGTACTCTTAAAAAGTAGAGGATTTGGATACTTTACGTTCAATCAGGATGCGTCACCTCAATTAAATGAGTCATGTCAATATCACATGAGTCTAACTTCTCATCATATGATTTGGTCACATAGACAAGGAAAAGTTATCCAATATATCATAAAATCACCCTAATTTTAAATTCTCCTATAATATTATCCCACTTATCATATAATAAAGTATTGAATTTTTTATGTTTTCAAGAATTTAGATATTTGTATTTTTCATTTTTTATTTATAAAAAAAGAATTATTATAAAAATTTATAGGAGAAGATAACAGTACAAATATTGTTTTGCTTTAGTAGGTCCAGGTGCTATTGAATTTGATAATTCCGTACCGTAATGGATAATGAGTTGTCGGATTCGGATATTCAAATTGAATATGAGGATGTGATAGATTCACGAAGTCGGTCTGAAAACTGAACATACATGTATGTAGATGATTTGAAGTAGCAAGATTTTTAATGCGGCAAACAACAGTATTATATTTTCGTATTCGCACCGAAAGAGACGACTTTCATTTTTTTAAATTAAAAGCACAAACTCGTTCATTATCCCCAAAAAAACAAGTTCAAGCTAGCTAGTGATTGGTTCATTTGTGATCTCCGTACTGGTAGGAGGAATACATGGAGAAAAATAACATTAATTTGGAAAACATCTTCAAATTTATACGGAGTAAATATTTATTTTGATCCCTAAAATCATAGGATCATATTAACTTAATTTCTTATATTATTAATATTTCAAAATGATCCCTGAAATTGTAGAAAGTTAATCAGATTCGTCGCTCTGTTGGTATTTGTATGGACTATAATGACATTAAGTTGGTAATGTCAAGAATGCATTTGAAACTAAGTGAATAATGTCAGGAATGCATTTACTACATTTTAAAATTTCAATAATCATTTTAAAATATTAATAATATAAAGGACTAAGTTAATATGACATTACAAATTCAGGTTCCATTCGAATATTTACTCATTCTTTTAAGTCTTGTGTTTGCCGGTCACATATTTTGTTTAAAAATGCTAACTATTTATTTTAGAATTTAGTGCTAACTATTTATTTTAAAAATGTTAATTATTTATTTTTTATTCTATCAATCAATCATAATTTATCACATTAATTAAAATATTTGACTTTTATTTTTTTTTCTTTTGAAGGATGTTTGACTTTTATCTTAACTACTTAAAAAGTCACTCATATCATGATTTTTTATTGATTGATAATATAAAAAAAATTATATCAATAATATATCATTTAAACTCTTTATGTTATATGCATCCTTGGGATCGGATCAAGAGGCAAACAACTAAAAGCTCTTGTTTTAGCCCTCAATTTTTTTTATTTACACTACAAAAAAAACACATGTAGCGTCGACCAACTAACATGCTAGCCTTGGCCGGCCTACACTACTATTTTTTTATAAAAACGAAAAATTTCATAAGGTCTAACCTTGGAGATCCTTTTAAATTTAAATAAGTGTTGGATTAACCTTAGCTTCCCTCATGATTCGCAAAATTAAAATATTCTTAATTTCTCTTGACCCCCTCAATCAACGCTGGCAATGCATGTTACGACAACTTTATTACCACATTACATGTGCCTTGTTTCCTGGAGTTTTAGGAAAGAGAAATATTACTAAATATATTCTTTAATACATTCTCAAATACATTCATCTTGCCTAAACAAACATAGAATAAATGGTTTAATGGGTTTTATATGAAATCAATCAACAATAAAATTTGATTTAAAAAATATTGAAAAGAACGTGTTATTTAATTATTATTATTTCTAGCAAACACTTTTGTTAAGAAAATAATGACATGACACGTATGCATTGATCAGGATTGAAAATGTTATGACACTATGTGACCCATGGAAGACTACTTTCAAACGAGAAAAGAATGGATAATTGATATTTTACGGTACTGTTGATATAAGAAATTAAAAAATAGTTTTACTTTACATTTGGAATTATAACTTTTAAATTTTGAAAAAATTAAATATATAATTTCTATCTTTATTTCATTAATCAATATTCTTAAGATACGCACCAATTAACATTTGTCAATATTTTTTTTTTTTTGATGAATTAACATTTGCCAATACGTAAATAATAATAAAGTATGATTTGACATAATTAATTTTCGTATTAACGTAACAGCGAGAACGAAAGCAATTCAATAGCATAAGTCCAAAGAGGCAATGAGTTACACTGGTGCAATAAACATGTTTAAAATCGATTAAAAATATCATTCTAAATCGATTATGGAACCGATGTAGAAACAGATGATGTAGAATGTAAGACCTTTTAACATCGGTTATAAACCAAACCGATTTTGAAAGTGCTCATTCAACAGATTAATAATTATTGAAAAAGATCTTTTCATATCGGTTATAATATAGAACCGATGTTGAAAGTTATAATTCAACATCGGTTTGGTCATGTAACCGATGTTGAAAGTATCTTTTCACATCGGTTGTAACTCAGAACCGATTGAAATTGATAGTTCAACATCGGTTCTCTATTGTAACCGATGTTGATAGTCCAATTTTTTTTTAAATACTCTGTTTTAAACCAGTGGCAATCCTTAACCCTGTTTCATATATGTACAACCAGAACAATCCCAGCCAAAATAGAATCCCAACAATAACAGAATCCAAATCACTATATACTAAGTAAGCCAAACTATACTTTATTGATTATGCAAAAGTCAGTTTTTGATTCAACAAACTCAACTAATTATATAATGTAATAAATTCAAACTAATTAATTAAATACATAACAAAGAAACAACAAAGAAATATAACAAATTAAACTAATTAAAGAAACAAAATGTCATCCATAAATTAATGTTCAGAAGTCATCTCAAGAAAGAAGTTTGCCCAACGCTCCTTGATGTCCTTAATGTCCTCTTCAGAGAATGCTTCCGGATTGTCAAAAATCTGCACATTAATTATAACTAATCAACTATAACTATACATAATTAATCTATAACTATTTACAAATGTTATTAGTTAATTACCTCCTTCCATCGATCTGTAATACTCGCGGAGACAATGTTGAACATCCACTTCATGACATAATATCCGCACTCCCAGTCGCCACGTTGCCTATGACACTACAAATGAATACACAATTTGAATATATAATGAGTAAAAACATAATAGTAACTATTTTACACTGCAATTGAATCTCGGGTACTAATTAATAAACTACTTATATTAGGGTAAATCCACCTAATAGGCCTAGGCCTACCACCATCCAAAACACGACTTGCGTTCACTTTGTAGCGTGATACCCCACACCTTGGACACTCGTGCATCTTTTCAAAGTCACTCCTGTACAATATGCAATCATTGGGACATGCATGTATTTTCTTATACTCCATACCCATCGGACACAATATCTTCTTCGCCTCATAGTTACGGTTCGGCAATGTGTTACCTTCTGGAAGTATCTCTTTCAACAACTCAAGCAATTCGGTGAAGCTTTTATCACTCCACCCATTTCTCGCCTTCACAACTACCAATCTTAACACCGCTGACAACCGTGTGAAATTAGAGCACCCAGGATACAAAGGCTTATCCGCATCACTGCACAAAGTATCATACACATTTGCTCGTTGAAATGACTCTTGTCCAATATCGCCGATCATGTCCTCTAGTCGATCGTCCATATCTATGTCATCAACCTCCTCTCTTTGGGACACACTTGGTTTGTCTAACAATTCACCATGCCATATCCATCTTGTATAACTCTTACATATCCCTTCACAAATAAGATGCTCTCGTATTTTCTCAGCTTCCAGTCGTCTCTCATTCAAACAATTAACACAAGGACAATAAAACCTTCCATTACTATCGGGAACATTTCTTTTAGTAAATTCTAAAAACTCTTTCACTCCATTCTCATACTCATGACTTGTGCGTCTAGCATCGATCCAATTACGATCCATAACTACAACAACACCAACTTCACTTAGTCCAAGATCTTCAACTCCTTTTTATCACAGGGTATGGCCCTATCCCATTCGAGAAGAAACTTCTTCAACACTCAGTTAACAATTAGTCCTTAACTTTCATGCCCATACTTAACGAAATTTCGGCAACATTTCCCATCGATCTCCGACGTACACGACTTGAACGCGGTGACATCCACCGCGATAAAGTGTGCACCCGGAGAACAAAAGGAAATGCAGCAGACCGAAATTTCTTCAAGTATAAGATATGAGAATTAAGGAATAAGTATTAACCAAATGAAGAATAAGTTTTTCCCCAAACTGTCCAACTTGGACTATTCAAGATTCAATACAATGAGTAGTACCTTAATAAAGTGCACATATGCTCATTAATATTGAATCTCAAACGGGAAACTAAGGTTTTGCTAATTTATTAACACTAAAAGATAATCCAACAGTCCAATCCCTAAGTTAAAGCAGCAAACAAAACATTGGAATATAATATCTTACTTGTGCTCAGAGTGAGGAGATAGAGAGTGATGAGTGAGAGGGCGCTCGAGATGGGTTGAGGCTTGCCTTCACCCTAAATCAGAAACACAAAGCAAAAAGAGGGTTTGAGAGAACTATGAGAGGTTTTTTAACCTAACATTTAAAAACCATTCATGTTAAACTAAAAACCATTCATGTTAAACTAATAACCTGTCCTGCTTCTCTGGTTTGGTTTAATATACACTTAAATAATTTGATTTGAGTTTGTAGCTTAACATGTTTTTCAATCAGCAATGAAGGGTGCCAAAGAAGACCGTTTTATGTACATGAATTCGTCCCGTACTATTTAATTTGTGTCATTAGTATTGTTGTTACATTACAATGCTTGATCTTTTCGTGATAAGCTTCAATGTTAGATGTTCTTAACTTGGTATGATTATTAAGTATTTTACAATCTGCATATCGAAATTACATTAACTACTTTGTTTTTCCTTTTGCAAAGCCAATACTAGGTGCTGAAAAATATTTTCACTCCTCAAACTAATCTTTACATTGGAGGCAGAATGATAGTTTCACTCTTCAACCTAATCTTTTTATGTTGTGTTATCATGTACTGCAGGTCTACTATCTATAAATCTACATGTCATGGAGTATTTCGACCTAATCTACAAAATAATTCTTGACTTGACATGACTGAATTTTCAGGTAACACTATTAGCAATTTTACGTGGGCAATCAAGCAGAGTCATCTGAACACTATTAGCATTTTTGTAGTTTATAGTTTTATGTTTCCTTGCATATTTACTCAAGTTGAATCAACCACATTTTCAAACTAAATAGTAAATTCTAATATATTAATACTTTTTCTCTTCCTTTCTCCCTTTAATTTCATAAGAAAATCTAATCAGAAGGAGAAGTGTTTTTCTTCATTAGAATGTCACGTATGGATTTCCTGCCAAGTTACATGCCATACTGTAAAACTAATCAAGTTACATGCCATACTATAAAACTAATCAAGTTACATAGCAAAACCAAAGTAACAGGTAGAAGACAACAACAAAAATGTAGAGAGAAAGAAAGAGAACCTGGGCAAAGTTTCTCCACCGAGGAGAGGGTGAAGCCGTGGGCAAAGTTTGGTACAGAGGTTCAGAGGAGAGGGTGAAGCCGTGCGCGACTGGGCAGTGTATCAGCGATGAAGGAGCAGCAACGATTTGTGAGGAGAAGGAGAAGGATGAAGGATGGTGCTAGGTTACGGTGGTGAAGGATGAAGGAGAAGGAGCAAACGAGAGAGAGGGCAAACAGTGAGGAGGGAAAGATATGAAAGAACGTTGGAACGTGAAATGGGTTTAATAAAGATTTGAAATCGGTTAGTTAATAGAACCGATTTTGAAAGTTTAATAATGAGATCGGTTGTCAAATAACCGAGTTTGAAAGTTTACTAATGAGATCGGTTGTGTAATAACAGATGTAAATACTTGGCGGGAATAAATAAATAGTTTTTTATTTAAATTGTTTTCATCGGTTGAACTATGTAACCGATGTTAAATGTTTTATACATCGGTTTCTTTCTGAACCGATGTAAATAATTTTGAACTTATTTTCAAAATTGCCACCGCCTCTTTTTTTAAATCGGTTTCTTTTCAACCGATCTAGAAACCTGTTGTAGAATCCATATTTCGCACTAGTGTTAGTTTGGGATAATTGCATTGAGAATGAGTAAATACCCAGTTTGATCCTTGAAATTATATGGTCGTATCAACTTAGTCCTCCACATTATCAATATTTCAAAATGATCCTTGAAATTACAAAATGTAGCAAATGCATCCCTGATATTACCAACTTGATGTCATTATAGTCCATGCAAATACCAACGGAAGGACGAATCTGATTAATTTTCTGCAATTCCAGGGATCATTTTGGAATATTGATAATGTGGGGGACTAAATTGATACGATCCTACAATTTCAGGGACTAAATTGAGTATTTACTCCATTGAGAATATTAGAGGCAACAAACCAAATAAAGTTGAGTCTAGGCAGAGTAAATACAACTAAGAGGAATGTTAATTTAGGGTCGTGCTTCCTTGAAACATCAGATAAAACAAACCAAATAAAGCTAAGATGTGGAATGATATAATTGTTTAGGTTTTGTTAACCAAGTGTCATGAGAGCACACTCATCAAGTAATCAATAAAAAGTAAAACGATCATGTTGAAAAATTAAAAATTCCAGTTTTTGATATATTGATATCATTTTCTTATTGAAACTTGTCTTTTAATTCCTTAACCAATAAGGGTATTGGTTAACATTAATGCCTATTCTCTCTCATCTCATTGAAGTTCCTATTGTCTTTTTCAACCAGTAAATATCCAATCTAATCTTTAAAATTGTAGGGTCATATCAATTTAACCCCCCACATTATCAATATTTCAAAGTGATCATTGGAATTGCAAAATGTTAATCAGGTTCATCTCTCCATTTGGATATGTTAGCAAATGTATCCCTGACATTAGTTTCAAATGCATATATGAAATTACCAACTTAATGTCATTATAGTCCAGCAAATATCAACGGAGGGACGATTCTGATTAACTTTCTGCAATTCTAGGATCATTTTGGAATATTGATAATATGGGAGACTAAATCGATATGACCCTACAATCTTAGGGACCAGATTGGATATTTACTCCTTTTTTAATGCTGAAGTTCCAATTTTTCGATATTCATGTTCTCTATCTTTTCTTCTATTTATCAATCCAATTCATATTTCCTCATCTTGCCTATTCTCTCTCATCTCTTCTATTTGCCCATCCAGTTCCACCCCCTCCTATTTTTTCTTCTTTTCCTCTTCTTTCTCTCCCTTTTTTTTTTTTTTGTAGATGCTAGAGGCACTTCGACTTCAATGTTTTCGCCTTTCCCTTGCATCGTTATCTCCTCTGCATAGACGAAGACAACAACAAGCCAACAAATCTAAAGAAGATAATAACATGAAATAGTCGCCATTGTCGCTAGTGAGCAGACTAGTCATCCCTGTGGTTGACTGAGGAGGACGAGCTTCTAGATTCTAGATTTCTCGCACTGAAACCGAGAAGTAGGAAGATGAAACCGAGAAAGAGGATGACAAACCAGAGTCCAGAAGACAAGGAGGAAGAAGAATGGAAGACGATTTTGCTATGTTTCTCCTATTTCCTTTCGCGACTGTGAGGAAGACGAGTCTGATGTGAACAAAACCCTAGCGAAAAACGACGTTGTATGCCTTTTTTATTTTTATTATTCTTTTTAAAAAAGGCATAATTTTGAAAATTGGTGAATCGTCGGTTTATCAGTTCAATACCAGTTCTAACTGGTTTCACCAATTCTCTTAAGCTACAGCCGATTTTATGGTTCATCCTGGTCGGTAACAGGTCCGACCAGTCCGGTTTTAATAACCATGGAAAAAGAGTGTTTATGGGTATTATTTAGAGGTGACAAAACGGGCTACCCGGCCCTCCTAAGGTCGTTTCAACCCTGGGCCATAGGCTATATTTGACTAGGTTTAAAAACTAGGATTCAATTTCATCTACCAAAATGGTGTCCAAGCCCGACCCTATGTAGGTTGCGAGCTTGGTCGAGTCGGCCCAACATTATTTAAAAAAATTCTTTTTTTTCATCTGTATTAAACCACAATTCACAAGCTAATTAATATCATAGTCATAGCATGCACTATCATTTTGCAATTATAACTAAAACTGCACTTTTGTTTAGTAAAAAAATTAAAATAAAATAAATTTTGTAGTTGCATACATGTATTTTTATTTTTCAAAGGTCTTCTAGCATCTTCAATATATGTAGCACAACTCAAAGAAAGTCAAAATGTTTTAGTCCATAATATTAAGTAGCCCATGTATGGTGATAAGTTGATGACAAAAGAAAACCAATCGAAAGAAGTGTAAAAAATTACAAACAAAAGATGAAGCGAGCTGCATGAACCCGATCGGAATAGTCCGACCCGAACCGGATTATGAAACGAGCTTCATCGAATTAGACAAAAAAAATACGGCTCATTTTGGGCTCAGTATTTGGATCCCAGGTTCTACACTTTATCGGGTATATTTGGATCGGTCCTATCAAGCTGGGCAATTTTGCCACCTCTAATATTATTAGCAAATGTTTAATAATTTAAAATATTTTTTAAATAAAATAAAGTTTAACATACATATAATAACATCTTTCAATACTTTAAAATTCTTATAAAATTAAAAAATATCACAAATGACATATTAAGTTTAATTATATTGTGTGATAATTAATCTAAATAAATAATTATGACAAAAACAGTATAATTTTTGAATAATTTTTATAATTACATATTCATTCTTTAAAAAATTGAGGTTTAATGAAGTTTTTAGTTCCTGGAAAGTGAGTCAGTTTTGGTTTTGGTCCCTGCACTTTTTTTCGTTGGTTTTGATTCCTGCAAGTTCCAAAACTTTGATTTTGGTCCCTGTCATTACTATCCATCAGTTAAGTGCTGATGTAACAAACAGACCATCACGTCAGTACTGTTACATAGGTTAATTTTATAATATTTAATTTTGTAATATTTTTTTATAAATTAAAAGAATATAAAAAATAATATTTAATCCGATATGACATTAAATACTATAAATTTAGTCTATGTGCAGTGTTGACAGGTTAAAAGAATATAAAAAATTAATATTTAATCATATTTGACATTAAATATTATAAAATTAACCTACGTGGCAGTGCTGACATGGCGGTCTGTTAGTCACGTCAGTACTTAACGGATGAATAGTGATGACGGAGATCAAAACTAAAGTTTTGGAACTTGCAGGGATCAAAACCAAGAAAAAAATGCAGGGACCAAAACCAAAAGTGACTCACTTTCCAGGGACTAAAAACTTAATTAAACCAAAAATTCATTTTAAAATAAGAAAAATATAAGTTTTCCCTTATCTCAAAATAAAAGAAAAGGTTAAATATGTTTTTAGTGCCTAGAAAATGAGAGAATTTTAGTTTAGGTCCCTGTAAAAAAATTTCTTTGGTTTTCATCACTCTAAAATATGAAATTACTAATTATGATCTCTATAAATGAGCAAAATTTGATTTTGATCCCTGTAAATTTTTTTCTTTGGTTTTCATCCCTCTAAAATTTAATATCACTGTTTTTAATCCCTAGCATTCATTTTATATATGATTTATTTTAGGGTTCAAGGATAATTTTAGGGGAATCATATGCTAATGTGACACCATAGAGGTCATTGGGTGTCACTTGGAATGACCATATGACCTTTTGTTAGACACATAAGTAGTTAATGGATGTCACATGACAGTAGGGACCAAAAATAATAATTTTAGATTTTAGAGGGATAAAAACCAAAGAAATTTTTGTATGGGGACCAAAACCAAAATTCACCCATTTTATGGGAACCAAAAATATATTTAACCCTAAAAAAAAAAACATAATCTGTATAATATATTAAATAAAATATATATTTAATAAATTCGAATATATATATATATATATATATATATACAAGTACCAACCTTCCACCGTGTCATGTATGATTCCCCTGGATACCATAGGCATGGGTATGTTTTGTATTTGCATGATGGCTCGCCTATTTTTAGATTGGATACAATCTTTTACGAGTAAATATTCGATTTAGTCTTAAAATTATAGGGTCGTATCAATTTAGTTCATTATATTATTAATATTCTAAAATAATCTCTGAAATTATAAAAAGTTAATCATATTCGTCCCTCTGTTGATATTTGCATGGACTATAATAACATTAAGTTGGTAATGTTCGGGATGCATTTGAAACTAAGTGAATAATGTCAAGGATGCATTTGCTACATTTTAAAATTCCAATGATCATTTTGAAATATTGATAATGTAAGGGACTAAGTTGATATGATACTATAATTTCAGGAATCAAATTAGGTATTTACTCCAATCTTTTACATCTTATTTCTTTGTCAGGCCAACAATAATGACCTAAAGGAGCGGTTCAATTTGGGCCAGATGATATTTTTTAATTTTAGCAAATACCAAACAGTATCCTAACATAATGATTCCAACATATCAAGTTTGTATTGAAAAATATAACTTTTGAATTTTGGATGCATTGGATACATTATTTTTCAATACAATTCTATAATTTTTGATTTCTTAATTAGTGTCCACTTAACAACACTTTTTAATTTTTAATCATTTTAGTATATTTGGACAGGCTAGATCAACTTTTAGACCATCCATCCTTTTAAAGGGATAACCCAACTTACTAAATGAAAAAGCCCAAACATCGAGCCCGTTTATAATGCCTTTCAGACACCAATGTGGGTATGATGAGTCAGATGAGAAAAAAAAACTCGATACAACGTGAGTTTTTGTCTTTGAGGACGGTATCTCGGCAAATTTACCACTATATCACTGTTTCACTTTTTATTTTCCAAACTACCACCGTTTCCAAATTATATACCAAACTACCACTATTTGAGAATTACATTTAGAAGTCTTTTTTGCCATCCACGACTTCTCAACCTCATTTTACAAAATTTTGTTGGTTTTGCCTTGGGAAGTCGGGTTTGCTAACCACGACTTCTCAAGGTGAAACAACTGATACAAGTGAAACAATACAAGTGAAACGGTGTAACGATACAAGTGAAACAACTGATCACCTTTCTGATGTTTCACTCGTCTGCTTAGACAAGTGAAACATCAGACAAGTGATCAGCAGATGTTTCACTCGTCTGCTTATCACTTGTCTGCTTAGACGAGTGAAACATCAGACAAGTGATAGGCAGACGAGTGAAATAGCTGCTGATCACTTGTCTGATGTTTCACTCGTCTAAGCATACAAGTGAAACAGTAGACAAGTGATCAACAGATGTTTCACTCGTCTGCCTATCACTTGTTTGCTTAGACGAGTGAAACATCAGACAAGTGATAAGCAGACGAGTGAAACATCAAACAAGTGATCAGCAGATGTTTCACTCGTCTGCTTATCACTTGTCTACTTAGACGAGTGAAACATCAGACAAGTGATAGGCAGACGAGTGAAATAGCTGCTAATCACTTGTCTGTTGTTTCACTCGTCTAAGTAGACGAGTGAAACAGGTGCTGATCACTTGTCAGATATTTCACTCGTCTGCTTAGACGAGTGAAACATCAGACAAGTGATCAGCAGATGTTTCACTCGTCTGCCTATCACTTATCTAATGTTTCACTCGTCTAAGCATACAAGTGAAACAGTAAATAAGTGATCAGCAGATGTTTCACTTGTCTTCTTAGACGAGTGAAACAATAGACAAGTGATAGACAGACGAGTGAAACATCTGCTGATCACTTGTCTAAGCAGCCAAGTGAAACAGCTGATCACTTGTCAGATGTACGAGTGAAACATTAGACAAGTGATAGGCAGACGAGTGAAACATCTGCTGATCAGACAAGTGATCAGCAGATGTTTCACTCGTCTGCCTATCACTTGTCTGATGTTTCACTCGTCTAAGCATACAAGTGAAACAGTAGACAAGTGATCAGCAGATGCTTCACTCATCTGCCTATCACTTGACGGCTTAGACGAGTGAAACAACAGACAAGTGATAGGCAGATGAGTGAAACGTTTGCTTATCACTTGTCTGATGTTGATGTTTCACTCGTATAAGCAGACAAGTGAAGCAACTGATCACTTGTCTGTTTCACTTGTCTGCTTAGACGAGTGAAACAGCTGATCACTTGTCTGCTTAGACGAGTGAAACATCAGACAAGTGATAGGCAGACGAGTGAAACATCTGCTGATCACTTGTCTGATGTTTCACTGTCTGCTTAGACGAGTGAAACATCAAGTGATCAGCAGTTTCACTTGTCTAAGTAGACAAGTGATAAAATAATAATTTAAATTAATTTAAATATAGAACTTTCAAAAAAAAAAAATATAAATCCCCTTGAGAAGTCGTGGTTAGCAAACACGACTTCTCAAGGGAATAAAAATAAATTTCAGAAATATCATGTTGGGAAGTCGTTAATGCTAAAAACGATTTCTCAATTACTTTCAAAGCCGTGGTAATTTGGTACATAATTTGAAAAGGGTGGTAGTTTGGAAAATAAATATTAAAACAGTGATATATTGAAAAATTTGCCTTATCAACTTCCTCATCTTTTGTTTTTATAATATCATGAGATGAGCTTATAGTTGCAATGAATTATAAAGATAAAGTTTTTAAAAAACCCTACATATAAGAACTAAAAATATATATTATTATTGTAACACCAGGAGCTGATGAGGGCGGGGAGTGATCGCCGGTGCATAAGGCATGGATAAGGAGCGGCTCCTGGCAAGCTTCTAGACAGAGGGACACATGAATGAATCGATTCACACCGGAATGAGAGGGATCCTGAGACTGTACAGATATGAGACTATACAGTTGAGGAAGGCTTAAAGGAATTGATTTGTACTACCTATATCAACAAGATGCATCTGAACTCCATAGTTAAGCGTACTTGACTTAGAGCACTTGTGGGATGAGTGACCTTCTGAGAAGTTTCCTAGAAAGCGTGTGAGTGAGAACAAAGCACGCTGAAAAGACCCGTGTTGGTTTGTGGGGACAGTCCACAATCTTGAAAGCAGTCCAGGCCGTTACAAAATGGTATAAGAGCGGAGCTCTGCTAGTACGGTATGGTTCGGGGATGAGCCAAGCGGAAGCTGGTGGGCATGTAACACTCGGGGCTGATGAGGGAGGGAAGTGATCGCCGGTGCGTGAGGCACGGACAAGGAGCGACTTCTGGCAGGCTTCTAGGTGGAGGGACATATTAATGAACCGATTTACACCGGAATAAGAGGGATCATGAGACTGTACAGTTGAGGAAGGCTTAAAAGAATTGATTTGTACTACCTATACCAGCAAAATGCATCTTCATTTCGGGATCCTAGAGCATAAGAACTCCATAATTAAACGTGCTTGACTTGGAGCACTTGTTAGATGGGTGACCTTTTGAGAAATTTCTCGGAAAGCATGTGAGTGAGGACAAAATAGGCTGAAAAGATCTGTGTTAGTTTGTGGGGACAATTGACAATCTTGAAAGCAGTCCGGGCCGTTACAATTGTAGGTATAAAAAAGATAAATTCTTCTTTCATTATAAAAAAAAAAACAAAAGATAAATAATTATAGATAAACACAAAGATAAGTTGTTAAGTATTAATAAATACTCATTTCATAATAAATATTTATTAATAATAATTAATAGTCAAACAACTTATTGATCTTTTTGTGGAAAATTTTTTTGTACCATCACGATTGACAACTAGTGAGACACTTCATATGCCAATGTGGGTGTGGATATATAAAGTTCGAATATATATGTATCGTATGTTTTTGTCAAAAAAAAAAAGTATCGTGTATGTGTGTGTGTGTGTGTGTGTGTGTGTGTGTTAGAATTAATTGCTCTTTGGGCATCATACCTAGAAAAATAAGTGGCATGTATAATTAGGAGTATTAAGGTTTGGACTCGTTCTACTAACCTATTATCACCCGAAGCTAAATAGAATGAGTTCGGATTTTAGAAATCAATATCTCAATTTCAATTCAAAATGTTTTTGATTCACACTCCATGTTTTGAGAAATATTCATCATCTGAAAAGAAAAAAAAGAGTCCTTGTCTAATAAATGCCTTGAGAAATGGCATAGATGCAATGTAATTTTGGGGTTGGGTTTGGGTTATACTTTGGGGTGTTTCTACCCGTCATGGTATCACAAATGTTTTTCAAACATATTTATTTTACAATTAGTTATATAAGACTTATTGACTTAAGTTAACAATTTTTTCATAACATGACAATATATTTTTATTAATATTATATTTTGAAATATATGTTGTAAATATACTTTAATTTTAGTTCCTACTTTAATAATTTTATAATTTGGCTATGTATGATATTTAAATTTATAAATTATATCCACATATAAGTTGGTCTGTTTAAGGCTCGATCATTATCGATGTTCAAGACTTGACCCGTCCTACGAACTTGTCCCGACCCAAATATAGTAGTAATAAGCTCATGTTCTAAAATTAAACAAAATGTGTTTTCAAGTAAGGTTCGAGTTATGTTTTGAGTCATCTCAACTCAATCCGGTTCCACACGTTCTTTTAAGATTTATTCTTTTTCTATATTTAATATAACTAATAAGACTTCTTGACTTAAAATAATAATATGTTGCATAACATGATGATATATTTATATTGATATTATTTATTTTGAAATATATATTGTAAAATGTACCTTAGTTTTTGTGTTTTATTTTTTAATTATATGATTTAGCTATATATAATATTTAAATCTGCGTAAATCCCCAATTTGGTATCTGAAATTGTAACACCGTATCAACCTCATATCTGATATTAACAAAATTCCAAAAACGTTCCCGAAGTTGTCAAACATTAATATTAATCTTGTCTCCCGCCGATAATGTGAAGAACTGGATTGATTTGGGTTGAGGACTATATTGATTAAGGTTTGACAACATCAGGAACGTTTTTTAAAATTTCGTTAATTTCAGGGACCAAATTAGACATTTACTCATTTAAATTTATACAGTATGTTAATATTTCAAGCTGACGTGATTTTAACCGCCCATCATCAAAACATGTCCGAGTTAGAGCCTGTTTGGTCAGTCTCATCCTCTAGCTTATAGTGGATAGCTTATCGCGGATGAATTAATAGTCTTGTTTGGTAAGCACATTTGTCATTAGCAATTAGCGTTTTTTTGCAAGCTTATAACGTTTTTTCTAAACGCTACTCTTGAGCTTATAGCTTATAGAGTCTGATTTTTTTTCTCTTTTTTACCCTTATTATATTATTTTAATTCCATATTTACCCTCTTCAATTTATAAATATTTTCTTATAACGTATTATAATAAATACAACGTATTATTTCAGTACAACATTTATTTAATAATATAAAATATTTAAAATAATATAATTTTATATGATACTATAACATATTATAAATCGGTAAGATTACCATTTATATAAGTTTTTTATATATAATAATGTATGAACAATTTTTTTTATATAATAGTAACGTTCAACATTTATAATACTAACGTATATATAAATTTTTTTTTATATATAAGCAACATTTATATAAAAAGGTATAGACACATATTCTTCTATGTCATTTTATATTTATCAACTAGTTTAATCACTAATTTTACCAAACACTTCCATATCAGTAAGCTAGCTTATCCGCTATCCGCTATCAACTACCTTATCCACTATAAGTTAGCTTATCCTCTATCCGCTAATTTTACCAAATAGGCTTGTAGTAAATTCTAACTTAATATTAGTGACATATCAATAGATAAATAATTACCTGCATAAATATTTACGTTACCAATGCATCATAGTTCTAAGTTATAAGCTTAGGCCCAATACAGGTAATGACACAATTTATGAGCGTTTCAACCGGTGTTTGTGGTGCTGTTGTTCAATGAAAAGAAAATATATGTAACAATCCATTTAATTGATAAACTTTTACATATGTGTTCTTCTTATTGCAAAACAATACCATAAACATGTATAAAAATGCAACTAAGTTTTGTCGTTCAATTAAAGCGAAACACGATATGCTTGGAGAGGATTATAATCCTAAAAGCCAGCTTAAACTTTAAAAAACAATTATTATGAGTTTAATCTTATATGTTTAGTAAACCTGATTAAATTATAAAATAACTATTTTTTTTTTAGGAAAAATGTTTTTTAGAGAAGCTTATTTAAAAAGATATTAGATTAATTTGAAACAAATAACATTCTTCTCATTTTATTCGTACAAAATTAACTATAAAACAAGTATTAGTAAATTATACAATAATTACATACCTTTTTTTTTTTAATTTCTTATATAAAAGTGTTTTTTTACACGACCCAAACGAAATAGATTATCTTAAAATTATTTTTTCAGTAAACAGATCCAAACATAAAACCAACTATATTATAATCGATTATATTTATAACAATAATTGATTATATATATAATCGATTAGGTCATCTCCAATGGTGGTTCTTAATTAAATTCTTAACACAAGAATCGGTTCTGATGAAAT
This sequence comes from Ammopiptanthus mongolicus, assembly GCA_039655645.1. Classification (NCBI taxonomy): domain Eukaryota; kingdom Viridiplantae; phylum Streptophyta; class Magnoliopsida; order Fabales; family Fabaceae; genus Ammopiptanthus; species Ammopiptanthus mongolicus. Next base: position 13,533,034 of record CM077351.1, on the reverse strand, counting down.
TCCACCATCCGGGCATAAACGAGTTCTTCTCTAAGAACTCAGTTCTTAAATTAAAAAAGGAAAAAGGATAGAGGGGAAATGACACCCACTAAAAGTAAGTTAAGAATCCAAGTTGGATTCTACTATTGAAGTGAAAACTAGTAAGAGTTCTTAATTCCTATGTAACATTGTAGGACTCACTAAAAGAGAGTTAAGAATCCAAATTGAATTTTATAATTGGAGATGCTAAGCTAATTTTTTTTATTTATTTCCCAAAGTATCCTCCCACCCGTTTAAGTGAGAGATTAATCTTTCGGGATACAGTCAGACGCCTAAGAGGAGACCCCTCCCAATAGTATTTTTTCTGTACACACGAATAGATGGATCAAACTCAGAACCATATGCTTAAGAGATCCAAACCCCTCTAACTTGGACCAACACCCATAATTTTTGGCAAATATCACCTAAGGACATGGGTTAAGCAAATAAAAATAAAAATTATATATTAAAAAATAATATATTCAATTTTTTCAAAGTATTAAAAATTTTTACTTTTTGTTTCTGTAACTAATATCCTTATCACACTTATTAACAATAGCCATGATTATAAGGAACTAATCTAAACACACAGTAGCACGCGTAATGGCGAATAGCTAACAGCGAATAGCGAGGAACCAGAACAATTTAGCGGAAGTGACATCCTCATCCGACCCGCCTCTTCATTCCATTGGCGACCTTCGCTATGCCCACTTAGATCGATATCATCGTTCATTCGTTCTTAATTCTTTATCATAATAATTCACAACTCACATTCACATACCAACAACTCCAACATCAATCATATCTTCTATCTCTATCCTTTTACTTTCATTATTTATGCTAAACAATGCTGCGATTCCACTTTACCAAACTCTCTTTCTTTGCTTCCAAAGCCTCAAATTTTCCTCTCACCCCAATTTCCATTTCCACAACAATTTCTCATAACATTAGACTCAGATCACAAATGGGTTCTTACTCTACTTCCTCATCTTCCAAGCTCTTGTTCCGCCAGCTTTTCGAGAAGGAATCTTCCACCTACACTTACCTTCTAGCTGATTCCTCACACCCAGATAAACCTGCACTTGTAAGTTTCCCATTTGTTATTTGCTATTGAATTATCAAATTGATACTCTGAAATTTACAATTTGTACAGAAATATGGTTTGTTTTTTGAAAAAAATAAAAATAAAAATAAAAATAAAAATCTGATTTTGATGTGTGGTGTTTGATATCTGTGGAAATTTTTTATGTGGGTGGGAAGTATTTAATGGATTGGATAATGGGTTTCTTCTGTTTTGGTGATTAATGGGAAACAAATTTCTAAAAAAAAAAACAGTTGATCGATCCGGTTGATAAGACAGTAGATAGAGACTTATCCCTCATTCAAGAACTGGGGTTGAAGCTTGTGTACGCCATGAACACACATGTACATGCTGATCATGTCACTGGAACTGGCCTCATTAAGGTGTGTAGCCGCTGAACTTTTATTGTTTTTGATAAAAGGTGTAGCTTCTGAAATATTCTTTGCTTTTATCCTTATAGCTGCTGTGGTTCATTCAGTTTGATATATATTTTGTATAGAGCAAAGTTCCGGATGTAAAATCTGTTATTTCAAAACAAAGTGGTGCAACTGCAGATCTTTATGTGGAGACAGGCGATAAAGTCTGGTTTGGTGATCTTTTTCTAGAGGTAAGTCTGCAACTGCACGGCTAGTTTGATGTTGCTGCATATTTTTGTTCTGTAATGCCTGATATTAAGTTTTTAAACCATAGTTGTTTTCTAATGACATGATATTATCAAAGATACATACATTAAGTTTAAGATAAGAGAATAAATGGTTTTATATTTGCTGCATAGACTGTCTATTCCTTTGTAGTGTTTGATAAATTTGAACATTGGGTCCACAAAACTCTAATATTAGGAAGAAATGATAAAATTTTATTAGATGCAGTTTCTAGAATTGTATCGTCATTTAAGATATGACTACCAGTACATGAATAGACCATATATATGCCTTTAGTTGCAGCTTAATCTGAAACTAAATAGTAAATTGTGATAGTGTTGAAAGCTAGGTCTTTGTGGCTGCAATCTTGTGCAGGGATATGAAAGAGGCCAAACAAGCATGACTTCACCTTATTTGTATTATGGATGAAATGCTTCTTTTTTAATAGTTCTGACTCCTCATATACTTGGGTGATTGAAAAGATGATATAGGAGATGATCTGGAACTCCCTAGTCCCTCCTTTGGGGTTCCTCAATGCTGACTATCAGGGATCTTTTACCTTTATTCTGTAATATATATTATTGTCTTTGTTGCTATAGGTTCGTGCTACTCCTGGTCATACCTTGGGTTGCATCACCTATGTTACTGGAGATGCGTCTGATCAACCTCAACCTAGGATGGCATTCACAGGAGATGCCCTATTAATACGTGGATGTGGAAGAACAGACTTTCAGGTTTGTACTGTATTCCAATTCTCTTCAGTTACTTCTTCTCAAGGGTAACCAAAGGATACGTTGCCTCAATTTTATTGAATGATATGGAGATGGAGTTTTTGTCTTACAGGCTATTTTCTAATATTATCTCGAAGCAATGAACATCATGCAATATTATCCAATTCCCTTTAATTATTATGCAGGGTGGGAGTTCTGAGCAGCTTTACAAATCAGTCCATTCTCAGGTATGAACTTGACAGAGTTCATGTATTGTGTTGAACAGAAACTTAGGAAAGTAGACTAAGAACTAAAAGAGATAAGATATTTCTGGTCCATTAACTTTGAGTATAATAGCTCAGTTGCATCTTTTTGGAAACAGATTTTTACGCTGCCGAAGGATACATTAATCTATCCTGCTCATGACTACAAAGGATTCACTGTAAGGGGACCTTTAACCTTTTTGGTTGCCAAATTTATAGAGTTGCTCATACAAATTTCTGATTTCAGGTAAGCACTGTTGGAGAGGAGCTACAATACAATCCACGGCTAACAAAGGATGAGGTAATGTTTGATGATATCCATATTTTATGAGCTCTATCCACTAATAGAAACTTATGATGGTGAATTATGAGAGAACAATCTTTTACGGACCTTAATTGATCATACAATGTACATGTGATTGTGATTATAATGCTTAAAGTAGAATCCAGTTTACAGCACAGCTGCTCTGACATGATCAGTAATTTTCATGAGAAGCTAAGCTCTTCGCAAATATAATAGAAAGAACATTACATTACTTTTGGATTAGTATATAGAACTTGGTGCCATTTGCAAAGTCTGTATGCAGTAGCTGTATACATATAGGTGGTGTCGACCCTAATTAACAATTTCTCAGCACTGTTAGAGAGTAATGAGCTTGGTATTACATTTTATCCATTTCTTTTGTTCCTGCTATGAGTTCGATAAAGTAGACCTTTTAATTGTGATGAGAGAATTTGGAAACTCCATTTATATTCTACTGCTGGTTAGCCCCAATTCATGTAATGTCTCACTGTTGAAAATGTTTGTTCCTCTTTTTCAGGAAACTTTCAAGAACATAATGGCAAGTAAGTACTAAATAAATTGTTAAAACTTGGTGAAATTTATTTTTTACATGCATGGTTAAAAGGGTTATTTGGCTCATTCATATTTTCCACAAGTTCTGGCGACTGCTAATAGTACGTTTGATTTGTGCAACAGATCTTAACCTATCATATCCAAAAATGATCGACATAGCTGTCCCAGCAAATATGGTTTGCGGAATCCAATCCAAAGCAAGCTGAGCCTTTTAACACAGTGATGTAGTTTAACACGAAAACCTTGCTAGTGAAGAAAAAAATAATTGTTGATTGGCCTTTGAGTTTGAGTTGAAGATAAAATGGAAATTGTAAACAAATAAAGTGATGATTGGGGGCCTCAATTTAAAATCTATAATAATCTAACTTCAGTGATTAAGTTGTGTTCTGTTATATAACTGATAATTGATGTTAAGACTTCTCATAAGTTCAAGACTTCAGTGGTTATGTTAGGACTTGGAAATATCTAGTTTAGTTGGAAAGTCATAGTTGTTCAAAGTGCAGGACCATAGAGATCTGAATTTATAGCAGAAAGTTGTTAGAACATAATTGGTGGTTTTTCCGCTAAAAAAAAAAGCGTATTTAATACTAAAAGAATAAAAAGCAAGTGGTGATGTTTTCTTACATAAAATGATATTAAATTGATATTGCTTACATAATGACCCAAAAATATTAAAATAATAAGAAGTAGGTTGTGATGTTTTCTTTCTACAACAACTGAATTCTGCTTAGGTCGATGTACAAAAAAAATCAGCAAGCTTACATGAACTAACAGATCCAAGTAGTGATTATTATTGGGTCGATTGAGATGCAGCCTTGAAGACATTAGGCCTTCAATGATGTCACCCTTGCCAATCATCTAGGAGCTGTTGTTCTGAATGAAAAAGGAGTTAGAACTGTATATAACAGAATAATTGGTGTTATGAGAAAGAATTGACAGAGAAGGGATTAAACATGTAATTAGGAATATGATAAGCATCATGAAGAAGTATATGAGAATTCAGCGTAACAGTACACATGGAGTGTACAGGCACTCTAAGACTTATCCATTGTGTGACTAATGATACCACAATGCAATGTTGTCAAAGCCGGATCGGACATCAAACTGGAAAATGTTCCGGTTTAGGTTCAACCGATTCAATTATATATAAAAGAGAGAGAGAGAGAGTAATAAATTTTTATCATAAGTTATAACATGCAATATTAATAAAAAGTGTAAGGAAAATAGTCAAAACATATAAGACAAAAGTCTTTTGCAATTCTACACTATCAGACGTGACGAATGATTAGATGAACTAAAAACTTTTGTCGTTATGCATTGCTGCAGTCACGAAGGAAGGATTAATTGAATTGGATAGAAGATTAGCTAGTCGATTAGGTTTCATCTTTAATGTTTTTTTTTTTTTAGTTTTTTTTAATTTTTTTTAATTTTTAATTTTTATCTTTACAGAAAACCGGTTAGATCGGTTTTAACATGGACCAACCGGATTTTTGATCGGTTTTGACCGGTTCAAAGCGGTCTAACCATAGAAACGGTTTTGACCCCCGATTAGGATCGCAAAAGAGGCCGATTCATGGTTCAACCGGTCCGACCGACCGGTCCAATCCGATCCGATTTTCATAACGTTGCCACAATGTATAATAGAGAGGACGATCTTTCTTAGATTCTTTAGGTTTTAGAACATATAACTTTGCAACAAATGCTAATTAAGCATCTAAATTTGGAAGATAGGATCATAGGAAGGACCAACTTGTCGCTATGTTTAATCTTGCAGAATGAGAAAAAACATGTTGTTCAATGAAAGAAGAGGCATTAACAAAATTTTGACCATGAAATGTGGCAAAATTATCATTCAATCCCATGAGAAATTGCACGACTTGTTTAGCTTGAACATAATCCAAAAGAGGCTTGATTCCCCCACATGTACAATGAATAGCGGGCTTGTAATCATTAAGTTCTTACCATGTTGCTTTGAGTTTGGTGAAGTATAGATTCACAGAAAATTGATCTTGCTGAAGACTGGTCAAGTCATGATTAAAACATTCTTAGACCATTTTGCTGCCGAAATCGCTATTGAAAATCTTCAAAGACTGTTTGAGTTGAAGCAGTGAAGACAATGTTATAATTTAATAGGTCTTGCGAACCAGTGCTCTAAGGATATCGGTTAAGGAATTAAGAGATTGTAAGTTTGTATCCATAAGTTAAATACACAATTTTTTAACAAAAAATTATCTCTTTTGAAAGTAATTTTAGCACTTGCCTAATTTAACTAATAATATATGTATTGGCATTAGACACATAAAAAAAAGTAATATTTTCACTTTGTGTACAATTTTACTTTTTTAAAACTAAAGTCGCTAAATAATTCAAAGTGAAACTGCATCACTGACATTTTACCCAAGGATAAAAAATTCGTATCATGATTTTGCCTCTTTTTTTTTGTGAGCGAGAATCATGATTTGCCTCTTGTGGTTAAAGAAATTGAATAAGGCATTTTTTGTTGATAATCATTAATGCGTGAAAGCTACATGATTCTCAAACAAGGGACTCAGCATTGTAATTTGCAAGCAGAAGGAAACAAAGGCAAACAATGGGCTACGAAGGATATGCATGAAGGGTGGAAGACAAACTTTCATAGCTGTCTTTCTGAATTTCACAATATTTTAGAAATGGTATAATATTAACTTAAAAAAGGAAAGGCCAATTTTATCATCATGTGTTTTTTATTTAAATCATAAAGTGCTTCATTCATCAATAGACAATAATATAATAAGCAAGAAATAGAACAAAAGGTTAGGTGACTAATACTGAATGAGTTTTGTTATAAAATGAGTGCAAATAAATCGAAAGTATAAGTGTAAATGTGGTTCAGCTTAGAGCCTATGTTCACATGCAAAAACCATATATATTCAATAAGGAAATATAATAGAGAATACAAAAGGGTTGTCACACTTCACTCAAACCTAATCTCATATACATCCAAATACCTCACCATATTTTCTCAGTAGTGTGTACACTTAACTCTCAACAAATAATCAGAGTAAATATAAGATATGATATTATTTCTAACAAATGAAAATGCTTCCAATTTATGTGATAATTTCCTACACTAACCATCCATCAAGGTACCAAGGAAATATGTTTTCTCCGTGCCATTAATTCTTTGCAACCTAAAATAAAGGAGAGATTTTTGTGCTTGGACTTTTCTAAAATAGCCAAATGAAAGGAAAGTCATATGTTAACAAATCTCCACATTGGATTGAACTTTCTTCAGGCATCAAATTTCCTTGCTACCTTCTCGAAAATGCCCATAAGGGCCAGCTCACAATTTATGTATACCAATAAAGTTCAAGCGGTGCTTAAACTTAGAAACTGTAATTGGTTTTGTCATCATGTCCGCTAGATTATCGTAAGTACCAATCTGTTTCACTACGATGCGACCTTGAGAAATAATCTCCCGAATAAAATGAAATCTAGCACTAATATGTTTGGTTCACTCGTGATACATTTGATTTTGGGGCAAATGTATGACATTTTGGCTATCACAACAAACTATTGTGATATCTTATGCCAAACCCAAATTGCATACTGATAACTTGTTGGTTTATCTAGTTTTCGCTATGATTAATCAGTGGAAATTATAGGAATTGTCGAGTTTATTCTCAACTTTACTTATATTTGTCTTTGTTTGTCTTTAAGTTGTGTCTTGAGTTTTTTTAGTTTATTTTAGTATTTTTCTATAATTTTGAGTTAGTTATTCGTAATTGGGTATTCATGTTTTCAGGTACTCGATTATAGTCCAAAAAGTGAAGCTTTGAAAGCAAGGAAATAAAGAAGAAGATAGAGGAATAAAGATTGATGCAGTCTAGAAGAAGCCATTCGCCTCGCAATTGGTTCTCGCCTCGCGAATGGGTACTGTTATATCAGGATTATATTTCAATTTTTGCCTTGCGAATTGCCATTTGCCTTGCAAATTAGCGGGATCAGGATGTATTTAAATCAATGTTATACATAATTAGGGTATCTTCTTTTACACCTTAAGTTGTGTTTTGCTTTGGATAATTGCGAATTTGATTGTGAATCAACATTGGTGATGTATTTTGGAGTTATTTGAATTGAATTGGTTCTTGTCTCTTCAATCATGAGCTAAATTCCCTATTTTAGGGGGAAGATGTAGCCACTTATGAAGGTTTGGTATTTTTATGGCTAAATCTTAATTTCTCTTCAAGTCTTTTAGGTTGATCTTCTAAACTAAATGCTTTCAATTATAGTTAGAAATATAGTTGAATGATTTGCCAATCATAATGAGACCGACGAGTCATTTATGTGTCAAGAGCATTGAGGAGAAACATGGGGTAATATTGATAGACGCGTCATAGTAATCCTATACAATTGCTATAGAGAACCTTGAACTTAATGATTTTCTTGAATTCTAATTTGCATAGACATATGGGATTAGGAATTGAGGATATATTTCATAAAAGCTTGACCGAGAGATATTAAAATTACATAAGACTTCTTGGTTGATAATTGAATTTGATTAGAGTTTAGGATGGATGCCATAATTGTATAAGATGGATTTCTGTCTATGAGAATCCAGATTCATAGATTGGTGAAGTTGGACCCCTAGAGCTTCCTCTATTTTAAGTACAATCTTTTCCTTAATCTTTCAATTTGTTTCTTAAATTTCTAAATTCATATTTTATTCTCATTAATTAGTTATTTTCATATTTTACTCTCAAAACTCAATTGAGAGTTTAAATAGTTATCAATATTGAGAAGTGGTACTTGGCCATACCAATCCCTATACTCGATCTCGGAACTTTATAGTTCTACATTAATTGTATCAATTTAGTACACTTGCTAATTTCGCACCACCTACCAAGTCTCTGAGCCAAATGGCTTCCTTTATTGCTTCTGTTGCTGCCATATATTCAACTTCTATGGTAGATAGTGCAATAGTAGATTGTAAAGTTACTTTCAACTAATTGCACTACCCGAAAGTGTGAAGACATAACCTGTCAAGGATCTTCTTTTATCAATTTCTCTAGCATAATCAGAGTCAACGCAATCAACAATACTACCACTAGTATAATGACTCATGTCATATACCAACCTAACACCCGTAGTACCTCGAAGATATCAAAGTATCCATTTCACAACCACGATGCCCCATATACCTGCTAACGACACTAACAACATGTGAAATATTTGGACGAGGGCAAACCATCACATGCATAATGCTTCAAATTGCACTAGCGTAAGGAACATGTGATATTTGTTCTCCCTCTTCAATAGATTATAGTGACATTACAACTAATAGCCTGAAATAGGCCACTCCAATGGAGTACTCACAAGTTTTGTATTCTGTATTTGAAAAGGCTCCAATACTTTTTCGATGTACTTTTTCTGAGACAAATACGATTTTGTAGCATGTCGATCTCGGTGAATTTCCACTCCCAAGATTTTCTCAGCTACACTTTGTAACTACCAGGGCTGTTTTTCGGATTGACGACTATCCCCACAAACCAACACGAGTCTCTTCAGCATGCTTTGTCCTAACTTACAAGTTTTGTATTTTGCAGCTCAAAACGCTCCAATACTTTTTCGATGTACTTTTTCTTAGACAAATATAATTTTCTAGCATGCCGATCTCTGTGAGTTCCCACGCCCAAGATTTTCTTAGCTACACCTTGTAACAATCAGGGTTGTTTTCTAGATTGAATATTGTCCCCACAAACCAACACAAGTCTCTTCAACATGCTTTGTTCTCACTCACACGCTTCCTAGGAAAACTTCCCAAGAGGTCACCCATCTCAGAATTGATCCAAGTGAAGCACGCTTAACCTTAGAATTCTTAAGTGATAGACTCCTGAAAAGAAGATGTATCTTGTTGTTATAGGTAGTACTGATCAAATCCTTTAAGTCTTCCTCAACTGTATAGTCCCATACCTATACAATATCGAAATTCCTATACTATGCAGTTTCATAGCTGCATAGTCTCAGGATCATTCTCGTTTCGATATAAAATGGGTTCATTCATGTGTCCCTCCGCCTAGAAGCTTGTCAGGAGTTGTTCACTGTTTGTGCTTCATCTTTTGCACCGACGATCACTCCCTGCCATCTTTAGCATCGAGTGTCACATGCCCACTAGCTTCCGCTTGTTTCATCCCGAACCACACCGTAGTGGGAGAGGTGCCGCTCTGATACTATCTGTAATGACCTAGGTTGCTTTCCGAATTGATGATTGTCCCCACAAACCAACACAATTCTCTTCAGTGTGCTTTGTCCTCACTCACACTCTTCCTAGGAATACTTCTCGTGAGGTCACCCATCTTTAGAATTGCTCCAAGTCAAGCATGTTGAACCTTGGAGTTTTTAAGTGACGGGCTCCCGAAAAGAAGATGTATCTAGTTGGTAGAGGTAGAACTAATCAATTCTTTTAAGCCTTCCTCAACTATATAGTCTTATACCTGTATAGTCTCTCAATTCCTCTACTATGTAGTCCCCTCCTTGTAAATTCTCAGGACCCCTCTCGTTTCAGTGTGAAATCGATTTGTTCATGTGTCCCTCCGCCTACAAGCCCGCCAGAGCCGGCTTCTTGTCTGTGCTTCATCTTTTGCAGTGGCGGTCACTCCTCGTCCTCATCAACCTCGGCTATCACACACCTCAATATTTTATTTCAAATTCACCATTAAGCCGAGTCTTTAGCTTGTTGATTTTAGACATACTGCAAGCAGTAATGAGCATGTCATCAACATAGGGTAATAAGTAGACGGACGAGGTTATGTGCGATCTTCTTGTGGTATACATAACTATCATAATGACATCTTGAGTAACCATGCATGACTCAACATGAAAGTGTCAAATTTTTTATACGACTTGCGAGAAGTATGCTTGAAACCATATAATGATATCTTTAAGATAAAAACATGGTCATAATTTCCTTCAACTACGAAACCTTGTGGTTGTTGCATGTAAATTTGCTCTTCAAGCTCACCATGAAGAAAAACTATTTTAAGATTGCGTTGCTCATTATCATTAAGGTGGAGTATTCCCTTAACAAGTAATCACCTTCATTCTAAGAATGATATAACTTAATGAAAAAAATTAAAAGTGAGTTAATGGTGAATGAAAATAATTTATAAAAAAATCACGAATTTAAACATCAGTACCATATATTATAAAATAAAATAAAATTTATGAATTAAAAAGCCTAAAGTTCCATTCCCTTCACTCTCTTCAAATGAGATGTGTAATGGATTCGTGGAAAATACTAATCCCAATCCATAGAAATTCTCCATTTGCAGTTTCAATTTCACCTTACCAACATATGCACCAAAACAAAAATTCATTTCACTCTGGTTGAAGTCAAGCTCTCATTCAATTTCCACAGCCAAAACTACGAACATCTAAGATAAAATGGCTTGGGCAAATTTAATCTCAATGATCAAATAGAATTGGAAAAAACTTAATACCTTTCGAACTATATACAACGATTGAGCTATAGATTCAAAAATATTAATGAAACGATGCAATGAGTGATTTCTTTATTAGTGAAACTGTTTGAATGGATTGTGCTTTTAAAATGATAGTAAAAGCAAATGCAATTATCCCAATTATATTTTATATCAAATCCAATCTTGGAAGCATCATAATGTCATATAATATAATATGATTTCTAAAAGGGGTCAATGTTAAATTTTATATACTATAAATAGAGAGTTGTAGTTTGAAGTTGTCGAACCAAAATTTACTAAAGTCAAACGGTTAGCTTAATGAAGAATCTATATGAAAACTTTGGTGGAGACTTTTAGTTGATAAGGAGGTCTTATGACATTAGGTGCTGAAAGTTAAATATGGGGATACTGTTTGTGTCTTTTCTAATCTGTCTGGCATGAGCAAGTTTAAACATCCCTTTGTCTAGTAGAAGGACATATGTTCTTTAGAGGTTGGTAGGGTGGGAATTGGTTTAGGGAGGAGGGGGAAAAATTGGGAACGGTGAATCTATTTTATTTTGGAAAGATGTACGAATTGGTTGTGCCCTCTTGAATGATCTTTTTCCGAGTCTGCTTTTAATTTTGTGTCATAAGGACTGAAGGGTGTCAGAAATGGGATCTTGGGGAGTAAATGGCTGGGACTGGAAGTTGGAATGGCGTAGGGAGCTTTTTGTGTAGGGAGAAAATTTGATGGTGAAAATTCAGAATTTAATAAAATCAGATTGTCTTTCTATGGTACAGGAAAGGTGGACATGGAAATGCTTTAGTTCTCTAGAGTAAATACTGTGAAGTCGGCCTATGTTTTGTTAACTTCAAAGTATCCGCAACCCTCGGAGAATTCAGAAGTGGAGGTTAAGGTGTTTAGGCAGTTGTGGAAGGGGTTGACTCCCTCTAATGTTATTGCTTTCTCGTGGCAACTCCTCTTTGATAGAATGCCTTCAAAAGTTAATCTGCAGTGTAGGAAGATTCTGGTTGATTATAACGATCTGCTCTACATTTTTTGTGAGCAACTTGTTGAATCTGCGTTACATCTTTTTGGTCACTAATTTTTTACTGTTCGGATATGGTGTGCTATTTTTAGTTGGTTAGGGGTGGTTTCAAAAATTTCTCAAGATCTTTGTCATCTTTCCATTCATATTTGTTCTATGGGATAAGGGTCTATGGAGAAAATTTTCTTTCTATGATTAGGAATGCAGTTGTCTGGTCTATTTGGGATATTCGTAATAGGATAATTTTTTCGAATGATAATGTTGATTTCCTCTCCTTGCTGGATAAGATAAAGATCTGTTCTTGGAAGTGGTATTTAGCTAAATCAAAGAAAGGGTCCTTGCTTTTCTCCAGTTTGGTGTGTTAATCCTAGAGTATGCTTTAGTTCTTAACATGTTTCAGGTTGTATAAGCTATAGTTATTTTCTATTGCAATGGATTTGTATACAGGTTAGAGTACCTTGTGTGCTCTTTTTATTATTCTTTCTTTGCTTATAAAAAAATAATATGACAACACTGGTTTAAAATTGGAGTAAAATTTTATTCTGGTCTTCTAAGGATAATGCTTTTATCAAACTAGTCCCTTATAAATAAATTTTATCAATTTAATCCTTAAAATTTAAAATTCCCAATTTTTTTAATATCATCCACTCAAAAACTAAGGCTATGTTTGAGAGCTTTGAAGGAGATGGAGTGAAGTGGTTAGTAATGAAGTGATTTAGAATAAAGTAGAGTGGAAAGATAAAAGTATATCGCTCAATTGTTTAGAAGTTTTAACGAGGGAATTGAGGGAGATCTGTTCCATTGTTTGGAAGTACAATAGTAATTAATGAAGTGGAGTGAAATACAAAGGGTATGAAGTGGTTTACACTCCGCTCCATCTCAAATCCCCTAGATTGGAGGGTATAAAAATGTAAGGGTTTGAATGGTATGAAGTAGTTCGGGTTTCCATCCTTGACTGTTCCACTCCATTACTTAAAAAACTTCCAAACGTTAAGCTCTTTTATCACTCTGCTCCATTATTAACTACTTCACTCCGTCCATCCAAACACAACACCATATTAAGCAGAAGAGGAGGAACTAGCACTAAGCAGAAGGTGAAGTGTGAATGAAGACCATGTAATTTTTTTTTCTTTTCTTTACCATGGGACTGGTTTTGATTAAACGGTTGAAAATGTTAGAAATGTTGAGACCCTCCGAATCAAAGCCCTCTATCTTTCCTACACCCTCTGAATAAGAACCCTATATAGTGAACGAATTTGAAGCAAAATAAATTTCAATTTTTCTTCTTCTAAATTATTAAATTTCAAGTGTCTAAATCATTTTCACAGGTTCCAACAATAATGGTCTACCATGAGAATTGCTTGCATGTTGTTCCCCCTGTCCCAACTTGCCAAGGTTGGTGAAGTCAATTTGGAGTTGAATCTCTTACTGCTGAGAACGCCTACGGTAGTGGGTAAGGAAGATAGAGAGCTTTGATCCAGAATCAATCCTGAAGATGAAGGTTTTGGAGACTTCGAGTGTATTTGGGAAAGCTGAAAAAAATAGATTATATTGATAATCGATTATAATCAGAATCTGTTTTTGTTTGGATATGTTTCCTGAAAAGTGATTTTAAGACAATCCATTTCATTTGGATGGTACAAAAAAATCACTTTTACATAGTAAATTATGAAAAGGGTATGAAGTTATTTGTATAATTTAATAATATTTGTTGGAAAGTTAGTTTTGTAAGGGTAAATAGGGAAGAGAGTTTTGAGAATGAAAAATAATCAAATCACAACAATCTTAAGCTAAAACAAATTAGATGTCATCAAACAACTTTTTCCCCCCAAAAAAGCTTTTCTATAAATTTAAGTTAATTGCCAAACATGATAGATTATGTATGAAATAACTTTTTAGCCAAAAAACAGCTGAAATGGGAAAAAATAATCTTTCCCAAACATGCTTTTCATCCCCTAAACTTTGAGAGAGTGGAGTAGCTAAACTTTGGGAGAGTAGTGGGTTGAGAGTGTGCGAGTGGAAAGGATCTCTCTTTTTTTTGCCCAAGGGTGGCTCAAAGAGGCCTTATAAGACTTGTATGTGGGAGAAGGAGAAAAGAGAAGTGAATGGTGCAATGCAGCCGACTCAATAGGCCAAGGTGATTGTGTATTAGAACATCTCTAAAGGTATAACTCATTGGAGTAACTTAACTCCTTTTTTATGAACCTTATCATGTCACTTTACTAATTTTTTACTTTACATTATTTTAAGCAACTCTTCACTCTATTGGTGCAATTCTAAAAAGTTCACCAAATAGGTTCCATAAGTTAGCCCTCTTTTTTTTCTAGCTTATTTTTCTCCCTTTTCTATGATATTTTATTGGTTCTTATATAAAAATCAGTTGCTTATAGGAACAATTGTCCTTACATGTAGATGTCATACTATCATACTCCAATGATACAACCTAACAAGAGTAAGTTCCTATTTTTAAGAACCAGTTAAGCAACTCCCATTAAAGTTGCTTTTATTAGTTGATTAAGTTAGAAATCAAGGCCACTTTATTTAGGTTTTAAAAAAAACGATTCTCCATAAATGTCTTTTTTTGTTGTTCCAAAAATGATATCTAAAATTAAGAGTTATTTTGCGTTTGACTACAAGTCCGAAAAATGATTTTACTTGGAAAAATGATTTTAAGCTGTTTGAGTGTAATATTGGAGAAATGATTATTTTTTTAAATTACTATAATGGATATAAAAATCGCTTTCCAATAAACATGTTTGGATAAAAAGTATTATAAACATGTTAAAATTAATAAATAATTTACAATTATTTTATATTTATAATATTTACTTTAAAATAATTTAATTTAATAACTTATTTAAAGAATGTGTGCACGGATATTATTGATTGTTTTGTAAAATTTGAAGAGACAATTTTATCAAAAGTTACAAAGTGATTCTTTCTCTTTTCACCTATAAGTTAGAAAATTCACCTTCTCCTAAAACTTTTTCAATAATTGATGTTTTTAAGAAGCCTAATCAAGCAAACTTAAAAATATCATAAATAATTTATTTTTAAAATAATGTTTATTTTAAAAAAAAAAAAACCTAAACAAACGTCAAATGGGTTCTACCACGGCTAGTCCTTAAGTGGATGGAGGAGTTAAAAAATCTGCAATTTTAAAAATTAAATCGATAAATCTTATTTATAAAGAACGAAATTGATAAATAATAAAATAATCCATATTTAAAGAACTAAAATAATATTTTAATCTTAAATCTGTTCATATCTCGTAATAGCTCATGTGAGGCATTGATTTATCATGGAAATGTAACCTTTAACTTAGTCTTAAAGAAATGAAAGTTTTTAATTTGAATTCTAAAACTTTTAAATATTTGCCAAATTAGTTTTTTTTAAAATAATTTTTAGAGATATATTGATCTTGATTAAAAGCTATTTTCACTAACATTTGATATTTTAGAGATTAAATTAAAAAAATTTATTTATATAATCTAAGGGTTTAATTGATATCAACTGATAATGTAAAAAAATTTTATACGGCGAATCAATTATAAATTATCACATCAGTTAAAATGTTTAACTCTTATCCTTACTATTTTAAAAGTCACCAAAATTTGATTTCTGATTGATTAATAGTGTAAAAAAATTTACACTGACAATGCATAATAATTAAAATAAAAAACTAAATGAAAAGACACATTTTTCGTGACAAATTTATATATTATTTTTGTTGAGCACAAATTTAGATATTACTTTTTTATTAAAAAAGATATTTATTCATTCAAATTGATAAAATAAATCGAAAACAATATAAATTTAACATCGATAAAAATCGAAAAGAATGAATTTACGAACCAACTCACAACATCCAAGTTAATAACATAAAATAATAAAATATCTATAAATATGATAAAATTAAAGTTATAGGAATATCCATACCATCAAATTTGTAATGTTAAGGTCCAAAGGATGATTGAATCTAAATAACCATAAAGATTAAATTTATACGAGACCCGTGTTAAAAAAAAAAAAATTAGCTTTACCTATTTTTTTTTATATAGAAAAAGTTTTGATAAGTAGAAAGATACATCCCGTGCAAAAATTAGCTTTACCCTTTTTTATATGTTCACATGATGGTATCTAATCATGACCCCCCCTATAACATTCGAAACATTATAATATTCAATTTGACTCTTTATAACGAGTGAAATTTTAATCTTTTTTGAAATAAGTTAAAAATTATTTATTATGAAAATAAATTAAAAAAATTTATGAAAAGATAGTAAATTATTTTTATAAACTATTTATATAAATTTAATTTTATAAATTATTTTCATAAATTGTCCATAAATTCTTTCAAACACAAATATATAAAGATCTCAACTTATTAAATAATCTCATTTTTTCTCGATTCCCCTTTAGAGTTTCACTAGGTTCGGAGAAATCTAATCATAAAATATTGGCTTAATTACACTTTTGGTCTCTTAGGTATCACGATTATGCAATTTTAGTCTTCCGGATTTTAATTGCGTCAATTGGGTCCTCCAAATATCACGATTGTTCAATTTTGATCCCCAAGTTTTAATTGCGCCAATTGGGTCCCCCACGTATCATGATTGTGCAATTTTGATCCTCCAAGTATCACGATTTGCAATTTTGGTCCTCCAAGTATCACGATTGTGCAACTTTTAACATCAATAGCCTACTAAGCGCATGTGCGACTGATTTGGCACTTAATGAGACTAGTTTGCCAACTTACATGTTATTCTTATGTGACACTTAATGATGTGCATTTGATCATTAAATTGTGTGAGATGTCAATGATGTCTTATAAGAATGTCCCGTAAACTGTCAAGTTAACTTAACTAAGTGTCAAATCAGTCTCACGTGTCCTATGTAGGCTACTGACGCTAAAAATTGCATAATCATGATAATGATAAGTGGGGACCCAATTGGCCCAATTGAAACTTGGGAGACCAAAATTGCACAATCATGATAAGTGGGTGACCCAATTGGCCCAATTGAAACTTGGGGGATCAAAATTGCACAATCGTGATATTTGGAGGACCCAATTGGCGCAATTAAAATCCGAGGGACCAAAATTATACAATCATGATACCTGGGGGATCAAAAGTGTAATTAAGCCTAAAATATTTCTCCTAAAATGAACATTATAATAATCCATTTTCCCATCCCCACAAACACAAACACAGCTGATTGAAGATTCTCATTCACACTCATACACCACTTTCCTGTCAAAGTCACAGACAAAGAGAAAGAATATGACCGAAGAAGACAAACCCAAATCCCTCTCCGGCGTCCACCACCAACCTCCGGCGCCACCTCAGCCTCAGCCTCAGCCCTATCCTTCTCCTCCTCAATACGGCACCTTCCAAGGTGTCTCTAACTACCCTCCTCCTCCGCCAGACCTACACCCCGCCATCGGCTTCCCTCACCCGGTCCCGCCACCCGGCGTCACCGACTCATCAGCCCCTCCTCCGCCGTACTACCCTCATGGTTACCAAGCAGTTCCCGGTAGTGCCTCTACCCTTCTCTCTCTCTATCTCTAAAAATAATAACTTGTTTTTGACTTATTTGGTTTTCTATTTTTGGTTTGATTTGAGCTTTGAAATGAAAATTTATTAATCTTAGGTGCAAAATTTCATATCTAGAATGATCTAATAAATGATTTGTGTGGTGGGTCGGATCAAAGATTGGAACTTTCGAGATGGTTTTGGTTTTTATTCAATTCTTTTTTCAGCTGCTGCTAAATTACATGTTCTATCTGATTGTTATCAAATTATGTGGATTTAGATGCAAAGTAGTGGTAGGTGGGTCGAAGGAAAATTTTTCTTAACTTGGGTTGACTTAGTTTTTGTCAGTGAGTATTAGGTGTGGTTTTCTTTTCTCAATATAGTTGATTGTTTAAGGTTGAAATTGGTTATGAGTTAAGTGATTGGAATGATTTGGATATGTTGTTGACTATTTGAGGTTGTAGGATGCAATGAATTTGGTGGCTGGTGATTGAAGGTTTTGCCTTAATCATTGGTTTATCAGTTATTATTATCCCTTGCCATCATGGTTTTCAGCTCTATATATGTGTGGGCAGTGTGGCCTATTGGCTTAGGATCAAAGTGGCTAGCTTATGTTACAGGATGATTGGGCGGGTTGATAGACTGCTGTGTTAAGGAGTAGATATACTTCATTTTATAATTTTTACCATACTCATTGAGTCCTTTATGTGCTGTTTTGCTAAAGAGCTATGTCGTGAAAACTCGAGTTCAGGTGATTTGCGATCCATGTTGTTGCAATGAAATGAATTGATAGGAAATCATGCAGCATCCATTGGGCAAAAGCAAAGCTGGTTATTTAAGAAGAAAATTATGATTAGTTGGTTTTTATGTTTGAGAATCTGATGGATGTGAGTTTGATGATAATGCCTCTTTGCAGTGTAACAGACTCCATTTTCCATCCTGCTAGATTTTGATACAATTTCCTCTGTGATATTGATTCAGGTTATGCAGTTGCTGAAGGAAGACCTGTAAGAGAACGCCGCCTTCCTTGCTGTGGTCTTGGTTGCGGCTGGTTCATGTAAGCAAATTTCCTGTTTGGTGGCAGATTACTTCAAAGTAATAACTTGTAGATAACTACATATGGGGATGTTGGCTTGCCTTTTCATCATACGAGATGTTGAAAACTAAATATAGATTTCACTCTAGGTGTCAACTTTCAATGCTTTGGACCATCTTATATGTTAACCTCACTTCCTGTTTGTGGATTATTGCTTCAAGTTATCTTAATCTTCTATCACCACGAATATTTTCATTTACAGAAATTATTTTATTTTTTCCGGGTAAACTTAAATCTTAAACTTTTCTACTGTGCATGAGGAAAACACTCTCATTGATTTCTACTGTTAATTTCTTTTATATTTGATCTTATTGGATTAGAGTATCTGTACAAGGAGAATATTGGAATGATAAATGCATAATTTTGAATTATGATAGTGGATCTACCTAATGTTATTGAACAAAGAAATTAGCCTACATAACACTATGATAGCAAATTTGCTTATTCGGAGTGGAATAGCAGATCTTTCTCATTATGCTTGCATTTAAAGGGCTGGACTATGAAATTTATTACAATGTGAGAGGGGGAGAAGAGGGAAATGGCATAGGATTTGCCATTTCATGAGACCCTTCTCAAACATCAACTATTTTTTTTTAAAAATGGTCACCTTCCAGCAACCTACTTTGAATTTTCAGTAGTTTGCGTCTATTGGTGTCTACACATTTTCTTTATTGTCGAAACCCCCTTCCCACCTCCTCCCCCCTTGCTGTTCAAAGGGAAATGGGTGTAGCCATTATTCTGACCCGTGTATGAGATCAGCTTGGACTCATAAATTTTGTTGTCTATGACATTTTAAGGTATGGACAACATTTTGTCATTTATTATATATCCCTGCATATCAATGTTTACACAGATATTGTATTCATAATGTGAAACAAGTAGATGTTGACATGGTTTGCCACTTCGTTCTTTAATTTTTTTTCGTGGTGACTATTTCAGTTTTCCTCGATTAATAACCTCTTATAGAAAGTATTATATGTTGTCTTCGGTGGGGAAGTTTTTTCTTTATGGCACCGATTAACTTGAACCAGGTGGAATAATGGTTGTCTTGAATTAACTCGTAAGCTCTTATGAGTTTATGATCTTAGGCCACAAAAACGAGTTAACTCAAATGTAAACTCTCCCTTTGGTAAACTTGTAGGAGTTCAAGTAAATTCTAAAAAAATTGGTAAACTGTCGATTCTACTAGCAAGTTTACGAGCCGATATTTATACATTGATTTGGTCTCAAAAATACATTTTTGGTTGATTTTGTTGGGTATATGGGTTGAATTATCCATGTATTGCAATATATATTGGATTAATAAAGTTAATTTTATGCTTTTAGTATTATTTTTGTTTTATTGTTTTATTTTATTAAGGTACAGAATAAAGTAATGGACTAAATATCATATAACAGATGGGTCAAGTATTGAGTTATGTTTATACTTTATTTCTTTCATTTTCTTTGTTATGAAGTTAGAATGTTGGATATTAATTATGGATATGACTTCAAGCCATGTTTAGGTACTAGAATGTACTTTTGAAATAATACTTGTAAACTCTATACGATTCGAGTTTACTAGAGTTTCACGAGTTTACGTGAACTTTCCAGTTTGACAACTTTGAGTGGAATCATTTGAGTCTTTACCCGACTATGTGGTCATGATGGGGATGGTTCATACATACTTCCATTTTGCCTTCTTTTGTTTTTAGCATGACCTTAGCTGGAATCTGATAGGACCCATGTAGAGAAAGGCCCAAATGGAGAGGTGATAGCTGACCTAGCAAGTTAGTTAGAGATAGGGAGAGAAAACACGTGAGAGGGGGTATATGAGGTGTGTGAGAAGGGAAGGGCAGTAGTTAGTTATTCTAATTAGTTTTGACTTTGAGCTGGGCAGAGAGAATTCCACATTCCTCTGAGGAGCATTACTCTGGGGTTACAAGAGAGATTCTCTTGTAATACATTTCAGTCAATAATATATCCTTACATTTTTTATATCTTTGGTTCCTATCAATTGGTCCAACCTGCTGGATGCTCGAGGTAGAGCTAGTGATGTCGGAGATGGAGATTCCGATGTTTGATGGAGTGGGAGACACTTATTGGTGGCTGATCCAGCTGGATCGGTATTTTGAGATCAATAGTTGGATCCATGAAGAGATGAAGAAAATGTGGGTGACTATGTTTGCTTAAGAGGAGAAGCTTTCATATGGTGGTCTTCTTGGAAGCAAGACAATCAAAATGCAACATGGAAGACTTTTGAAACGGTCTTGATCAAGAAATTCCTACCAGATCTGTGGGCTTGTCTTCAAGTTTCAGAAGAAGGGGAGCCAAGTTTGGAATAGGAACCATTGCTGGCGCAAGGTTCATTAGAGCTTCAACAACAAGGAACTGACCAAGGAAATCCAATTTCAATTGAGATGGCCGAAGAGAAGGACAAATTTGAGAAGGAAAATGAAGGAAAAGGAAGGGATGGGTCCATTAACAGAATTCTCTATACAGAACCCAAAACGCATATGGAGGGGGAGAAGCTTCATGTTGTGCATGTGGAGGAGATCGAGATGGAAGGTGATGGTGATGTCTCAGATCTTTCTAAGATGATGATTGAAAAGGAGGAAGACCGACACCAAGGTGGTGGCTGTAGCAGAAGTGATGACGGCCGCTGTGTTGGGGGTAGTGGCTTAGGCAAGGCCGACGACGGACGCTACGAGGGTGGTGGGCGAGGTGGTTTGTTGGAGAGGATAATCAGTAGTCGGCATGTCCCACCGCCACAGCCATCGGACCGTGGTTCTCACACGGTGGTTGCTACTTCACCGAGGAGAGAGTTGTGGGGGACGAGAGTTGCAGTACCGGCGTCGCCTCCTAAACCGCCGGACATTGGCCCACTTGCGGTGGCTCCTCTACAGATTGAGTCGCCGGCCGCCACTCTACTTGCGGCAGCCATGGGTTCATTGTTGAAGGAATCTCCTTGGGTGCACACCATCGAAGACCCAATTTGGTCAAAGGAGGAAGAAAGAGGCGCAAAACTGAACTTCAGAAGGTTGGGTCCGATTGTTGACATATTGGGCCTGGCCCAATTTTATGATACCATATATAGGTCCATGAAAAAAGGGTTCGGTACGCAAGAAATGGATCACCAACAGAGATGCAATTCTCAGTTTCGTGCATGCCTACTGAGCGCCCACCGTCGAAGCTACCAAACATCAGATCGCAGGTGGGTTGCAATTGGCGGAGCAACCACGAGCAGTGCGGGTACATACAACCACACATCTGAATGGCAAATTGGTTCTGGCATGGAAGAAAGATACAAGGGCAGAATGGCTTCTGTGGGCCATCTCCTCAACCAAATGATGTGAACCCATCTCTCGATGCAGCAATGGCTCAAGACAGCTCTCTGGTTGGTTCAGTTCCTCGCAAATTGCTTCAAAATGTCATTATCCATCCTAGTGTTCCTTTCAATAGAGTAACTTATTCCATCTGTTATGACGGAAGTCAGAGTAGTGTGTTACAGAGAGTTGGTTCTACATCTGCAATTATTGTTTCATTGCCATTCATGTATTTGGTCAGCTCAAGCAGTGAAGGATCAAGAAGTCCCATAGCGGATAGCATGCTTTTTGTTCTCATTCATTATCATAAATGTGCTGTGAGTGAGGACTACTCTGCCATTGAGAATAACAAATCTTCAGCCTCAGATTCTTTATTCAAAGAAAATCCTTATTTTTCTGGCATCCCTTACTGCAAAGCCTTAGAGCACCCAATTGATGGTGAATTGGATTGTGTAGATGTTGAAGGCAAGGCATACATTGGTCAACACATAAAGTTGCCCTTTGCTTCTTGGTTTGATACACGTGGAATGTGCGTAGCTGATGAGGCGGCTGTCTTACTGTTTTACTCATTGTTGCAAGGAAATTCTACCTTTCTGGAGTATGTCTTAATGTGGACTGATATAGATACATTTTTAATTCTGATTCTGGAATATGTATACAGTGCTGTCAAGGAGAAGAGGAAACCGTGTGTTGCTATATTTGGAGTTAATGGAGTTGGAAAATCTACTAATTTAGCTAAGGTTACTTATTGGCTTCTGCAACACAACCTTAAAGTCTTGATTTTTATGCGGTATTGTCCTCCTCATTGCTCGCATTGCTTTCTTTGCAACAATACTGTTGATCATTATCATGGGACAGTTTGTAAGGCAATGAAAGAATCCTATGCATCCGATAAATTAGTGGCATGTTGTTTCATCTTTTTGAGGGTTGCTGGTGGACTAACGAGCTTTCACTTGTTGCTTAATTTTGTATATGATAGAGGAAAAATTTGGGCAATCCTAACTGATGTTAGAAACCACAAGTTGGACGCCAGTACAGGACCATTGCAAATCTGCAAGCTGAGGTTATTTTTTGAACTAATGGGCCAAGCCCAAGTCTACCAACAAAGGAACTGCAATTGGAAAATAGAAAATGATATTTGGTCCTCAAGCATATTGGAGCAATTGATGTCCAGCTTCTGCTCCATGAACAGGCTCGCTCCTATTTGGTTCTCAAGCAAATTAATGTCTTTCCCAGCTGCAAGAAGGGCAATAGAAACCACTTCCAACCTTGAGGACAAGGTTGTTTCAGAAGAGGGTGGCATTGATATAGGACTCATGTAGAGAAAGGCCCAAATGGAGAGGTGATAGCTGAGCTGGCAAGTTAGTTAGAGATAGGGAGAGAAAACACGTGAGAGGCGGTATATGAGGTGTGTGAGAAGGGAAAGGGCAGTAGTTAGTTATTCTGATTAGTTTCGGCTTTGAGCTGGGCAGAGAGAATTCCACCTTCCTTTGAGGAGCATTGCTCTGGGGTTACAGGAGAGATTCTCTTGTAATACATTTTACCTTTTTCGGTCAATAATATATCCTCCTTCCATTTTTATATCTTCAGTTCCTATCAGAATCATTTAAGTTGATGTTGCCTTATATATTATCTAATGTTAATTCTCATATCTGTTATTTTCCCTTCTTAGTCTGTGTTTGTATTGGCCACTTTCTTTCTTAGTTTGTTGGGTTGTTGATTTCCTAAGAATGTTTGCTGTTGTGAAGGTTTATATTAGGTTTCTTGCTTGCTGGTATTCCGTGGTATGTTGGAGCAATAATTATGCTTTGTTCCAGAGTAGACTATCGAGAGAAACCCGGATTTATTGCTTGTATGGTTGCTGTAAGTGATTCTGCTTTTCTCCTTTATTTTTTCCCTCTTTAAGCTTGTTTCAGTTCTTAAGCTCTGTATATTATTTTTGCCGTGCCACCACTAGTTCGAATTTTATGAGATGTCCCCAAGGGGAACTAGTCAGTGCTATAGGTTTATAGCAGTAAACCTCATTGGTAGTTGCCTCCTCATCATCCAAGCTTTTGTCATGTTAGTTGTGAAACATAAGATGAACTTGTAACGAATAAGTGGATTGGGGTTTTAATTGATTTAAGTTGTTTTGATTACTGGTAACAACACTTTGTGAGACTGCATTTGCAGGCTGTTCTGGCTACAATTGCAATTATTCTTGGTGTGACAAAGGGAGCAGATGACTGGTAATCTTCACTTAAAGAGTTGTACAGGTTGCTACATGAGTGTATGTAAGTGTATCAGATGCTGGATATCATGTCTGAGTGCAATTTACTTATGCCATATTCATTAAAAGCTGCCACCATATGTAATTTGTATTAGTTGATTTGTTACATGATTGTACTGTTACTGACTGATATGACGGTGCTAGACTTTGTGTTTTATAATTGCTCTATCAATATTTATAATAATATTATTTTCTTAGATATTGTCAGTTAACAATGATAACAGAAACTACCCCCTCTGTTTAAGTAACGATCATGTTTGCTGGCTTTATTTAGTAATATGGTGTAAGTCTACAACACTAGTTGCTCCATATGTGAGAGTTGGTACCTTATGGAGTAGCAATCCAATGATTTATCACAACAACCATTTGTGTTATAGTTTTACTGTAGGATTTCCAAACCAATTTTGTTTTTAAACAACTCGGCTTCAGTTTTTTGTCCAAATTACTTTGATCTCGCTAATGTATATTTTAGTCTATGACTCTATGGAAAGCTTTGCTTACCTGATCAAATGGGACTGCAAGTGTTCATAACACATGACGGAAAATGATCCTTAAACTTGCACTGGTATATTAACATTTGGAGTCAGCAAAGCATTCGGCAGATGGGGCAGTTTAAGTTGTATAAATTGAGGAGAGACAGCAGCGGAGTAACTTAGCCTGAGGTATGCAGAGCACTGCTCTCAAGGATTATTTCGATGTAGTCGAAAATCCTCGAGGATACAACAGATTCTTGGCTAAAGCTAATGCTATCAAGAACTGCTAGAGATATATCCAGTAAAGAAAAAGGAAAGAATGTTTTTATCTGTTGAACATGCTGCAGGGAACATCCCTTTTTAAAAACCAAAAACAAACTTTGTGCAAAACTCTAACGTTAAAAAAAAACTTGCACGTTGCACTTAAACAGATGTAGCCGCATAAAGAGGTTGCACAACAATTCTTTTGAACAGGATTATAAAATAATAATTCTTTTGAAAAATATTATTTTTCACAACAATTCTCCACATATTTTAACAGGATTATGAAATAAAATAAATAAATTTCATAAAATCTGGGTTACACCATAAATGTAAATGCTTTGAATTTGGTGTCTTCTAGACTATGAATCATATCTAGATAATTTCTAATGTAATATTGATGAAGTTAAACTTTTATGAACCAAAACATTTTTCGTGTAAATTAGAATCTCATTTTATTACATTTTACATCGTCACATTTCTATTGCTGTTAATGTTGTTTTGCACTTTTTGGTCATGTCTGTGCTTGGATGCTCATGAGTGCTTTAGAGACTAAGTCATCATCTCATAGTATTAGAGTAGAGTTTCTAATGAATGTACAGCTGTAATATCAGCTCATAGTTAGCTTGAACTGCACGATTGTAACTAAGAGGAAAGCTATAAATAGCTTTCCCATTCACATTCATAATAACCAATTCAATACTATTCAGTTACAACTGCTTTTCTCTCTCTTCTCTCCCTCTACATTCTGTACTTCTAATATGGTATCATCAGCTTCTTGATCCACGGCCATGGCTCAGCCTTCACCTCCAGGATCACCGCGTGGCATGGTGGTGGTGCCTCCACCTTCTTCCGCTCCGATAATTCTTTCTTCTTCAATCTCTGCGAAATTGACAGAGAAGAATTTCATGTTTTGGAAGCAACATGTTGAATCGGTGCTCAAGGCTAATCGTCTTGAACGTTATGTTCGCTCTCCAACCATTCCTCATCAGTTCCTCAGCGTTTCTGATCGCGATCTTGCTCGAGTGAATCCTGCGTTTCTCGCATGGGAACAACAAGATCAACACCTTTTCTCGTGGCTTCTCCTTTCGCTTAGTGAATCCATGCATCCTCATGTAGTTGCATGTCGCCATTCCTTTAAGATCTGGGATGAATTACACACTTTCTTCCATTCGCAAACTGAATCGCGTAAACTTCAGATGCAATCTGAGCTATGAAACACGAAGAAACAACCTAGTCAATCGATTACTGAGTATCTTCTTCGCATCAAAGCTTTGGTGAATTCTTTGATTTCGATTGGTGAGACTATATCGAGCAGAGAACATATCTCCGTGATTCTGGAAGGGCTTCCACCGGAGTATGAGTCCTTTGTGACTTGTCATCGTTCCGATTCGGTTCCGGTGACGGCGATGGAATCCCTCCTCCTTACACACGAGGCGTATCTTGATCGTCTCCGTCCACCGGTGAGCGCCGATGCCTTCTCTGTAAATGTTGCGCAAGTGCCTCCTCCGCAGTTTCCCCAACAATCACCTCAGAATTCCTTCACCTCCACTGGATCCCATAATCATCCTCCAACTGTCACCAACAACTTTCCCGCCAATAATTCCTTTCCCGTCAATACCCCTTTCCCTCAACCAGCTTACCCTCAACAATATGATTCAGGTTCTGGCTCCAGAGGTAGAGGGGGACGTCATGGTAAAGGACGGGGCAGAGGTGGAAGAGATGGATCCAAAGGACACCTTCAGTGCCAACTTTGTGGCAAGTATGGTCATGAGGTTCAATCCTGTTGGCATCGGTTTGACCCTACATTTGGTCCAGATCCTTCAACTCAATATGGGACTACTGGCTCTAATCCATCATCGCAATATCCCTATGGTTCTAGTGGCTCTCAAGCACCTGCTCAGTACATGCATCAGACTCCTCAACCTTATTATGGTAATGGCTCTCACCCTAGCTTCAATTCTGCTCCACAGTTTGGGACCAATGGTGCTCAGCAATTTCAGTTTCATACTGCTCCACCTCATAATGTGCAACAACCTCTTTTCCCTCCCGCTGCCAATTTACCACCTCTCCTACCCCTTCCCCAACCCCCATATTCCACTCCAACCCTACAACCACACCCTGCCCCTATGGCTATGATGGCCAATTCCCCTTATAACTCTCCCATGTGGTACCCTGATTCGGGTGCCACACACCATGTCACACCTGATCCAAATCTGCTGCAGCAGCGGTCTGATTTGTGTGGCACTGAACAAATTTACATGGGCAATGGACAAGGTATTTCCATTTCTTCTATAGGTTCCTCTCAATTTGTTTCCCCCTCCAATTCTAAGTCTGTTTTAACTCTCAATAATTTACTTCTTGTTCCCAATGTTACTAAAAATCTCATTAGTGTTAGCCAGTTCACTAAGGATAATAATGGGTTCTTTGAATTTCATCCTTCTCATTGCTTTGTCAAATCTCAGGTTGACAGGTCAGTGTTACTGGAAGGCACCGTTGGCACCGATGGTCTCTATGCCTTTCATCACTTGCCTCTGAGTAGCTCTCTAGTAGGTTCTGGTTGTACTCCAGATGTGAATAAAGGTGCTAATCACCATACCTTTGTAACTAGGTCTAGGCACTTACATAATGATACTTGTTTGCTCAGTTGTAATTCTACTTGTAACACGAGCAACACTTCTGTACCAACCTCTTATTCCTTGTGGCACTGTCGCCTAGGACACCCTAATGATTGTAATATCTCTTACAGCAATAAAATGTTTACTGATTTTTGTCATGCTTGTTCTTTGGGTAAGTCTCACAGGTTACCCTCATCTACTTCCACTACCACATACACTGCACCTTTTGAATTGGTCTTCGTGGACCTTTGGGGTCCTGCCCCTGTTACATCATCTAATGGATATACCTACTATATGTCCATTGTTGATGCATGCACTAGGTTCACTTGGCTGTATCTTCTTAAAGCCAAGTCCGAGGCCTTGACTATTTTTCAACAATTTCACAATATGATAAAAGTCCAATTTTCTTCCAACCTGAAAGCTGTTCAAACAGATTGGGGAGGGGAGTTCCTGCCCTTCTCCACCTTTCTCACCACCTTAGGCATTCATCACAAGGTGATTTGCCCTCACACACATCACCAAAATGGAACTGTAGAAAGAAAACACAGGCACATAGTTGAAATGGGCCTCACTTTATTGGCTCAGGCCTCCCTTCCCTTAAAATTTTGGGATCAGGCCTTCATCAGTGCTGTCTATCTCATCAATAGACTGCCCACTGCTTCTTTAAATAATGTTGTCCCCTTCACCATTTTGCACAAGGCTGCCCCTGATTACTCTTTCCTTAAGGTATTTGGTTGTGCTTGTTATCCTTGTCTCAGACCATATAACAAAAACAAACTTCAGTTTCGGTCTGAAGAATGCACCTTCTTAGGGTACTCACCCTCTCATAAAGGGTACAAGTGTCTCTCACCCAATGGTAGAATATACATCTCCAAAGATATTCTCTTCAATGAGTTTAGGTTCCCTTTTGAGTCCTCCATCAACTCAAGTCCAACACCATCTGTTGAGTCCTTGCCTAGTCCCTCCCTTGTAGTTTTGCCTACTCCACACTTACCTGATCCTGTTGCTGCCCCTCGCCTGAGCTCTGCTACTAACCCTTCCTCTCCCCCCACTAGCCTCTCCCGTTCCAGTTCAAGTCAAACACCTTTCAGTCCTACCTCTGCTCTTGCACCTGAGTCTGCTTCTGACTCTTCCCACTCTACTGCCCCTGCCCGGTCATCTTCCCTTTCTTCACCCCAACCTGCCTCTGCCAATGCTACAGAGACCAGTCCTCACCCCTCCCCCTTACCTCCTTCCCCTCATCCCCTTAACACCCATCCTATGCAGACCCGAGCCAAATCTGGTATGTAAAACCAGGACTTTTCCCCACCCTGCTATTAACACATTGTGAGCCTAGCAGTACTAAGGCCGCTCTTGCTGCTCCCCAGTGGTACTCAGCTATGAAAGCTGAATTTGATGCTCTGTTGGCCAACAATACTTGGACCCTTGTCTCCCTTCCAGCGGGCAGAACTGCCATAGGCTGCAAGTGGGTTTTTCATGTTAAGGAAAATCCTGATGGGACTCTCAACAAATATAAGGCCCGCCTCGTGTCCAAGGGCTTTCATCAACAGCCCGGGTTTGACTACAGTGAAACTTTTTCACCGGTTGTTAAGCCTGTGACAGTAAGGATTGTGCTAACCCTTGCCCTCACTCATAATTGGACCCTTCAACAGTTGGATGTCAACAATGCTTTCTTAAATGGGGTCCTTGAGGAAGAGGTTTATATGCAACAGCCTGAAGGCTTTGCGGGGTCTGATAAAAGCCTGGTCTGCAGACTTAATAAGGCCATCTATGGGCTAAAACAAGCACCAAGAGCCTGGTTTGAAAGACTTGGGAGCACCTTAGTCACCTTTGGGTTCACGGCCAACAAGTGTGACCCCTCTCTGTTTGTACACTCTGGCACCTCTCACAGACTCTATATTCTCATCTATGTAGATGATATTATAGTAACCGGCAGCAGCCCCCAGTTAGTACAGCAGCTTATCACCAAGTTAGCCTCTGTTTTTGCTCTCAAACAGCTAGGCAACTTAGATTACTTTCTTGGTATTGAAGTCAAACATCTTCCCAATGGATCTCTTTTACTGTCTCAAGCCAAGTATGTTCGAGATCTCCTTCAGAAAGCCAACCTCAGTGATGCCAAGGGCATTAACACTCCTATGGTGGGTGGATGCAAATTGTCCAAGCATGGAGGGGACTACCTGGCTGATCCTCATCTCTATAGGTCTATAGTGGGTGCTCTACAATATGCTACTATTACAAGACCCGAAATCAGCTACTCTGTGAATAAGGTGTGTCAGTTTCTTTCCCAGCCGCTAGAAGAGCATTGGAAAGTGGTGAAACGAATCCTTCGGTACGTCAAGGGCACTATATCTCATGGACTTCTATTTCAACCTGCCTCTCCTCACCATCCACTGCAACTTAGTGCCTTTTGTGATGCCGACTGGGCCTCTGACCCTGATGACAGGAGGTCAACTTCGGGCTCTTGCATTTATCTAGGTCCCAATTTGATCTCTTGGTGGTCAAAGAAACAACCCTTGGTGGCCAGATCTAGCACTGCAGCCGAATATAGGAGCTTGGCAAACACTGCTTCAGAAGTTCTATGGATTCAATCTCTACTCAAGGAATTAAATGTTGCGGCAACAGTCCCTACCATTTTTTGTGACAACTTGAGCACTGTGGCTCTGTCACACAACCCAGTTCTACACTCCAGGTGTAAGCACATGGAGTTGGATTTATATTTTGTTCGAGAGAAAGTTATCAGTAAGAGCCTGGTGGTTGCACATGTTCCTGCACAAGACCAAAACGCAGACATCTTGACTAAGGCCTTATCTGCTCTAAGGTTCACTGAACTAAGGGATAAACTCAGGGTCACGGATCAGTTCTCCCAGACCCAACCCCTATGAGTTTCCGGGGGGAATATTAGAGTAGAATTTCTAATGAATGTACAGCTGTAATATCAGCTCATAGTTAGCTTGTACTGCACGATTGTAACTAAGAGGAAAGCTATAAATAGCTTTCCCATTCACATTCATAATAACCAATTCAATACTATTCAGTTACAACTGCTTTTCTCTCTCTTCTCTCCCTCTACATTCTGTACTTCTAATACATAGAATCAATCTCACTCCACACTCATATAGGTGATTTCATCAACTATATACTGTATTTTATACACCACCCATAAGGAATATTAAATTCATTAAAAGCTTTTAAGTTTATCTTTTCAATAATTTAGTTTTAGCGCTTCTCATGTTTCTCACACCATAGGAAAAGACAAACAAACAATGTGCTATCATAATTAACAAGTGACTTGTTATCATTCATATGAAACTTTTTCATGGGATCCCCACTCATAAAGGTTGGATTACCATCACTATTATTTTCAAATTGGCTTTAGTCTCATCCCCTTAATGTTTCATTCACAAAGTTTGTTTCGTGAGAAAATCGGTCAAATTTATTTTTGACCTTACAATAAATTGGTTATAACCTCATCATTTAGTAACTACTTTACAGATATTCGCTAAGATATTTTTTAGTCACTTAGTCACATATCATACCAAGTTGAGAATAATAAACTCGACCTCTAAAGTATATTGGGCTATACAGATCTTCTTAGATCACTTCTAAGTGACGGCACTTTCATTCAAAATAACAATAAATCCACTTATAGATTTATTTTCACATGAATCAAATTCAATAACATCACTGGATAATTTCTAATACAATGAAAATTCCATTATATACAATACCTATATTAATGATACCTCTCAAAAAATTCATAAATCTCTTAACAATATCCCATAACAATACACCTTCAAGACTGTAAGAAACTATTATATTTCAAAAATTTGAATCATTTTGACATTCTGTACAACAACTTTAAAAGATATACTATATTATATATAAAATCATGTATCATTTATATAACCATTCCCGCTATTAAATTCTAGTTTGTCAAATATATATTGTCATACAATTTCCCATTTCCCTCCTCTGTACAAAACAAGTGCTTCAATATGTGCACAGGTAGTGTGCGGCGTAAAACAAAACATAACAATAGCCTCAAGATCTGTAAATTCACACGTACAAGACAAAAAAAAAATTGAATTGAAAGATAACTTGCACACGAACATAATAATTCACTAAATCAAATACGCAAAAAAAGATGCATTTTCATTAATTATTTGAGCAACATTAAGTACAAACAGTCTTTGATTCCACAAGAACATTATTTTTGGTGATAACAATTTTATCCGACTCACAAGACACATTAACCCCGATCTTTCCTAGCAAACCCACAAAAATTAAATTTGCCCTTGTGCTAGGTACATGAAGCAGTTCCTTGAGAGTCAGGTCTTGCCAAATGTGAGATTTAGAACAACTTTTCCTTTTCCAAGAACTTCAGTAGTTCGTGAATCACCAAGATACACTTGTTCTTCTCCATCTCCCACAGAATTGTAGGAGGTAAACATATTTTTATTTGCACAAATATTTCTGGTAGCCTCAGAGCCTACCACCCAATCATTCACATTGCATGTTAACAAGGCTTGAGAAATGACCGCAACAATTATGTCATTTCTCTTCCTATATCTGCATTGAGCCGCTCGATGATCTGGCTTACCACATACAAAACAATTCCTCCACTCCTTTTGAAAGTGAGATTATTCACCTTGGGCAGATAATCAGGTTTATTGTAATCAGCCTCATTGTAATCAGAGTTTTTGTTGGGTTTATTGCCATACCTTTTCTTATTGGCCTGTTGTACCATGTTTACCCTTGTAGCCAATGTTTTTCCTCTTGCAGTTTCTATTTCCTTCCTGTTCGTGTCTTCAATGATGATGTGGGTGATCAGATTAGCAAGAGACAACTGCTTGTTTTTGTGTTTGAGTTGCTGCCTATAGTCATTCCATGATTCTAGTACTATTTCAATGAGCAATCCTGCTATAAAATCGTTCGGTTGTATGATCTTCACGGCTTTCAAGTCTTCCAATAGCTTGTTGTATTCCTTGATATGAGTCCTGATGTCATTTTCATCAGTTATCTAGCACCTATAATAGTTTTCAATAACGAACTTCTGCCTCCCTACATCCTCAACAATGTACTTCAGAAAAAAAGACTCCCAAATTTTGTTGGTTTCCTTGTATGAACAATAGACATCAAACAATTCGCTAGATAATGTACTAAGAATTGTATGTCTACAAACCTTGTTAGCATAAATCCATTCATCCAAAATTTTGGAGGTAGCAGATGAGTCTGGTTTGGGTTTTGTGGGTGCATGAGCGACACCCTACATGTCTAGAACAGAGTAGACATGTTCCTGCCAGCGTTTGAAGTTTTTGCCTTGGAACATCTCTATTTTCGACACACCAAGGAAAGGCTTGGCATAGGTAACTGTGGCAACAACTTCAGGAGGTGGTTGCGCATTGGCGGCGTCAGATTCGTTGGCTGGTGCCTGAGGTGTGCCTGCATCGGGTTGTTGTTCATCCACAATCCTTGAGATTGTTGTAGAAATTGACTCGTGGCAACAGTAGAGTAATTTAGCCTGAGGCATGCAGAGCACTATCCTCAAGGATTATTTCGACGTAATCGAAAATCCTCCCACATACAGTAGGCTTTTCTTGGCTAAAGGCAATGCTATCAAGAACTACAAGAGATATACCCAGAAAAGAAAAAGAAGAGAAAGTAGAAGAAGGTTTTTAAAGCTAAAACAAAGAAAATTCCATCTTTACAATATCAATGTCCACATGAAGGAGATAAATGAAATAAAGTACATGCAATAAAACCAAAAACCCAGACCCAACAAACTTGTCTTACACTAAGCAAGTTAAGGAGCTTCTCATTCATTAGCTTCTCTAACGACAGAGTGAGTTCCATTGCTGCAATCCATAACAAAATTGTTTACTTTCATGATTTCTGACTAACTTTAGACTGACTGACGATGCATAACAATTAAATTTTTAAAAAAAATCTGTACAATTATACAAGTATATTTTGGGGAACCGGATCCTCTCCTGCCCTGTGTCTTCGGCATCTCTCCAGCCACCAGATCTAGACCGTCCATCCAGATCTAACGGTCCAGATCAATGGGTAGTTTGCCAAGGCTTCTTTTGGCCATTTCATTTCTTTTACTGCTTTGTTCCCTTCTCTGTGATGACGGCGCGAGGGAGAAGGGATAGCGGCGGTGGCAAGCGATGTTCGGCAGCGGAGCATTTGTTCCAATTCAAGAGAGAGACGCGACGCGAGGGAGAAAGGAAAGAGATTCGAGCTCGGTGGCGGCTTGCGATAACGCTGCGTCGAAGAGGTGGCGGCTCCGTG
Organism: Ammopiptanthus mongolicus; assembly: GCA_039655645.1. NCBI lineage: Eukaryota > Viridiplantae > Streptophyta > Magnoliopsida > Fabales > Fabaceae > Ammopiptanthus > Ammopiptanthus mongolicus. The sequence goes on along the minus strand of CM077351.1, from coordinate 13,499,127 downwards.
GTGAAGGAGAAGAAGACTTGTATCCGACAGCGACGATGAAAGATGAGAAAGTTTTTTTTTTTTGTTTTTGCTATTTTTTATGTTTAAAAATGATGGCTTTTTGGGACCATTGGATTAAATGAACAATCCAGATTGTTGCTGGAGAATGGGTTGGCCGAAGACAATCTGATTCCATATTTTGGGTCACGGCCCAACACTACTGGTAAAGATTTACAAGCCATAACATCCATCACTCACTTGGTTTATTTTTTTTTTACTACTGTAACTATAAATTAAAAACCATAATAAAGATACGTATTTCATTTTTTTTTTTTCACTTTCCCTATTCGCATATTCCTTTGTTTAAAATAATGGGAACGGAAAATAGTCATATTTGGATAGTAGTGATTCTAACTTGCTATATTACACCATAATAATATTCACATACATGTCACCTCATACCTTTTCACCATTGCAATTATGATTTGATCAAAATCTATATAACTTTATTATCTGGACAATTAAATTTAATAAATAAATGAGTTCTGATGTAGTGTGAGTATAAAATTTTTTATACTTTCAATTAATCACAAATCATCATATGTATGATTATTAAGGTAGTTATAAGAGTCAAATATTTTTAACATTGTGACAATCTATGATTAGTTGAAAGTGTAAAAATCTTTATACTGATAATACATACCAATTAAATTCAATAAATATTATTATTCATATTTATATGCAATATCCTTATTCTATCTCAAAATATAAAATACGATATATTTGCTTTTTCCTTTTCTTTAAAACAATGTAAACGGAAAATAGTCAAATTTTGACTGTAATGATTGTAATTTACTATATTCCACAATATAATAATAATAATAATAATAATAATAATAAATAATATATAATATTCACATACAAGTCACCTCATACCTTTTCACCATTGCATTTAATTTGATCTAAATTTATATAACTTTTTTATTTGTACAATTAAAATCAATTAATAAATGACTTTACTCATATTTGCATACAATATATTTATTCTATTTCAAAAAAAAAAAAAAAAAAAAGTACCTCAAAATGCATGCATCCTCAAATGCACATACCCAATTTCCAGTGCTATAGTTTCCCATCTTTTATTGACGCGTATATGTGCGTGAATAAGATTGTGCTATAAGTACTTTTTCTTCTACTTTATTGCATATTTTCGTCCTGCAGTTGAGCGTTTCTTCAAGACATTCGAGAATGGCACCAATTTGCTTCCTTCTCCTCCTCGTCCGTGCCATCATCTTCGTCCACATCTACAACCACTTCACAAAAACTTCACAAAATATCATGAAAGACACAAAGAATAATGGAGGGATTGAGCCTAGTGATGTGGAAGGAGAAGATCCCTTCAACAATCTTCCAGATGGTATTCTATCTTTGATCATCTCTTTCCTTCCGATGAAGGAAGCCGTGAGAACAAGTGTCCTATCTAAACAATGGAAAACCTTGTGGAACTACAACACTCATCTTGATTTCAATCAGAAGTTTATGATGGAGCCTGAATTTCAAAAGTTAATTCAATCATCTGAACCAATGTTGCTTCACTATGGTGAGTTTTTGGAAACCTACAAATATGTTTTGATAAAAATTGGCAAAGCTGATCGGTTGATCGAATCCATAATGAAAACTCACCAAGGCACCTTGCACCGTTGTAGTATACTCCACTTGATGGAAAGTGACTTCAATAAGCCTTTAAGAAGTTGGGTTAAATATTTGTTGGAGAAAAAAGTACAAGAGCTAAGTCTAGCATGTGAATCTAATGCTTGTTGGGATGTCTATGAATGTGACCATCCTAGTGCAGGAGCAGGACCGGGACCAGTAAGATTATATATAAACTTTGAGATCTTATCACAGTTTCCGATACTTGAATTGACAAATTACTTTCTCAAAACCCCAAGCCATTTTGAGGGCACCCACAAATTGAAAACCCTAAAGTTGAACATGGTGTGGCTATGTTCAAGAATGCTTGAAATGATAGTCTCTAGTTGTGTGTCCCTTCAGAACTTGAGTCTCATTGGGTGTAAGCGGCTTAGAATGCTTAGAATACATAGTACAAGCATTAAGTTCTTGGAAACCTTAAGGTTTTAGAGCTTGTATCAATGATTTGTAAGACATATAGATCTCTTATTAATGCTCCTAACCTTATGGTTTTTCGTTCTCACTGCCATACAACTTTTTGAGGAAAGACTAAATTACGTCCTGGAAGAATCCTTTTGATAGTTAAAGAGATTGTGAAAGATTTCACTAATCATCCGGTAAGTAATCCTCATAAGACCTACTTGATATATATTAAATGTTTGACAAATAACAATATATACTTGCATAAATCACAAGTTGGTTTGGTATTAAATATATACTTTAATTATTGTTAATATTTTCTCTTTTGGCTTAGAGTTTTGGAGGTCCCCGTCCTGTGCATTTGAAAATTTGGCAACTCTGCGTATTGATTTGGATTTGAATAATGCAAGAGAGCTCAACATTCTCCAAACTATTTTAAGATTATGCACACATTTACAAATTCTCGAAATTAATAATCAGGTAAGTTTTTATAATCTTTAATTATGCTATATGACTTTGGACATCTTATTCTTTACCATTGCATTTTAACTACTTGTTAGCTAATATTTATGATAAAAGGTGGATACAGATATAGGAGCTGGGTGGAGCTAGACATTTTTCTTGGGAGCAATAATATATAGAAGAGAGACTATATATAATTTCTATTTTTACGAACTCTGACAAACCTTATACAATATTCTATTAAATAAATCAACCTAATTTTCGTATGACACATAACTATTCACAACATATATAATTAATCTTAATAATTATTATAGCATGAGTTTAATTGTTATGCACTTTTACTGTAAAGTTTTTTATATTGTCAACCAATTACAGATTATGATATGAGTGACTTTTAAAGTGATTATGATAAGAGTCAAACATTTTTGTTGATATGTCAATTGATTGGTTGATACTTTAAATTTTTTTTTTTTACACTAACAGTGGATACATACCAGTTAAATCCTTATAACATATAGCACAAAATAATTCTCTGTAACTTTCATAACTTATTACAATATCCAAAGGTAACAAAACCACAAAAACTCTATTAACTTCTTCAAACTGTTATTTTTAATTCAACACTCCACCTTAAATCTGAAGTTCTCATCTTCACTTCATGTCAAGCTTGTAATCTTTAAAATTCTTCAAACTTGTAAGGCTTAATAAAAATATTTGCAATTTAATCTCGATTCTTCACATATTTAGGCTTAACCTCCATGTTGTCAACATACTCTCTAATAAAATAAAACTTTGTGCTATGTGTTTGCTTCAATCATGGTCAGGGTCGGCCCGGAGATTTTGGGTGCCCTGTATGAACTGAAAAGTTGATACCCTTATAATTATTTGAACACTATCCTCCTTACATTTTTTGTTGCAAAATCATTGATAAACCGTTCATCATCAAGGTTCTTTAAAAAATCATTTTCGATAGAAATTAAAGCAAGACTATTTAATCTACCTTGTGACATAGTAGATCGCAAATAAGATTTTAACAATTTCAATTTAAAAAAACTTCTCTCAATAGATGCAACAATAACATGAATAGTTAATATTATTCTATAAGCTATACATATGTGAGTAAAAGTAGGAGATTCCATGTGGCAACTCACTACTCTAATTGCAAAAAAGACTGCTAGTCTTATTGAAGTCAAGTGTCTCAAGCTTCCCATAAGAATTTTGAATATTGTGGCATCTTCCTTCACCCTATCATCAAACTTTGACAATTTAACTCCACATTCCTTCCACTATTTGCTTTACCTCTGGCCTAATAAATAGTATGACATATCTTAATATCAGTCATCTTCAATTCATCACATGTTGAAGTCCTTTTGATTCTTACAAACAAAGTAGAATTAGTTCTAATAAAAATAAGTTCAACATAAAGACAAACAATCAAATTGTCTCTATTTTTGTATACTTTAACATAAAGTGCATTTTCATGAATACCTCAAACAAAGCCATTATATTGAAAATACTTGTCGATATAATTATTCCATACTCTTAATTAGTACTTGTTTCAACCCATACAATGCATGCCTTCTTCAATCTCAAAACTTTACCACCGGCCATGCCCTTCTACCACAAAGCCAATTGGTTGTTCAACATTCTTCTTCTTCTTATGCAGACAATTTGGAATTAAGTTGATAAATCCCCCAAGTAATGATATTCAAGGGAATTTTCTCCATGCGGACAATAGATGCAAACACTACTTCATAGTCAACTCCACGCCTTTGCTTGTAGCCTTTGACAACTAGTCTTGCTTTATATCTCTTTACATATCCTTTGGCATTCTGCTTTATCTTGAATACCCATTTGGCTCCAATTTCTCATGACTCTTAGGAAGAGGTAATAACTCTGAAGTGTTACTCTTCCCAATTGGTTCAATTTATTTTTGCATAGCCTATCTCTAACGTTTGTCTTTCAAGCTTCACCAAAGTATAAAAGTTCAATACCAACAATAAAGTCAAAACAAATTTTGAATGGTACTTTTACAGCATATAATTCTCCAATACTTCTCATTTTTCATAGCCTTTCACTAGAACTTCATTTAGAAGATAATGATGTTTCATGAATGGGAGATGGTCATTCAGTCTTTTCTTAGATAGGTTGTGACTCCTGAGGTTGACAAAGGCGGAAAGTGATCGTCGGTGCTTGAGGCACGGACAAGGAGTGGCTTCTGGCAGGTTTCTAGGCAAAGGGACATATGAATGGACCGAATTCGCATCGGAATGAGAGGGCTCCTGAGCCTGTGCAGGTATGAGACTGTACAATTGAAGGAAGACTTATAAGAATTGATTGGTACTACCTATACCAACAAGATGCATCTTCTTTTCGGGAGTCTATCACTTAAGAACTCCAAAGTTAAGTGTGTTTGACTTGGAGCAATTCTGAGATGGTTGACCTCCTAGGAAGTTTTCCTAGGAAGCGTGTGAGTGAGGACAAAGCATACTGAAAAGGCACGTGTTGGTTTGTGGGACAGTCGTCAATCCATAAAGTAACCCGGGATGTTACAGAGGCGACTTGGTATCTTACTCTTCATATTTGAAGTATGAAAAGAAATCATAGTTCCTTCTCGTCTCCTTGTGACTTTCTCAACAAACTTCACATCTTGACTCACAACAGTCTTGCCATTGCTTGGGATGTACAACTTATAGCCTTTAAAATTTGTATCATAGACAATGAACACATGCTCACATTTTAATCATCTAGTTTGAATCTTCTTTAGTCAGGTACATGACATAGGCAACATGTCTAAAACCCTCAAGAATGATTGACACGTGGTTTTGTCTCACCATATGCTTCTTGTGGTGTTTGATCCTTTACATTGTTTGTTGGAGAGTGTCTGAGAAAATGATTTGCACAAGACTTCAATCCAAAATTCTTTAGACATATTTTTGGCCTTCAACATGCAACTAGCTATATTAAGAACAAATTTATTAGTCTTTTCAGTACGCCATTTTTATGGTGATCTAAGAACCACTAAATTGACAGCAAACTCCATTTGTTTCACAAAGTTCATTACATTTTATAGATGTAAATGTGCCTCCTCCATTATTAGATCTTTGAGCCTTTTATATAAGATCTTCGAAATTTTTAAAGGCTATAAATACTGCAATTTTTAGTTTAAGAAATAAACTCAAGCCTTCCTACTATATATAATCATCAATAAAAAGGAAATAAAAGAATATTTTCTAACCAAATACAGAAGGATTGGTTGGGCTACATACATCGTGTGGACAAGTTGCATTGCCTTGGTTGGTCTTGTAGTTGCCTTATTTGGAAATCTTTCTCTTGCATGTTTTCCAAGAAGACACAACTTAATGAAATTAAATGATTAATCAAGGGCATCCTTTCACTATTTTATTTTCTCCCAATGCTTTGAGCGCTTCAAAATTAAAGTGACCAAATTGCATTTAATTTGCCTACATTCTGCTTCACCATCCACATTCTTTTTCAAACATTTTGCTTCAATTTTATTGAGATTCAACATGGACGTTAACTATTTTTTTTTACATGGACACCTTAGAAATCAAGTTATATCATAATCTTTTGTTATCCCGCTCTTCATCTTTAAGTGCAAACAATAAGGTTGACTCTTCAACCTCTTCGTTATCAATAAGGCTGGTTCTTTCTTCAATGCCATTAGTACCATAACAACATTTGGAAGCATAGTGCCCAAATGTACAACTTGAAACATTCAATTCAATATTAGGGTTGTCATACCTCTCCTCACTTCTTCTAGAATGGTTGTCTTTTTTCTCTAGTCACCACTCTTCCACAACCCCTAGTTGAATGATGGTCTGTCTCTTGATTGTTGAAATTATCACGGTTTGTTTCTCCCCGATCTTCCACCTTTGCCATGACCACGTCATCTCCCTTATTTGTGACCACACCATCTTTGTACTCTTGTCTTCTCTGTCTCACACCTTAGCTTAGGCTTTCTCTTACTTTTTCAACAATATTTCTTCTTCGGCTAGTATAGCCCCAAACAACTCATTAATGGTTGTGGTGTCTAAATCATGTCATTTGAATTTTTAAAAGTACAAGTCACAAAATCAAACTTTGGATTCATAGAGCAAATGATCTTATCATCGCACAATCATCTTTCATGTTTTCTCCACACTTTTTCATTTGAAAAATAACATTTATCAACACCCTTGAGCTATAACCCGAAAAGATTCAGATTCCTCCATTTGCAAAGCTTCAAATTCATGTCGTAAAATTGGAAGTCACACCTTCTTCACCTTATCGGCACCTTGGAGAGAATTTACAAAAATTCCTCGTTCTTATTTTGCAATGGACATATTGCTCCCCTTCTCCAACCTCAAATCATCCAAACCTCCATCGATGAGGAACAATACTTTTTTAGTGAATTCTCCTGTATTCCCAATAATTTTGGGATAAAAATTAACATGTCAAACTAGAATGTGTTACCTCAATTAAATGAGTCATATTAGTGGATAAGTCAAATATTTCTTACCATCTGATTGGGCCACCTAAACAGGATAAAGTTACCCTTGTGATATCATAAAAATCACCTACTTTTTATTTATAAACTAAAATATATTAAAACGAATACTTTAAAGATACTCAATATATAAAAAAAATAAAAAGGAAAAATTAAATGTAAATATCAATCATACGTCCGAATGTCTGATGCAAAAACAAGACTTGTTAATTGTTTTTCTATGACTTTGCCAATGCTTCCTTCTCCTTTTTGAGACAAAATGACCTTGTTTTGTGGCATAGTATAGCCACTCTCTACAATCTCTCTCAAGCATCTTGTGATCCAACCAACACCTCCATGTGACGAGACCAAACTTTATATAGTTATCTTTCGTAAATGCGGGAATTGAAACGGAAACATTACATTATTTGCACTTTGTAATTTTTATTTCTTGTACAACAAACTCTAAAATACATAGGATACTTATAGCAGCTCTAGGAGAGACCTTACACATTCTATATTTTTTTTTTCGATAAATAGGTATTTTATTAAATATTCCTAACAAAATTAGGAATAGATAAACGAACAATACATCTGATTATCCTATTCTTGAAACTAAGGAGTTTGCCTATCTAAACACCCTTCCCAGGCAGAAGCAAATGGGTCTCATTAAAATCTTCTGATGCAAAACCCACCTTACACATTCTATATATAACTCATAAAACAAAACATCCTTTCCTTCTAATAACAAATAACTCACTATAATTCTTCGTCACTATTATAATATATATATATATAACTCATTAACAACTAATTTTCATAACTTTGATAAATTACAACTATCAAATGTCACAAAACTACCAAAATTCCATTATATTTCAAATTATTATTTAAGAGTCCTCACATTCTACACAACTTTTGTCGTATGATTATCCCTAATTTTTTGTTGTTGCAATAAACAGTTTACAGGAGAAGTGGAAACGCATGAATGATTCTCTCAAATTACTATATTACGATTCCATGTTTTGGGAGACTAGAACAATATGTGATTGGATCAGTCAAGGAATGAAGAGTGTTTACATAAAGGGGTTTAAAGGAAAGCTTCTTGAATTGAAATTTGTGAAGTACTTGATAACAAGAGCAACAATGATTGAGAAGATTATCGTTTGTGTTGATTATGACTGTACAAAGGAGGGAGCTACAGCGTGGACGAGTTTACTTTCGCTCGTAAAGGCCTTTACAAATTTGTCTATCACTCTCAAACATGGGAAGGTGTACCTATCAAGGGTTGGTGGAATCATGGAGAATATGGTCTCATCTGTCTAGCTAGAGTCTAGACTGAATAAATGATTTGGAGTAGACTTTTGCAGAATGTATTTTCAACTCCTGCTTTTGGTTTGTTACTTCTTTTATTTTAGTTTTTGTGTGAGGAGATAAAACTCTCTGGAAATGATCGAAATGTTGCTTATTATATTGAACCATTTGTAACATAGTTTATTTTAATGCAGTCATTTTTTTCTCCTTAGATTGGAGTCATTTCTAGAGCTTTAATTTGTGAGTTTGAACTACACCTAAATCCAAATGTGTCGAAGTTCAACCATTTTCCCGCATATTTAGCTATATCAATCAAGTTGAACCAATTCCTTTCACACACTTAAAGATGGAGTAACTCCATTTAAATAGTAATTAAGCTTGGAAAAATTATGTTCAATATATATATAGGAAGAATATGTGCCTAACAACACCCCATATTTCATTCTGTCAAAAAAAAAAAAACACCCCATACTTCATATGATTATCGCTGCCTTCTATGTTGTGTTCCTTTGAACATTTTTTTAGGAAAGTAATATCGCACTAAAAGTATAAAAATTAAAATTATTCCATTAACGAAACAAGACTGACTTTTTATTATGAAGGATTAATTCTTTTAAAAACTTAATTAATGACTAACCTTTTATAAAAATTTAAGCTACTAAGGAGAGATCCATAATGCGATGTTGAATTTGTGTTATTTTTGATGTATTTTATCAATTTGAATGAATGAATATCTTTTTTACTAAAAAAAAAAAAAAAAGAAGAGATCCATAATTAGTTTTATAGTTAACCATGCTACCTAGTACAAAAGCATGCGGCACAAACCTCCAATAACTAATTCAGAATAAAGATTGATATATGAGGTTGGGGAGAGATAGAAACTTTTTTTACCAAAAAAGGCATGTAACCCAATTTATCATGAGCCTGTTTGTTTTATATTTTGTTACGGCAAAATCACGTTTAAAAATCTCGTTGAGGAAAAGCTCCTCTCACATAGTTTTCAAAATAATTGATTCGGGAAGCGTGGTTTTTATGTTTGCGTTGAGAATAATCTCAACCAAACTGATGTTTTCGTAAGTTGTTTAACAAAAAACTTTTTCGTACTATTTAGCTTTTGGATTTGGCTCCTTTACATTAGAGATCTAAGCTCACTAAATGATCTAAGGGTGGATAGATCTTTACTTTCTCACTTTAGAGCTCCACTCACTTTGGAGGCTGTTTTGAGCCTTTGCTGTAAACACTTAGTATTGTAATGGGTTAGAGTACCCCTTGTACTCCCTATTCAATAAAATTTTTGCTTATAAAAAAAAAAAAATACATACTACTACACACTGAAGGCATTGGGTCATTAATATCTCGAAATGCACATACATAAATACACGTTTTCTTTTCTTTTTTATTGAGTTAATGGGAAGAGGAGAGACACCCCATTCCAAAGCCACATAATGATGGAGCTTCAAATGAGAACCAAGGAAGTTTCTCCCAAAATTCTGTTTAACCATTGGTGACTCGGTGTACATGGTTTAGCTACTTCAGGGGTTGCCCCAAAACCCTCCCTCAAGTTGTGCCACACACAGATAAAGGCAATGCTTCATCTATATATGCCGAGGAGCCCAATTAAGGGACTGACAATATATAACTGAAATCGAAACTAAGTCTTAATTACAAGCAAAGTGTTTTAGTTATTATCACCTTAACAAACCCTTGACGCATACACACTTTTTTTTTATAAGTAAAAATGTATTGAATGAAGGTCCTAGGGGTACCCAACCCATATACATAGAACAAGAGATCTAACAAGAAATAGGAGATGATGTTTTGACAAACAATCTTTCACAGATTGAGATACAAAGCCAGTATTTTGGAGTCAAGAAATAGGAGGCTTTTTCTGTTTTGTTTTCTTATATGTAAGGTGTTAGTTCAATTATTTTGTTTTGCTTTTGTATCTGTTTGTGCCAAAGAGGCCTATGCTGGTTAACAGTTTAGAAGGTATATGGTTTTTGACGGTGTACGGTTTTTTTTTGAGAATTATTGGTGTGCCTTTTGGTCTAGTTTTTAGCAATTGATTGATTGAGTGCTCTGCAACCCTTCATAGAAGGTGAGTGAAGTTCTCATGATGATGTTTCTGTTAGATATTATTGAATAAAATTACTTGAATTATCAAAAAAAACATAGAACAAGAGAACAAATACCAGATCCAAAGTAATTAGCATACTAACTCCGAAAAAGATAATATACACTTTACAATTTCTAGACTCAAAAGAACGGAACAAATTACAAAATAACTTATATATAAACCAACCAAAGCCAAAGACATCGGCATACACACACTTAAATGGTACTAACAACACTAATAGATAGGCTAACTATTTGACGGTTTGTAAAAGATATTAGAAGGCAATTCATATATAAAATCATTCGTTAAGCACATGGCATCAAACAAAAAAGAGAAGTAAGAAACCATTTTACCAAGCTTAGTAGTAGTACTTGGCGCTTTTGCTCATCTTTGTTTCTTGTCAAAATGGGAACCGACTAACGATAATATACATGAACTATTGAGTGAGAGTGTAATCATTTTGAATTATGTTTTTTGGTACAATCAAAGTTTAGGTAAGTTGGGTCGTGGGGGCTCACCAGGGTCTGGACAGGTCTCACGGCTTAAAGAGCGCTTACAGATATACTTACAGATTATCCACTATCGAGGTCCTCACATCGACAGCGGGATTCAAACTCACTTCCTCGTGGAATATGAATTGTATCCTTACCCACTGAACCAACCTTCGTTGGCTAATCATTTTGAATTTATTTGTAATGAAACAAATTTAAATGGTGAATATATTGTTGAGGAACCATTTTTAAAGGCATACCACATACATAAATATAGTGCCTAATTAAGGAGAAGAAAATTTAAACTCGGGCAACAACAGGTAGTTATAAGAAACATCAACACACACTAGCATTATCACAAATGTAAGGTTTTCAGTCACCAGTAAGGTAGAACAACCCATTAATTGTATGTAAAAGGTTCAACCTTAAAAAAACAAAAAGAAAAAAACAATTATGCATGTTTTTCTTGCAAGACGTACACCTCAATTATAGCACTTTGTTATCAACGAGATGGAGATCTTCTGTATCAATTTTCGAAACGTCATTTTTTGGGACATCAGATTTTTATTCGTCATCAACGACCTTCAACTGGATAGAGAGGTCAGTAGAAGCGCTAGGCACTGACAACAACTCATCATATAAGTCTTCCATTGATGAGCTACCACAGACTACGGTGATCTTTTTTATCTTGGTGCATCTCGTTATCAAGTGCTTGATAAAGCTTACTTCTGCTTCCATGCCTCTGAATCCCTCAATGTACACAAACCTTAATTTGAAAAGGACACAAATACAAGTTTCTCTTCCTTCCCAAAAAGTAGAGCAGGCATATGGCAAAGGACCACCAGCAATGTGACGAACTCTGAGAGTTGTAGTTTTGCTAACCTATATATAAAACAATTATATATATACAAAGCATAACAATGATCTACATTAGAAAATGTTGTCTACGAATGTATATTTCCACATCAATTAGGATAGAATGGAAACGCAAGTGAAAATAAAATACTGAAAATAAGGTTAATGTCACATACAGGCGCAAGAATTCTGAGAGTTTGTAGATCAACGCTTGATCTTAAAATGTATGAAAGTAAAACGGCCTCTTTCATATCATTCACATTTAAATCAACTGATAAGGATGATAAATTCCAGAAGATGTTTTTCCTTTCAGATTCCTGTATGAAGCAATAAAGAGAGATAGTTAGCACTATATTGTTGTAAAAAGCTAGAGAACATAATGTTACTGTAACAACCTATTATGTATATATATGTGCAAAATGTGTCATCATAACAATATATAATAAATAGCTAAAGATTCAAGAGAACATACCAAAAAGCCACTGTATTCTTCCATAAGCTCTTGAGTTCCCAACACAGGAAATAATGTTGGAATCTTTTGATTGTTACAACAATTGAACTCCCTAAGGTTTGGTACCACAAGTACCAAATTTTTCACAGGACAGGTTATAGAAGCTAACACCACAACTTCAAGACTCTCAGCAACAACTACTATGTAATCTGTATACAGAAACTTGAGCTCCAAAAATTTAAGATTTGGATTTTGGATATTAATTGTTGTGAACCCAATAGAGTTAGAGAGACTAAAATTTTCCAAAGACTTGCAACTAGTCAAAATCCCATTGATAGTTTCATCTTGCATATGGATATCCTTCAATTTTAGGGTTATCAAGTTCTTGCAGGACTCAAAGATGGAAGGACTTTCAAGGTAGTAACAAATCAACTCAAGTGACGTTAAGGAGGAAAAGGAATTCATAACACTAACTGTGCTTGGAAAAGGATATTTCACTACGGAATAAATAGGTTCACAAGCTAGAGTTAGATCTTTGATCCCTTTCTTTATCCCAAATAGATGTTGGATCCAAGTCCTCAAATCCATATCAGGGAAGTGAAGGAAGCTACAAGTAGTCAAGTTGGCAAGGTGTTGTTCCAAGATAAAGAAGAAAAGTGTAACATACTGTAAACGTTTCCCCCCTCTTGTGAAATTAGGTTCTAACATGTGCTCCACATCAAAAACGAGATTTGAAGTTTGCTTCCATAGATACCTCCAACTCTTTGCAAGGGTGCTGCTTCTCACAGCATCATCGATCGGAAGCTTAGATAGGATGATGTACAAGACATCATTGGGGAGTTTGCTGATGAAATCTGGTGGATCCTGCTTGTCATCTCCGATCATTTTAGCCTTCTCCCTTGCTCTCTTTTTCGTCTTTGTTTGTCTCTTCATCCCTCAAAGCCGGTTGTGTTTCTGGGATGAGTCTTATAGAGTGATTAAGAATGTGGGTGAGAGATGAAATGTGTGAGGTTGCCTTTAGAGTGAAACGATAGAAAGAATAGATGCATGGATGAAAGGTGACATGTTATTACTACCTTCCATATTTACAAAACAAGCCTAGTATGCTCCAAATACATTCATTGTTTTTGGTTTCTGGTTTTTGCCCAAAATCAGTGGGCTATTTATCATTCCTATTTTTTTAATTTGTATTCATTGTTTTTATTTTTATAAGCAAAAAATTATTCAAACGAATAAATATGGCAGTAAATTTATTCAAACGAGTACCAGAGGTATTTATTAGTATTCATTGTTTATTGTTTCTAATGGCAGTTTTTAAAATTATTCTCAATTAGATTTTTACTTAAATTGAATCTTAATTAATTGCTTCCTATCATATACATTCAAATGTATTTGAAATTTTTAAAATTATTGTGTTTGTTTTTATTAAAATTAAATATTAATTATTTCCTATCATGTATATTCACATATAGTTTTGGATATTTTACCAAAAAAAAACATATAATTTTGGATATTTAATAACTAATGAATGGGGCGCGTAAAAACGTTGCCTCAATGATTATGTGTGACAGTTTTTTCTTTTGCTTCTGAGTCAAATTAAAATAGGACATCCCTAATTTTTTACTCAAATTTTTATTTACTACTTTTAATTAAAATTTCTTAAACTATTTTTAATTAAAAAGGAAAAGTTTAATGAACTTTTTGATCCCATCAAAGTGACTGGGTTTTGGTTTTCGTCCTTACACTTTTTTTCGTTGGTTGTCGTCTCTGCAAGTTAAAACATTTTGTTTTGGTTCCTGCCATTAATGAGCTACCGTTAAGTGCTGACATGGCTAACGAGATGTCACATTAGTACAACCACATGTATTAAATTAATATCTTCTAATGCTTACGTAGGAAAATCATTTATTATTTTAATTTATAAGTATTAATATTATATACTATTTAGGATTAATCAAAATTTTAATCCTTGCAAAGTGGACAAGTTTTGGTTTTCGTTCCTGCATATTTTTCCCGTTGGATTTTGTCTCGGCAACTTCAAAACATTTGGTTTTAGTTCCTATCATTAGTGACTCATCGTTAAGTGGTGATGTGGCTAGCCGGGCCATCTCCAAAATATGGGATGGCAAAACGGGTCAACCCGATACGACATGCCCTAACCTGCCTTTGGTCTGCCAAAAAGGGGCGGGACGGGTTGACCTACTTGGACAATGTGGGTTGAATCTCCTAACCCATCCCGTTTTAGTAGTGGATTGGTGGGTTGGCCCGTCAAAAACACAAAACTAGAAAATGGGTGATGGATTGGTGGGTTGGCTAATTGACCCGCTAAAAAAATAAAAAAATATTAAAACAATTATAAAATATGAAAAAATAGCCATAAAATCCGAATTGGGTTGACTAATTGGTGGGTCAACCCTATCTGACTAGCTAAAAAATAAAATAAAATAAAAAATAAAAAGGCATTAAAATATATAATTTTTTAAAAATAGATAGGTTGATGGGCCAACCCGTCCCGATCCGCCTTATTGATGGGTTAAGTGGAACGGGTCAAAACAGGTTGCTGGGTTGAGAATTCCAACCCAACCAACCAAAATTGGCAGGTTAAACGGATTGATCTGCGGGTCACAACCCACTTAGCTATCCCTACTTGTACGATAATAGAGGTTGTGATTAAAGTTCACATCCCTTTAAAATACTTATTACAATAGTTAGGATAAAAGTTAAACATTTTTAATTGTGTGGTAATTTATGTTTGGTTAACAGTTTAAAAAAAAATCTTTACACCGATAATGCATACCAATTAAATTCAATAACTTATTACAAATTATTTTTTTAGCAAGTTAACGATGTAAAGCAACAGTTAGTCAACACTAAAAAAATAGGACGAAGTCTAAGTTATAGTCAAGTTTGGATATTATTGTTATTTTAATAAACTTAAAGATGATGGAGTGTAATTTACTCAATAATTTGTAATTAAAAAAGTTATGAAAGATTTGGAAAAATCATGCACTAAATTTTGTTATTAATATTTCTTTTTTTGACTGATTGTTATTAATATTTCTAATCACTGAGAAAGGATGTATTAAATATTTTTATGCTTTTAATTTATAATGCATTAAATAATTTTGCTTTTTATTAATATTTACATAATTAGATGGATGTAGGTAGATTTATTACTAAGATATGACATTAACTTTTTAGTGAATCTTCTAATAATCATCTTAATTGATTAAAAATATTAAATGCTTTGTCTATTTCTAAAATATTAAATATTTTTTTATTAACAAAAAATACTTAACATTTTTATTTGATACTTTTTTTTTAAGTGTTATTAGAATTAGAAAGATACCAACCTGATGTTGGGAGAGTTGGTAACCTGACTCTCCCCCAAAGAAGAAGACCCAAGTTCGATTCCTTGAGTCACCCAGTTGGGAGGCAGCCCAACCTCGTATGTAAAAAATCGGACGTCCATTGCTGCCGAATCGGGGATTAGTCTCATAGCCGGTCCAGAAGGTCGAAGCCATGAGGACACCCTGGTGGACCAATTGGGGAGCTAAAGGCTCTAATTACAGTGAGTTCCGAACAAAAAAAATTAGAAATATAAGAAGAATTTTTTAAGATGAAATTAATGACATTACTCGATTATTACGAAAAGCAATTTTATATCTTACAAATAAACTAGATGGAAACTGAATGACATGGATGGCAAGGGGCAGCGGGCTTGGAGTACTTCCCCATAGGGAGTTCGGGGACTTGAAAATTAAAAAAAACAGGTAATTAAATAAAATTCAATAAAAGATAAAAGACAAAAAATATTAAATATTTAAAATTAAAGAACTCTTAAAGACATTGCAACAAATTCAAACTTAAATAGTGCAAACAAAGATTCAATTAAATTATGACAAGGTCAAAGACTATAACATCAAGCTCAGTTCTTCTTGTCATGTCCAATATGTAAGGCGTCATAATGAAAGGAATATGAATAGAGTTTAGGATTCAAACTTTTTCAATTTAATAAAATTACTAAAATACAATTATATATAAGTAAATTAGATTTTTTATACATATCTAAAAAGGAGAATTACTTAATCTACATATCCGAATAAATTAAATATTGAAATTGATCTACTTCAGGCAGAGAGATTAAATTTTTTATTCTTGTTAAAAAAGAAGAAAATAATGGTATTATAAAAATAATATCGTACATACAATTACTCATAATGTCATATGAATGAGGAATTAATTAAGCATTTGGAATTAAGGGTTTAAAATTTTTTAATATTTTATTTATTTAATAAAATAATATATATTTAAAATTAATAAAATATATTTAATATATATATATATATATATATATATATATATATATATATATATTTATTTATAAATACATTTAGTAATCTTTTCGCGGTCAGGGACCCCACGGGATGGGGAGCATATTCCCCCATTCCCAAAGTGCCTTTGGGGGATTTTCTCCATCGTCCCCATCCCCGCAAGGAAAAATCCCTTCTCGCGGGGCCTCATTCAGGGCAATCCCCAAGGGGATCCCCATGTACAGGTATAAATTGTCATCCTAATGATATCCCGACACTAGACACCGTGTAGTTGTGTTTTTGCGGAGAGTATTATTTTTTTGGTTAAACTACTTATTTAATCCCAATAGGTGATTCTGATTTTGAATTTGGTCCCTATAAATTAAAAATTATGAAATCGTTTCTTGTACATATAGTTATTTTTAATTTGGTTCTCGCTATTAGTTGTTGTTATAATATCGTATGTTGAAGTTAAAGTATAGGAATGAAATTGAAAATGATTGTCACATGTGGAGACAGAATTCATTTTTTTAATTTGGTCTCTATATATATGTGACAAATCATTTTAAATTTGGTTCCTACATGTGACAATCATTTTGAATTTGGTCTTTATCATGTGACGACGTTACAACATCAATAACGGTGAGGACCAAAATAAAAATAATTATACATACAAAAACCGATTTCAAAATTTGTCACATATAGCGACCAAATTCATAATATCAGTTTCACATATATTGACCAAATTATTAGTTTAACTTTAATTCTTTTATAGTTTGTTTATTGGATTACGCCATTACGGTTAGTACTCATTTATATATTATCATATTATTAAAAATATTTGACTCCTATTATTATTATCATAAAAGTTAAAAGTTACACATATAATGATTTGTAATGGCGTTAATGTTTGACTCTTATTATTATTTCAAAATTTAACTTTTATTTGTATAAAAGTTGGAATAAAAATTTATATTTATATATATTAAAATATATAATATTTTTAAAGGTCGTAAATAAAACATTTGAAACAATAAACAAACAAACAAAAAAATGGCCAAAACCCAAAAGGATAAATTAGAAGAAAGTGCAACACCTCAAAGATTTTACCAGCCAGATCTTAAAAACTTCTGGTTCTGAAGTACTTTCTTTTGCATCCATTGTTTTCTTTACCCCAGCAATCATAGAGACACAGAAATGGAAGCAGCATGTGCCACAAGTGTAGGCATAGTTGTGACAGTGATAGTTGCTCTGATATGGTTATGGAGGATGCTAAACTGGTTGTGGCTGAGACCAAAGAAGCTAGAGAGGTTGTTAAGAGAGCAAGGCCTTCAAGGCAATCCATACAGGTTTTTGGTTGGGGACTTAAAGGAAATTTGAAGATGAGAAAGGAAGCTGAATCCAAACCCATGCCTCTCTCTGATGATATAGTGCCACGTGTGTCATCC
The DNA here is from genome assembly GCA_039655645.1 of Ammopiptanthus mongolicus. Taxonomy (NCBI): domain Eukaryota; kingdom Viridiplantae; phylum Streptophyta; class Magnoliopsida; order Fabales; family Fabaceae; genus Ammopiptanthus; species Ammopiptanthus mongolicus. The sequence continues at coordinate 13,481,097 of CM077351.1, read as the reverse complement.
TATATCCAACAAAGTGTTAACAAATACGGTATGACTATGCTTCCCTTTCATCTACGTTAAATGTCCATACGTCCATTTTATTATTGCTCTATAATTCATACGAATATGAGCATGAAAGATGATGCAATATAATTTTTATCGATCCAGGGTTGAATTATACTATCTATCATCTACATCATTTGTCTGAAATTTGGTTAATTTGAACATCAATAAAAAGTAATCAAGTAGCTCTTATTATCATATATTTCAAAACTATATATTACTTTAATTTTGATGTATATCAGTAAAGTAGTAAACGAATTCGGATTTTATATATATATATATATATATATATATATATATATAGCAAATATTTATTACAAGATATTTCTTTGCAAAAAATATTATTTATATATATAACCATCAGATTAAAATAAGATCAACAGCTAAAAGTAAGTGGAAGAGAAAAATATTATTTTTTGTCAAAAAAGAGAAAAATATTATTTATATACAAAGCAACTAGTTTTTTTTATTCACCAAAAAAAAGCGACTAGTTTTAATTATATTCAATTATCTAGTTTTTTGAAATAAATTTATTGTATGGATGTTTTTTAATGGTAACATTGTAACACCGATTTTAAAACATCAATCCAAATTGTAAGAATCTTTTTACTGTTGTATAAGTTCAAATTCTTCCCTATTTTGTTCCAAATGGCAAACCTGGAGCTCAAGGTCTAACCATAAGCTTTTCACCCAAAACGCTGGAAGAATATGGCATTACATTTATAAAGAAACGTTATTGTATTCTACTGTTTCAGTTTTTATATACAGTAATTTAATAAATTAATGCCTTTCTTCTTAGTGTTCTGTGATATATTATACCATAGTTCTGTTGGTAGTTTATTAAATTATTTATTGATTTGGACTTTGATTATGTCTTGAACAATAGGCACAATCAACGTTATTGTATTCTGTTGTGTCACTGAATCCAAATCCGTGTCACTTGTCTTCTGTCTGGTTGGCTCATCTCCATTGCTGTTGTGTATTGAAAAGTGAACAAAGTGGCACAGTTCACTGTTTGCAGAACTTGTTGTGCACAATTGCTTCAGTGTAGCACCACATGTAGGACACACAACCATCAGGGCATAACTTCCTCTTAGCTAGATTGGATCTTGTAGTTATAACATTCCTGCAGGGTTTCCAAATGAAGATTTTCACTTAAAATGCCACCTTTATGTTCCAGATTTCTTCCCATAAATCGATTAAATCCCTTGAAATTTTGATGTATGAGGAAGGAACATGATAGCCTATTCGGACCAAATAGGATCCTAATCTTCTGTTTGTCATATCAGCCTATCATCTGCATTTGTTATGCTAATTGCTTTGGCCACAATGGAATCTGCTGTTGGTCCATCAAACATTTCACCCTTTCTCACCCATCTTCTACCATTGCAAGCACAAACCAGTTCATGTGGTCGGGATTCCCTCATGTGGCTAATAAGCAGCTCATCATTTTTGTCATTGTAGTCTATCTAACAAGTTTTTTGTGCTCATCCCCCAAAATCTCTCTCTCTCTCTCTCTCCCTATATATATATATATATATAGGTATTTCCTCATAGCTTAACAGAAGAACAAATTTGTTACTGGCTGCCCTGCCTAACAAATAAACAGAAGAGGAAATAGTATTTTAATTACTTTTGCCATAAAAGGAAAGTAGTTCATATCTCAATCTCACAGCACGCAATGCATGATTTGAGGCCCTAGCTGGACCTGTAAAAGAAATGAAGCATTTCATTCATAATATTGGGTTTAACAATCTGAATTTAATTCTGGATAGTATATGCCAGCTTTAGTCATTAGAACATTACCTTTTCTTACTGTTACTTACTCACATTGGTTTGTAATTCATGTCAATTTCAAATAGCACACATAGTAAGTTGAACTGATTTTTTTATTTTAACCTTTAGTTTAAGCCTTTTAATGAAGTTGGTGATGGTATGCAGGCAAGAATTCTTTTATCTGGTTTGGACCAATACCAAGGGTGACCCTCAAAGATCCTGAGCTAATCAAAGATGTATTTAACAAGATCTATGACTTTCCAAAGCCGAATATGAATCCGCTTGTCAAGTTGCTAGCTACTGGTCTTGCAAATTATGAGGGCGAGAAGTGGAGCAAACACAGAAGGATAATCAACCCTGCATTCAGTTTAGAAAAAATAAAGGTTACTTGCCCTTTACCTTGTGTCCCTTTCGAAAACATGGCAGAAAAACACTAGGGAGTTCAATTGTGTGTGTGTGTGTGTGTGTGTGTGTTTCTTATAGGAAGAATCAGAAATGCATTCTCTTAACTCTTAACAAACATAATTGGTATGGCATAGCTTGCATTAATTTAGCCTGCAACATATACTTTTGCATAGGTTTGGTGTATAAGCAACATGCTCTGGATGTTTATGTGCATAGTTTGATGCAGAAAATTTAAGCTTCTCATTATTTCTTTATTGCACCACAGATAATGTTACCAATATTCTTCATAAGTTGCAATGATATGGTTAGCAAATGGAAGGGAATGTTGTCTTCCGATGGATCATGTGAAATGGATGTATGGCCTTACCTTCAGAATTTGGCTAGTGATGTTATTTCTCGAACAGCATTTGGAAGTAGTTATGAAGAAGGAAAAAGAATATTTCAACTTCAAAAAGAGCAAGCTCAACTTACAATGAAAGTTATAATGAAAGTTTACATTCCTGGATGGAGGTAAAGACGACTCTGCATATCTGATCTGCTTGATGATGACTAAAGCAAGTTCAAGCTTATTAAATGAGTTTTATTTAATTGAACTAACCATACAGCATATTTCATACAGGAAACATGATTAGCAAATAACATTTATCATTAAGAATCAAATAAATTTGTTTTATTATTTATGCAACGATCAATTTACCAAATATTGTGTTTATTTGTAGGTATCTACCTACTAGTACCCATAGGAGGATGAAGGAAATTGACCGAGATATAAAATCTTCACTTAAGCATATAATTAACAAGAGAGAGAAAGCATTGAAGGCAGGTGAAGCAACTAAAAATGACTTATTAGGTATACTTTTGGAATCAAATCACAAGGAAATTCAAGAACATGGAAACGTTAAGGATGTCGGAATGACTCTTCAAGACGTAATCGAGGAATGCAAGCTGTTCTACTTTGCAGGCCAAGAGACCACATCAGTTTTGCTTGTTTGGACTATGGTAGTATTGAGTAGGTACCCTGATTGGCAAGCACGTGCAAGGGAGGAAGTCTTACAAGTCTTTGGCAACCAAAAACCAGATTTTGATGGGCTAAGTCACCTTAAGATTGTAAGTATTGTATCATTATTTTGATAATGAATAGTATGCCTTCCTGGTACTTACCATTAGCATAAACCTTTTTGTCACAGGTCACCATGATTTTGTATGAGGTTCTAAGGTTATATCCACCGGTACTCGGGCTTGCTCGAACCGTTCACAAGGATCTGAAACTCGGAAACCTAACATTACCTGCTGGAGTGCAGGTTTCCTTACCAACTGTTCTGGTTCACCATGACTGTGAACTCTGGGGTGATGATGCAAAGGAGTTCAATCCTGAGAGGTTTTGTGAAGGTGTTTCAAAAGCAACAAATAGCAGAGTTTCATTTTTTCCATTTGGATGGGGTCCTAGGATATGCATTGGACAAAACTTTTCCTTGTTGGAAGCAAAGATGGCTCTGTCAATGATTTTGCAAAACTTCTCATTTGAACTTTCTCCTGCCTATGCTCATGCTCCAGCTATGGCAGTTACTCTTCAGCCACAATATGGTGCTCATATCATTCTTCGTAAAGTGGAAATATGATAAATAATAGTAAGCTCTAATTATATGATTTTGAGAACACAAAGCTGGTGGAAAACTTATTTAGTGTAAAATAATAAAAACCTCTTTCAGAGATACTATTATATGTTTGATTTCATTTACATAGCTGAGTTGAGTCCCTTGGTCTGTGTTTAGATTAGATTTTATAAATTTGATTTAGCTATAAGTTTGCAATATATTTGGATTAAATGTTGAGAAATGTTAGGAACAGATTCTTTAACATATACTCAATTATTGAATGAATTCATGTGGAACCCACTAATTTACATGAGCAAACTCTCTATTCAGTGGGTCACACATGAAATCTATCCAATAATAAAAAGTATGTTGAAGGAAGTGTGATAAAGAATGTGTTGCTATGTAGCATTCCTTTTAAATGTTATAGCAGAGAGATCTCTTATTCTAAATGCGTGAAAGAATTTATATCATGCGTGAAAATGGTTCAACAAAGAAAGCAAAGAATATATAAAAGAAGGCCTCCTTACCCATTTATAGATACATGCAAATGAATATATGAAGAAAATTCCTTCAACCATGCATTGAAGTGGAGAATAGGAATTTTATTATATTTATTGAATATAAAATTAGAACAAGTGAAGTACTATCTATTTTTTGCTGGTAGAATAGAAAGGAATCTCGAGCAAATCAGCTAGCAACTTATTGCCCAACTCCACCAGAGTTTGATGATGAATAAAAAGGCAGATTATACATTATTTGTCCACTTTCAACCAGAGAAACATATGATCTCTTTCAACGTAATCCTCAATATCTTGATTCATAAGCATATGATTTGATAGAAAATACAAATTTATAGTTTTTGTTATAATTTAAAGAATTATATGTTATATGTTATAAATGAAATTATGTACAAAAATTGAAAATAAATGCACATTATAAGAGCAGCAACTTGCCATCTTCCATGGCCAGTCCACACAGGTAACAGTTGTTCCGTACTCTTACGCACTTCAAGTATTGAGTGCTATAAAAGTTTTAACCAAGCCTAAAAGAGAATCACTTATTAACCTTTAATGAGAAATATGATTCCTAAAGTGAAATTATCTCTTAAGTAAGCAAGTAATGATGTGTTCATTTTCAAATCATATAGAGCATATTTGGAAAAGTTGGATTAATTAGATTTCAGCTGTTTTGGATAAAAAAAGTTTTTGAAATAATCTTTCTTGTTTGACACTTTGCTTAAATTTATAAAAAAAACTTTTTTTTTAGGGAAAAAACTCTTTTATACAATCTAATTTGTTTTAGGTTAAGATTATTGTGATTTGATTATTTTTCATTCATAAAACTTTTTTTCCTATTTACCCCTACAAAACTAATTTTCAAATAAATATTATTAAACTATACAAATAACTTCATACCCCTTTCCTAATTTACTATGTAAAAGTGATTTTTTTTGCACCATTCAAGCGAAATAAATTATTTTAAAATCATTTTTCAGCAAATATATCCAAATAACAACAGACTCTGACTATAATCGATTATTATCAGAACAATATATTTTTTCATCAAGGATAAATACACTTTTCCTTGATCAAAAGACACGTTCACTTTAGAGAGTCTTTTTTATGATAAGGATTCACATATTAGCGTGGACAAAAGCAATTTAGCATGTGCTACCAACAAATGTTAATTAATATCTTTCAAAACAAATCATTCGCCTTGAAGCTTAAGAGTTGTCTGGCTTAATTTGACTCAGAACCTAAGACATCAAGGGTCTTATCTTACCCTTTATATAAGCACACATTCAAAGGCAACTCATGTTGCTCTCTTTTCTATCTCCACTCTATTCTCATTTTATGTTGTGCTAATACATCATCCTGCCTTTGATCGGTGGACTGCCATTGCTAAGCAGTGCGAAGCACACTAGCGACTTCAAGCAATCACAAGACTACCCGCTCATATAGACACAGAACAAAGCATTATTTTGAAAGTGTACAAAGATTTTACATAAATTAACTTTTTCTGTCATAGATAGTAAGGAGATTCGGCTTTTTTACATGATTAACTTACGTTGTTCAATTTGGCTCAAGCCTATTTCATAAATAATGCTTTCTTATTCAAAATTCTCATTGCTACACCATCTTATTTCAAGAGTTACTCTCACTTTTAAATGTCAATATAATTTTAATCATCATTACAATGTCGTTTGTACTAGGTAAGCGACAGGAGTGAGTGAACAATAAAAATAGGGTTAAAAATAAGGAAGAAATTTACTGTTTCGGTCCTTACTCCTAACTCCATCCGCTGAAATAGATCTTACACAATCACCATTGCAAACTCATTTCCTTTTATGTACAAAATTGAAAAAACCTGAAAGTTGTTTGGTTACACAATCTAAACTACCTTTGTCCAAAAATTCCAATTTAATTACTATTCACTCCATACAAACATGTAAGACAATATTTGCATTTTACCAGGCAAAGATTCAAGCTTAGACGTTAACAAAGCAAGCTCTGGTAAATGAATTATTAGAACTTGAAAGAAATGAAAGTTAACAAAGCAGCCAAGGTCAATGAGTCATCATAGACATGCCACATCGTATGAATGCCCAAAAATAAAAAGACTCGAAAATTAACTCGTTTCTAATGGTGCACCAGAGCGGCAATGTAAATTAGGGTCTTTGAGAAGCCACATAAAAACCTAGAAAACAAAACAAAAGGAGGATGAAAAAGATTGATAACTTGCAAATAGACATCCTAAAATGAATAAATAAAGATGTATCAACCTTCAATTTGATAAAAAAAAAAAAACAGAAAAATCTTAATCCACTAAATAATGTAGAGATAAATCTAGTCTCTTAATCGACTAATTTGATACTCCCATTTTGCAAATTAGATTAAAAATGCATTTTATTGAAACAGGGGAGGGTCTTCGAAATCTTCACATTACATAAATGAAATTCATTTCATTTTTGGGTCTAAAAAAACACGCACAATAAAAGCTGATCTGAGAAACCAAAAAGGATTAGAAATTTAGGGCAGTTCCCTGAATTAAAACATGAGGGGAAACATGTAAAACCCTTGAGGCTGCCCCAAAAAAACAGATCTTGGCCGGGTGAAATTGAGTTCTCAAACACTATTTGCTGAGAACCCATTGGATCGGCCGAAAAATATCTTATTCAAAGGAATGAAAAGAACCAATAATAATTAACAGTGAGATTGAAAAGAACGCTATGTACAAATCCTTTCCATGGTTCTGCAAATTAAATTGCAGAGAGGAAGAAAGAGATTATGGTTTTCTATGTGCCTGCAACGGAACTCGGACGTCATTGCAAAGCTGCTTCGCCCGGTTCTCTCAAAGGCACATACAAACCCTAGCATTCGGGTCGTAGCTAATTATATAGAGTAGATGCATCCACGTCAAATGTCTATTTCGCCCTCATTTTTTTTTTTTTCCCTTTTTCCTTAGATTCACTGTACAGAGGAGAATGGACTTCTCGAGTGAATTTTCATAGGAGTGGGTTTGTAGGCCAACCAGGCCAGCATAAGCCCAATCCGTCTTGGTCGGTAATTAAACTAATCGGATCACGTTGATCCACGAAATAAACGGGTTAATAGGATCGCCCACATAATTAACAAAAAAAATTAAAAATTGCAAAAATCTTAAAGCAGATAACAAATTCGAGAAAAACTGTTTACATCATTCAAATATCAAAACAAAATCAAAGACAATGTTCTTATACAACTAACTATAAATATTCATACACTGTACCAAAAAAATATCCATACACTAAGAAAGATCAACATATATTAACCAAACACTAAATACCTCAAACACATTAAGTCATAACCAAGTATAAAAAATGGTCTCAAATCCCAATCAAATATCAAATACTCTTGAGTCTCAATGGATCCGAAGGATCTAAGCTTATTGGGATACTCCGTAAACCCACTGGAGAGTCGAATGTCCAAATTAATATGGGTTCGAACCAAAGAGAAAAATAACACATACATATCTTATAATTTGTAATTGTAATCTATATCAGTAAAACAAAAAAATGGATTGAAATTATTGAGATTGGTTGATACTACAATTTAAAGTTTCATAAAAAGTTACTCCTTTGATATAAAGAAATTTTCACCATTATTAAGATTGGATTTAGCTCATCTAAAATGAGTGAAACTCTAAAATAAGAAAGTAAAGGACTATCCACCATTTATTTAATTAACTACATAAAAATCTCAAACCACTAAATGATCTAAGAATAGATAATTTTTTACTTTCTCACTTTAAAACTCCACTTAATTTAAAGGACCCAAATTCATTAATATTTTGCTGTTGTGTTTAACAGAATCTGTAGGGCCTTTCTGCTCACAAAAAAAAAAAAAAAAAAAAACAAAAACAAAAACAAAAGAATCCCAAATTGAGTGGCGTGGCAGAAAAACAACCGCTGCACTTTAGGCCTCAATGAGCATGCAGTGCCTTTCTCATAGTTCTGAGTGCTTCTAATTTGCGAATATGCAATCTTATGAGATAGAAAAGGACCGAAAAAAAAGGCAGTTTTGTAAGGTAGGAATGCAATTTAATAGAGTTTCAAAGTCGTGAATCTGCTTGTGTGTGTACTGTTTTTTTTTTTTATATATAAAAAATGCTCTAAAATAAATTGCTTCGATTTGTTTTGAATGTCCAAATTTCACTGTGTCTGGTTGTGCTTAACAATGAAATGTTCAATTTGCGTCCGAACAAGAAAATCATGGAAATAAAGAATCTTTTGTAAAATAAAATAATAAACTCTTACTCTGATCCTCTCTACAAGACTTGCACCATTGTAGCCTTGCCCTCATGAGGGGAGAGGTTTTTTTGCTATTACAAATCAAGAATCTTAACTAATAAAAAGACCACATTCAACCTGAAAAATGAAATACTCATACTGAAACTCAATAGATTAGTTATTTGAAATCTCAAATCTCTATTCTTCAGGGCATACCCTGCATGTATGATCGATCTATTCTTTTACTAAGTTTGAGGAGCAATAAACACTACAACTACAAAGCACAGCACAGCACTGAAAGAGACCCCAAAACATGTACTACACCCTTTGTTGCTACAGTCCTTCTGATGCTTCCCTTGCAAACTGCCACTTCCATGCCAATCACTGAACCTCCATCCAAGTATAATTCGAAACATTTTACTGGAAGCCTGACCATAAGCTCTGTTCAATAAATTAGCAAAGGAAAGATTACAACTTTTTTGCCTGTAATAGGGGTGTTTGTAGGATGGCTTTAGAAGCTGAACCCTAACCGATACGTTGATCGGGCCATTTCTTTAAACCTGAACCCGACCCGATTATGGTCCAACCAATGATTGGGCTTCGATTGTGTTGACCCAATATTTATATTAAAAATATAAAACGGAAAGTTATGTATATCTAAGTCATAAAACTTTTGATGATTGTTTTGTCACGCCAAATTTCATAATCCACACCAACTCAAAATCTATTTATTTGTGATAAATGCTCTGCCTTACACCATGAGAAGAGAGGGAGAGAATTTAAACACTGAACATCTTGAACATCTGCTGAATTCATAGACGAAAAAACTGGAACTTTAAACTTGGCACCATCAATAATTAAGCAGAAATTCATATAAAATGATCAATTTTCTAGTCAAAGTTACAACTTACATTTCAAGACTGGAATAACTGTTTTAAACAAAAGCAAACGTCTAAAACACAGAGAACTGAAATTGATGTACCTTCTTTAAAACCTCCTCATTGACCTAGCAGTCCAAAGCTATCAAGTGGCCAAACCTAATAGCATAATAAGAGTATCTTCAGCACAAGATTCATAGCCATCAAATAGAACAATTCTGCACTCTCCAACAAGTGGTTAGCTAAAATGCAATTTTTTCCATACGTAAAATTATAGTATTAAAGCACCAAAAGGTACACCTAATGAATCAGAAGGACCCAGTTCCATGAAGCTAATGATGTCTTCACTACAATGATAGATATCAAATTATTCTAGTATATATGACTTCTATATTCGCAACAAATAACTGCAATTGATTTACACATTAGGTTTACAATTACAGAATCAGCAAAAGTTTCCATGTACATGTATTAGAAAGAAATAAAACTTTTAAACTTAGAAGTAGTAGTAATGTATTAACATAAAAGTATCATTACCATCCACTCACACTCATAATTTCTTTATGAAACTAATATTGAACCACATGAAACTAAGAGAAAACGAAATTACAATATAAAGCCCTAAAGACCTCAAAATAAAGGAGAAACAGGATGAACCAATCTTAGGAAATAGAAGAATATAGTATGGGGCACAAAACTTACCCTGAAAAACACTTTTCCTTGTATAAGACCATAAGGAACAGGACCAAAATGCCTTGAATCATGGGAGGCATAGATATTATCCCCTTGAATCCAAACATGCCCCTTTGGCACCTGTGAAAAAAAAATAAACAAATTATAAATTAAGCAACAAAGCAAACTTATCAACAGAAAAAAAAAAAAATATATAACATAAAGTATAGCAACCTAAAATCATCAATTTAAAGCATAGAGAGAGATAGCATGTCAAACGAATAGGATAGCTACATAATAAGTTAATAATTAATATTTAGAAGAAGTTAATATTTATTATGGTGTGTTAAAACTCAGAAAAGGGAATTGGAATATTGGATTGAAATACTCTGGTAAAAATGACATGGATCATAGTAAACACATGACACGACTAAACTAGTATTGGATTCTAAAAAAGATTACATTAGAACTAATTTTTTTAGGAAAAAAATAATCCTCTCAGCCAACAGCATTGTGAAATTTCAAGTAACATAAAGAGTCATTATAAGCAAATAGCTCATTTTTTACCACCACTGTTATTAAAAAATGACAACGACAAAGTGGCAAAAACAGATAAATGCATACCATCGAGACTAATCTCAAGTAATATGCAGGGGCAGCAGGGCTGCTATGTTGCACCTTAGAAATTATCAAACAAGAAGAAACCCGATGAGAAACTGTACTTCTATTCTATATATTGGAAACAATAGGAAATCGCTCTACGCATTGTCTTAGTTCAGCACATTCATTCATGGAAAATGTCCCTTAGACATCTATGTCAGATGAATCCGCAGACCAAAAACTCATCTAAAGGGTACATACAAGTAAAATCATCATTTCTTTTGTCAAAACGTAAAATTAAACGCATTAACCAACGGCATTCAATCTCATGACCAAAGCAATTCTAAACCTGCTTTTACTTACATAAAGTGGGATATATGATATATGATAATTAATAAATAAAAGAATTATTTCTTTTGATAAAAACATAAAACTAAACACATTAAACAAATTGCTATTACATGCATTTTTCTATTCCACCTTGAAATGTGTTACCTCGATATTCATCTGCACTCACATTAACCAACTGCTGAAAACTAATCAACTGCTGAAAACAATTCTCATACACAAAAAAAGGAACCCTAATCTGTTATCACTCCCATTTGAGGAATTCTCAATTTGTCATACCTGCTTCTACTCTTCACTATGATCCAACATGACAAAACAACCAAGTAGGTACTTTTTCACAATCATTCAATACAATTCGTCTAAATTCAGGCAAAATAATAATAATAATAATAAGGGTCATGCTTACCAATGCCTAGAAATTAAAAAAAAAAACAAAAACAAAAACAAAAACAAGGTTTCATTGCAAAACTAAAAACTTCACTTCTCCATACATGGATTACGTCATTTCCCATAAAAAATTGCCTTTCTAATTCCTTAACCAGTGCCCCCTTAGCATTTCCCTAATGATAATAAATTAATTACATGGCAAAGGCATCAAGTAGGTACATTTTCACAATCATGTACTACAAAAATTTCATTAAAAAACACACACACAAACAAACACACATTAATTGTGCAACAAGAGTAAACCAAGAACAAACCATTAAGCACACACACCACTACAGTTTGAGTAGCATCACCAAGCAAAGGATCAAAGTAAGTAACAGTATCCCCTTCCATTCCAACGACGCGCTTCGTCAAGCTCCGATTAGGGTTCAAAGGGGACCGAACAAGGACCAAGTCTCCATGCCCGACCTTCCCAAACCTCGGAGACACGTGCTCGGCGAGAATCACATCGCCGGCGAGGTTAAGGGTAGGGAGCATGCTAGGCCCGTACACCTGAAACCACAGGATTATTGCAATTGAGTCAAATGGGTATCGAAAAAACACGAAGAGGAAGCATAAAGCTTGAAAATTGGGTGCAATATGTAATACGTGAGTTGGGGAACAGAGGTAGTTGTTGGTGACGTGAAGCCAGCAGAGGAACTTGACGGTGATGGCTGTGCGATCCAATGCTTCCTTCGTTGCGCTTCTCCATTGTGCTACGTAACTCAACAACCTATGCATATTCTCTGTTTTCTCACTGTGTGCTTTTTGAAAGCCTAACATTAACGACACCACCATTTTCTTCGCAAAAAAGACAAAGAAACAAATGCAATTGATTGGAATATTTTATTTAAAACAATTTAAAGTAAATATTCAAATTCATTAATTTCTTTTATTTTAATCAAGAATGACATGGAAATGCATCATAATAGGGAAAGTCATCTCAACTAGATTGACACCACTAACCTTATCTATCATCCGCAACACACCAAAAATTTATTAATAAAATGGAAAAAATAAAGAATACAAAAATATGGGGGATTAAAGCCAATACCCATGCCAATAGAAAAAGAATCACCTAAAACGAAAATTAGGTAAACCAATCCTATTACGGATAAAATCATCTCTAATAAAATCAGGAATTGAGTCCCACCAAAAAAATTCCTAATTGAAAATGCCAAGTGCAGCTAGCTTATCAGCACAAGAGTTTCTTTCTCGATAGATGTGAGAAACAACAAAAACCATCTCTTTACGGTAAGCAATGCAATTTTTCCACATATTTCGAATAGACCAAGGGACAATCTCCATATTCTTGAACGCAGCAACGGTCATCAAAGAATCACATTCTAGCCATAACTTGTGCCAACCCTTTTCATAAGCAATTTCCACAGCTAGCATAGCTCCATGCAGTTCAGCAAAAAGAGAAGAGATTCCAATATAACTAGCAAAACACCCTAGAAGAGCTCCACTTTTATCCCTATAAATTCCACCACAAGCAGCACGACTAAGTGATCCCTTAGCTGAACCATCCGAATTACATTTGATCCAACCACAAATAGGAGGGTTTCAATCTACTTTGTTTAATGATAGGTGGATTTTACGGTGGTCTCCATGCTTTTGGGCTGCATCGGTAGTGCCCAATAATGACCTCTTACAATGGGTAATTTTGGGATCATTTGGAAAATAAAACAGGTTGAGTGCCTTATTTATAAATATTTCATAAGGGTTTTTTAACAAATAAAATTAAGTACCAGGAAATGAAATTCCTTAATACTGTTTCCTGCTTTGAACTCAAATCTAATACCCATCAAATCTAATAACAAAAATTTTTCAAATAAAAAATCCAATTGACCCAAAAATGTTGGTGAGAGAGACATTGTCGGCGCTGTCAAGAATGATTTGAAGGGCGCCGAGGTTGATCGATGGTGAGGGCATGACGTCGAAGATGGTGAAGTAAGAGGTATTAAAGAGGCCATAAACATGGTTTTCTATTTTGAGGAGGAACTGGGCTTGGGAGTTTGCTATGGTAACGGAGGTGTGGGATTGTTGACTTTTGAGGATCTAAGATTTTTGAGTTTTGACTTAGTTTCCACTTGTTTTCTTTCTTCTTACTTTCCTTTTGAAAACCTTCTATGTTATATAAAGAAGAAGTTATTTACTCTGATATGTCATATAAAAGGGTGATATGCTAGTGGTAATATTTTCTCTTGTTCAAGAAATTAAAATGAAAGAAAATGGGGAGTAATTGTATTGAGATTCGGAAGGAGGTGCTGAAGGAAGTAAGCTTGCCGTTGAAGTCCCAGCGATTGGAGGGTATTTTGAAGAAGACTCCACCGGAGTTTTTGGTGAGGGAGAGAGGTTGTTGGCGTTGTCTGGATTGACTTGAATGGCTGAGGACTAAGAGGAAAATTCAAATACCAAACGGACCAAAAAATAGATAAATAGAGGTGCATCATATAAATGTAAAATTGTTGTTAGGGACTTTCAGTATAACCTGTTCAACAATTTGCAGGTAACTATTTAACTACCATCCATTATATTTTTATGTGAAATCAATGGTTTGGACATTAGGCACACCCATGCACCCCATTTGTTGGACACCACCATAAAACGCACTTGACCAGTAACCTTAAAAGCTTTTAGAATCATGAATTCATCAATAGAAGATTTCAAACAGCCCTTCAAGAGAGAGCCTGAGTGAGATATAGCAGCAAAAACCATGTTTAAAGCACCTCTAAATGACACCACTTTGTTATTAAATCTCTTTTGATTTCTACAAAACCAGATGCCCCAAATAATGCGAATGATTGCTGCAAGAATAGTATCAGTAAGCAGAGAACTCCTTTTTTTATCAACTAAAGAAATTAAAGAGGTAATGGATGAAACATCAACAGGACAAGACAGAACATTGCTTAACCAAGACCAGAAATTCTGAGCAAATGCACACTGAAGGAACAAATGAATCGAAGATTCCTCATGTTGACCACAGAGACTGCACCATGAAGCAATGTTACAACCTCTCATTTTCAAGTTTTCATTAGTAGGTAGTTTATTATGCAACCATCTCCATAATAGAAAAGATCTAGGAGGGATGCAGCTACTCCAAATCAACTTTTCCCAATGAACATGATTCTTCGGTGAATTTAAAAACTAAAAAGCACTCTTGAAGGATAAAACACCCGAATCACTACACTGCCAAATTAAATGTTCATCTCCTTTATCAATAGGAATAATCACTTTTCTAATTTGTCATTTGCCAAAAGAGGAAATCTGTTTGCTAAAATTGTTGGAAGACTCCAAGAATTATCAACAATAAAGTCCTTAACCTTAGCCTTCAAAGATAAATGCACATTATCAGGAATGCTGATCAAATCCACTATTGGTTTATATAACCATTTATTTGTCCAAAAATTAATAGAAGCTCCATCACCAAGCTGCCAAAATGTATTTTGATACATAATCTATGTATAACATTTAAGAGCTGGCCAAATGGAGGACTTGGCATGATGAATAGAAGACATATTATTTTTTAAAAATCTTGCTTTTAACAACTTAGCCCACTGACTACCAGAAGACAACAAACACCAATTGAGTTGGAGCATTGCAGCCTCATTTATGGCTCTAATAGACCTAAGACCAAGACCACCTTCTTCAATAGGAGAACATACTTTCTTCCATGCCACTGTAACCACCTTTTTAACATTAACATCCCCAGACCAAACAAAATTCCGGATCCACTTATCAATAGTTTTTATCAAAGATGTAGGCCATGCATATACATGAAAACTATAAGTCAACATTCCATGAATAACTGATTTGACCAATTCAACTCTTCCTATAATTGAAAGTAAAGACCCTTTCCAAGCAGACAATTTAGACTTAATCCTATATGCAATTGGTTGAAGATAAATGGCTTTCGGTTTACCTTTAAATAGAGGGACACCAAGATAAGTAAAAGGCAGATTTCCTGCGAATATGCCAAGGAATCTACTGATTTCCAGAATTCTACTTGCTGACATTGCTCCAGAATAGAATTTACACTTATCAAAACTAAGGATTTGACCTGAAGCACTTCCATAAACATGCAAAATAGACATTAAACCAGCAAGATTTTTCTTAGTACCTTTGCAAAAAACCATAATATGATCTGCATAAAACACATGACTAGGAGTATTACAACCTCTTGGACCAGCCATAGGCAACAGCTTCTTATAATCCACCATAAGAGAAATTGCCCTGCTAAGAACATCCTCGGCCAGACAAAAAAGAAGAGGGGATAAGGGATCCCTTTGTCGCACCCCTCTTTTACATGAAATGAATCCTACAGCATGACCATTCACTGAAAATGAGAGCTTGGCAGACTATAGAATGGTTTTTACCCAACCACAAAACTTGCTATGAAAGCCAAATGCAGATAAAACATTTAACAAAAAATGCTAATCAAAAGTATCAAAAGCTTTCTTAATGTCCAGCTTCAAAGCCACATTTCCACCAAAAGATTTTTTATCCAACAAATTGACAGCTTCAGATGCAATACAAATACAGTCATTAATTTGTCTTCCTTTGATGATGCCTCTCTGCTGCTGAGAAATGATTTTTGGGCAATTACTGCTAGTCTATCTGCTAGGACTTTAGTAATCATTTTAAATTGAAAATTTGCCAAAGCAATTGGTTTAAAATTTTCAATTCTGTCAGCACTTGAGATTTAGGTATAAGAACCACCGAATTAGAATTAAAATTTGGAAGAAGCCAATCTTCCAAGAAAAATTGTAAGACAGAATTATATACATCCTTTTCAATGATTTCCCAAAAAGTTTGATAGAAACTTCCTCCAAAACCATCTGGTCCAGGGGCATCAGAGCTATTCATTGAAAATACAGCACACTTAACCTCTTCAATAGATGGAATATTAGTCAACATATTATTATCTTCACCCAAAACCATAGAGGGAATAACTTCACTAATCAGATTATTTGGCATACAGTTGTTTAGGAAAAACATGTTTTTTACTTTTTTAACATTTGTCCTAAAAATAATTACTTTGATCAATATTGAAAGAGTTTAATTTTTTGTGTGTGCATAAGGGTATCCTGCAACTCATAATCGGATACTAATCCATTTCGAGACGTAGAGATCATTGAAGTGAGTTTTGTCTCTTCCGACAGTTTTTTTCATACCCACGACAGAAATCGAGTCTCTGACAACATACTTAAGGTGTGACACCCCCTTCGGGGGCACCACATGGTTACCCGTTGCGGAAAATAAACTTCAATTAATAGTGCTGGTTTACTTTCGGAAAATAAGATTTTCTAAGTATTTAACTTCTTATGAAAATCCGTGATAAAATTTTTCTTCTAACTTAGCTTACCATACCTCAACGTTACGTAAGCATGCATGTAAATAACCATCAAACAAAGTATACATAATAAGGTATCTTAATATACTGCATAGGCCTTAAACATACGGCCATTCAAAACAGTCATGGCTTTCAGTAGCCAGAGCAATTAACTAGCTGTTATTCAAAATAAAATAGGACATATCCTATAGCTGGTCGTACTACTACAACATGGTGACTTCTCGTACGTCACACTCCTTCCGTGCCTTCAAGCATCAGGGAAAGGATCCCCAAATGTTTCGGTGGCATCTTAGAACTCATCTAAAGATGTAAAGGTGAGATACCAATATATGGATTCACACACGATAACCACATATATTACACATCAACAGCACATAAGCATGTATAATTACCATGTATAAAGTTCTACTAGATAAACAAGTAGTATATCATAGGGTCTCATGCCCAGCAGTCATCGTCATTTTCCAAAAGAAATGCATGACACTTCGATATTCATCATCTAATTCCTTACCTAATCTCCGGAGATACCAACACCGTTTTATAGAAATTGAGTTGATCAAGCTCGATTGCCAAAAAGGCACACCGTTGTCAAAACCATTGCGCACTGTCCAACACAAGGCACAGGCGATCACCGTTTATGGTTTTTCATTGTCCATCAAGGCACAATGATATATACACCATTTGAATATCCTGACCACCAAGATATCCAGAATAACACTGTTGGCACGTCTGCCGAATTTTAATGCATGGAAAAAAGTTTCAAGTCTTATCACTTTTCTTTGTGTTCGTTCTTTCGTTGTCGTAGCTCAAGGCTCTCGACTATTCATCGTTTACACCGTTTTAAAACCTTTCACCGTTAACACAGGATGAAACGTCCGAGTGCTCAATCGCGGAGCCCTAGACCGATGCACCAGCCCAAGGTCCGTGGTAATAGAAAACATCATTCACCTTTAATCACGTTTCCTCATAATAAGAGGAGGACAAATAGTCCATAGGACACGCAATCCATAACACCGTTGCACGGCTTCTCGTGCTACTTTTACATAACACTAGCATCCCGATGTCTCGTATGCTAGGTTCACGTTTTCATCGTTTATACATCGTTTTTCATTCTGTGAAACACAAATCCAAAACGAAAACTCTGCAACTCATCCAAGTTGTCGGATTTTACACCGTTGGGAAAACTCGTTTTACAGAAAAACTTTTCTGTTTGAAAATGGTTTGAAAACCAACGAACTCTGATAAAAACTTAATTTTGGTTGAAAGTCCTTTCCCAAAAACCAACTTTTGAAAGGAAACAGCTGAGACCAAAATGTCATCCCAGAACAACATTTCTGTTTTCGAAAACGTTTTCCGTAAATCTTTTCAGAATTAAAACATCGTTTTTAGCGTCAAAACGTTCTAAGTTCCAAAAACTTGAATTTTTCCTCTTAATTTTACTTTTTCCACATAAAGATTAATTTATTCTTAAAAACTAATTTTTCCTACTAACTTCATAAATTACTTTTGGATCCACTTTTTCTTTAGAAAAACAGCGTTGTTGAAAATACCCAATGTTTTCCACAAATAAATCTGTATCATTAATACAAAGCTTTTATCCCCACGACTTAATTGAGCACTGACCACTGTCAGGCTTCCCAATCAACAATCAACATCATAATATGTTTAGCAGATAATACAGTTAAAACACATATTCAACTACTATAACACATATTAACAAACA
The DNA here is from genome assembly GCA_039655645.1 of Ammopiptanthus mongolicus. NCBI lineage: Eukaryota > Viridiplantae > Streptophyta > Magnoliopsida > Fabales > Fabaceae > Ammopiptanthus > Ammopiptanthus mongolicus. The sequence continues at coordinate 13,462,508 of CM077351.1, read as the reverse complement.
ATTATCAACAATTCAAATAATTGCGGAAAATAAATAAATCAATCACCACACAACTTAATTACATATATACAGATCAAATATGATGACATGTAGTCATTGGGAGAATCCCTCAGGCATTTCCCCCTTACCTCTTGAAGTTCCCGGTAAGCACAAAGTTGTCCGATCGGTCCACGAACTCTCCCGATTCCTTGTCCGATTACTCGTCGGCAACTACACACAATCAATCAACCAATACAACAACTTTAAAACAAAAAATTCTCTCCTAATTCCCCCTCCTAGCTTCGGCCACGGGTAAGAAAATATGCCTAGGGAGTTCCAAAAATTCTCATCTCTTGGATTCCATCTTTATTAGGTGTGGTAAGACTAGATCAAAGTCTATTACACCAAAACTTAAACCAAAACTCCCTCCACTCATCAATGGAGGTTTCGGCCCCTTTTTCCAATTGAGCTAGAGAGCTCTTTTGGTTTCCAACTCTTGGATCATGATAGACAATCATGAACTAGGATCAAAGAAATTGATTTGGTGTAAAAAGGATTTTTCTACAATTTCTTATGGATTTTTGAAGTTCTAAGTTCAAAACTAAACCATCATGAATCATGGAGATTAAAGAGAGATTAAGAGATGAAAGTTGAGGATAATACCTCCTAGATGATGAACCTAGTGAATGAATCACCAAAATCCACTCAAAACTTGAAGATCTATGAAGAAAACTTGAAGAAAAGCTTGAAGGAAAAAGGGAAATGGTGAGAAATGGGTGTTAGGGAGGAAGAAAGAGTTCTGGCGGTGTGAGGCCTTGGGTGGGGGTGAAATAGAAAAAATCTCACTTCAATGGCAAACTTGTAGTTAAGTACAAGGGTATTTTGGTAATTTCGCGTCCAAATATTTTCCGGTATATTATATTTTATTTGGGACCACAGGAAATTGACATGTGTCCTCCATAAGGATTTGACACGTGGCATGGTGATGATGTCATGATGATGTCATCTTATCCGTTAGCTGGTCCAAGAAAATCATGTATTCAGCTCCGTTGTCCACCCGATTTAGGTTTTACGTCCAAATAACGTATAACGACTTATTTGTTTTGAAAATTTTCAAAAGAACCAATATTGTTGGAAATAAAATATAAAACCTAACGGTTTCATTCACGATTCAAAATTAGGTCGTCTGGGCAGTAAAATCATACTATCAGTGCGAAACGCAGACCGGGCTCCGTCTGAATTTTCGACCAAAATTTAACCATAGCTTCCTACGATAACGTAAAGCGTGACTATGGTTTCGGATTATTTTATTTCACTTTCTAGACCCTCCAATAAAATACAAACGGATAAATACTGTTTAATTAAAACAGAAGGCTCAAAAGCTTGAAAAAAATCGGGGTGTTACATAAGGAATACAGTTATCTACCAACTGTGTTGGGTCTTATAAATTAAATCAATATTTAAAATTCTTAAGAATAAAATAATAATTTTTCATTTCCCTTAAACTAAAATAGATAATAATTTTTTAGAGAAAATTTAGGTATTTACTTAAATTTGTGTATGTAAAAAACTTTGTTGGAGAGATAAAACACACTTTGATAATCTCTATGTCTCCCAAGGGATTATTCTCCCATTTTCGATTGGAGGATGTCCTTCATGCACACCAAAAGTTATACATATGATAATAGTTGTATATAAAAAATGTTAAATCATCATGTCACTTATTTGAAATCGGATTAAATAGTCAAATAAGAAACCTTCACAAAAACATTTAGAAACATATATTATGTAAATAAATTATTTCATCTAATCTATTATTAAGTAAAAAATATTTCATATAAATAAGCATATATAATATAACTGTGATAATGCATTTAAAAAATAATAGTGATGATAATAATCTATTAGTTGAATGATATTCTAAATTAAATAATTAAAAAATGTTGCTTAATAAGTGTTTGGGGTCTCATATCATGATGTATTTCATCTAAGTTTTTCCATGTAGTATGTTGGAATCTTTCAACTTGCATTTTTAAAGCTTTAATTAAAGAAAATTAGGTTGGATTCATTTTATTATATACGAACGTAAGCATGTGTTTGAAAAAATTTAAGAAAATAGCTTATAACCTTTATATAAGCTCTATTTTAACTTACTTCAATAAACACGTCAGAGAGATTTATTTGAATGAAAGCAAATTTTATCATTCAGATAAATAAACACACTCAATTAAATTTAAATTTGAGTAAATGTATAAATTGATCCTTGACAAAAAAATACTGTGACATTTTGGTCGCTAAAAAATGAAAATACCAATTTGATCCTCAAGAATGTAAAATATGGGTCAAATTAGTTTTTTATAGGATAATTTTTAAAGACATTTTAGTCCCTGTCAAGGACTATTTTGACCTGCATTTTACATTGTTGATGATCAAATTGGTATTTTTCATTTCTCATAAATCAAAATGTTACCATATTTTTTTGTTGACGACCAGTTTGAACTTTTACTCTTTAAATTTCCTTTTCATATGGGTAATTAGTATCTATATCAATTACCATCATTGGCATGTGACAAAATAGTTACCATCATAAATAATTATTATCATTATACAAAATATTTACCATCTTCGGTCCTAAACCGATGTGGAAGCCTTTAAAGATAACCAAAATAATCATTTCAAAACATAGCGAGCTTCCCATAAATTTTAGGGCTCGTTTGCTTTGTTTTCAATTTTTTTGTTTTTATTTTCTGTTTTATTAATAATTACGAAAATGTCACCTTATTTTCATTCTCTTTTCTATTTTCAGACAAAATTTTGTAAAGGAATCAATGAAAAGGGCCCTACTTGTCCCATAGCTATGGCTCTCTCACATAAACATATTAAGAACTCAATGATAAAACCAATTTAGAGATGTGAAGTTCAAATAGACTTACAACAAACAAAATCTACTGGTGTTCGCGAATCAGTTTGGATTGGTTTTGAGCCAAAAAGTTATCCGATCCAAAAATAAAAACAAATTGAGGTTCAATTGAGATTGGATTGATTCATATATCAAATAACATCAACAAATATAACATATAAAATACTAAAAGTTAAAACATTAGTTACTAACAAATATCAACTTTATGTTTGAAACATTAAAAATAGTATAAAATTACATCACATGAAACGAATAAGTATTATCACGAAAACAAAAAAAGTATTAAATTTTAGTATCACATCAAACTAAAAAATATTACAATATTATTAATCTATGAAGAAGAAGGAGGAGGAGGAGGAGGGAGGAACCGTGGGGGTGGGGAGATGGAGTGAAGGGGACGAGTATTTTGACCGGTTTTGACAGATTTTTCCAGTTTTGCATCGATTTAGCCGGTTATATTCTAGTTTTTTAGAAGTCTGGTTTAACGGACTATCCGGACCGGTCACCTCGGTTCGTCGGTTGAACCGTTCGATTCGGTCCGATTTTCACAACCATGGATATATTTAATACTCATGCGGTCAGGCAAAAAGAACGACTGAGTTGTTATAATTTTTTGTCCGCACAAGGTTATCATCAGCCGATAGTTGGAGACTAATTCTTTCCGAAGCATAGAGATCACCTAAATGAGTTTTGTCTCTCCCAACAAAGTTTTTTCCATACACACATCAAGAATCGAACCCAAACAATATGCCTAAGGAACTCAACTATCGACCAACTGTGTTGAATCTTGTTGGTAAATAGTTGTTTTTAACATAATGTTAGAGCAAGGATAAAATAGTAATTTTATAAAACATTAGTTTTTTTATCCCATCCCATTCCCCCCAATTTGGAGGGGAAGAAAGATAGGGGTAAGTGATGGAAAGGATTCCATTGGGTTCTGTTCACTTACACCCTCTTTTTATCCAATCCAAATAATGGAACATCGACTCCATTTCATTCCCTTTCCACCAATCCAAACATATCCAAAGAGACTGGAAAACAGTTGTGATTCAGAGGGATTACGATTGCGTGCAATTAGGGTACCTATGAGCAGGGACGGATCTACATGTAATGGTTTGAGGAGCAAAATTTTGTACAATTAGTATATCTAGTAATTTTTTTGGCCCCCCATAAAAGAAATTAAATGTTGCCCCCACATGTGAAATCATAATTATTCATTTGTGAAGAATGGAATGCGCGATCATATGAGAGATGAACGGTTGAATGGTTGTTTGGTTATATACAAATAGAGATATATTTATTGATAGTATTGAAAATGAAAAAGTCATACACCATTTTCAAATTATGAAAATGCGTAGAGGGCAATTGTAATTTGTAAAATCTTAGGTATGTTGTTTTTTTTTTTTTTGTTATGAGATTATATATTTTGTGTGAGAGACATTGAGTGTAATTGGGGGTTTGGTGAGAGCAAAAATTACTTTTGTAATCTTTCCATCTTTTGTTTAGTGAATTATTTCTCATTTCTCACCCGTTGACGTAAGTTTCACATTTAAACCGAACACATTATATTTTGTATATTTTAACTATTTTTTTGCTTATGCATACTTATAATATTTTCTTTTTGTAACAATATTTTTAAACTATTTTCTTGCCCCAACTAAACAAAAAATTTGGATCTGTCACTGCTTATGAGATTAGAAATTAGGGATTTGAGGTTGCTAATTTGAGAATAAAAAACCCAGTTGCTTATTAAGTACATGATGTCATTTTTGCAATGTTACAAAACAAAGTTGTATTGGTACAACATTTCGTGATTAATAATTCATTTCCACATTAAAAAATGCTAATGATATACATGAGCAACTTAACGGGATACATAGGCAAATTAATGGACGTTCCTGGATGGAATTGAACGAAGGGGCTAATATGTCCCGAATTTGTAATTTTAAAGGACTAAATGATTAATTTATTTTTGTTATGAACTAAAAGTATACCATGTTTTTTAGGGATCAAAATGGATTTTTAGTCCTTTTTCTGTCTAATTTTTTCTAGTCAAGAAACGGTTATAACATCTATTGCTTTTAGTTTTTACTACATTTGTAAGTGACGCATGACTTTTGTTTGAATATTCTTATTTATGAAAAATAAAAGCTTGAAAATATTTAGTCTAATAAAATGGTCCAAAGTTGTTCCCTTAAGTCAGCTCAATTGGTAGCTGTGGAACATGATGATTGTGAGTGTACGGATTCTAACTCGAACAATACGCTTCACCCTCTTTTCATTCTCTACTTCCTCTCCTCCTTCCCTTTGTAGCATACTATGAGTCTCCCTTTAGACAAAAAAATTGCCCAAAAGTTTACATAAAGCTTAGATTATGATGCATAAACAATCCTTCTAGTTTTTAATACCACATTCATATTCTTTACTACTACCATTTACTTTTCTGTTCATCTACAAATTTTGTTTTGCGTAACATTATTGATCCTTTAGAAGTTTAACATCATCTTTTATTATCTACACTAAACTCAATAAATACATATTAATTTTTACAACTTCCTAAAATCAACTATTTCGGTCAAATTTGTTGACTAAGTACCTTTTATTTAGTAAAGTAATAAATCTTCTTTAGTTTTTTCGAATTTATTAATGGAGAGAGAACCATTTGAGCAATTGAGATTCAGAGCCCTTTGTTACATTTGAGCAATTTACATATTTACATTTTTTTTACATAAAAAAAAAATTGTTACATTTTTTTTTAAAATCAATTATTTTTAAAATATAATCACTTTTAAGGATTATTTATATGTTTATTTCAGATTTTGAAAAAAATTAGATCTGAAAAAAAACATCAATTTGAAAAAAAAATTGAAACTATTTTGAGTAACTTCTCATAAAAAAATCTATTCTTTCTTCAAAGTAAAAAGTGCTTTTTATGATTGTAAACAAACACAAATTAGCTTCACTTTACTTTAAAATCTTTAAAAAATAATCACTAAATTATTTTATATGAAAATCGATTTTTTTTAATTTTTAAACAAACGGACCCTTAGGCTGGAGAGATAAACCGTGGGATTAGTGGAGTGAGAGGGCGTTTGAGATCATAATTGAAAAATGGTGGGATGATAGTATAATAGAGATTAAGGTTCATAAGCTTTTGAGGTCTATGACGATTATGATTATTGGAAGGGTTTTGAGGCGTTGTAGCCTAGTGGTGAACAAGCGGAAGGATGGTCATCCTTTAAGGAGGGGTGGCAAGGGGACGACAAGACACTCTTTGAAATCACAAGACACTTAAGCACTTCTGATTTTTCAGATTCTTTGGGATGTCTGTGTCATTTCTTCCTTTGTGCATGAAGGTGTTTACTTTCTTAGGTTTCATGTAAAGGAGACAAAGATATTAAATGGAGAGTTGACACACTACAATGGATTCGAGATTTAATAGCGCGTATTCTTTGCATTACATAGCGCTTTCGGGCGCTATCGAAAAAGACGACCAAAGATAGTGCTTTCGATACGCTTTTGAAGATTAAACTACAACAACGCGTTTTCAGGGAGACACAGCCTAAGTTTAAGACCTATCTTAGTTTTGGACCTAAAATAGCGCTTCTTCTGGGCGACGCTAGCTATCTAAGTATAGAACCTAACATAGCAGTTACTAATGAAAAACTATTGATATGTGTGGACTAAGATAACGCTTCCTAGAAAAAGCATTGTCTTAAGTCACACTTTTTTTATCTGATTGGTATACACATTCTCCTTGCAAGCACTCAGAGGAAACTATATTTAATTATTTACAAAATAGACTGTTTGCCAAGATAGACTGTTTACAAAAATATACAAAACCATTAAAATTTACTAGTCCCCTACCCTACGTTTGTTTCATCAAATATCTTCACTACATACTCACGCCACTCTTCTCTGGTTTTATTATACTTAGACTGTGAGCGCAAGATATCATGCGGTGAGCATTAGGGTACCCGAAAGGAATCTTGGACGATGACTCTTCTACGCTAGCGCATTGGTACCCGAGAGTAGACATGTCAAACTTTAAAAATGCATATCTTTTTCATTTATTATTCTTTTTAAGCAAATGACCCCTTGTTGGAAAGATCTATGAGTCTAGTTTCATAAGAACCAAGCTTCAAGTCAAAATTAATAATATTTTAAATGTGATGACCGAAATAAGGATCTAAGGTCAGGACCCAATATCCAACAAAATGTTGATTTTGAGTAACGTTGGTTATTATCATGTTTAGCTTCAAAAAAAATATGTTTCTTGGATTTTGATGGGATGATTTGAGATGCTTATAGATTAAGAACATATGATGGTGAGATGATATTATGAACTATAGAATTTAACAAGATGTTAAGAAGTATAATGAGTTAATATGAGTAAACATGATGCTTGCTTTGAACTATATGTTGAAGTAGTCATAGATAGAAATTAAAAGAATGGAATTGGTTATGTGACTAAAAGTGATGTTAAGAAGAACTATGATAAATGTTTGACTATGACATTGGTTGATATAGGTTTGAGGAAGCACTATTAAACATTCTCACACATTTTTAAATAGCGTTTCCACTTTAAAATGCTATTAAATGGACGTTATTATATTTCTTTTCTGGTGTAGTGTGTGGTGTTGCGTTATGAACACACTTAAGGGCAAGTGCATCCTGTCACAGAAGTAATATAGGACGGAAGTCCAGATATTGTACCCAAAGGATTAATGAGTCATACATGTGTGAGTACTGTAATAAAGAAATTCTTATGCTATTTAGACTAATCGAAGAATAAGAAAATTAAGATGTAAGCAATAGTGAAAAGATGAATTAAAGAAAAATAAAGGTTGTTGAAATCAAGAGTGAAGAGCCTAGAGTCGTGATTTCACTAGTACTTTTGATACCCCTCAAATCCTAGTTCTATTCAATTTCGCAATTGCTTTCTGAATATCAATCCCTCAACTAAAACTATTAATTAATTGTTTGTCAGGTAATCAATATTTTTTTCCTAGATGAACTCAATATTTGTCAGGTAAAGAGTTTAAATGATTAGAAAGCATAAAGAGTAAATATGTTGAATGACTGAAAGGAAAAAATCAAGTTTGGTCATGCAATAATTTAAACCTCGTTTATGTTATAGGTCTACCGATTAATTGCAGTACGGCCGCTGATCAACCAATTGATTATGAGCATGCAAAGGGTGTGCAGTCCTAGCATGGCATGAAGAACAATAGAATAACACTATTCAAATCGCAACCTTGAAATAAAAAACAATTCGAATTAAAGCTAAGACATAGCAAAAAGGGTTTCTACTAATACAAGAATCACTACAACTCTAGTGATGAAATTAGCTACCCATAATCATAGATAATACCAAATTCAACAATGAGAAACACATCCTGAAGAATTAAGAAGAAGAAGAAAGATCACCAACTTAACCTCTAATCGCAAATTCTACTCTAGAATTCTAAACAAATTACTAAAAGCTATAAACTACAAAAAGTAATAGATGTCAAAAGATGTGATGATGAGAGTGGTACAGAAGGCCTCTATTTATAAGAAAAATAGGAGAGAAAGCCCCAAAATTATGTCTGTCAGCACCGCCAGCACGAACGTGCTTCACTTCAGCACAGTCGTGCTTCCTTCATACGCGGTCGTGCTCAATTCAGTATGGGCGTATCAACTTCTTAAATCAGTGTCATTAGTGCATGGGCTTTTATGTACGACCATGCTTCTCTGAGAACGGGCTTGCTTCACTGAGTAAGGCCTTCCTTCACTTTAGCACGGGTGTGCTTCTTCCTGACACGGTCGTGCTGCTTCTTCAGAGGTCAACTTGAGACTTTTTGTAAGGGCACGTTTGGATAGGTTGAACTGAAAGGCTTGCACAGGCGTGCTTCATTGTGCACGGTTGTGCTTCAAGCTCCAGACTTCATAAAATCCTCTTTTCAGCTCAAAAACCTCCATTTTTTATTGATTGTTCATCAAGCTGCCTTTAAACATCAATTTTATAAAAACTTAGGCAAAAAGGTGCAATACAATAGTAATTATCATCAAATGTATTGAAATACAACCCAATTACTAGGGGTGGGCATGGGTACGGGTCAACCCGCGAACCCGGTGTACCCAATCCAACCCAACCCACAAATACTGGGTTGGTTCGGATCATTGGGTTGGGTTGGTTTCTAAATAAGGAGACCCATAGCTTATGGGTTGGGTGCTGGGTCCAAAGATTGTAAACCCACTCAACCCAACCCAACCCACATATTGAGAGGAATATTATAAGCCCAGCTATTGGAGCGTGGAGTGACTCTTCTATCTTGAATTTGATGACTCTTCTTTAATACTCAGCCGCCTAAATTGGAGTGGCCATTTTTTGGTTACATGAGCAGAAATAGTTTGAAGACATGCAGAAGTAGCTTGAAGACATAATCAGTGAAATTGTTTAGGAATTGTTTGAAGACATTATTATTTTTTTTATTTCACTTGTTTGTTTAATTTTGATGGATATTGTGCTCCAAATTGAAGTTGAATGCTTCATTTTGTATTTGGAAATTCAAATTAATGCATTGGTAGTATTTTTCTTCCCTATTTTCCCCCCATTATTTGCTTTTGATAAAAACAAAATAATTTACTACCAAACCCGGTCACTCGACCCAAACCAACCCGTATGAGGTTGGGTTGGGTTGGTTTGGGTTACATGAAATTTTTTGACGAAACCGATCCAACCCAACCCATATTTATTTGATTGGGTTGGATCTTTAAATGCACCAAAACCCACCCAACCCGACCCATGCCCACCCCTACCAATTACCCTCATAAAATGTACAGAATTGAGGTTTATCATGCGATCAGGCAAAAGGAGCAAAAGAGTTGTTTTTAATATAATATTAGAGCAAGGATAAAATAGTAATTTTATAATTTTATAAAACATTATACTTTTTATTCCATCCCATTCCCCCAATTTGGAGGGAAAGAAAAATGGAGGTAAGTGATGGAATAGGTTCCATTGACTTCCATCATCTTTTATGAAATGCAAACAATGGAACATATCATACCACTCTATTCCATTCCCCTTCCACCAATCCAAACATATCCAAAGGGACTAGAAAACGATTGCGATTTAAAGATGACGATTGGGTGAGATTAGGGCACCTATGAGCCAAACATATCTACATGTAATGGTGTGGGGGCAATTGGCCCAGAAAGCAAAATTTTTAACAATTAATATATCTGATAAATTTTTTGGCCCCATACAAAATTAGATGTTGCCCCCACATATCAAATCAATATCATTAATTTGTGAAGACTGGAATGCGCAATCATATGAGAGATAAATGGTTGAATGATTGTTTTGTTATATACATAGAGAGAGATATTTTTTATAGTATTGAAAATGAAAAAATCATACAACATTTTCAAATTATGAAAATGCGCAAAGGGCAATTGTAATTTGTAAAAGCTAAGGTATTTTGTTTTTTGTTATGAGATTATGTATTTTGTATGAGACATTGAGTGTAATAGGGGATTTGGAGAGCGGAAATTACTTTGATAATCTTTACATCTTTTGCTTGGTGAACTACTTCTCATTTCTCACCCGTGGACGTAAGTTTCACATTTAAACCAAACCGCATTATATCTTGTATATTTTGTATCATTTTTTTCGCTTATGCATATTTATAATATCTTTCTTTTTTAAAAATATTTATAGACTATTTTCTCGTCCTGCTAATCAAAATTTCTGAATCTGAGAATGCTTATGAGGCAAAAAATTAGGGAATTAAGGTTGATACTTTGGGAATATAAAACCAGCTGGTTGCTTATAGAGTACACCTTTTCGTGATTAGTAATTCATTTCAACAGTGGATAATGCTAACGACACATGCACATGGGCAAGTTAACTGGACACATAGGCAAATTACAATGGGCGACAAGATTGAACGGAGGGATTAATATATCATGAGTTTGTAATTTCGAGGGACTAAGTGGTTAATTTATATTTTTAAGGACTAAAAGTATCCCATATTTTTGAGGGACCAAAATGAGTCATTAGTCCGTTTTTTCCTCTAATTTTTTTCCGGTCAAGAAATAGTTCATAACATTTATTGTTTTTACTACATCTGTAAGTGAGCATGACTTTTGTTTGAATATTCTTATTTTATGAAAAATAAAAGCTTGAAACTATTTTACTTTTAAGTCTATAAAATGGCCCAAAGTTTACATAGAGCTTCTTATATGAGTAATGTTAGGTTGACACCCAAAATCGACAACATACAGTGGACACCGTAGGTCTAAATGGCAAAATAGTAATAAAACAACTCAACAATCATCACTCCCAAGACACATAATTGCTTTCCCACTTCTTTATTGTTTTCTTCTCTCTCATCATGTATTTCATCACTCCCAAGACACTCACCTGATATTTCTCTCATCTCAACACTCATCTAAGCTGATCTTCACCCGTCTAATGAAGATATATGACCCGTCTGACCGAGAAAGCTCACCCGTCTACTCTCCCTTTCACCCGTCTGAAGCTGAAGATCTTCACCCGTCTGATGACTATCAGTGAAGAAATGCTCACCCGTCTGATGAATATATATGACCCGTCTGACCGAGAAAGCTCACCCGTCTACTCTCACTTTCACCCTTCTGAAGCTGAAGATCTTCACCCGTCTGATGACTATCAGTGAAGAAATGCTCACCCGTCTGGTTCACCCGTCTGATGACTCTCAGACGGGTGAACATTTCTTCACTGATAGTCATCAGACGGGTGAAGATCTTCAGCTTCAGACGGGTGACACTGAGAGTCATCAGACGGGTGAACATTTAAAAGGTTATTCACTGAGAGTTCAGACGGGTGAACATTTCCTCACTGAGAGTCAGCAGACGGGTGATTCAGACGGGTGAACATTTCTTCACTCAGAGACATCAGACGGGTGAAGATCTTGAGGTTCAGACGGGTGAAACTGAGAGTAGACGGGTGAGCTTTCTCGGTCAGACGGGTCATATATCTCCATCAGACGGGTGAAGATCAGCTTAGACGAGTGTTGAGATGAGAGAAATATCAGGTGAGTGTCTTGGGAGTGATGAAATACACGATGAGAGAGAAGAAAACAATAAATAAGTGGGAAAGCAATTATGCGTCTTGGGAGTGATGATTGTTGAGTTGTTTTATTACTATTTTGCCATTTAGACCTACGGTGTCAACCGTAGGTATCCAAAAGCAGTGTCAAAATAACATTTCTCATAAACAATCCTTTTACTTTTTAATACGACATTCACATTCTTTACTACTTTCATTTACTTTTTATGTTCATCTATAAATTTTAAAGTAGAAAATCATGAAAGAAAAAATATTATGAACCTAAAATTACGCAAACTTAAAAATATGTATGAATCAATTAATACTAATAAATATATGATAAAATGAATCAAGTCTCTCGTTGCACTTTTGTGATGCCTTTGCACACCGATTGTTGCTAAAAAACACAAGTCTCTAGTTTATTGCTCCATTTTCCAACCCATATTTTTAGGATAATCCGGTTCTTTAATTAGAGGTGCAATGGGAATTGAAATTATGCAAGTGACAAGACAATGAGACATAATAGTTGTTGGAGGTGAATAGAGGATACTAGTAAAATCCAATGATACTTACTCTCTCCCTTCATTTCTTTAATCTTTTTAGCATTTTACACACAAATTAAGAAATCATTAATTTGTGTATAAATATATCAAATTAAATATCCAATGAAGAATTAAATGAAGTATTCAATCAAGAAGCATAATCTAGAAAAACGTGAAGCCATTTGAGGGTATATATGAAAAATAATGAGAAAATTATACATTGGGTTTATAAAACAAAAACAAATTTCTAAAGAGACTAAAATATGAAACGGAGGGAGTAGTATATTATAATATTTTTAGGATAATCCGATTCTTTAATTAGTGGGTGCAATTTTTTTTTATGTTCAAAAAAAATAACAATATTATAATATAATATTAAATTATAATATTCCTTCAAAAAAAAATATATTATATAATAAAATTGCAATGAAAGGCAGTCAATAGTACCATTAACTATCCGATCAAAAATAATAGTTACTGTACTGATGAGAATTTTTAATTTTATCTATTTATAAAATTAAATATTGTCACAAATTTAAAAAACGAAATTGAGTCATATAATTCTCAAATCTTGAATAGATTCACCCTGTTACATTTTATAAGACTAGAAGTTTGTCTGAAACTAATTTATTTGTAATTAAAAAATTGATTCATAGCTCTTGCTTAAAATATTTTCATTACAAGATTTTCTAAAAGCGAAACAAGCATATAACCAGACTCTTGAACTCTCTTTTTTCGTTGTTTTTGAAGATGTACTTTTTGAAAATAGTTTTCCAAAATTTTCCAAATTAATTAAGTTTGTGGTTTTCTAAATTATTATTTCTTCTTAATTTCCAATACTAATACGTTGACATCTTGATCATAAAAAGCTTGTTCCTGCGCAGTAATTCAATGTGAGATAATAGTGGTCTAAGCTGGGATGAATCAGGTTCCTGGATGTTGGGGTTCGATAGGGTTTCTGAATTGCCTTGTGGAAGAACAATAGGCTAGCTATCTTGACAAGACTTCAGTTAGTTTGAGTGTGATTCATGTGTGCCGCGTTATAGGTTAAATTTTTTTTTTTTAATAATTGCTGGTTAAAATATTTATTATTCCAACTCAATTTATAGTGTCTTTGGGTTTTATGAGTGTACTTAGAAAAGTTGAAAAAAATAGATTATATCAACAATCTATTATTTGTATAATCATTTATTGTAATAATCGATTATAATTAGAAAATTGTTTTGTTTGGGTCTTTTTGCTGAAAATGATTTTAAGATAATTTATTTCGTTTGGATGATGAAAAAAATTATTTTTACATAATAAATTATGAAATAGTATGAAATTATTTATTTATATTAATAATATTTAATACTTTTTTTAACATTAAGGGTTGTTGACATGTTTGTTTTTTATGTGTAAAAATAATGTAAAGCAACTTGGAATTGCCGTACTTTGACCATGGCACCGTTAAAGCAACTTTGCATTACACAGAGAATGGTTAGTTTACTCTGGATCTTAAAACAACTTTGCATTATTTTGCACCGTTAAAGCAACTTTGCATTGCAGTACAATGGTGAGTTACCCAGGAAAAAATTACACCGAGACTAGCACCAAGAATGCTAAAAGAAAAAATCAATGAGGGTAGAATGGGTGACATACAAAAATAATCAAAATGAAACCATCTATGAATCATTTACAAGAGATGGATGAAAATAGTTTTTTCCCAAAAAAAACTTTTTAAAAAATTTAACTTGATTGGCAAAAATACTAGATTATCTATAAAAAGCTTTTTTGAAGAAAAACAGCTGAAATGGAAATAATTAATCTTTCTCAAACACACTCATATTATTATAATTAAGCAGTCGCATTACATCTCAAATATTTTGGAGCATATATATAGTAAACAAACAAACCATATATCCTTATTCCTTAATCACTTATGTGATGTATCTTCTTTGCTAGCCACAAACCCAAGAACATTCACAACTTCGTACATCCTTGCAAACTCCACGCGTTTTTCCGGTTTTACTCGCTGACGAGTACTTTATATTACACAAGACATCGCAAATGTAAGGTGTGCACTGAGGCTGGGGAATGGGCTCTACCTTGTAGCAGACAATGACACTATCTCCATGTACCTCACTACCTGCACAATCAAATAATTTCAGTCATTTTCCTATATGTTTATGTATAGCTAGGTTGCACATATAAATACATAAAAATTAGAAAAAAAATCCCAATTCTTTCGTTTATTCTTCAACACCTTATGACTAAATTAATAAATAAAGCATCTAAAGACTAATCCACGTCTTTACCAGTAGTGAAGAACAGAAGCACGAGGATTACAAAGATCTTGGCGCTTTTCATGGAGTTCATGTTGAAGGAAATAAATAAGAGATACAAAAAAAAGGGAAATATTCAAACTTAATTAGAAATTATCTTGGTTTGGTTTCTCGGCCTGCTTGTAAACATATAAGCATATGCGTATTTATAGATGTATTAGGCGTACTATGTTGCATGTGATACAATGAACTTAAAATACATATATTGAAACTTTATTTTTTTGAAATTACAACTCCTAAAAACTATAAAATTTTAAAGAGTTTAATTCTTATGCACTGTTAGTGTAAATATTTTTACACTGACAACCAATAAAAAATCATGGTTTGTATGACTTTTAAGGTAGTTAGGATAATAGTCAATCACTTTAGCTTATATGACAATTTTTAGTTGGTTGTCTATGTAAAAAAATCTTTACACTGACAGTGTATATCAATTAAATCCAATTTTAAAAGTAGAAAATCATGAATGAAAAAATACTATGAACCTAAAATTAAGTAAACTTAAAAATATGTTATAAATTACAAATTTTATTTTGCGTAACATTATTTATCCTTGAGAAGTTTAAGGAGAATCTATTATTCTAGTCTTTTTCAACTTTAACATCATCTTTTATTGTAGACAAACATAAAATAACTTCTGCTTTTCTTTCAAATCTATAAAAAATAATCTCTAAATTATTGAATGTCAATCATTTTTTTAATCCGTAAGAAACGGTTTCTAAAGTTCATAAGCTTTTGAGGTCTATGACGATGGTGATTGTTGGAAGGGTTTTGAGGCATTGTAGCCTAGTGGTGAACAAGCATAACGACGATCATCCTTTAAGGGGGATGGCAAGGGGATGACAAGACACACTTTGAAATCACAAGACATTTAAGCAGTTCTAATTTTTTTAGATTCTTTGGGATGGCTTCATCATTTCTTCCTTTATGCATGAAGGTGTTTATAATCTTTGGTTTCATGTAGAAGAGACAAAGATGTTAAATGGAGAGTTGACCTTTGAAGTTGTTGGAATGGGCGGTAGGCTTTGGCCATTTTAGGTTAAATAAAATTGAGTCAAAAGTATAAGGTACAAAAGGACCATTTGCTATTTTGGTAAATGGCAAAGACATGAGTTCTAAAGGGAGAGACTCCAGGGCATCAATGTCAACTTTGATATCAAAAGTTCCAATCGCTCGCGCCACTCTATGGTCCTTTCGTTGTCTCCCACCTTGAGGCATGAAATGTCTTGAGGAGCGTCTCTGCCCAAAACCTATCAGCAGTGGCAGGGCCACATTGGGGGTCAGGATGGGCAAGTGCACACAGTAAACTAATTAAAAAAATTTAATATCTTATATCTTTTTAATTTACCCCCATATTTGAAATAATTGCACCCATGCCATTGCTCCTTTCTTCCTCCTCCTAAGCAGAAACGTAGAGCAGCACGTTAACAAAGTGACTCAGAGACAGAGAGTGAATGACCTATGACGACATCTCCTTTCTTTCTAAGTTCTGGCGGATCAGAGAAAAAGAACAACCGGTCGACCAATGCCTCTCTCTCCCTCTCTCATCTTTCTCATCAACTCTCCCTTTCACTCGTTCGCAGCCTCTTCCATTCGACCTCCATCTTGGCTTGACCGACACCGGAACACTGCAGGGGACCTCCGTCCAGCCATCTCGCACCAGTCCAGCCCTCCCTCTTTCTCTTTCCATTGTTAGGGTTTGTAAAAGCTTAAGTTTTGGGTTTTTGTATATAAGTTTATTTCTATCAAATTAGTTAATTGATTATGCAATTAGGATCATGAGTAACATATTTGTGAAGTCAATTTTATGAATTTTTTTCTTCATGATGATTAATAGCAAATATTGATAGGTTAGGGTTTTGATGTACCCAAGTTTGGGGATTTTGTGATAACTGTGTTTTTCACCAAATTGATTGGTTAGACATGAAAGTAAATCTTTTGTTCTTTTAATTGCACGATATAATGGAAGTTTTTTGAAGAGGAAATTACTATCAAATAAGCAACAATCTTCATTGAAATCTTGTGAATCAAGTCTCCAACAACAACAAATTGAAATTAATTTAAAAGATTTGCCATCGGATTTTGGAAAACGAATTAAAGTTTCAACATATCATCCTAATGATCGAGATAAGATACGAAGAACATATTTATAATGAGGGTCATGCCAACCTACTCAACATAATTTTCCCCAAAGAAAAATTGGGAATTGTTTAAGAAGATTATGTCCTTCTTTGATTAGATATATGAAAATTTTATGATTTTAACATTTATATTTTTATCTTAATATGTATAATAATATTATTATTAAATTTTTGGAAATAAATTGTCCCACTGACTTAAGGTCATGGATTCGTCACTAGCTGTCTGGCCATGGCCATACCCACGCTTAGAGTTTGCCTGTACAACTCGCCTTCTCAGAACCAAGTGTCACCCCCATGTGTTAGGCCTTGGATCGAAGGGGACCCTAAGGTTCGGGACTTCGGACAGATTAATGATTATTTAAGGGTCTCAATTTTTCTGTAAGACGGGGGTCCAAAACAAAGGATAAGAGATAACATGAGATTAATGGACATAAAAGGGTAAATAAAAACTAGGCTTACTTGCATTTTTGGTCCCCGAGGTATCTCAATTGTGCAATTTTGGTCCCATTGGTTCTAATTGCGCCAATTGGGTCCCTAAGGTATCACAATTTTGCAATTTTGGTCCCCCAGATATCACATTTGTGTAATTTTAAATGCCTGTAACCTACGTGACACAAGTGGGACTGATTTGGCACTTATGATGCCAGCTTGACAGCTTACATGGCATTCCTATGTGGCATTATTGATACCTCACACACTATAATGACCACATGAGGTGTCAATGATGCCACATAAGAATATCACGTAAGCTGTCAAACTGACCTCAATAAGTGCCAAATCTTCAAATCAGACCCACGTAGGCTAATGACGTTAAAAATTAGACGACATAATGACAAAAGTACCTGATTGTAACATAGGGGATGCTGTGGGGACCTAATTAGCCCAATTGGAACCTCAAGGACCAAAATTGCACAATCATAAGATCTAGAGGATCCAATTGACGCAATTGGAACCCGATGGACTAAAATTGCACAACCGTGATACTTGGGGGGCCAAAAGTGCAATTAAGCCTAAAAACTACTAAGTTTTAGAATTGATAATTTAGTCCTATTGATTTTTTCGTGACATTTAACATATTTGATAACTTTCAAAATAACTTTACAAGGAAGGTAAATTGGATGAATGAAGTATCTATTAGAGAATAAAATATGTTAGTAGGTTAGGAGTCAGTTAGGAAGTTAGTTGCTTTGTTAATCTCTTCATAAGTTCTATAAATAGGGTGCGCTTGGGTAAACAACTTAATTAAGCGCTTATTCAATAAATTCTTTTTCAAATAAGTTAAAAACAACTTATTTTCTTAAGTTTCTCTAACAAGCTTATGAAAATAAGCTAAAAAAAGCTTATAGGAAGATCATAAACTATCGCATAAGTTTATTTTTATAAGCTATTCTCATAAGCTCTCTATAAATTCTTCCAAACGCACTCATAGACCATCTTGTACTCACTTTCAGCATCTTTTGTCGATATGAAACCTAAAGAGATGAATTCTATCTCACTCTTGAGAAGCTCTTTCCCTCTTCCCTTATGGCCTCTGATTCGTAACAATATCCATTAAGCAAACAATTTTCTTTTGCCCAAGTTGATAATGGCATTTTAAATGACTGTTTCGCAGAAGTCAACAGTAAACCTATAACAATGCTAGATACACACTTATACACATATCAATCCATATTATATACAATTTTACCATCTAATTATAATTACACCTACCTTATTTCCATTGTAGTTTTTGTGTGTATTTCAAAAGTGGGAAGTCTCACATTGCCTAGTCCTCCAAGTTTTTAAGAGTTTATAAACAAATTAGTGCTTTGGGCTTTCAAAGAAGCTAGTGAGAGGATTGGGGGGCTTGCGCGTAAATAAATTGGGCTGGCTGACGTAATGCAAACCATTCAATTTGCTCCTCTAGCGCGCACGATAATAAGGCCTTATAGTTTTTTGATTCAAAATCGGGAATGACCTGTTGTATCCCGAGTGAGTTGTGCACCACGCAGATAACCCTTGAGGGCAGCGTGATTTCACACGCCTCAGGCTACTGTGAATTGATCGTGACTTTCAGAACTGTGGTTGTGTTCGTTCTAGGTTGAAAACCGATTTTGACAACAATTTCTCACACGCCTACTCTCTGTCCTGTCATTTAAGCAGAAATGTGAGATGTAAGGTAAAAAAAATGACATGTAACTAGCCTTATTCGTAAATCAAACACTTTGGCTTGTACACTTACATAATTGTTTTATTTAATGTTCATTTTTCCATGAAACAAATTGATCATATGATCTATTGAAGGGCTATGATTGCAAGTATAAAAATATGGAAATAAAAAATAAAAGGCAACATAGTGCTACAAAGCTCCTACTTTACGCAGGGTCTAGGGAAGAAGTATCATATCCACTGTGTCGCCCAAAAAAGCATAAAAAATATTTTCTAGTTACAGATGGCAGAGTATGATAATATAATAAGATGAGAAATGATGAGTTTACAAGCTCAATTGTATACTATCTTCAGAAAATATAGAAGAAAAGGAAACAAAAAAGAGAAATCATCACCTTTTCCTCCCCTTACTGCTATCAAGATCCCAGAAAAGAAGAAAGAATGTAATGCAGAAGTATTGTGATACAATAATGGAATATATTATTTTCCTTGTACTTCAACTTTGCAGGGAGCTGCAAATACATTAAATTATGAGTAGGTGTGTTTGCTTTGTCCTTCAATGTCTGTATTAGTATCCAAAAGTAGGTCAGGGGGGAAGCATTTAAAGGATTTGCTGGAAATTGTTGAAAATGACAGAAGTTCAAATGTGAAGGCTCTCATCCTTATATTAGGACCAAAGAATGTTTTTTTTCTGATTTTCTCAATAGACAATAATGTGTCCTCAGCATGCACATGCTTATGCAATCCGTTGAAGATTGTATGCCACCATATCCTCAAGAGCTATACGAAACACACTCTGAGGAAGGCATTGGAGATTTTGAATAGCAAGATCAGCTTTCTTTTTGGCCAAGTCTCGCGCCCTTTCGATGCCCCCACAACACTTCACCAACTTGATGGCCTCGTCAAGGGAACCGGTCTCACTAAATTCAGACTCAATGATATCCCTCAATTTTGGTTCGTTCTCCAATGCAAAAATTACGGGTGCAGTCAGGTTACCTTTGGCAAGGTCAGTGCCAGCAGGCTTTCCCAGTTGCTCTGCTGATTGTGTGAAATCTAATATGTCATCCACAACTTGGAAGGATAGACCAAGATTCTTTCCATATTCATACATTTTCTCAGTGATGCTGTTGTCAGCGCCACTAAAAATTGCAGCTCCTTTTGTACTGGCAGCAATCAAGGAGGCTGTCTTATAGTAACTTTTACTTAGATACTCGTCGAGTTGAACATCACAATCAAACAAGCTAGAAGCCTGCTTTATTTCACCACTCGCAAAATCTTTAATCACCTGTCATGGAACCAAGGAGTTACGCAAAACATTTTGTAGAGTCAACAGCAAAAACTTCAAAACGGAAAATGGAAGTTATGCATCACTTCATAACCTCTAGTAAATTACTGGCTTCAAGTACAGCAATCACTTGTGGGATAATGATTTTAAGTATACTAGTAAAAGATGAAGATATCTTAAACAGGTATGATGATGGAACTTACCTGGCTGATAAGTTTAATGACTTCAATATTTTCAAGGTTGGCTAGATACCATGATGACTGTGCAAACATGAAGTCTCCAGCCAACACTGCCACCCTTGTTCCAAACAGTTGATGAACAGTTTCCTTCCCTATAAATACATAGCAATAACATTGAGTTCAAATAAAGGGACACTGAAACCATCAGAGTTAGAAAAGAAGAAAACCAGGAAATTGAGTGTCACAGTATGAAACTCAAAAAAAGCCATCTTAAAACTGAATAGACAACAATCTCAACACTCTTCAAGAAGGTGATAGGTAGCTTTGGCTTAATACCTATTGCGGACATGTAATGATGCATACAAAGAGCATTCATGTTCAATTCTCAATTATGTAATCTTAAGGGTTCTATTATAGAAGGCGAGTTCATTTAGCATGCAATGCCTACGCGTAACAACGTGAATATATAAAGGCTGGAACCAAAAAATTCAAGTTCAATTGAAGCAATGTATTTAGAGAGTATCTAATGTGAATTTTTGAAGAACTTATAACCTTTTCAGTTTTCAATTGAATTCCCCTAAAAGGCACTAGAAACAATCGAGAGAGGACACAAATGAGCATCCAAACGTATTGAGAAACCTATTCTCTTAGTTCTCAATTCTATTCTATAGAATGGCACTAGCAACCAATTGAAAGGCAGCATTTTACTAGAGCTTGCTTTGTACTATGCTATTTAGGTCTGCTACAACTGGTTAAAGAGATACAGTCCATGCTACCAATAATAGTGAAGCATTGATGATATACATCTTTTAGTTGTCATAGTGCAGTTTTATTCTTCTATCCATTTTGTTTGTTTTCCATTTGTAGGTGGTTGGAGGTACTCTAGCAGGGATTAGCTCATCAGATGATACAAAACTAAAATGACATAGATTGAGTTTTTATATTAATTCTTGACATGTATATAGCTAGCAAGTCCTTTCCAAGACATCAAAAAACTAAAGAAGCTTCTATTGGTACACTTTTTTCCTCTTTCAGCATTAGAATCTAGTTTAGTTCTCTCTTCTATTTTCTCTTTCTCTTTGATTCCGCTTTCTACAGATATTTTTCTGAGCCAAATCCATGCATGCTCTTATCACTATATAAACAAATCATCAATGAGTAACAAAGCTCGGGACCAGATCGATCACTCCTGAAACAAATTTTCAAGCATGATGCAAGACCCAAGCATCACTGCTTTGACACTAACGTGAGGTGTAAAGGAAATTCAAGACCAAACACATTGTAGCATGGTTATCCCAGCTTAAAATCAAAATAACCTCACTGAATGAGCAAAATTGCTTCTTAGCATGCACCTTGCCAAATAAGATAACTAACCATAAATCTAAAGTGATGTCAGCAAAATTAAATGGGTATTTCTTCTAAATAAGGATCACAGGCTTACCTCTTCGTAAGTCACTCTCATCTAATACATCATCATGTATCAAACTTGCAGTATGAATCATTTCAATTATCTCTGCTAAACGTCGATGCTTTACAGTAAGTTCACTGGAGTAATGCATTTGAAAGAGAGAGAAAAGCGTTCAACTTTAATCATTTCAGGAAAAGCAACGAGCTTGTGTGTGCAAGAAGTGAGACTGAGATAGTATTCTATACTTACTTTAAACCAAGTAGCTCTGCTGTTGCCCTTGACACCAAGAACACGAGAGCTGGTCTCATCCTCTTCCCACCAGCACTAAAGATCTGCTCTGCTGCAGACATTAAAAGTGGATTTTCTGCACCCACAATCTATCAGAGCATCTTCATTAGATACATTAAAAGTCTGAAACTTAGTGTTTGCAAAGTACAAGAAACTACAAAGCAAGCAGGTTCAGCAGGCACTGAGAATGATCAGGACTTGACACCAATTGTCTGGATCAACTTTCTTATAGAAAAGGCCTATGGTACAAAACTAGAAACCAAGGATACAAATAAGCATGCAATGCAGTGAGGCCTAATAAGTTGTTAATGACTTCAGTTACTGTAAAACAAATTAAACAACATTAAAAATAATCCAATCCCATTTAAAAAAATGTAAACTTAATAATTTTATACAATTTGAAAAGTAGAATCAAGAGAAAAAGAATCAAGAGGCTGTCAAACAAAGCAGAAATAAGAAATTCAATGAAAGTTAACAACAACAAAGGGAATTTTAAAGTGATGAGTTAAATCACAAAACAATGATATCATTCAAATGCTTATGCCCTATGTTTCATTCCATGCAAAGTTCACATTTTTCTGGTCAGAATGTAGGCAACATCAGTCATAGTGGAACAACAGAACACTTCACCAGATGGCAAAGGAACAATCACAAGTCAATCTCAGTAATTGGCAAAAACAGCACACAATCCCAAAAGCATTACTTACAGACTGAAGGTTTTTATTGAGCATTTGCAGGTCATCAGCAACCACTTCAAACAACTGAGCTGGGGAAATGGGGGTTTCAGAATAATTCTTCAAATCCAATCCAGTAATGCCTTGAATTGCTTGAGTTCCACCTATGCAAAAACAAACCAAAACTTTTAATGCCTAATACTTCCACTGCTTATAATAACCAATAACAATGTTTATTCATTTAAACATTCATATATAAAATCTTATACATACCCTTCACCGTTGGTTCTACAATCTTCATAGAAGAAACACGACACTGAGTGCTCCTCCTCATGCAGCAAACCGATTTACGAGTTCCATTACCTCTACCCCACCCTTTAGAATTCACCTTTGAATAATTCCTCACTGTGTTACGGTAAAACGAAGCATTAGAAAAACAGCCACAAGAAACCAAGTTTTTCCCAACAAAATCAATGCTTTTGCTTGTTACAGTCATCATTGTGACTTCTGAGCCAAGCCCAGAAGCGGAAGAAGGAAGAACAAGCAAGTTCCAATCCCAATTCACAAAACCCAGATGGGAAAAGAACTCAATTTCCCTTTAAGCAAAGTGCCAGTGGCAGGTTGTAGCCATTGGAGGAAGAAGTGAAGTTGAGTTGGAAGATATGGTAGAAAAGAACAAACAAGAAAGAGAAGAATAGAAATTAAAAAAAAAGGGTCTTTCTGGCTCACATGTTTAAGTGTAACGAAGGAACACACGAGTTACAGTTAAGTGAGTGGATCCTAAGAGCCCACATAGGACTACTACAACAATGGTCGGTTTCTTATCAGTTAGAGAGAGAAAACGATTAGAATGAAAATATGTGACTCATGCTTATTGCTTTGGAAATCTGATTAATAGGATGATAATGTTAACTAAAACGGCGGGTCAAATTCTATGATGTCATAACTCATGTTTAAAGGCCCAATGTTTGTTTGTTTTTTTCATTTTATGGTAAAATAATTTTTAAATATTGAATTTTTTTTGTACATGAGGATATTCTTAAGTCAATAATCAAAGATTAATCCTTTTGAAGGTATAGAGATCATTGAAATAAGTTTTATCTCTTTCAATAAAATATTTTTTATATACATGATAGAAATTAAATCTCTAACATCATATTTAAAGAATTCAATTATCTATCAATCATGTTAGACGTAATCGATTTTTGAATATTGAATTCATTAGGAAGATACACCTATTAATTCATTACGAACCTATCACATCAATTTAGTGTATGCACAAAAATTTATCAGTTTGATGTGCCCAAACAAGACCCAGGGTAAAACTTGCAACATGGGTATGTATTATAGACTTATAGTACCAATGAAAAAAAAGATCAATTTGAGTTTCAGGATCCAGCCACGTTGTGATCGATGTTGAAGTACATGATATTATTCAGAATATTCGGTGTCCAAATGCCATTGTGTAGCGACAAGTGTTATAGCCAATCGCAAACTGGTTTTATGGCTATATTTGAGATATTTGTGTCTAAATGAATCATAGTTTTATCACTTATAGTGTTTTAAAAACCAGTTCGGTAGCCATCCGATTGAACCGTCTATTGGTGTCTTCTTTGATTCTGATCGGATTAAAGAATCGAAAAAGTGGTTTGATTATAAAAATTAATCAAAATCCGATTCAATTAGTTTAAAATCGGTTAAACCAACATAAAACGATTTTAGAGACCGCTCGATTCATTATTTTAATTTTTGTTTTTAAAAAATGTAACATACTTTTGGACTTCAATTCGGTTTGTTTGGGGGCTTCAAAACTTGAGTGATTAGAATCCACTCAATATGTATCTTTGGTTAACTATCTTAGTCAATTATGACATATTATCTTAACAAAATTAACATATTCCTAACTTAAATGTTCTAAACTATCATGCATCTTAAAAACTGTATTTTTTTCTGACTTGTTGATTGATCTCTTTCTTTATGTGTTTGTATATAAATATATATACTGGTTCGACCATCGGTTAAACCGGTTGAATTGGTTAAGCCTTGAACTGCTCTCTTTTCCGGTTCGAACGGTTTTAAAACATTACATTTTTACCAAAGT
The DNA here is from genome assembly GCA_039655645.1 of Ammopiptanthus mongolicus. Lineage (NCBI taxonomy): Eukaryota > Viridiplantae > Streptophyta > Magnoliopsida > Fabales > Fabaceae > Ammopiptanthus > Ammopiptanthus mongolicus. Next base: position 13,437,440 of record CM077351.1, on the reverse strand, counting down.
AAATCCCCAATTTGATCCCTGAAATTGTAAGGTTGTATCAATTTGGTCCCTGTGGTCAATTTGATCCTTGAAATTGTAAGGTTCGTATCAACTTGGCCCCTGAGAGGAACTAGATTGATTAACATTTGACAACTTCAGGGATGTTTCTGGAATTTCGAAAATGTGTCAGGAAGCAAGTTGATACGAACTTACAATTTCAGAGACCAAATTGGGGATTTACTCATTTTTATTTTCTTTTTACCATTCCTTTATTTATGTGAAATCACCAACCATTCCCCATGCAATTCTTCCTAAACATAATTATCGATACGGATACGCGGTATACGAGTCATTTGGTACGTGGTTCACAACTTTATTGTTGTCAAATCAACTCTCTAGACCAAAATTTGTTTGTAACAACATAGAAATATTTAAGTGGTGATACTTTGCACACGCAAATATTACTTCTTCAATTTGATGGTAACTTCAAATAAAGTTATTTTATTTTGATTCTAAGATATGCATATATAATTTTTTTCATATTTTAAACTATTGATAGTAATAACTTTGTCTTTAAACTATAGGTACTAATAACTTTGGTTTTGGTAGAACAAGATTTGAAAAATATGACTCCGGCAGACATAGAGAGATTGTTGCAACCGGTAGTACCATCTATAAATGAATCTTATAGTTGAAAAAATCTTGTTCAGCAGCTATAAGATCAAAAGGAGAAATTGTTCTGACAGTTGCATCTAGTGAAATAGTATTCTTGTTAATTCCCTGTGGCAAGACAACACATTCGAGATTTGTCATTCTTATAAATGTCGATGAATATTCTACTTGCAATATCAAACAAGGTAGTCATTTAGCTCAGTTGATAATTAAAGCCAACCTTATCATATAGGATGAAGCACCTATGACTTATAAGCACTGCTTTGAAGCGATTATAGAACATTTAGGGATATCCTCCGATTCTCTATTCCTAATAGTTTGAATATCCCTTTTGAAGGAAAAATGGTCATTTTTTGTGGTGACTTAAGACAAATTCTCCCAGTTATACCACAGGGGACAAGACAAGATGTTGTTCATGTCAGCATTAATGCCTCATACCTTTGGCAATTTTGTAAAATATTAAACTTGACTAAAAATCATGACCCTTTAGGGATATCTTCTGATTCTCTATTCCTGATAGTTTGAATCTCCATTTTGATGGTGACTTCAGACAAATTCTCTCAGTTATTCCAGAGGGGACAAGACAAGATGTTGTTCATGCCAGCATTAATGCCTCATACCTTTGCCAATTTTGTAAAATCTTAAACTTGACTAAAAATACGAGGCTTCAAAGTGGGTGTTCAGATTCTAATGTTGAAGCAATGAAGAATTTCTCATGAGTGGTTGTTGAGCATTGGCGATGGAAGGATTGATGAAGCTAATGAAGGGGGCATTGCCATTGATACCAGATGATTTGCTCATAAAAAAATTCAGCTGACCCTCTTGCTTCTATTGTTAACAACACTTATCCATCCTTATTGGAAAACATGAATGATCCATCATTTTCCAACATAGGTCTATTTTAACACTGAAAAAGGAAATTGTTGACATGTTGAATGATTATCTGCTGTCATTGATTCCCGGAAAAGAAAAACTTATCTTAGTTTTGATAGCCCTAGCACAATGAATGAAGATATTGATAGACTAGATGATGTTCATACTTTTTTTAACACAATTATTTCCTTGGGACTTCCAAATCATGAGTTAAAACTCAAATTTGGTACCTCCTATTATGTTATTGAGAAATATAGATAAATCTTTAGGACTATGCAATGATGCTTGCTTTATAATTAATTCCTTCTGATAACGAGATTCCTTTTAAATTTTAACGTAGACAGATTCCTATTGTTATTTCTTTTGCAATAACAATAAATAAAAATCAAAGACAATCTCTCAAACATGTGAGAATTTATCTTCACAACCATTTTTTTCATAGACAATTATATGTCACAATGTCAAGGGTTACCTCCTATCGTGGTTTGAAGATACTTATTTGTGACAATGACGGTCACATTTCCAACAATACTTCAATTGTTGTTGATAAGAAAGTCTATCAGAATATAAGTTAAGTTACTATAAAATTATCATATTTTGTTGTTGCTTTGGTTTATATCTTGCTTTTCTTAGTTTTCCTTCGGTTCCTTTGGGCTTCTACCCCTTTTTACATTAAAAAAAAAAAAAAAAAATCTAATCTACACGTCCCAAAATTAAAGGGTGTGTTACATACATTTTACCTTGTAAGTTCATTATTGGCACGGCACAAAGCCGCAAACTATCTTCATACCATTAATCCCTCTATTATTACAAATTAGGTTTAATTGCATTTTTGATCCCCTATTATTGGTTATGTGTGATTTTGGTCCCTCTGATTTTTTTTTTTAACACATTTGTTCCCTTTATTTCTCCAATGTTGCAAATTCGGTCTTTTAGTTCGATGTCCGTCAATTTTTCAATGATCAATAGAATAGAATCACTGCTTTAAGCACATAGAACCTTTTGTGATTAAGGAACATGTGGTAGAATAAAAAAAAAATGTCTCATAAAGGAGGAACGAACCCGATAAATGACATAGAAAAAACATTGAATCATGTTGAAATGGAGAGGCAGAGGATGGAATAGCTCAACCAGAGGTTCTATGCGCTTAAAATAGTGGTTCCTTTCTGTTGATCATTGAAAAATTGACAGATATCGAACTGAAGGACCGAATTTGCAACATTGAAAAAATAAGATGACAAAATGTGCTCAAAAAAATAAAAACCATAGGGACCAAAGTCTCACATGACCAATAATAAGAGAACCAAACGTGCAATTAAGCCTAAAAATTAACTATATTTTAAACATCTTTTCATTCCCAATTTCATTCCTTATTCCATTTACGGTATATAACATTTTTTCATAGAAAATTAGTAATGAACTTTCAAAGTTACTAAAGGGCAAAATTTAATAGAAGTACATATACCAGAAGACTACAGCAATACAACGAAATGCACTTCCAAATTTTGTCTACAAGGAGCAGATATACTTTAGTGTATACTCCACTTCTATGGATAAATGCAATTACCATAACCTGCAATTTAAAATGAGAAAAAGGCACTTTTAGCACAAAGTCATATCAAGCTTGTACATTGGTATCCAAGTCTTCATCCAAAAGAGCAATTTAGAACTTTAAACAGTACAATGAGTAATGTGACTTACTGGGATCAGTTACAACAATGAGGCCAGAGGCTCTGAAATCACAATTCCAGTGGTTTCTTCCCTTGGACTGATAATAGAGATTCATGGCTATGGAGGCATGGTTCATGAGATTATCGGGGTTAGAGCAGGGGCAGCCTCTCTGTAGAATCCGGCAATCAACTTGAGAGCAGGCATAATTGATGTTGGCTAAAAGGGTAGCCTGGTCTGATGAAGGCTTAGCCACACACCAATTTTTCTGTGATTCCATCAGATAAATATTCCAATTTCAGTGAGAAGACAATATCTAATTTCATTTTTAGGCATTTGAAGAATTTGGTTATAGTTACCTGTCCATTAACCATGATCAGATTCCCTCCTGCATATGCCAAAAGGGGGATGGAAATGTAAGTGCTGTTAAGAGATTTAATATTACTAAATATTGGACCAATGTGCTAGCTTAAAGGATTCTTGTTAGTTGAGATCAATTAATAAAAGGATCAAGTAAAGCATTTAGCTAATGCTACTCAATGATACAGCAATACTTGATATATAAACGAGGAATATCAACTTTAGCAATTGAATCTTCTAGATTTAAGAAAATCCATCATAGATCTAAAAGCTACAGAAATAAAATACATCTTTTTGTAACAAAGCTTGTACATTGGCTATGCAAAGTTGAAAATGAAATGGTTAACTAACATCATGCATGAAACCGATGACAAACCCATCCTGCATAGATTCTTGTAATAATTACACCAAACCAAAACCAATTTTTTTTATAGGCAAAACCAAAACCAAATTGAGACCAATGTTGTTGACTTCTTATTATACATTGAACAACAACCCAAAATGTGATAAAAAGTTTAGAAAAGAAAAACTAGCTTGGAGTGAACATTGATGGCACATATTATATATACCTGATGTGAGAGAAAAGAAGATAAGGAAAAGGAGAGTAGCCACTTTAGCCATGGTTGATGTGCTGCTGCCTGTATTAGTACACTGAAGTACTGCTACTGAGCGCTGTGCTCACAATGATGAAGAGAGAGAGAGAGAGAGAGAGACAGGTGGATAGATAAAGGAATGTGTGTGTGTGTGTGACTGTGAATGGGTTTGTTTGTAGAGTGGAAAGATAGGAGCTTTTAAAAGTAAAACGGTGTGGGTGAAAGCTAAAAGGTCAGGTCAGCATAACGGTTACATTAACAGCAAAGAGGAGTTACAGAGACGTTGGGACTTGAGATGGGTGGTGGGGACTCTCGGGAAAGAAAAATGTTTTTTTCTACATCCCAAATATGAGAAAAAGTTTTGACTCAAAATATGAGAAAAAGTTCTTCAAAAGTAAATTCGAGTGCTTGATCATGAAGTTTTGGGTTGTGTTGTGTCTATAAAAAAAATAGAGTCAAAAAGGTTTTTGGAAAAAAAATAAGAATAGGCTCTTATAAATTTAGCTTGAGTGTAAAATAAAAAAGTAAGAGTGCATTCACGCTTGATTAGCTAAAGTGACTTAAAATCTCAATGTATTTTAACTAATCAATAATGAATATACCCTTACTTTCTCGTTTTACTCTCATGCTTACTTTACAGAAGCCTTAGGGTCCGTTTGTTTTAAATTGTGATAAAATTGATTATGAATAATTGATTTTAAAAGAATTGATTATTAAAAAATTAAGTTTAAAATAATTGATTTGTATTTGGCAATGATATTTTAAAAGTGGGTTTATAAGAATTGTTTTCGTTTGGATGATAAAAGTAGAATCACTTTTGTGGGTCTCACATTTAGAATTGATTTTATTCAACCCAAAAACTAGGAATTCTTGCTTCCATCATAATCAATTCTACCCACCCCAGAATCAATTCTATCCACCACGATTTTGCTACCCAAACACAAGAAAAGTGACTTTCACTTCTAATGACCTTGTTTTTGCTCCCAGAATTGATTCTAGCCTCTCCAGAATCTAAATCAATCGGACACTTATTCTTTAATTTAATCTAAAGTTCTTTATTTTCTCAAACACTCAATAATTAAAGAGTAAATATATTATAACTTATTTTTTCATTATATTTACTTTAGATAGTCTTATTCCCAAATATAAAACTTGTATGAGATATACTATATTAAACGTGAGCGTCACTTGATATTATCCGATATCCATGTAAGTAAGCTAGAATTATAGATACGTGAGAGGAGCTTTCTCCCGACATGATTTTCAAACGCGATTTTATCTTTACAGAATCTAAAACAAACAACTTTGTAATCTTTTATTATATACGCAATTAGTCATAAGAAATAAAATAATCTGTAGCTGCAATTTAGGGTAACTAGTGTTTTTTGAAACTTAAATTCAGAATCCAATCCAAAACAAGATATATCAGGTGAGTGGAGCTTATATTCTTAATGTTAAAATAAAAAGTTACAGTAAAAAAGGTAGATGCATGTGATGTGAATTTTACTTGTGACTTGTGACCAATACCAATGGCGATGTCTTCTGGCTTCTTGTTTCCCGTGGGATAAACTACAAATAATTGGAGAATGAGAACAAATGTGAGGTAAACATTAGCAATGACCCCACTATTTGTTTGGATTAAATTGTTCTGACAAAAAGTGTAAAATAAGAAAGTAATGATGTATTTATTCTTGATTAGTTAAAGTGCATTAATATCTCAACTCACTTTAATTAATCAAGGATAAATACATTCTTACTTTTTTACTTTACATTTTTACTCATTTTAAAGGAGTTTTTTTCCTATTTATTTACTGTTTATGGAGTGTTCCACCCACAGCCAGTGGGGTCCCATTTTATATTTTATGATTGTAGCTAACCAGTGCTATTCGATAACGTTTGATTCATGAAATGTTATATTGTCAGGTAAATTATATTTTCAAGAATCTCATTCCCATGAATATTTCTTTATCACCTTCACACGTGAGAATATAATTTTTAACTTTCATTCATTACTTTTATTCCTGGGTATCTTTTATGTTTGGGAATAGTTTTTCAAAACTTATACTAATGAGAAACTTTTTTTCTCATGCCTACATTTCTTGAAATATTAAAATATATTACTCCGGAATTATATATAAACAAAAAAAACCAACTTCACACGTATTAAGAAAGTTAGTTATATTAGTTTAATTGTCTTGATTTGTGTAAAAAAATAAGTTATAGTTATTAAATTACCTTTTCTTGGGAGTGTATAGTGCTCTTGAAAATTGTGTCTTGAGAGTGTATAATACTCTTGGGAAAAAAAAAAATTAATCAAAGGGTATTTTTGAAACACTAACATTAAATAAGGTTGATTTGATTGACTTTTGCTTATATTTGAGTCCAAAAAATTTAAGTATTTTTTTGCTTATATATAGGTTCAAAGGATGTAATTTGTACCAAGCGCTACCTTAAGGCATTGGTTAAGAAATCAAGAATAGAAGTATTTTTTGGAAAGTAATATATTTAATACATTGGAAATTCAAAAGCATCACTTCCAACAAATGCTTTCTATCTTTGATTCTTTAACTAAGAGCATCTTTAGTGGGGGTTCCTTAAGGGTTTCTTAAGAATAAAATATTATTATAATATGCCACATGTGATTTTGGGTTCCTTAAATTTAAAATGGGTTCCTTATCTAAGGAATTCAAAAAGAGAGTTTCATAGGATTTAAATATATATTTTTTTGCATATGATATTGGAAATGTGAGAGAGAGAATATGGGATATTGAAGAGAGAGAAAAGTTAAGGAACTTAGTAGTAGAAACCCTAATTGGATTAAAAATTGAGTGAGTGTCATAAATTTGAGTTGGCATGCATGGACCTTCTTAAAAACTTAAAATGGGTTTCTTAAGTTTTTGACATTGGAGATGCTCTAATGTACTACGGATATTGGTTAGCATTTGCCATATTTTTTTTATTTGTTTTGATTTGAGTATTTTGACACAAGACATCAAATTACATTCATCATGTATGGCTTTTAGTATATCCTTCTACATTTTTTTTATTAATTCTCCTTCTACTAAATAAAAAATAATGCATTCAATATTTTGAAAATATAAAAAATATTTATTATTTTGTTTATTTTGTAAATAAGAGGATTGGTAGAAGAATTGAATAACAGAATTTAGAATTATTCATCATGTGTGTTTGAGTGTGTGTGCGTGTGTGTAGATATAGGGGCATATCTAATGAGAGAGTTTTTTATGTGATTTTTTTTTTGTAGGCAATTTTTTTAATGTGAAAATGAGAGGAGCAAATCTGGGTCATTAAATTCATATATAGATAATCAAGATTAAAAGTTAGTTAATAGTCATGTGATCACTTAAAAAAGTCACATAACTTTATATTATAATATTGATTATTCATGGATGATCCAAAGGCTAAGAATAACCTCTCTTACTCTCACAAAAAAAACTTCTCTTAATTGACACACTATATATATATATATATATATATATATATATATATATATATATATATATATATATATATATATACACCAGTTCAGATCCACTTCCACTCAAACATAGTTATTAATACCTGATAAGTTGAAGAGTAAAGATCCATTTTATTCCCTACAAAAATGAAGCCCAAATATGTACCCAAAAAAATATGGAGCCCAAAATGATTTTTGAAAAAAAAGTTGAACTAGTTAGTCCATGAAAATGTCAATCATGAGACTATCAACCATGGTCCGTTTAATTTGACGAATGTGTCTATGTGACATTTGATTTGATCTCCCTAATATGGCACATTGATTCACTGACAGGTGCAAGGGGCTTCCAATTGGGTTCGAAACAGTGTGTTTTTATGTTCAATTACACCCAATTTAGTCCTTAAAAATACAATAATGACCCAATTTAGTCTTGGTTACTTAATGAAAGTGAAATAGGAAAACACAAGAAGGGGGTTGAATTATGTTTCTTAACCGATTTTCGAAAACCCTTTCTTTTTAAAACAAACGTTTAAAATAGGAGGATGAAAGAACACACTAAAATGATTACAGATGATTAAGATACTTTGTCTTCGATCCCCAAGTTAGTAATAAAAAAAACTTAACGAGATAGAGAAATATAGATTCACACAAAGATATATCCTGGTTCACTCTTTCAAAACAAAGAGCTACGTCCAGTCCCTTCCTCCAGAAGGTTTTTCCACTAAAATTCTTAGCACTTAATATAAGTTGTTTCCAAGTCTCTCCAAGACTACAACTCCAAGTATTCTGCACCTCTCCAGGCAACAAGTATTCTTTTACAGACAAGCCTCTTCAGGCTCAACAAATCCTAAGATTTGAGAGGGGTTTTTTTGAGCTTTTTACAAACTCACAACAGTGAGAGTATTACACGATATAGCTTTTGACAATCTGTTTACATCTTTACAATGAAATGATGAGAAGGTTTACAGATCAAAAACTGAGAGTGAAAGCTTTTTGGCTTTTTGTTTGCACAATGAAATCTCTTGAATATTTTCTTGCTCGTGTGATGTCTATTTTGCTTCTTCAGAGGAGGGTCTTCTTATAGTTTTGTCTTGACCTTCTGATTTCAAAATGTAGGGAGAATTTTTTCCGTTTAGACTCAATCAAATATCCGTTAGGCACAGATCATTTGTCAGTTGTTTTCCGTTGTGTAATTGTCCTTTCAGAATGAGGAAGTAGTAGCAGCTTGAATGGTAGCAAACTGATTTTGCTTTGATGGCCGACAAGCGTTTTGCTCTACGTGATTTGCTTTGTACGACGTTCGTACCTTTCTTTTTGTCTTTATGTGAAAAAAATATTTCCTTAAAACCATTTAAGACTTTTGAATAAGAGCGTGCCACATCATCTACAAAAAGAAGTTAGTGGACACACAAGAAAATATATAATTGGACGCACACGTGTTGTAGACAATTGGACGCACACGTGTTGTAGACAATTGGACGCATAAGCATTGAAGACAATTGGACGCATACGCATTGAAGACAATTGGACGCAAAATAATTATAAACAATTGGACGATAAAGCAGTATAAACATTTGGACGTAAACCTTTGCCACTTAGTTTCTTCGGACGAAGATATTGCAATGAGTTGTCCTTTAAGAGCTAGGTGAAACTTTGATTTTTGGAAAACTATCTGAAGTCAGAAACATACAAAGGTCTTTTGACCTTATGAATCAGCATAAACTTGACTTCGAGTATTTTTAATTAACATATAATAACTCTGTTAATCATTAAAACTTTTAGGGGTCATTAATCATTAATGTTTTGGTTCTAACAATCTTCCCTTTTTTTATGATGATAAGCAATATTATGAAGCATGTTTTTGAAACAATATAGACAGTGTATCGTAAAAAAAAAGGGCCCCCCCTGAGATTATTCATTTACATATTGAAGACATAACTCAGATTATGGAAGTATAAAGACAAGATATATAACCAAACGTTCAATTCATTTCATATATATAACAACTTTACACATTTCATTTCATATATTTTCTTCCCCTATTTGTCATCAGACAAAAGGAATAAATGCCAGATAAAACATCATTATTAGTAAAAAAAATGAAAAGATTTTAAACAAAAATTAAAGAGACCCGATAAGTTAAAAGCTACAGAAATAAAATACATCTTTTTGTAACAAAGCTTGTACATTGGCTATGCAAAGTTGAAAATGAAATGGTTAACTAACATCATGCATGAAACCGATGACAAACCCATCCTGCATAGACTCTTGTAATAATTACACCAAACCAAAACCAATTTTTTTTATAGGCAAAACCAAAACCAAATTGAGACTAATGTTGTTGACTTCTCATTATACATTGAACAACAACCCAAAATGTGATAAAAAGTTTAGAAAAGAAAAACTAGCTTGGAGTGAACATTGATGACACATATTATATATACCTGATGTGAGAGAAAAGAAGATAAGGAAAAGGAGAGTAGCCACTTTAGCCATGGTTGATGTGCTGCTGCCTGTATTAGTACACTGAAGTACTGCTACTGAGCGCTGTGCTCACAATGATGAAGAGAGAGAGAGAGACAGATGGATAGATAAAGGAATGTGTGTGTGTGACTGTGAATGGGTTTGTTTGTAGAGTGGAAAGATAGGAGCTTTTAAAAGTAAAACGGTGTGGGTGAAAGCATAAAAGATGCCCAGTAAAAATATTTATTATTTTCTTTATTTTGTAAATAAGAGGATTGGTAGAAGAATTGAATAACAGAATTTAGAATTATTCATCATGGGTGTTTGAGTGTGTGTGCGTGTGTGTAGATATAGGGCATATATAATGAGAGAGTTTTTTATGTGATTTTTTTTTTGTAGGCAGTTTTTTTAATATGAAAATGAGAAGAGCAAATCTGGATCATTAAATTCATATATAGATAATCAAGATTAAAAGTTAGTTAATACTCATGTGATCACTTAAAAAAGTCACATAACTTTATGTTATAATATTGATCATTCATAGATGATCCAAAAGCTAAGAATAATCTCTCTCACTCTCACATAAAAAACTTTTCTCACTTTATATTTATATATATATATATATATATATATATATATATATATATATATAATTATGTACACCAGTTCAGATCCTCTTTCACTTAAACATAGTTATTAATACCTGATAAGTTGAAGAGTAAAGATCCATTTTATTCCCTACAAAAATGGAGCCCAAATATGTACCAAAAAAATATGGAGCCCAAAATGGTTTTTGAAAAAAAAAGTTGACTATTTAGTCCGTGAAAATGTCAATCATGAGACTGTCAACCATGGTCCGTTTAATTTGACGAATGTGTATGTGACATTTGATTTGATCTCACTAATATGGCACATTGTTTCGCGACAGGTGCAAGGGGCTTCCAATTGGGTTTGAAACAGTGTGTTTTTATGTTCAATTAGACCCAATTTAGTCCTTAAAAATGCAGTAATGACCCAATTTAGTCTTGGTTACTTAACTCTTTAGAAATGTTGGATCTAACATCATAGGCTTTATTCCACTTCCAATTACATTTTCACTTGATCTATGAAACCAGAATAAACTAACAAACCAAACACAAACTAAGCACCTAAACACGGTGCCGTCTAATATGCACCTCTGAAAAGAGGTCCGTCCTGCACCACTTACAAAATTTCCTTTTTACCCCAGCTTTTACTTATGAAATTTCTTTCTTGCCCCCACCCTTTTCACCCAGCAAGCCACGTGAAACATCTCACCAGCCACCACGGACGACCGCCGCGTTTGGACCTTAAATGCCATTGTCCTCTCGTCCCCTCCCCCGGCCACCACACTGTACCAATTGTCTTCCACCTTGGACCGTCGTGGAGTCCAAATCCAGACCTGAATCCGTCATTCAGATCTTTTCCCTCTTCATCACAGCGTCCTGCGCCTCTGCGGCGGCCCATGTCGCCATGGCCACCATGACCGCTCAAGCTACGACCATTCACAGGGAAACATTGCAGCTCTGTGTCGGTAACTGTTGCCTCATCTACTAGATCGAGGTTTCCCACAATGTGTCGATTGAATTAAGGCAATTTCGCATGAACCCTAGCCGCACCTTCGTCGTGGAGGACAGCGACATCTGTGGTGGAAGGCAGCAACATCCACGGTGGAGGATGTCATCATTTGCAATGGTGCGCAGCAACAACAATTAGCATGAAGGCGATGATGTGGTGTCTGCAACGGCTTGTGGTGTTGCTAGGTGGTAGTGGTGCAGTATCTCGTGGTGGTGCGCGACTAGTGAGGGAACTGTGCTTTCTGGATGTGTGGTGGTGGCTGGAATTAATGGTGGTGGTGGCCGGAATTAATGGTGAAGGTGAGAGAGATGATGATCGACGAAATCTATGGCTGACGATCGGAAACAAAGACCTTTTTGGAAAAAAAATTGTAAAAGGACAATATTATCATTTTATTATTTTTTATATTTTAATCTCAACCATTGTTTTTATTTATTAATAAATGTGTGGTTGTAATTGAAGGAGCATGCTGCATCAAAGTTATGGAGGGTGCATGCTAACATTCACCACTAAACACCACCAAGAAACTGAATACATCAACGCTCGCAGGTGATATCATTGATACACCTTTTACTAGACTCTAATCAAAGTTTTTTTTTTATCAACAAACAGAACAAAATTTAGACTGTTAAATTTGTCTACAACAGTTAACTTGGAAGGAAAGGAGTGGAATGAAAGAAAATAATTAGAAAATGAGATGATTGTTTAGCTATTTGACATGAGAGGAAATGAAAGGAAAAAAAATTAAATTTTTTTGCTCCTTTTTTTTGATTGGATAGAAAATGAGAGGAAAGAAAAAATATATTTATGAAATAACATAAATATTTTTAAGTAAAAATAGGATGTAATAAGATCATGATTGTTTACATATTTTTCACTCAAATCTCTCTTCACCCCCTTATTTTCTTCCCAAATTTAAGGGATTAACTTTTTCACGTCGCGTCCCAAATTTTTCCTTTCCTCCCCTTTTTATTTCTAGAGTCTAAACCACTCCGGGAAACTCACATTTTCTCCTATTTTTCTTCCTCTTTTTTTCTTTCTTTATCTTTTCCATCAAAACAAGCACCCTCGTAAGTAGATGTTCTTCACAATCTACAGAATTTTTTTAAAAAGGAAAGGGACCAAACACCAGAAATATAAAGGTATTCTCTTTATAACATTGGAAAGATATACAGGGCCAAAATTTAAAAAGATAAAAGTTACTTCTTTATTCGAACATAAAAATTCTAACCATAAAAATAAATTTTTACTAAACAAAATGCAGTTAGATTTAAGAACCCTGGCGGAAATACCAAAGTGAGAAAAGTAGTTCAGTTCTGAATCTGATTACTGCAATCTTACATTATCATATTTCAATATTTTATTACTAAGAAACTTTTCTCAGCATACACAATACTACCTTAAAAAAATGCTTGGAACTATAGCAGCTTCCACAACACTATGTCTTTCACCATCCACCCATTCCAGCACCTGCAATTTCCTTCCCAGAATTGTTGTTCTCAAAAGAATCTCAAATTCAACACTTCCATTGAGCTATGCTCACTGTTTCTCTCTCTTATCAGCTCCCCCTTTGCATTTCTCTTTCTGCAAGAACAGTAGAAGACAAACTCATTTCATTGCAGTAGCTGCTTCATCTTCATCTTCGGGTGAGATTCTGTGGTCACTCATTTATCCTCAACTTCTTTTGCTTTTTCATCAACCCCCCACTTTTAAAGTTCCTATTTTTATGCCTTGTTAGTTTATTTCTTCCACTTTCTTGGAAAATTAACAATGCAGAACTGGGGAATAAACTTTAATGGCAGTGTTGCATTTATGAAGATTATTTTATGCCACTGATTTTTTTCTTATTTCAATGGATAAATGCTACTGAATGATAGATTGATATTACTATAGAATATGTTAAACTAAAGGTAATTCTTGAATCCCGTTGGTAACTGGTTTTATAGAGAACAATACTTTTTGCATATTAAATGGAGGCCTAAAATGGTTATGACTTATAATGCAATTGATTTTTGAAATGCGCAACAATATTTTTTTACTTGCTTATTAGAACCTGGACAACAAATATTCACCTTTAAGAAAGGCAAAAAGAAAAAATTGGAATGGAAAAGTAGAGAAATCTGGTGTTATTTTTTATTATATTTTTTTCCCGACAAAACTTAAGTGCAGTTTCATAGATATTTATGGTGATGTTTTTAGATGAGAAGAACATGAGTAACAACTGTTACACGTCTTATTTTTATTGGAAAACAACGCTACAAATGCCTAAAGAACAACACCTAAGTTTTGTCCTTTTTCTTTTTGGGGCCACAGAACCGAATCCTCAATAGTGGTAAAGCAGTTCCTAGAGTTAGGGAGGTTGTCTCCGTTAATTGGTTTTGCAACACTAAACATGGAAGAGATTTGAACAGGAACAAGGCTGTTACATTTGCTTTTCTGAACTCTACATTCAAATGATATCTGTTACTTCTCCTGGCATCTTGTGTGAAGCTATCACAGCAAATAGCTAATTGCTGTATGATCGGGCAAGTTAAAGGCCATGTAAGATATGCATAAAACAAGAAATTTCTTCAATGGATGCTATATATTTTTTGTCGAATCTAGAAGCATTTTTAGATTGCCTAAAATAAAATACCTATATCTCTCGTTGTATATTGCACCCGAGTTTGTAGAAGGTAGATAAAAAAGTAACTAGAAAAAGTCAGGTAGCAGGAATATCTGGCTTTTAAACTAAGTTCTTGGGCATGAAATTTTGTTTATGTCTTCTGATGACACAGAAAATAAATTATGTTTTTTCACTTTTTGCATGACAGCATCCTCTTTAACTTAGATAAAGTGGGGATAGCAGTAATACTAGGTTCCACTTTCAAGGTGTTTGTAAAATGTCTAGATTTCTATGAGGAGTCTCAAGGCAAGGCTGTCAGAGGCATGTGGTGTTACATAAGACTTGATTCAAACAATCAAGAACCAGCCACATTTAATCAAGGTGTTGCCTGCCAAACTATTGGCACTTTTTCAGTAAGATGAGGATGAGCTTTTACTGTTTGTCATGACAATTTGCTCTACTGAAGTATAATTATATTATAACAATTTTTCCCAATCCAACTTTAAAGGCTAAGGTGGCGTTTTCTTTGTTTTCTGTTTGGATAAAACTTAGGTACATTAGGTGTTGTTCTCCAATGGATATAGGATATGTGTAATAATTGTTACACATGTTATGTTTTCATTGATGAGTTGTTACACATGTTCTATTCCGATTGGAAAACAACACCTAGTGTACCTTTGGAATTGTACCTAAGTCTTGTCCTTAGTGTTTTTATTTTTGGTTCATGTGATTGTACTAATAATTACAAAAATAACACCGTGTTTTCACTTTATTTCTTGTTTGTTTTCACCACTTCCGTCACAAAAGTTTGAAAATAGGAATCAAAATGAAAACAAGATAGCACATTTGTAATTATTAGTGGAAAGGCACCAACTAAAATTGAAAACAAAAACAAACTAAACACCATGTTTGCCTAGCTGATTTATTGGCAGGTTGTTTAGTAGATGAGGATGAAATTCGTATAGTTGTTTTAGCCAAGTTGCTCTACTGAAGGTTAAGGGTTCCTATTCTTTTTTTTCTTTTCCATCACTCCAACTTCTAGGGCTGTTTCTGTATCCATATTGCACTTGGGGCAAGGCTTTCTTGCTCTCGTTTTTTTGGGGGGGAGGGGGTATTGGAGTATGAAGTATATTAGTGATGGACAGTATATGAAAGAATACTTGATATTAGAAATCATCTGTTACAAGATTCTCTTTCTTTCAATGTGTCCCGTGAAATTGACATCTACTTGGTTGTAATTGATCACTGCAGCTGCAAATGCTGAATATGTGGAGGAACCGGCAACAAATGTGAAATTTCAGACATCTTTGAGTTTTCTGGGTTGCTCAGATTCATTAACTTTGTTTGGAACTGGTCAGTTGTTATACTATCATATGGCATTCAGAAGAGATGAAGATAGATGTTAGAATTGAATTGAACTGAAGTTCTCGATTTCATTCATTGCATCATTTGGTATTTATACATTGTCATGGTAGTTGAGTGTTAGTAACAGAAATCTAACTAACTACTCAACTAACTGAACTGAAGTAAAACTAATTAAAGGTTAATTATAGTATTGTCCTCTAATACGCCCCCGCAAGCTGGAGCATGTAAATCAAGCATGCCAAGCTTGGAAACCAGGGGATGAAAGAGTGAAGGATCCAAGGCTTTGGTGTGGATGTCAGCAAGCTGAGCAGAGGAAGGGACAACCAGGAGTTGAAGAAGACCAGCTTGTACCTTGTCGCGGACCAAGTGGCAATCCAACTCGATATGTTTAGTCCTTTCATGAAATGTGGGATTGGTTGCGATGTGTATAGCAGAGCGGTTGTCACAGTACAGGGCCACTGGGAGAGGAGCAGCTTGTTGGAGGTCCTGCAGAAGGTAAAGCAACCATTGGAGCTCACAAGTTGTGGAAGCTAGAGCTCTGTACTCAGCTTCTGAAGAGGAGCGGGAGATAGTGCTCTGCTTCTTGGATTTCCAAGAGATCAGAGAAGAGCCAAAGAAGATGGTGAAGCCGGTTGTTGATCTTCTGGAATCAGGGCAAGAAGCCCAATCCGAGTCACTAAAGGCACTGAGTCGGAAATCTAAGGCAGCGGGGAAAAATAGACCTTTGCCAGGGCTTCCTTTGACATATTTAAGTACTCTGATAGCAGCAAGGTGAGGTGTGTGGCAGGGAGCAGACATGAACTGACTGAGGCGATGAACAACAAAGCAAATGGTAGGGCGGGTTGTAGTGAGATATAGCAGTCGGCCTACAAGCCTCCTGTAAGCTGTCGGGTCAGCATAGGGCTCTCCCTGGTCCTTCGAAAGTTGAGAGCCAGGAACCATGGGGGTAGAAGTGGGTTTGGAGCCTAGTAAGCCAGCATCATCAATGAGCTCCAGTGCATATTTTCGTTGAGAGAGGATGATACCTTTCTGAGATCGGGCCACTTCCAAGCCTAGAAAGAACTTGAGGGGACCAAGGTCCTTAATTTTGAATTGGCGTCTAGAAAGGTCTTGACAACATTTATTTCTTCAAGGTTGTTGCCTGTAAGGACCACATCGTCCACATAGACCAGAAGAATGGTAATGGAGGATCCAAAGCTTTTAACAAATAAGGAGTAATCAGACTTGGACTGAATGTAGCCTAAAGAGAGTAAGGCTGCAGTGAGCTTGGAGTTCCACTGTTTACT
The DNA here is from genome assembly GCA_039655645.1 of Ammopiptanthus mongolicus. NCBI lineage: Eukaryota > Viridiplantae > Streptophyta > Magnoliopsida > Fabales > Fabaceae > Ammopiptanthus > Ammopiptanthus mongolicus. The sequence goes on along the minus strand of CM077351.1, from coordinate 13,420,502 downwards.
GGCTTGCTTGAGTCCATAGAAGGACTTAAGAAGCCGGCAAACCTGATTGGGTTTAGAGGTGATGAAACCCGGGGGAACTTGCATTTAAACCTCTTCAATGAGGTCCCCGTGTAAGAAGGCATTGTTGACATCAAGTTGTTGCAAGTGTCATTGCTTAGCAGCTGCCAAGGCTAAGACCAATCTGACAGTGGTTAGCTTGACCACCGGGGAAAAAGTTTCAAAGTAGTCAACACCCTCTTGTTGGTTATAACCTTTTGCTACCAAGCGAGCTTTGTGTCTCTCAATGCTGCCATCAGCTTTATATTTGGTCTTGAAGACCCATTTACAACCAATAGGATGCTTATGTGGTGGCAAAGCAGTGAGTTCCCAAGTATTGTTCTGTTCTAGGGCTACAATTTCATTGTCCATGGCTTGTTTCCAGCAGTTAAATTTTATGGCTTGTTTGTATGTTTTGGGTTCAATATTGGTGGATATAGAGGAAAGAAAGTGTGTGTGTGATGGTGATAGTCTATGATAAGAAAGGACATTAGAAAGAGGATATGGAATACCTGAAGATGATGGGGCAGCTGGAGCAGCAGAGGCAATGTTGCAGTGATAATCCTGGAGATAGGTAGGAGGGTTCCTTTTTCTGTGAGAAATTCGGGGAGAGGGGGGAGTGGGTCCAGGGTTGGAGCCATGAACTGAGGGACTAGTATCAGAAGAGCTTGGGGGATTTTGTGGGACAAAAGGCTCCAGAGTGAGGGCAGGGGAGTGATAATAGGGAAGGGAAATGGGAAAGTTGGCGGGTGGGGAGACATCAGGTGTGGTGGTGAAGAAAGGAAATATATTTTCATAAAAAACATTTCTGGATAGGAAAACTTCTCTAGAATGGAGGTCAAAAAGGATAAAACCTTTGACACCCTCTTTGTGTCCTAGATGGATGCATTTTCTAGCTCGGGGGTCAAATTTAGATCTATGTGCAGTGAGTGTAGATGAGTAGCATAAGGAACCAAAAACTCTAAGGGTGGAAAAACTGGGATTGGTGTTGTGCAAGAGGAAGTATGGAGAGGCCTTATTGAGTGTGACAGAGGGGAGCAAATTCATAATGTGCACTGCCTGAAGAATGGAGTATGACCAGAATTGTGGGGGGAGATGGGATTGAAACATGAGTGATCTTGCTATATTGAGAATATGTTGATGTTGCGTTCAACCACCCCATTTTGTTGGGGAGTTTCAACATAGGTGAGTTGATGTATGATGCCTTTGGATTGAAAAAATTGAGGCATGGAAAATCCCAAGCCATTGTCAGACTGTATGGTCTTAATGTGAATTTGAAATTGGGTTTCAATGAGAGTTATGAATTGAATGAGGTGTTGGCGTGTTTCAGATTTGGTTTTCATTAAAATAGCCCATGTGTATCGGGACTTGTCATCAACAATGGTTAAAAAATACTTATGGCCGTGTATTGAGGGAATGTGAAAAGGCCCCCATATGTCTATGTGGATAAGGTCAAAAATGGAAGTAGAAGCAAAGGTGCTTAAAGGAAAAGGTAACTTTTTTTGTTTTGATAGATAACAGATATCACAAGTAGTATGAGAAGCAAAAGAGATTTTATTGAATGTATTATGCAAATGAGTACAACATAGTTGAGAAGGATGGCCTAAACGAAAGTACCACAAATCGAAGAAGTTGTGAGGGGATGGGGAAGGAACATTAACAGCAGCAGTATGTATAGAAGCTATAAAGGGAATGGAATCTGGACCAGGACTTATCAGTACATAGAGACCTCCTTGTGCACCAGCTTTACCAATCGTCTGCAGAGTAGTCATGTCCTGTATGAGACAAAGAGTGGGAGTGAAATTGAATTGACAATTTAAGGATTCTGATAGCTTAGTAACAGAAATCAAGTTAAAAGAAAATTTAGGGATGTAGAGAACATTAGTAAGTATAAGAGAAGGGGTAAGGGTGACAGTGCCTGCATATGTTGCAAGTGTAGAATGACCATTGTGAAGGTGCACATTCGTTGGTGGTATGGATTTATAAGATGTAAAAGATGTTAAAGAATTTGTGATGTGATCAGTTGCTCCTGAATCAATGATCCAGGTGGCAGCAAAGTTACCTGAGGGAGAAGTGTGGGTGGTGGTGTTGTGTGTGCTAATCAGATTAGAAGCAATGGAGGTAGAGGTAGGTGCTGACTGAGGAAGCAATGCCAATAAACCTTGAATCTGAGCCTGAGTAAGACCAAAACCAGAGGGATCAATCTCTGAAGAGCCACCAGAAGATGTATTGGGAGTATCATGGGCATTAACATTGTGAATAACAACTTGAGCTTTCTTGGAGACGTAACCAGGTGGGAAGCCATGAAGAAAAAACATTTATCCACAGTATGATTGGTGCAATTGCAGTGAGTACATAGTTGATTAGATTGACCTCTGCCACCTCCAAACCGACCTCCAGATCTACCCCCACGACCCTTGCCAGAAGGGAAAGAATTAGAGATGAAATTTGTAGGTGCAGCCAAGATGGTAGGAGTTGGCAAGATGCCAACTTGGGATTGTTGTTCTTGCTGAATGATCATGCTGAACACCTTGGGTAAGGGGGTACAGGACCAAGAAGCAGAATTTGGGATTTTACAGCAGTATAGGTGTCATTTAACCCTTGAAGAAAAGCCAATACGCAATCATTATCCCTGTAACCCTTAACAATTTTCAAAGCATCACAGGTACAGGGAGTGGCGCATTTACACGATGGAAGAGGGCGGAAATTACAGAATTCATCCCATAGAATCTTCAATTTTGTAAAGAACTCAGTAACTGACAACTCACCTTGGTGTAAGGAATAGATGTCACGCTGTAGGTGAGAGATACGAATGAAATCCCCTTGAGAGAAACGATTTTTAAGGTCTTTCCAGACATCACACGCTTGATCAATCCAGATGATGCTTGTGGCTATGGTGGGCGACACGGACCGATTCAGCCAAGAAAGAACCAAAGTGTTGCAGCGTTGCCACGCCGGAAAGATGGGTGCCGATTGCAGGGGTTTTGTGATGGAGCCGTCGACGAATCCGAATTTGTTCTTCATCTGGAGGGACATCGTCATAGCACGGGCCCAAGAATGATAATTGGCTCCTTCAAGAATCGGTGAGACCAACACGAGAGAGGGGTTTTCATTGGGATGAACATAGTAACTACTAGATGGATCTTGAGAGGTGTCAGAAGGGGATGCCATTGTTGGCGGAGAAGAAAAGAAGGGAGCGGAAGAGAGAATTATACTGATACCATGTTAGAATTGAATTGAACTGAAGTTCTCGATTTCATTCATTTCATCATTTGGTATTTATACATTGTCATGGTAGTGTGTTAGTAACAGAAATCTAACTAACTACTCAACTAACTGAACTGAAGTAAAACTAATTAAAGGTTAATTATAGTATTGTCCTCTAATAATAGAAATGCTCTGAGCATGTGAAAAAAGATTAACATGACTACAATTATAACCTGGTCTGTTAATATTTGAAGGCATAGCAATTTCTTGTGCATATGCGGAACAAGGTTATTTTGTATATCATATATTTTAGAGTTTAGACACTCTTCAGGACAATTTTTTTTTTTTGTAAATGGGGAAAATAAATGGATTGATATCATGTTGAATTTACTTTCCTGGACTTGAACATTTAATTATGATCCTTTCCAACTCTTGCCGAGAAATTTCATATCATCGATTGTGGCATTTTAACTTGACAAGAACCTTGTGCCTAAATTCAGACCTCTTGTGAGAAGCACTGCAATTTGAAGTTCCTGTATCATTTAGTAAATACAGGCAAAAAACTCATGAGTTTTGGAAAATATATGGTGAAAAATTGATTTTCAGATAAAACCTTAACTCTGAGAGTAGGTTAACTATGAGGTACTAACTTCTTTGATACCCTTTTGTGGAATTAAATATTTCATCAAATTTGTAAATTGTTGCATGGGGCAATCAGAGTTAGTACAACTATAAACTTGATAACATGTTATTGTAATGGGCTTCTACCTGAATTGCATTCCAACCTTTTTAATTTTTTGTCATTGCCATTCTGAAGACTTTTTCGAATAAAGTAGTGATGTCATCTGTTTTTAATGTTATAAGCTTTGATGGATAATAACAATTACTTCAGGATACAGGGAGAAAGTTTTTGCAATTATTGGTGTCAAGGTCTATGCTGCAGGTCTGTATCTAAACCAATCTATCATAAGTGAGTTGAATGCTTGGACAGGGCAATCAAAAGATGTGATTCAAGGGAATTCTTCCCTGTTCAAGACCATTTTCCAATGTAATGACTTTATAAATTGATTCATTTATTTTCTACAATGCTCTGACAGACAGAGGTAGAGAATATATTGATAAACATATGATATGCCTTTATTTGATTGCAGCATCCCTTGAGAAATCATTGCAAATTACTCTAGTTAGAGATGTTGATGGTAAAACTTTCTGGGATGCCTTAAGTGATGCCATATCACCAAGAATTGCAGAACCCACAACTGTAGATGAAACTGCTTTGTCCACATTCCGTAGTGTATTTCTAGATAGACCTCTTAAGAAAGGAACTTTCATATTTTTGACTTGGTTGAACCCCTCCAGATTGCTTGTAAGTCTGTTTTCTGTTTATATTTCCTATGAACTGCAGAATTTTTCATTGAAATTTTTTCTTAAGACAATTGAGATCATTGATGTCTATTTCCCCTCCTCTTTAGCTTTGCTAGTTCATTTACAAGATAATATTCCATCAAATTTTATTGTGATTTCAGGTTTCTGTCTCCTCAAATGGGGTTCCATCTACTGTGGATGCTACAATTGAATCTGAAAATGTGACTTCTGCTCTTTTTGATGTGTTCCTTGGAGATAGTCCTGTTTCTCCCTCCTTGAAAGCTTCAGTGGCTGAAGGCTTGTCAAAAGTACTTAAGTAAAAGATATTTTGTGTTTCTTCTTCAAATTTCATGCATCCATGCTTTCTAGAAATGGTTCAATCTTTGAATGTATTGAGCTGCAGCCTATTTTCTCCTGTTGTCTATGAAAGCAGGCTCCACTGTTATGCCTATTCATGTACAATTGGAAGCCGTCACTTGGTTCCAGTATTTTCCATTTTCTGGTGCTCTAAAATATTTTGATCTGGCCTTTGGTATGATGAGAAGTATTTCTCTTTTGTGCCATTTGGTGCATGGAATTAGGCTTGGAATTGAGTTTTGGAATTGGAATTGGAATTGGACCTCCCAATTTCAATTATTTTGTTAGGTGTGCATGTTAAAATTGCAATTCCAAATTCCAAGTCCAATTCCATGTAATTGGAAAAATAACTATTTTATATGATTTTGAATTCTTAGCCTAGACTTGAAGAATTATCAAGTCCAAACATAAAAGTAAAAAACAGTATGTTATGATTATTACACATTATTTTTGTGGCATACTTAGCCAAATTGTTTGCAACATCTTCCGACCGCTATTACCACTATTGCCGCCGCTACTACCACCAATTTTAGGAAATTAAATTTAGAATTATAATTCTACGCCCTCAAACATAGAATTTATGATTTTGAATCAATTGAAATTAAAATTCTAAACTACAATTTCAATTCCATCCTCCAAATGGACCCTTAAAACAAACACTTCTTCATTAGTATCACTTCATACATGTGCTTCATAAAGTTAGATCTACTTTGCATATTAACGTCTCTGTATAATTACAAATGAATTTTTGTTGAGGCTGTAGGCAGGGGCATCACATCTTGTATCACAAGCCCCCTCATTTTATTTTATTTTAATATCATCATCAAGCTCTGCCACTGCTGGTAGGATGTAAAACCAGAAACATCAGGATGCTATGACAAGTTTGCCTGGTTCTGTTTTTCCAAGCAAGTTGACAATCTCAGCCATTGTTGGCCTCTTCAAGGGATCTGGTTCAAGGCACATCATTGCAATGTTGAACACCTTGTTGACCTCTTGCATTGGACAAGACCCTAAGCTATTATCAAGAGCTAACTCTTCCTTCTTCTCTCCCACAACAGCCTTCACCTGATCCAATAATAACAGAAAGATTTTCTAGAAAGTAACTCATTCCATACTTGTGTCTAGAAATTAAGTAATTTGAGATTTGAGCTAGAAAATCTTGTTCTATTTTAACAAAAAATTTGTAGAAATAAAAATCACAATTTTCTTCTTGGTTTAGTTGCCAATGGATTTATTTTATTATTCTATGGGAATGAAGATATGAGTAAAAAACTAAAAGCAAGTAAAATGTATTGCATGGCTATCCAGCTCTTTAAATTTTATGCCTTCAACTGTAGAATAGATTAATTCAAATCATATTTGAGGTCTATGTTTCATTTCTTTTCTACTTTTGGTGATTTTAATCTCCATATAATTTCTGGTTTTTAAATTTAAAAAGAATGGTTTGCTTTGTTCTGGCATTCAAACCATGTCTTTATCAAAGCAATTTCACAATGCTAGAAATCAAAGTAAATATGATAGTTGAGTAAAAAATGAGATAACTTATTCATTTCAAACTTGTCTAATGAATATAATCAAAGCCAATCTCCAAGAATTCCTGCCTTACCCATGTGACAAGCTTGGTTCCTTCTTCCATAAATGTTTCATCACTGGGTTTTTTCCCTGTTAGAAGCTCCAATAACACAACTCCAAAGCTGTAAACATCAGCTTTGACTGTTGCTCTTCCTGTATCAAAATATTCTGTATGAAAACACTAATCAGTTTGTAACACAAGTAGTGTGAACTAGAGAAACTGTATTAAGCCGGGTTGTATCTATACCAGGTGCCAAGTATCCAAAAGTTCCAGCAACAATTGTTGAAACATGAGTTTTATTTGGTTCCATCAATGTGGCTAAACCAAAATCTGAAACTCGAGCCTCCATATTTTGATCTAGCAATATATTACTCGACTTGATATCTCTATGGATAATGTGAGGGATGCAATCATGGTGAAGATATGATAGTCCTCTAGCAGCACCTACAGCTATTCTGTATCTGGTTGGCCAATCCAAAAACTTCTTTTCCTTTGATCTCCCTGCATCACATTCAACTTTGCAATTAGAAAACACAGTTCAATAATCAATTGACTAGATACAATAAATCTTGAACATAACAGAAGAAACTTCCATTTCTATAATGATCACGAGCTGAAAAAGAAAAGTTCATCTTTTCATCTGAATCTTAAATTTTTTTACTAGTTATACTTAGTAAGAGCAAAGAGGGTAAGCTTTGATGCAATGGTAAGGTTGCTGCTGCCTTATGATCTGGAGGGTCACAGATTCAAATCTTGAAAACAGCCTCTCCGCTTGCGGGCTCAAATCCCACCAGGTGGGAGCCTGGTGCACCGAGCTGCCCTTTATACTTAGTAAGAGCAAAATTGGAAGAAAGGGAGTCAATAGTAATAACTATAATGCCTATTTTCATTGCAAATGTTCATGATTTCCTTCCATTTCCTCCCCTTTTGACTCCTACCAAGAAGTCTTAGAATCTAATGTTAAAATCTAACAAATACATACCATGCAAAAAAGAATACAAACTTCCATTAGGCATTAGCTCATATATGAGAAGATTGTAGTGTGGTGCAGTGTAATATCCATGAAGGGTCACTATATTGCGGTGTTTAATGTCTGCCATTGCTTCCAACTCTCTCTCAAAACCTTTGTCTCTCTCTTCTGATCCTCCGTTTATCCTTTTCACAGCAAAGCCTGTGGAGTCATTTAGTCTTAGTTCATAAACTACACCATAACCGCCAGAACCAATGATGTCCTTGTTGCTCAGTTTCTGTGTCTTCTTTAAGACCACATCAGATGTGAGAGATTGCAGCACTGAAGTCCTAAATATTACCATCTTCCCTTCTGTATTATCCAATCAATGATGTTAGTATGACTTAATGTCTTATTTTCTCTATGCAAGAAACAATGTAAGAGACACTCCTTTTCTTTCCCCTCCATACCTGGATAACCTTCTTCATAAATCACGTGCTTTCTTCTCCATCTTTTGTAGAAGAGAACCGATATAATAATCTTGGATATCACAAAAGCAATGAAGCATATGGTTATGGAAAAGGCTAAAACCAGGAACTTCCTCATTTGATGCTATAAACTGTGGTTGAAAATTTAAGAACCTGAAGACACAGTGAATTTAATATTAACAAATGAAAAGCCATGGATTACATCAGGACTTCTCTTTATGTAAACGTGCAGAATCTGGAACATGATGACAATAATTTTTATTGCTGCATGAAATGTGAAATAGTATGTAGTTTTTTTTTTTTCATGAACTGAAACAAAGCTAATATAAAGAAAAGAGGAGGAAGTCTCTCACAGTAATTCTGTGGACTAGTTTATAAAATTCTGACTTCTAAGAAGAAATCATTTCAAATCTCCTATTTCTGTATCCATGACCATAAATGCTTCTGAAGACAGACATAGCTGCCATCTTCACCCATTGGATTGGACAAGTTCTGTAAACTTTTTTCATTCAGAACTTTACTTTCAACTCTGCTTTCATGAACTCAAATTTTTAAATAATTCAGTTAAATGGTCTAATTTATGACCAAGAGGAAAGATCATGGAAGATGATGATAAGAAGAAAAAAGAGAGATGTACAAGCAACTTTTTGAAAATAAGTCACTTTTGATCATGAATAGCTTGACATGAGAGTAGGCCTACCTTTTCTTTTGTCTGCCCATCAGTGTTTTTTTTATTGACATGAGGTTGTGACATGCTATCCCATTTAGCATGTTTTTATTGAGAGGATAGTTTGGTGAATGGATAAAACCTGTAAAAAAATGTCAGTCTTAATGGGAAATAGATTCTTAGTGTTTTTACAGATATGAAATTTTACAAATTTTGATTACACTCATTAATAAAATCTCTTTTGTTTTTATCTTTTCCCTTTAAATAATCACATCACAAAAAAAAAAATGAGATGATATAACTCCGTCTTAATGTTTCCGGTGTGAAAACACTTCGACTTTGGTGGCATCATATAAGTCATACGTTTGTTATGTCCACGAGAGACTCATAATAGACCATACAATGAGGAGGGGATAGAGGAGTAGGGAATGGAAAAAGGACGGAACACATTACGAGAGTTTGAACCTGCATACTCACGATCATCACGTGTCCATATTTTAACTAACTGATCTAACGCAAGAAAACAAAGTCATACATTTATCAAGCTGGCAATGAGTTTTTTTTCCTTCACCAATAATGTGAATGGATTTTGTCACATCTTCCTTATCATATGACTTCAATTATTATCTGGGAATGTTCCCGGCTATCAAATATAAAAGAGAAAAAGATGAAAAGGACGGTGAGCTAAAAAACTGGTAAAAGTTTTATCACACGTAATAATCCTGTGAATGGCTATGCTGTCACGATATTTTCTTCACCACCTGTCCTTGCTCCACTAAATTCGGAGGTTGGGAATTCATTAGGTGAACGAGATACACATTATTGGAAAAGAAAGAAATGAGCACACTCGTGAAAATGATGGACGTATAAAGTTTGCAAGAGTTTTTTTTATCTTACGGTGAGCTTATTCAATAATTTTTAAAAAAAAAAATAATTCCAAGGGTGACTTTGTTAATTAGAGGCAACAAATTAAGGATTTTTTTTGGTACAGTTTAATGAAGGATTTAATTTTGATCTACTTTAGATATAAATTCTTTTATATTATCATTTCAATCGGCGATTGCCACTTAATGAATATTGGACTTAATTTAATGATGCAAAAATAAATTATTAGATGATTTTGTAAAACTCTCTCACTGACAATAGGTTAAAATTGAACAGAAAATTAACTAATAATAACATTGCCTTTACAATAGTATATGTAGAGCGGGCCTGGACTGGATGGGTTACTTCTGACTTAAAGTGCTCATTAGATTTACATGTCATCATAGTCATATAAGTCTATAAAAATACTATATATTAAGTATTAACATTGGTAAAAAGAATTCATGTGAATAGTGAAAATAACCCATCCAACGATATAATCTTAGCTCTTCAGGCTTCAGCCCAAGCATTGAAGGGATGAAACTGAAAGTGGAAATTGTTGAGCACTGCATTGTTCGAAGATCAAAATACCATGAACCACGTTTAAAGGGTTGCCCATCTTTCACAAGGCAGTCATTGTCGTCCATACACCTGAATGTTAGTTGGGATGGACCATTATGAACTAAACTTTCTTTCGTACAAGAGAAAAGGGAAGAAAGAGTTTGGAGTGAGAGAAAGTCACAAGATCTTTTCACTTTTGTTTATTTGGAAAGAGGAGAAAATAGGGGAGAGAAAAAGGCCGGTATGGGGCCCGCAAAAAAATTTCTTCTCCCGCTTGAGCTGAAGACAGAGAGGACCATGAGAACAAGGAAATTACTTCTCTATCGCCCTTGCTTTTGATTTCAATAAAAATATAATAGTAACATAATTGTCTCTTAAGAAAAAAACTCATTTTTTTTCTTTTTACTTTCTTTCATATTTCTCTCATATCAAAGAATTATTAAAGTTACTCTTTTTTCTCAGCAATTTCTTTCTTCTTTTTATCTACTCTATTTTCATTTTTTTTCTCAAACCAAAAAAAACATAAATGACCCAAGTAGTTGGGCTATTTTGCAATTTTTGAGGCAGTTATGGAATTTCACTATGTACGCTTGGATCCTACTTGGTTCTGTCCCAAAGTTACACAGATGTATTCCAACAAATGAAAATCTGCTTTCTCATTTTGATATACACTCTGCCTTTAATATTATTTTGTCATATTATTTTGATTTTTAACATTACATGAAAATTTTAATGGTTATAACAAAATAGTATTGGGGAATAAGATGTATATCATCAAAGTAAACAACAGATCTTTCAATATTCTATCCCAACATAGCTCGTCCTTGAATCCTTCATTTTCTTTGGTCACATTATCTTTCAGCCTCATCATTCTCTTGCATAAACAGGAACGAGTCTAGTAAGATAAATATCGTTGAACAAAAAATAAAAAGTTATAAGTAATAATTTGGTCCCTACGCATGATAAAGATTCTTCATTTAGTCCCTATACGTAAAAAATTTAGAAATCAGTTCCTACATGTGTAAACGTTAGCAAATTCGTCTCTATCATCGACAAATTAGTCCTTATACGTAACACAAATTTTTTATTTGATCCCTAAACCTGAAAAAATAAATTAAATTAGTCCATGTATGTTCAATCTATAATTATTTTGTCTCTATCGTCTGTCAAGGAGCTCGGACCCAACTGAAAATTCTTTTCGTATTGATTATTTTTCATATATTATATCAATCTATTTCTTTTATAATTTCATAATATAAAACCATTTACAAACCAAATTATACAACTTTTACTCTCAATAGATGAAATAGATTGATATAATATATAAATAATATTCAATACGAAAAACATCTTTAGTTGGGCCCGAGCTCCTGAGTAGACGGCAGAGACAAAATTATTATCGATTGCACATATAAGGATCGATTTAATTATTTTTTCATGTTTAGAGACCAAATCAAAAATTTGTGTCAAGTATAAGGACCAATTTGCTGACGGCAGTGACGAATTTGCAAACGTTTGTACATATAGGGACCAAATTTGCTAACGTTTATACATGTAGGGACTTATTTCCAAAATTATGAAGTATAGGGACTAGATAAAGAATTCATGTCACATATAAGAACCAAATTATTACTTTAACCAAAATAAAATATAAAAGATGACATTAATTTGGGGTATGCACTATGAATGCATCAATATATCATTTTTGGTTTGAAGCTCTAAAAAGCTTAGGGTTTATATGCAATCGATGGCATGATTCAATCTACTACCTTATTTCTCTAAGAACGTATTTTTATGGACTATCCAAAGTTCAGTGAGGTTATATATTTTACTCGACAAATAAATAAGTGTTCGTACAAGAATTAAAATGTCCCTAGTAGTCTTATGAGAGCTCTCGAGACTTGTACAGAGTATGTGAAAAATAACTTCCATTCTCCTTTGAAATGAGTCTTCTTTATATATATAGACCTTCTTTGTAATTGTTCTTTTAAGTCTATTAGTGTTGAGGACGTAATTCTCTCATTCTTCATAATGATCAGACAAGACCTTAAATGTCTCGTCTGTTATGTTTCTGGTTGAGCTATCTTCTAGTTTAAAGAAATTAAGCCCAAAGATGGTTCTTGGTCCATCGGGAAAATTGGCTGACCTCTAAGGGTTAAAGGCTTCTCGGCCCATGTAAGAACAGAAGCCTCACAAGCTCTGAGTTTCATATAGAGAAAGAGCTTTCTAGGCCGATTTCGCCTCCTCGGATATCTGGTTTGCTTCCAAGTCGAATCTTATGAAACCTTCAAGCATTGCTTAGGCCCTTTTTTTTGGTTGGAGGGATATCCTTAAAAGGTTTTGAAATAATGGGTTTTATTAGGAACGAGTACCATGTATACTCTTTAGACGATGTAATTTTTCTCAATATAGGATTTCTATCGCTTGCCATTTTTATGGATTCATTTCGGATACGAGTACTATGCTCTTCAAACGATATAGTTTTCATCAATGAAATATATTCACACCTTGCCATTTTATGGGTCCTCTCGAAAAACCTTTTCTAAGTCTTTAAATTTGCCAAGGCTTGATGTCCTTCGAGTATTTCTCGATTTATGTACTCGTTAATTTTGTCTTGTTATCGGAAACCTTTGATTAAGTAAGTTATTTGGCTCGCTATCGAGTTTTCCCAGTGTTATGGGTTTCTCCTTTTTAAGGACGTTTATTTGGCCCATTTTCAAGCTTTGCTCCATATACAGGTTTATCTTTTTTTAGGACGTTAATTGGCCCGTTGTCTTAGTGCCGATGTAAAGATCGAGTTTTGTGTCGATGTAGAGATCAGGCTTTGATGCTGATGCAGAGATTAGGCTTTGTAGAAATCGGGCTTTGGTGTGTATGTAGAGATCAAGCTTGGTGCCGATGCAGAGATCGAACTTCGGTGCTGGTGTAAAGATCGGACTTTGTGCCGATGCAGAGATTAGGCTTTGCTGCCGAAGAAGAGATCGGGCTTTAAATAGGGATCATCAATCCAAATTCTATCATTTTGACATTAGATATAAATATTTGATATCTTATTCAATCTTTGAGAAAGTACTTGGATACTATACTAACAATTTTTAAGCAAGGATTTTCGTTATGTGAGTACATAAAACACTCGTCGATTATTGTCCTAGGATCACACAGATAATTTAATTAACTTTTATCGAAAGCTTATAATAATGGTTTCTATCATGATTTATGTTAAAATTTCTAAATTATTATCGTGATTTATTAAATATATATATATATGGTTATTATATGTTTCATGGTTTCTAACCGAGTATTTTAAAAAAAAAATATTGTTCCTAACGGAGTAAAATTTTGTATCTTGAATTGAATAATAATTATCAATCCTAGATTGGAAAATGATTAAACGTGGGAATAGATCTGCTGCTGAAGTTTTGGTTAAATGGAAGGAATTGACAATTGAAGATGCTACTTGGTAATTTTATTTTGATCTTCTGCAGAAGTATCCAGCGATGAACCCTTTGAGGGGAAAGATTTGACATTTTCTATTCTATTTTGGATAGTGCTACGTATAGGGGAAATGTATCAAACTTGTGGACCCAAATGAATGAAATCTAAGTTATCCTTTTTTTCTGTGCATTCTGGATTTTCTAGGCTTTTAGTCACTGGGAAAAGTTTCAGGTCACTTCCCCCTGGTTAAATTTTTGAAACTTTGAATCCTCTCGGTCTCATAGCAGATTCATAATGAAAGATAGTGCTTATTATATTTACATCTCATAGCAGGTCATTGCCTTAACAAATAGTATCTAGAGTAGGCCTGGACGGATAGTGCTTATTATATTTACATGTCATATTATGCATATGAAGTCCATATAAAAACTATTAACATTGGTAAAAAGTACCCATGTGAATAGTAAATAAAAATAACCCATCCAAGGATAATTCAGCTCTTCAAGCTTCAGTCCAAGCATTGAAAGGAGGAAACTTCAAGTGGAAATGGTTGAGTACTGGTATATCCAAACATCAAACGTTGATCACTTAGGATGGGTTGTCCATCGTTCACAAGGCAGTCATTGTCTCCCGCACGCCTGAATATGTTAGGTGGGATTGGCATCTCTGATTTAAACGACCCACAAGTAAAATGTAGTTGGGCTATTTTGCAAGTTGTCTTGGGGCAAAAGATATAAATGTGCACTATGTTCATTTGAAGCCCATCTGGTTGGGTTCCACCAAAAGTTTGAAATACAACAACATAGGTCGTTTTGCATTCCTTTGGGTCATTATTTGCTTTCAGCCCACCTTTTTCTGCATAAACATGAATGAGTCAAAACCAAAGTTCACCTTGTTTAAAAAAAATAAAAATTTAAAAGGTGGACATTTTGGGTCTGTACTATGCATCATTATCATATTTTGTATGTTCTGAAATGTTTGGGTTTAATTAGATGCATCTTCCCTGGCTTGATTTAATGTTAGAGGAGTGTTAACAACACACTTATTAATACTCTCTTTCCAACATACTCTTTCCTATTAGTTCAAATTTATGTGGGTCCCACTTAAATTTTGTAGAACGCACATAAATTTCAACCAACATGAGTGATTGTGTTGGAAAGAAAGTGTTAGAAAGTGTGTTACAAACATTTTTCTTAATTTTTTACCTTTCTACAAACTTATTTTTCTGGACTATCCTAAGTTCAGTGTCTAAACAATATTGTTTCTTGAATATAAAAAAGGGATACCATGAGGTGTTAATTTCTTTGCTTTTTTCATGTATTTTTAAAATGCATGTATATAAAAAAAATAAAAAATAAAAAATAAGTAAGAGATTGAGATAAATATATATCATATATAATGTTCAAAACTTGATGTTTAAATGACAAGGCTTAAGAGAGATCTTTTTTTTTTTTTCTGGTTTACTTTTAATAGGATAAGGTTACATACTTATAATAAACACACAAATTAATAAGCTAAAAAAGGGGATAAAAGGAAATAAGACATCACGTACCTAGAACTCTGAGTTGTGGATGGGATGGATCAGGAACTGCAGTTGCTAGAAAAACCAGATGAACAGTGGCAAGCATTAGCA
The DNA here is from genome assembly GCA_039655645.1 of Ammopiptanthus mongolicus. Lineage (NCBI taxonomy): Eukaryota > Viridiplantae > Streptophyta > Magnoliopsida > Fabales > Fabaceae > Ammopiptanthus > Ammopiptanthus mongolicus. Next base: position 13,405,367 of record CM077351.1, on the reverse strand, counting down.
GGACACGAGAAATGGCCATGACCAAATCTTTGTTACTGAGCAACATGGTTCTTTATGCTTCAAAGAAGACTGTCTCAAAATTAATTATTTCTGTGCTCGCTCTTTCTAGCATGTATTAAGAAAATGTATCAATGGATGGTGTATTTATACTGTTATTTAATTATATGTTCCTACTGTATATTAATGCTATAGAATCGTATGGAGTATAACCATTGCTGTAAATAAATTTTAATGCTTGGCTATGCAACGTAATCTCTATATTTGGTTCAAAGCGAAGGTAAATGAATCACAAGAGTAAGTGCAATTAACTAGAATTTAACAAAAATGTTAAGTTTCAGTGAAAACTAAAGTAGATTAACAATTGCAAGTTCCAAGCTGCAGTTGAGTATTATCTTTATCCTAGTCATGCTCCAAACATTAAAGAGGTGTTACTCCTAATATCTTTATCCTCGTAAGAAGGTTGTGGTGGAAATGGACAAGATGGTGTGTCATCCCATTCATCACTACTTTGCTCTTGTGAGAGATATTCATAGTTTGCTTCCCCAAGATTGAGTTGATATTATGGGGGATTTCCGGTATGCTCGAGAGCCGATTATGGGAACATGAACTTGAGCTCAGCGCATGACAAATAGAGATTAAGGCATGAACTTGCGCTCAACGCAGGTTTAGCTACGCTCAGCACAAGACACTTAGAAAGCAAGGCATGAACTTGTGCTCAACGCAGGTACGTAGAATTCTGCAGAAAGACGTTTTGATTTGTTCCAAAGGGCGTGACGTCTCTTTGTCGTTTTCATATCTTTCCTAATAGATGTGTTCTTTCATGAATATATGTATTCATTCATCAATTGATGCATGCATGAAATGTTACATCCCTTCTTCGAATCCTTTGAAGGGTTGTTTCTCCTCAATAAAAGGCACGAGTTGGTTTATAAATAGAATCACTCTACATGTAGGAAATTCATTCGAAAAATGCAATTTCCTGCACTCCAAATCACTTCCTTTCTTCCCTTAGGTGCAAAGAGAATTGAGGAACTATTTTTCTGTAAACTGTCAATGATGATATCCTTGATTGTGGGTGTGCAAACCAAGTCAGGAGATCTCCATTGTATTTTTAAGGGGATTCACCGTTACACCTCTTGCATCCAGTTTAGATAGAGACTGGTGAGGCGAATCGAACTTAAAGTCTAGTGTACGCACACACCTTTGAGATTTGCATTGTCTTGTTCGTTCTTATTTATTGCAGAACCATCACCACCGACAATCTTTTAGGTTCGATGGTAAAACGGAAGAGGTTTGATGGTGGCAATTTTCTAAGATGGCAGAAAAAGATGCACTATCTTCTTACAATAAGGAGAGATGGACACTCATATGCTTCCTCAAATCTTGTTTATTTATGACCATGATGAAAGGTACACAATTACTTTCTATGGACATGATATGTTTGGCGATCTAAATTCATGTATGTTCAATCTTAAAGGCATTCTTTGTTATGTTAAATTTAACATGTGATATTAGAGCCTTAGATGCATGATTTAAAATCCATTCAAATATGTGAGTTTTGATAAGCATGAATATGTTTGGTTTATGATACATGAATTAATAAAGTTTTTATATCATGTAAAAACCAAATATTTTGAATTGATAATCTTATCACTACAATAGAAAAGGGAAAAGACAACGTTTATTTTTGTCCTATAATAGCGCTTTAGAAGCGCTATCTTTTCAAGTATAATTAAAAGTGGTAAGAAAAGATAAGCGCTATAATAGGTCACCTATTATAGCGCTTCCTGACACTATAAGATAGCGCTTCTCCTGGGAAGCGTTGTAATAGGTTACCTATTATAGCGTTTCTCGTAGGAAGCGTTATCTTATCATGTCTCTTATTATAGCACTTCCTTAAAGAAACGCTATAATAGGTGACCAATTATAGCGCTTCCCAGGAGAAGCGCTATCATAACCCCCTTTTTTTTATTTCGTTTTTCATACATTCCGTATTAAACCTGCATTCAGCAGAAACTAGTACAATAATACATACAAAAAATATCAGTACAAAGCGCTATCCAAGATTATTACATAGCGCTATCCAACTTGTATATTGTGTCAAAAACAATATACAGATCATTCTTGAACGGGAAATTACTAAGGTAAAATGCATGTATACAAATAAAAATAAACATGTCTAATGCTACAACTAAAGGATTAAAAAAAGACAAATACCTAGCAGTAATAGCTCAATGCCAAGTAACAATCAGAAGAGTTTGTCCATAATTTCACCTCAACAACTCAAACAACTCAAGTACTGAAAAGATCAATTAAGAAAATTTTTAGCAAACCAGCACCAACATAGCTTCCTCTAACAGAATGAAACTAACCTAAAATCTGCACTAAAATGAAACTAACCTAAACATTTCCTGACCCTCCCTCCTTTCAACTTTTCAGCAACTTCTAACTTATGTAAACAATTATGAAATTACTTCAAGCAACTACAAGATAAAGAAACTAAGGGTGACAAGTACCTGTTACCTGAATAAAAAGAAAACGGTGAGCAAACAAAATTAGTGGCAGAACCAGCATCAGAAACTGAAGCACACTTCACCATGAGATTGCCTAGTGGCCAATAAGCACTTTCATTGTTCCATACATTCGCCTGCACACAATCAAGACCATCACAATCAAAGAACAACAGAACAAAAGCAAAACTTTCAACATCATAAAGAACAAAAGCGTATGCATCTAACCTAACTCAGATTTGCAAAAAAAAAAAAAAATTGATACTGATTATATTGATTTCAGAGATTACAAATGCAGATCATAAAGAAAAAGAAAAAGAAACACACAGATTACAAATGGAGAAATGAAATCAAATTAGGTTGAAGAGAGGGAAAGTCAAGATTACCTCGGCAATGGGAGATGGTCCTCGCGAATGGACCCCTCGAGAGCAGAGAGCAGTGAAGGACGACGGAGGTAGGGCCTTCGCGGTGGAGGAGCAATGGGAGGGCCTAGGGCCTTTGTGGTGGTTGCGAACAGACAAATTGGGGACGACGACGGTGGTGAGTATGGACGACAGTGAGGAGAGGGGGAAGAGGTTTCTGACGAGGGTGTGTGTGTGTGGGAAGCGTGCGAGTGAGAGAGGCAGAGAAAAGAGATTGAGAGGGAGCGAATTGAATTCAAGGTTTTTAGTTTAGTTAAAGGCTATTATAGCGTTTCCCTAAGGAAGCGCTATCTTAGGGTAATGAAGCGCTATATTAAGCTCCCTTAAGATAGTGTTTCCTTAAGAAAGCGCTATAATAGGCCTTCGCATCATTTTTTACAACGTTTCCGAGAGATAACGCTATTAAAGGGGTGTCATCTATTCCAATATATGTAGTAATGTATACAATATGTGCATCATTATGTGAATATAAGATGAAAATTTGTTTCTTGCTTATGTACATATTAGCAATGTTTTGGATGTGTTTTTTTGGTTGTTCTAAGTTGTCAAAATAGATATGTATGATCATGGAGGAGAGTTATAGAAAACCTTAATGATTATAGATCATTGTATTGTTTGTTTTCTATTATGACACTTATTTAGACGTGAATCCAAGACATAAAGACAATAAAAACTTGATTATTTTTGGACGTGAATCCAGGATACTGAGACAATGAAAACATGATTCACTACAAGAAATTTTTCATATACCTACGGACACTTTTAGTGACAGTCGTTAAGACTGTAAGTATAGGTATTACTGTTAGCCAAACCGTAGGTAAAGGTTGGTAGAACATAGGTAAAACCTATTGACAGTCAAATGAAACTTTAGGTAAAGATATGTGGACCGTAGGTAAAGCCTATAATGACAATCAATTGCCATTGGTATTCGTCACTCATAATAGACGGATGGAGCGTCTATAGGTAAATGTAAGCTTTATATATACCTATGGATTTTAAACATATAGTGACAGATTTGAATTGTCACTGAAAGGCAAATTTCTTGTAGTGATTATATTTGGGTTGAACGGCCAAAAGGTCATGGGTCAATACATGGTCGTGTGAACCCAATTCTCTGCAAAACGGGTCTAATTGACCCGGCTGGCTGTAGAGATAATCTTTTTAAAATGTTGCCTTTGTTTAACAATTAAATCCATTTAACAATTGTCAATATGCATGAAGCGATGCATCGACCTAATGGTTAACATTGTTTGAGTCTATATCAGGGATAGGGGTTCGAAATTCAAATTTGAATTTTTTAACATTTTACTAACTTTTTAAAAATAACGAATGTCATTGAAAAGGATTGTCATGATTTGTTTGTATATAGATGATATGTTAATTTTTGGTACTGATCTAAACTAAGAGTTTTCTGTATAGAAATTTTGATATGAAAGACTTAGAGGGGAATTAGAATAATAAGAGATGGTCAGATTATAAGTTTATCTCAATCTCATTATATAGAAAAGGTATTAAAGAAATTTAATCACTTTAGCTGTCAACCTATTACTACTCCTTTTGATCATAACATTAGTTTAGTATCAAATAAAGGTAATCCAATAGCACAACTTGAATAATCAAAAGTAATTGGATGCTTGATATATGCCATGACATGTACCCAGCTAAAACTTGCATATGCGGTAAGTAGACTAAGTAGGTATTCAAGTAGTCCAAGTAAATACCCCTAACATGATGTCCGAAGAGTATTGAAATACTTGAAGGGAACAATGAACTATTGTTTAAACTATAACGGATATCATTTGGTGTTAGAAGGTTACACGGATGCCAGTTGGGTAACTTATACAGAAGACCACACTTCAACAAGCAGCTAGGTGTTCACACTTGGTGAAGGAGCTATTTCTTGGGGTTCCAAGAAACAATATTGCATTGCCGACTCTACCATGGCTACAGCAAAGAGGCAGAATGACCTAGAAATTTGTTGTATGAGATACCAATTTGGCGAAAGCCAATGACACCAGTATCCATACATTGTGATAGTTAGTCAACACTATCAAAAGCATATAGCCAGGTATATAATGGAAATTCCAAGCACATTGGACTAAGGAGTAAGACATAGCTATATATGTACCCAACTAGACCTTGCATATGTTGTAGGTAGACTAAGTAGGTATACAAGTAATCAAAGTAAAGACCGCTAAAACGATGTCCGAAGAGTATTGAAATACTTGAAGGGAACAATGAACTATTGTTTAAACTATAATGGGTATCATCTGGTGTTAGAAGGTTACACGGATGTTAGTTAGGTAAGTACTTATACAGAAGACCACACTTCAACAAGCAGTTAGGTGTTCAAACTTGTTGAAGGATCTATTTCTTGGGGTTCCAAGAAACAAACTTGCATTGCCGACTCCACCACAGCTGTAGAATTCTTAGCATTGATTGCAGGTAGCAAAGAGGCAGAATGACCTAGAAGTTTGCTATATGAGATACCAATTTGCCAAAAGCCAATGGCACTATTATCCATACATTGTGATAGTTAGTCAACACTATCAAAAGCATATAGCTAGGTATATAATGGAAAGTCCAATCATATTGGACAAAGGACTAAGACATAGCTATGTACTCGGCCAGACCTTGCATATGTTGTAGGTAGACTAATTAAGTATACAAGTAATCCAAGTAAAGACCACTAACATGATGTCCGAAGAGTATTGAAATACTTGAAGGGAACAGTGAGCTATTTTTTAAACTATAATGGGTATCATTTGGTTTTAGAAGGTTACACGAATGCCAGTTGGGTAACTTATATAGAAGACCACACTTCAACAAGCAGTTGGGTGTTCAAACTTGGTGAAGGAGCTATTTCTTAGGGTTCCAAGAAACAAACTTGCATTGTCGACTACATCATGGTTGCAGAATTCATAGCATTGACTGCAGGTAGCAAAGAGGCAGAATGACCTAGAAATTTGTTGTATGAAATACAAATTTGCCCAAAGCCAATGGCACTAGTATCCATACATTGTGATAGTTAGTCAACACTATCAAAAGCATATAGCCAAGTATATAATGGAAAGTTTGGACTAAGGACTAAGACATAACTATGTGAAGAAGTTAATCGTAAATGGAGTAATATCCATAGTTTTTGTAAAAACGGAAAGAAATCTTGCAGATCCTTTGACGAAGGGATTGATAAGGGATATGATGTACTCAAGCCCATATCTTATATATGATATATTTGTCATAAACATACTAACCATATGCTTTAGCATAGTGGCACAACAGGCTTGGCAACAGTAACTGGTCGTGGGTACTCACTGTCGCAATCGTCCCGTCCGGGCGTCGTGGAAAAGATTAAGGTCCGGAGGAGTCGCCAACAATTTTATTTTCAGAAAATATTGGAAAACCCATTAATTGTAGGAAAACTGGTCTTTTAAAAAAGAGAGATTGAGTTCGGGAATCGATTACAAGTAGGGAAGATATTAGTACCCTATATCGCCCGTTCTAAGAATGGTACCTCAAGTTAATTATGCAAATTTTTCAACAACTTTGAAAATATTAATTTTACCTCTTTTGAAAATATAAAATAAAATAAACACACAAATAATGAAAATTTAATTTTGACTTGACAGAATTATTGATTCTGCTCCTACGTATTCCCCGGTTTGATGGGAAATTCAAAGCTACGTTGTTCTTTTAGAAAATGATTGTGGTTTGGTTGATTTTATTTTGTTTTTATTTTTTATTAGAAAAAAGAATTTAGTTGATTTTATTTATTTGTGTTTTTATTATTTTTTACAAAAAAAATTTGTTGATTTTATTTATTTATTTATTATTATTTTTAAAACAAAGGGTTTTTTTATTTCTAGGACGTCTGAGCCATCACAACTCATGAGTCCTTAAAATGGGATTTATTTAGCTGTCACTGCCAAATTAATCTATTTAAATAATTTGATTATTATTTTGTCGAACGTGCGGTTATTTAATTTATCTTATATTTTTTAAAAGGTTTCTAGGATTTCTGTGTTGTCCCAACTCATGCGTCCTAAGGAATAGAATTAATCTAATTATCATAAGTTAATCCTTGAATTTTATTTTTTATTTTTTCTAGATAATCCTTTATTTTAATTATAAAATTAGATCAAATATCCAGCCTACTAAGAGTCAATGGCATAGTCCATCAATTAAAACATATCCCAATTTAAAACAAGGAAAAAAAATGAATTTAGCACATACAAAAAAAAAAAAAAAACCAGGCCCAAATAACATCAGACCCAAACAAGAAAAACAAAAATAAAAAAGGAACAAAAAAATTAAATAAAATTAAAATAAAAAAAGAAAAGGGACCCAAAAGAGAAACAGAAGCAGTTCTGCTTCTGCTGCAACACTCACGTCGCGGGATAGCACAGGAGATGAAGATGGTGGCGGACTGGGCGACGTCCAACGGCGGCACTACCAAAACGCGTGCAGAGAGGCGGCGGTCGCGATGGTGCGTTCTAGGCTGGGAGACCCTGTGCAACGGAGTAAGACATCGTTGTATGCGACCAGGGACGGATCCAGAAATTTTGACAAGTGGGGACAAGATCAGATATTATAAATATTTTTATAAAAAAATTTGTAAAAATGCATAAACCATAAGATAATGACATCATTATCATGAAGCCAAAAAATGAGGATTACAAAAATAATTATCACTATCACCAATCTCCAATTACATCCAAATGACAATATCTCACACATAAATCCTTTCATCTTTTGCGGTTGCCACAAGCAAAATCTAAGCTAACTTCAGAAGTTAATATACTATTGAATTTACAATATGTTTTTTATTTTTCACCAACATTTCTGAAAGATCACCCTAATCCTATTTAAATTAGAAAATTGTTCATCAGAATGAACATCTATGATTTAATTTTCAAGGTTAACTATCATGCCCCATAAGATTCACAAAAGAAAATTTTGATGAATAAAATCGAGCCAAACAAATCAACTCTTTATCAAATGCAAAAACCGAATCGTTTAGATTTAAACTTGTCACATAAATAAACGATTCAGTGCTCACCTATAAAAATCTATTATTAAACTCTTGAAGTTTTTTATCAATCACCTGATAATTTTTTAATGGGGGCAACATTTATTTTTTAGTAGGGGCAAAGCAAAAATTATTCAACACTTAACAAATTTTTTTTTTTTTTTACTTAGTGGGGGCAGCTGCCTTCATATTGCTTCATGTGGATCCGTCCCTGTATGCGACCCTGTACGGCGAAACGACGGAGGGAAGGACGTTGTGCCTCGCGGTGGTTCCTGCGGTTTGAACCTGGGTTGTTCACATGCTAGACAGTGCTGGTCACGGTGGTGCTACTGGATTCTGGTGCGGTGATGGGAAGCGGTGGAGATGACACCATTGTGCACGAAGGGGATGGCACAGGAACACTGCTGGATGTGGTAGGGAGCAGCGGCGGTGCCGCCAGGTGCCGGTGGTGTTGCCGTAGGGAGGATTGATTTCAGAAGGGGGTAGTTTAGTTTGGTATCAATGAAGAAAAAGGAACGGAAAAATGAAGACACCGTAAGGAAAGTGGGATGAGAATGGTAGTAAGGAAAACTTGGCTTCCTCACTTTCCAGAGAGGAAAAAGAACATGTCCTCTTTTTTATTTTCTATTCCTATTTTTTTTAACTACAAAACATATTCATTGATTCAAATTGGTAAAATACATCGAAAACAACACAAATTCAACAACGCTAAAAATCGAAAATGATGAATCTGCTAACAAACTCACAGCACCCAGGTTAATAGCATAAAACGGCAAAATTTCTACAAATGTGACAAAATCAAAGTGACCGGAATACCTATGTCTCCGGATCTGTAACGTTGACGCTCAAGTCTTAATTGAATATGTAATAGATCGAAGCTGATCTGCCAATCTGAACCAAACGAACACCGGAACACAACGGGAAACCAAACAACGCCGCACTAAGACGACAAACAAAACAACGTCGCACTTAGACGAAGAAATCAAGGAAAAACACGAAAGAAAAACCAGACCTACGTGGAAAAACAACTTATTTAAATAAACGAAAAGAAAAACGATGTAAAGGGGTGATTTCAGGCCAAAAAATGGCTCAAAACCATCCTCCTCCGATGGATGAGGAAGAAGGAAGAGAGGAGTAGAGGAAAGGTCGAGAGAGGCGGCTCTATGAGCTTGCTATTTCTGAGAACTTTCTTCAATTCTTATTTATAATTAGCATTTAGGTCTTTCTCATTATGAAATTTGTTTTCATTTTAAATCTTACTCAAATCAAATCATTTAAATTAATCTGATTGTGATCATTCTTTTTTGAAAACTTACTATTTTTAGGCTTTTTAATTTTATTTCAATATCAATCAAATCAAATTATTCATATTAGGATTAATGCAAAATTGGAAAAAAAATCCAAATCACTTTGATTATGATCAAATTCAATTAATGAAGATCAATTAATCAACCTTTTTTGAAAACTTACAATCTTTGGGCAAATAATATTTTATTTATTATTTTTTTATTATGGTAAATATTACTCGTCATCTATTATTAGTCCAAAGCCCAATGAACCCACTTATGAGGTTCCTTGATCCAATTTACTAATTTATATGTATTTTTAACCGAGCAAAATTAGGTGTTCATATTCACCGAAGACATTTTTGTTGTCAGGGGCATTTTTCACGAGCTTATTGAAGGAAGACACCCATGGTTCAACCCAGTTGAGTCAAATGGCTCAACCACGGTTTGATAACGTCAGCTCCGGTTCGCGCTCTTTTCCTGAGCTTATTGAAGGGAGATGCGTGCAGTTCAACTGAACTGAGTCAGTCGGCTCAACCACGGTTTGATGACGTCAGCTTCGGTTCGCGTACATTTTCGATCTGACATGTTGACTTGACCAACCATAGGTCTGGTTGAACCGGTCCGACCGCCCAGTCTGGTTTTAATGTGTTGTTAATAAAATTCAATTCTTCAGTGTGTAACATCAAGTCATGATAAAAGAGACATGGCACTTGTACTGGACAAATAAGATACAACAGGCAGAATTTAACAATGTATACTTATTTAAAAACTAACCTAAACACATGAAAGTTCCAGAAAATCAAAGTGGGGTGTTGAGTCTCCAAATGTCTGACGTGCATTTACCATAGTTTTGATGAGAGTAAAACAATTATTCAATGATTTAATTGAACCCGTCTGTGGTATTTAACTCGTCTACTTAGTGTGCAGATTAAAACATTAAGTGTCTATATGAACTGTTCACTCGTCTGAACTTGGATAAGTTCACCCGTCTGAACTGACACGTCTGAACTAACTAAGGTTCACTCATCTGAACTAAGATAAAGTTCACTCGTCTGAACTAGCTAAGGTTCACTCGTCTGAACTAAGGAAAGTTCAATCCGTCTAATGAAGTCTTCAACTGTCTGATCAAAGGAAGACTCACCCGTCTAAAAGACTATGCAACTGACGTCATCTCTTTGTTAACGAGTCAACCCGTCTGGTGAAGTTACTCATCCGTCTAGTGATTAACGCTAAAGAATACATTGGATGAAAATTGTCTCGTCTCTGATAAGGAACTTCAGCAAAGTGCTTTGCCTGAACACAAAGGGAAAGTCTTCCCTCCACAAAGAAAAAGCATGTATACAGACCTGTTGAGACCAAAGGTGTATCATAAGTCTTTATCACTCTAATGAAAGAGAACAAGCGAAGTTCCCTATGCTTTAATGGCTGACCAGAACGACTCTATTGCATTTAGTGAAGATCTGCAAAAAGCCAGGCCTTCAAACATTGTGTCTAACGGTTTTAAAACCTTGAAGCCTATTTAATGAAGAAGACTTTGAAGATTCAAGCAGAGAAGAGAACGAACAAAGCAATCAAAGAGCATTTACTCTGTGCATTTATATCTTTATTCTTTCATTATTTATTCTTCAATCATTTGAAGTTATTACGCAGTCTTTTAGAATTTCACATTTAATACACTCGTCTGAGTACTTGTGAAAGACTTGCAAATTGTAATTTATTTTACAACTTCTCTCAAACAAACCCATCTGAGCCTGAAGAGGCTAGGCATGCAAACAATACTTGTCTGGAGCCTGGAGAGACTAGGTGTGCAAACAATACTCGTCTGGAGCCTGAAAAGGCTAGGTGTGAAAATAATACTTGTCTGTCCTGTAACCTAAATCAGTTGTAGTGAGAAAACTTGGTGCTGCCAAGGACTGGTCGTAGCCTCATTGTTAAGGGGTGAACCAGGATAAAACCTGCTGAGTAATCTCTCTCTTTCCCTTAACTCTTTAGTTTGTTTATTTATCTTAACTGTCATCTAACTAAAGGGGTTTTTAATTGTGTTTATCAAACCTTTTTCATCTTGCATGATTGTGTGTTGTCTGTGAACACCTTCAGACGAGTTATTAGTCTGATTGACCTGTCTAAGTTTACTTGTCTATTATCACCCGTCTGTGCTTGCGAAAAAGTTTATAATTCCGCATAAAATTAACAAACACCATTCAACCCTGCTTCTAGTGTTTGTACCTGTCTATTTCAGTTGGTATCAAAGCTCAGCCTCTGCGTTAAGCACCTAACAGTGTAGAGAAAAGATCCTGAAGAATAGACAATGAATTCTGGAGCAAGCTCAAGTGGGAACCTCCAACCTGAAGGAGGCTCCATGACCAGACCTCCCTTCTTCAATGGTGCAAATTATAACTACTGGAAAGAAAGGTTTCACTGGTTCATCTTGTCAACAAACTTTGATATATGGGATGTCATCACTGATGGTCCTTACACTCCTCTAAATGATGATGGCTCAGACAAGCCAAAGGCTCAGGGAACACCTGTAGAAAAAACAAGATGAGATCTAAACCATAAAGCCAGATATGATATAATCTGTGCTTTCAGTCCAGAAGAGTTTGAAAAGGTATGTGCTTGTGATTCTGCTAAAGAAATGTGGGACTCCTTATCTGTCACACATGAAGGAACCGCAAAGGTAAAAGAATCTAAAATTTCTATTCTTATTAGAAAATATGAATTGTTCACCATGGATAAAGGTGAATCTGTTGCTCAAATGATTGGTAGATTCCAAACTATTACTAATGGTTTAAAATCTCTTGGTAAAATATATACTAATGCTGAGAAAGTTGCTAAGATTCTCAGAAGTCTTCCAAGGTAGTGGAGACTTCTTGTCACTACTATATCTCAAGCCAAGGATCTCACCTCCTTTACTATGGATGAACTTCTTGGCACACTCACTGTTCATGAGCAAGAGCTCAATGAAGATGCGTCAATCAAAAAGAGAGAAGCCATTGCTCTAAAGGTTGATCTAATGGAATCTAAAGCCTTAAAAGCTTCAAGGGCAGACGAGTCTGACTGTGACATAGACGAGTCTGAAAATGAGGATTCTGACAGTGATGAAGAGACTTCTCTCATGACCAGAAAGATGAAAAAGCTCTGCAGAAAGGAGAAGCCTTTCAGAAAATCCCACAAAGAATCCACATCTGCTATGAGTGCAAGAAGCCTGGTCACATCAAACCTGAATGCCCTCTTTTAAAGAAAGCTTCCAAAAAGAAGTTCTTCAGAAAGAAGAAGAAAGGAATGATGGCCACATGGGAAGATCTTGAATGCTCATCTTCTGAAGGAGAAGAGACAGAAGAGGAAGCCAATCTCTGTCTGATGGCCAATATAGATTCAGAACCTGAAACTGAGGTACGTTCTGAACTTGAGGAATTGCATGATGCTTATGATGAGCTGGTAGAGGAATCCAAAGTCTTATCTAAGGCCTTCAAATCCCTCAAGAGAGATTATGTTAAACTCCTCAGTGAGCATAAATAAAAACCTCAAGAGTGTGAGATGCTGGCCAAAGAGAATAGCCAGCTGAGGACTGAAAAGTCTGATGAAGCTTCGATCTCAAGTGAAACATCACACTCTGAAGAAGTTGTCACACTTCAACAGAAAGTGAAGGAGCTCACTTCTGATCTTGCTAGTTTTTTTAATGGCAGAGATAATCTGACAAAACTGCTAGGATGTCAGAGACACTCTCTTAACAAAGAAGGCATCGGATATGATCATCAAGCTGATCATAAAGTATCAACAAAATCTTCAACTGTCTATGTTAAACCCACTCTAGTTAGAATTAGACCCGTCTGTAACTTCTGTGGAAAAGCTGGACATGTTATGTCTAAGTGTCTTCACAAGAAGAAGAGGAAGTCTTCACAGACTCCTAGACCTAACAGAAAAGGACCCAGAAAAATATGGGTACTTAAAGATAAAATAATTTCTGTTGCAGATATACTTAATAGGACAAAGCAGAGGCCTCTGCTAGTACCTGGACAGTGGCTGCTCGCGAATATGACAGGAGAAAGGTCTATGTTCCAAGATCTCCAGTCTAAAAATGGTGGATTTGTTGCCTTTGGAGGCAATCAAAAAGGAAGAGTAATTGGTGTTGGTACAATTGGTGGTAAACCTCCTCTTCCCTCAATCTCTAATGTGCTTATGGTTGAAGAACTAAGATACAATTTACTTAGCATAAGTCAATTGTGTGATAGTGGATTTGATGTCTCCTTCACTAAGAATGAATGCATAGTCAAAGACAAGAGTGGCAATACCCTCTTTTTAGCTAATAGACAGCAAAATCTTTATAAGATTGAGCTAACTGAACTCTCATATCAAAGTGTAACCTGTCTGATGTCTAAAGAGGATGAAAGATGGTTATGGCATAAGAAACTAGGACATGCTAGTATGAAACTTATTTCAAAATTGAAAAAGGATAACCTTGTGAGAGGATTGCCTGATATTAGTTTTAAGAAAGATGTTTTATGTGATGCATGTCAGAGAGTTAAACAAGTAAAATCAAATTTCAAATCAAAAAACCTTGTATCAACCTCTAGACCTCTTCAGCTGTTACACATGGATCTGTTTGGACCAGTTAGTGTTACCAGTTTAGCTGGAAAGAAATATGGATTTGTCATTGTTGATGACTATTCTAGATTTACATGGGTACTTTTCTTAACCCACAAGGATGAGTCATTTAAGGCTTTCTCTGTATTCTGTAAGAAAGTACAAAATGAGCGAGGTTTCTGTATTTCTACCCTTAGAAGTGATCATGGGGGAGAATTTGAAAATGAGCAATTCAAACTGTTCTGTGAAGAGAATGGAATCTCTCACAACTTCTCTGCACCTAGAACTCCACAGCAAAATGGAGTGGTTGAGAGAAAGAACAGATCTTTGCAAGAGATGGCTAGATCAATGCTCAATGAAAATATCTCCCTAAGTACTTCTGGGTTGAAGCAGTAAACACTGCATGTTATGTGCAAAATAGAATACTTATAAGATCTATCCTAAAGAAGACTCCTTATGAATTGTGGAAAGGTAGAAAATCCAACATATCTTATTTCCATGCATTCGAATGTGAATGTGAATGCTTCATCCTAAATACCAAGGATAAACCTGGAAAGTTTGATTCCAAGGTAGAAAAAGGTATCCTCATTAGATATTCTGACGTGTCTAAGGCATATAGAGTTTTTAACTTTAGAACCTTTGTTGTTGAGGAATTCATTCATGTAAAATTCAATGATAATCTAAAGACTGATAGGGAACTATCAGATCTAGAAGATGATCTTGCAGGACTTGACCTTACCTAGCAGACGAGTCAACAACCAGACGTATCAAAAAGTGAATCTGCTGAGGAATCTGTCAGACAAGTGGAGCAGATGAGTCAACATCAGAATGATGATCTCAGAAGAGACTGGAAATTCAAAGCTCATCATCCTGAAGATCTTATCATTGGAAGTCCCTCTGAAGGTGTTAGAACCAGATCTATCTTAAGAGAGTCAAGCAGTATGGCTTTTTTTATCTGAAATTGAACCAAAGCATATTGAGGAAGCTCTTGAAGATGAAAGCTGGATTCTTGCTATACAAGAGGAACTTAATCAATTTAAGAGGAATGATGTCTGGAAACTTGTTCCCAGACCAACAGACAAGTCTGTTATAGGAACAAGATGGGTTTTCAGAAACAAGCTAGATGAAGATGGCAAAGTCGTCAAAAACAAAGCAAGGTTAGTAGCTCAAGGCTACAACCAACAAGAAGGTATTGACTATACCGAGACTTTTGCACCTATAGCTAGAATAGAAGCTATTCGTATACTTATGTCATATGCTGCACAACATCAAATCACTTTATTTCAAATGGATGTAAAAAGTGCTTTTTTAAATGGAATAATTGAAGAAGAAGTCTATGTTAAACAACCACCTGGTTTTGAAGATAATGAAAAACCAGATCATGTTTTCAAACTTAAAAAAGCTTTATATGGTTTAAAACAAGCGCCTAGAGCATGGTATGATAGACTTAGTTCTTTTCTTATGAATAATGGCTTTATAAGAGGAAAAATTGATACAACTTTATTTAAGAAATGCTCAAAAGATAACTTCATAGTAGTTCAAATATATATTGATGATATTACTTTTGGAGCTACTAATGAAAAATTGTGCAAAGAATTCTCTAAGCTTACGCAAGCAGAATTTGAAATGAGCATGATGCGAGAATTGAAGTTCTTCCTTGGACTGCAAATCAAGCAGACGAGTGATGGTATCTAAATCCATCAACAAAAGTACATCAAGGAGATTCTAAAGAAGTACAAAATGGATAGCTCAAAGATCATGAAAACTCCCTTGCAAACTAATGCTAATCTAAGCAAAGATGAGGAAGGTAAAAAGTTAGACCCAACTGTCTATAGAGGTATGATTGGATCTCTTCTTTATCTAACATCTAGCAGACCTGATATTCACTTTAGTGTCTATATGTGTGCTAGATTCCAATCTGATCCCAAAGAATCTCATCTTAAGGCTGTTAAGAGAATCTTTAGATATTTGTTTGGAACCACTAATCTTGGTTTAATGTATTTGAGAACACAAGATTACAGATTAGTTGGTTTTTGTGATGCTGACTGGAGATAGACTTGAAAGGAGAAGCACCCGTGGAGGATGTCACTTCATTGGAGCAAACTTAGTCTTCTGGTCAAGCAAAAGACAGGCGACTATCGCCCTCTCAACTGAAGAAGTAGAATATGTCTTTGCTGCAAGTTGCTGCTCATAGCTATTATGGGTAAAACATCAACTAGAAGATTACTCTATATTTGAGCATAATATACCTGTTTGGTGTGATAATTCAAGTGCTATTTGGTTAACTAAGAATCTCATACAACATTCTAAGGCTAAGCACATAGAAATCAAACATCACTTCATAAGAGATTATGCTCAAAAAGGTGTATTTGATGTTAAGTTTGTTAAAACTGAAAATCAATGGGCTGATATCTTTACAAAGCCATTAGCTGAGGATAGGTTTAAGTTTATAAGAGACAACTTGAATATACATTGTTTTGCTGAATAACCTGTCTGATGAGTGTTTACGTTACCTGTCTATGTTTAATCGTCTGACCTTATGAGTCATTCGTTCTTCTTTTAAAATTCTTTTTAAATGGCTATTTTCTTTTAAGTATCGTTTCATTATCTGAGGCAAAATGTGTACGTGGCTGTTTTTTGTCTTATTTTAAATCTGAACAGTTCTTTTTTGAAATCTCCATCCATACGTTTTTCAAAATCACTCTCTTTATTTCACTCTCGTTTCGTCTTCTTCCCTCTTCACTCACTCTCTGACTCCCAAACTTCTCTAACCCTAACTTCTCTGTAATGGCACCCCCAAAGAAACTCTCTGCCGCTGTCATTGCTAAGCGTTACAACCTCGATGTTGAAGCTGTTTACAAAATCATCCCAGGGAAACTTATTGACCTTTCGGCTCTAAGTCGGTTGGGTTTAGATGTGCTTGAAGAGCTCAACTACTCCAAATGGACTCCATTCTTCGACTTGAAGGAGCTTGTGAACCCCAAGTTGATCACTGACTTCTGGACCAACGTCGTCATCCTTCACTCTCCAAGTGGCTTTCCCACGGAGATTCAAGCTCGTGTTTCCAACCAACACTTCTCCTTCTCCCTTAACACTCTGGAACTGGTAACTGGATGCCCTAGACATAGTGTTGGTTATGCAGACAACTGGGCAAATTCAGTAAGCCAGAGCGACATCAACATCGCCCTTTTTGGTAACTCTAACCCTACAAATCTCAAATCGAGTAACCTTGTTCCCAAATGCCGCTTCTTGCTCAAGCTTTTGCAAGAATGTGTGCTACCTAGGAAGGGCTCTAGAGACTACATCTCTAAAATGGATACATTTGCCCTCTTCCACCTCATCCACAAAATCAAGGTAGACATCAATGACCTCATTTTCAAACATTTCATGTCATTGATTAAGAGACCTAGCTCTCCTACCTATCCCTATGGCATGCTTCTGACCAAGCTCTTTAGAATCAAAATCTTTGTCCCGGAAAAAGTCACCTTTGTGGACATGGCTAGGCCTTTAGCCACACAGATTATCTCTTTAATGAGGCTCTCAAACCCTGCTCCAACCTTTTCAAATCAAGCAACCGATGAGTCTGCGGCCTCTGCATCTGAAAACATTTGGATGCCCTCTGGAAAGTTTGCAAGCCAAAGCCAGCCCCTTTCTTCTTGTTACCCAAATGTTTGCACTCGGTCAGAAGAAAGTGCTCCTATTCTCACCTTGAAGAGGAGGAAGCTGACTCCCAAGAGGCAAGCCCTTATTGTGGAGGATTCTGATACTGCCCCTTCTCAAACTATGCTGAGTGAGACTGTCTCTAGTGAAGAGACTGCTCCTGCTCAGGGGGAGCAACTGTCAAAGCCTTTAGGACAAACCTTGGACCAACCAGCTTTCTGTCCTGGCATAATTCCTAAAAGGAAGAGATCTGCCATACCTGTTGTAGCTGCTGCCATAGAAGCCCCTCATGTTAGCCAACCTGGTGTCTTTGTGGCTCCTAAACGCATCAAGCTTAGAATGTCAGAAAACTCTACTCTTGGCAAGTATTCACCCTCATCCTCCTCATCTTATGATGGACATCTGGCTTCACCCACTCAAGAAAACTCCTATAACTCATCTCTTTCTTCATCATTCATAATTGTGTCTGATATATTTATCATGTTTCAAGGGATTCAACTCCTAACAAACCAGTTAGCAGTTCATCTTTTTTGTTCAAGTCTGACTTGCAACATTTACACTATGTTTGGATGAGGAAAGAAAGTGAAAAGAAAGAAAATGGAAGGAAAGAAAGGAGAAGGAAAGAAAAAGAGTGAAAAATAAGATGATTTTTTAGTTGTTTGGTATGATAGAAAATGAAAGGAAAGAAAACTATAACTTTTCTTTCCTTTGTTTGATTCAATAGAAAGTGAGAGGAAAGAAAAAATTGTATTTGTGAAATGACATAAATATCATTTAGGTAAGATTTTATTTTCCAATTGAACCAAATTAATACAATTTATTAATTTCAAAATTTAAAACTCTTGCTCAAATGAATTTCTTTTTAAAAATTCAGTTCATATATTTAATATATTTTCATTAAAATATAGTTGTTCTAGGGACACCATCCCTGTCATCCAAATAGCCAGATCAGCTTACATGAAGTGAGATTCATGGGAAATAGTTACTGCATAGGCGAAACCAAGCCTGATCCACTATTTCTTCCTAATGGTGTGTTATAGCCATAGTTATGACAAACAAATGTCATAGATGGTGGTGCTGGGTGGCAGGAATGAAAGGGAAGAGAATGTTGTGGGAGAAGGGTGTTTAAGCCTTTTGTCCCAAAAAGGACACTCTCCCGTTGTTTTCTTCCCAATCAGCGAGGAAACCCATTTTGACGTGGGACCCACCAACATCATTATTTTCGCCCTTTCTCCTTGTAGAACCAAACGAGGGAGTCAGCACTTTTCCTTCTCTTTTCTTTCCTTCCCTTTTCCTTCCTTTCCTTTTCAATAGAACCAAACATAGTGTTAATGTATGCAAGTGTCTCTAACCTTACTGTCATACCTCCTCCTCCATCTCACTTTACAAATATTTGTAGAGATCTGTGTTTATTTGAACCTGTTGTTATCATGTTTCATCACCCTGATCCTTACATAACCCATCCTAACTCTGTAGTTATTCTTCCTAACTTTCTAGACCTTGTCTCATTCTAATTACTGGATCGTATTCATTCATGGAATATCTTGATCTGTTAATCCCTGACTCTCCCTCATTCTGTGCTGAACCTTTACCCGCATCTTTTCTTCCATCTCTTCGCACTATTTTGTCCTCTGTCTTTCCCTCACCTCTAGAAGATAACTCCTCTGATGATATTTTTCATATGATCACCTTTCTACCTCTTATCTTCTATAGGAATCTTCACTAAAGTTTCTTTCCCCGGATTTCTGAAGCCTTCTCTATCTCTTCTGCACCACCTGTCTATGCTCTTCCCTGGCATTCCGATGACTCTGCTAATCACATTCCCGTGCCCAAACGAGTTCTTCAAGCTTTGCATTTTGAAGTAGTATCACTCAGGAACTTGGTAGAAGCTGCTCACCAAGATCTTGCTGCAGAAAGAAGAGCTAGAACTGTTTTAGAAGCTAGAGTAGAAGCTCTTTTTGATCTTTTTAACACTTATTTGTAATTTTCTTTTTTAAATTACCTTGTACATAGCCAATGATGGTTAAATACAACTACCTCCTCTGTTTCTCTTTTTTGATTATGACAAAAGGGGGAGAAAGTTAAATGAAAAATGTTTTAATGTTACAACTGTCTGATATGAACAATTGTTTTTTCGTCTGATATGGAAATATGATATCCGTCTGATATAGAAATATGATAAATAATATGTATCTTTTCTTTTCTTTCTGTCTATGTTTTATTATTTTTGATAATGTCAAAAAGGGAAGAAAATACCAAGATAAGACTAAGATAAAAAGATCAATGCTTTCAATGCTTATCTGTCTGAGTATGTTGTTGTGAACACCTAATTTTGTCCTCCCTTTTTTTCTAATTTATATTTATTTTATATTTTTTCAGGTATAAAAAATAAGGGAAGAAACAAAAAAAAAAAGGAGAAATGAAGAAATCGAAGAAAAGATATCAGAAAAAAAAGAAGAAAAAGGTTTGGGCTCCATCCCCAGCCCAATCCCACCAGAAAAATAAAAAAAAACCTCCCCAAACTCTTCAAACAAAACAGCCCGCACCCACTAACCAGACCGGGTCGCGCGCGACCCGGTTCATAACCCGACCCACACTATTTTCTTTTCCCCTTTCTCTTCCTCACCTCACACCCTAGCCGCCCCTAATCTTCTTCCCACTGATACACCATAATTTCTCTCTTATCCTCTGACAAAAGAGCACCCCAAAGTCTCTGCTTCACCACCTGCACACGCTACGCGGTTTAAACACCGGTGTTACGCGTCCAAGCTCTCTCTCCATGGCTCTATAAATACTGAAACCACAGGTACCCGAAGGGGGAGGAGAGGATTGAAGGGCACAGAAATTCTTCCAAGTTTTTTTTCTCTGTAATAGCTTTTTTTTCTCATCTCTTTGTGTTCTGTAATTTGGTAGAGGTCCGAAAAGGGACGAGATTGAAGGAGATCCGAAAAGGGGAACAGGTTTTCAATTTTCTATTTCTTTTGAATCTTAGGTTTTTCACTTCTGTAATATAGGTCTCAAAAATCCTTCTACGTTTTTCCCTTGTATAAGTTAATCTATCATCTTTTTTTTCTTCCTGTAATTGAGGACCGAAAAAAATTGGAAGAAAGTTTCAGATTCATGTTTTCTCTGTATTTTGGGATTCTCTCTCTGTAATTTTAAGATCCGAAAATTTACTGAGTTTTTCTTTACATATGCATTTCATACTTTCTCTTCCTTTGGTATGCTGTAATTTGTAGCTTTTGTAATCTTGGGAGCCTTGGATTTGTAAGTATAAGGAGGGAACCCATGAATTAAGAGGAAGGCAGTAAAGAACACTGATTTGCCTCACATATTTATAAAGATACCTCCTGTCGCGATCGTCCCGTCCGGGAGCCGCGAAGAAAAGAAAGAGGAGTCGCCACCAATTTATTTTTGGAAAAAATTGGAAAAATTATAAACTTAAGGAAACTGGTCTTTTTTTAAAAAAATTGAGATCGAGCTCGGGAGTCGGTTACGAGTAGGGAAGGTGTTAGCACCCTACATCGCCCGTTTTAAGAACGGTACCTCAAGTTAATTGTACGAATTTAATAACTTTGAAAATATTTATTTTACCCAAAAAAACAAAATAAAGAGAGGATAAACAAACACAAAAATAAGAAAATTTAATTTTAGCTTGACGAAATGATTAATTTCGCTCCTACGTATTCCCTGGTGCGATGGGAAACTCAAAACCATGTAGTTCTTGTAGAAAATGTTTGATTGGTTGGATGTTTTTTAATTTCTTTTGGAAAAGATTTGTTTTTATTTTTTGAAAAGATTTTATTTTGGAGATAATTTTAGAAAAAGGGATTTTATTTCAAAATTCACTTTTGCATAGGGTTCAAGATAGCAAAGCTATACGATAAACCCTTACAATATTATACGACACCTGAGGATGAAAAATCATACATCAACGTCGTAAATTGTCGCGTGAATTAAAGAAAGCAATTTTTATTTTTAAAACAAATTCACCCTCAAATTCAAATTCATTTTTTTTTTATATTGAAAGAGCTTATATTGGGATCTCTTAACTGGCCCATAAATACTTACCCAAGCCCAAGTGTAACACCGTACCTACCTTCAAACTTCTTAACTCTCTGATAATAAGCTACAGGGAAGAACAATGAACTGTGATGGAGGTTGGCTTGTGATGAAGAACTGACGATGTGTGAGGGGTGGCGCGCGGCTGCTTCTGGTTCAATGGCAGCGAGGAGGTTACGCGGATAGTGGCGGTACACGATGGTTGGTATCGAGTTGTTGTGATGGTGGTTCGGTAGAGTTCTAGTTCAACACCGCCATGATGGTGATGAAGTCTTGGCCTCTGATGGCTGCATGAAGCTTCAATGGTTTTGGAAAGTGGGGGTGTGATCAGTATAATGATAATTTGCTTATTTGGAGAAAATGGTGACTTAGTGGCAAGGAGTAAGAATGGTGATTTAGTGAGTGGAGAAGGAAGGAGATGTTTATGGTTTAATAGAAATGGCGTGAAGGTGATTTGGAGGAGGTTGGGTACAGGAAGAGATCGAGTGAGGAGAAAGAGAAGCGTGAGAACAAATGGTAATATAAGAAGCTCTTCAAGTGATGATCAGGAAATTTTTTAGGTCCCCCTTTTGATGATAGAATAGAATCCAATATATAGGGAAAAAAAAGTAACAAACTCTCGTTATCAAATTAGATGAGCTATCAAAAAGAAATCATCATCTATCTCAAATAGATTATGATAATTATATGAAGCAAAATCTGTTTTGAGAGTTTGAAATGATGGATATGTGATAACTATCACTATCTTTCCCTATCTATTAAAACAACCTAATCTTCATCACATTTTTATTTTATTTTTATTTTTTTATTATTTTATTTTATTTTATTTTTTTATATTTTTTTATTTATTAAAACATGATGAGCCTAACTTCTAAGAATTGAGCTAAGATCTAATTAAAAATTTTTTTGCGATTTTTTTAGTATTAAAAGGAAAAAGAAAATTGACCCGGACAAAATTGGGTATTCACAGCTGCCCCTCTTTACTTGTTTCTTATTAGATAAGAGGTGTAACCGTAGTTAACCTTTTATTGTTATAAGATTCGAGTAAAAACATGAACTTCCATTTTTTCCGGGAATGTGAGGTTCCTACAGGTTGGATTGTCCGTTAGAAGTTTGAACAAAAAAAGAAAAGAAACTGCCGGAGACACTATCTACCAGATCTTAATGAAAAGAAACTTCCGAAGACACTATCTATCGGAGCTTGAGAAGAAAAGAAGCTTCCAGAGACACTGTCTGCCGGAGCTTGAAAGCAAAAAAAAACTTCCGGAGACACTATCTGCCGGACCTTGAAAGGAAAAGAAGCTTCCGGAGACATTATCTGCCGGAGCTTGAAAGGAAAAGAAGCTATCGGAGACACTATTTACCGAGGCTTAAAAGGAAAGATAAAAGAGACTCATGGAGACACTATCTGCCGTAGCAAAAGAAAGAAGCTCACGAAGACACTATCTGTCGTAGCTTAAAAAGAAAAGAAGCTTCCAGAGACACTATCTGTCGGAGCTTAAAAGGAAAGAGCTTTCGGAGACACTATCTTCCGGAGCTTAAAAGGAAAGAAACTCACGGAGACACTATCTGCCGGAGCTTGAAAAGAGAGGAAGCTTCCGGAGACACTATCTGCCGGAGCTGAAAAGGAAAGAAGCTTCCGGAGACACTATCTGCCGGAGCTTAAAAAGAAAAGAAACTTTCGGAGACACTATCTGTCGGAGCTTAAAATGAAAGAAACTCACGGAGACCCTATCTGCCGGAGCTTGAAAAGAGAGGAAGCTTCCGGAGACACTATCTGCCGGAGCTTAAAAGGAAAGAAGCTTCCGAAGACAATATCTGCCAGAGCTTGAAAAGAGAGGAAGCTTCCGGAGACACTATCTGCCGGAGCTTAAAAGGAAAGAAGCTTCCGGAGACACTACCAGAGCTTAAAAAGAAAAGAAGCTTATAAGGCCTTGTGCTTGCTAAAGCCATCAAAAGTAATGGTATTGACCTTGTCAATGTATGAAATGATGAGAAGCTCACAATGACACTATTTACCGGAGCTTGAAAGAACAAAATGAAGCCTATGAGGTCTTGTGCCTGCTAAAGCCATCAAAAGTAATGGTATTGACCTTGTCGATGCATGAAATGATGAGATGGTGCATGATGACGAGTGTGATATTTTTTAAATGCATGATGCAAGAGATGCTTGATAAAGAGTGTGATTTTTTTTTTTTAATGCATGATGTATGCAATGCTATTTACTCTAACATTATTATTTTTTTTTTATTTTCTTTTATTTTCTAATGTATGATGCAAGATGTGCTTTCAATGATTGATGAAAATTGTGATCCTATCCTTTTTCGCAAACCATTTTTTTTATCATCGGCCCCTTAAAGTTTTGATCACAGCCAGATTTTGGATGAACTAGAACAAAGCTCGTTGATTTGATTTGTCATTTGCTTGTTCAACTGATGCCTTGCTTCTTGCCAAGGATATGCTTGTTTCATAGTGACTAACCCAATGGTAGAGAGTGCCTGATCGCTCTTTCTTTTCAAACATTGCCCCTTGTTAGGAGATCATTGTACTTTATATGACCTTTGAAGTCTTGAGGAAGACTCTAAATGCTTTTATTACTGACACATGTTTCACATTTCAGAATATGCTTATCATGAAAAAATGTATTTTGAGTCACTGTAGGTGGCAACAAGAAGGGTACCAGATAAATGATGGAGAATGAAAAGGCAATAACAATAGATGGGCAAAACAATGATATATGAATTTGAGATGTCCTTAAAAGCAAACAATGATGGGATAAATTTCGCATTTCTTCAAGTGATGCTCTTTAAGATAATCAGTGCTAGTCTCTCGTGCATATGGTCTCGAGCGCCGCTTTAATCAACTTTCAAGGATATGACTTGCCCCAGTCTTCATGCATTGAGAGCATTTCATGATCTGCCTTTCAAATTCAAGCTGCCCCAGTTTGTTGCTTTGATGTGAGTTTTTTTTTTTTTTTTTTAACTTTTGCGTAGGTCAATCTTCCGACCAGATTGCTCTAATTCTTGCCTGGACCGCTCTATCAGATTTTCAGCCCTGCGAGCCATTTTTTTTTTTTGCTTCTTTTTTTTTTTTTAGGGGGAAAGCAACGTTTTTTTAAGAGCACGTACTTCTTGTCTCAAAATTAAAATTGATGAAAATGATAACAAGCTTTCATTGATCAGAATGGACTTTTTAGGCTTGTAACGTGATCGGGGTTAAGGGGTATGAAAGAAAAGGTATAAGGCCCAAATGCGTGTTTGAGGGTTGAATGGGCCAAGGATCTTTATTCTTACGTCGCATCAATGGTGCTTTTTCTTTGGTTACTTCTCCGCTTTTCTTGCTTTTTCATTCACCCTTGTTGTGAGCTTATTTAATCATCTATTTTTTTCTTGTAGGAATTTTTTTTTCCTTTTTTTTTTCTTTTTTTACATTTCTCATTTCTCATATTAGCCCCAAGTGTAGGGGTGATCCTTATCCAAGGTTCTTTGAAAAAGTTTCAAGCTCAAAAGGGATAACAAGGGATAATGGAAATATGTGAAGGATAGAGAAAGATAGCCAATCTTCATTTCAAATCATAATTGTTTATTTTCAAAAGTTTAAATTAAAGACAAAATGATAGTGCTCATTAAAATAATTACTTATTTGCTCCCTTTCAAAAATTTTTTTTTTTTTTGGGTATCCAGCTTGAATATGAGGGCTTTAAGATTCTCCTTTAGTAGCACCCTTAAAGGAAAGGAATTCTCCTTCACTAAGTATCTCTTATTGGCTACTTTTGATTGCCCCATTCACTTTCAATTGTGAAAAGAGTGCTCGTTTAATGCTTTTGGCTTAGTTGATCTTATATATCCATGGGGAGCTTTCAATTGTTATCAAATCCAACATGATAAATAAGGTGATCAAAACCATATGATGAGATGCTAGCATTTTTTATTTTTTATTTAGAGAATCACTTTCAGATCTGCGTTGTGGTAATTATCAAGGAAAAAATGGAAAGGAAAAAAAAAAACTCAATGAATTCGTTTATTGATAATTCATACTGAAATGGAAACAAGTAAGCCCATCCCAAAAAGGATTCCTAAAGCCTTGGGCAGAGCTAAAGGATTAGCATTAATGAATTACTCTAAACAAGATTCAAAGGTCTAGGAAAGTTGCCAATCTCCCGATTGTTCTAGATTGTGCTTGAGAAATCATGAACTTCTTGACCATTTTCTACCAGTATCGCATTGATAGCTCACTTGCACGAGTTGCATATCCATTAACTGTTGCAGCATTTGCTTGAACTCGCCACATGCTTCAATTGAATGTCCATCTTTCCCATGGAAGTCAGATCTTATCCCTTCCTCAAAATCTCATTCTCCCTTTTCGAGATTTGTACCAGCTCATATTTATGCATCTCTCTGAAGATCACCCGGACTTAGGAGAGCATGCTCCACAGTGTCTTCTATGGCATTGACTCCAGAACCATCATGATTTGGCAAAGGATTCTGACCTATGTTAGGAGCGCTTCCTTGAAAGCTCAACCCCTTCGCATTGATCAAATCTTGCACCTTAGCCTTCAAGGCCTTACAATTCTCAGTAGAATGACCTATTGCTCCCACATGATAATCACATTTTGCATTGGGATCAAACCACTTGGGGTACGGGGGTTCCACTGGTTTTGTCGAGACAGGTGCTAGCATGGAGTTCTTTATAAGGTGGGATAGTAATTCAGTGTAAGTCATGGGTATCGGGTCAAACTGCATGGGCTTCTTTTCTGGGTCATAAGGCGGTCTCCTTTGATTCACATTTGGGTTTTGATTCCAAGGTTGAGTTGTTTGAGGTGGCATAGTGGAAAAGGCTTGGTGTTGGGTAGAGTATGATGGCTGATAGGGTTGGAAATTTGGGAATTGTGAGGTGGCAACGATGTATGGATGGTTGGGTTGGTGATATGGAAGTGATGGGTTATATGGTATGTAGGTAGCTTGGAAAGATGGTTGAGGGTTAACCAGCGTTTGGTTTGATACCCATTGATCAGACTTCTTTTGCCCAGATGCCACAACATATGTCTCTCCTTCCTTCTTTTTCACAAATGGAGATTTCTTTGTGTCTGTCGCCCCTATTGAATTTTCAATAATCTTATCACTTCTCATCCCGCTCTCAATCCTTTCTCCAATGACGACTATATCAGACAAGTTCGATGACACACTTCCAATCATTCTGTCATAGAAGGGTGATTGGAGCGTGTCAATGAACATTGCAACAATTTCCTTTTCAGACAGTGGGGGCTCAACTTGAGCAGCCAATTCTCTCCATCTCTGCGCATATTCTTTGAAAGTCTCTATGTCTTTCTTTGACATATTTTGCAACTGCATTCTATCGAGAGCCATGTCAATGTTGTACTTATACTGCTTCAAGAACGCTGTTGCTAGATCCTTGAAAGATCGGATACGAGTCCTTTCTAGATGCGTGTACCAGCTTGAAGCTGCCCCAGTCAAACTATCCTGGAAGAAGTGTATTAATAACTTTTCATCATGAGCTTGCGACGCCATCTTTCGAACATACATGGTTAAATGGTTCTTTGGACAGGTGGTTCCCTTGTATTTGTCAAAATCAGGCACTTTGAATTTCGGTGGGATCACAACGTTTGGCACAAGACAAAGTTCTGAGGCATCCCGAAGACCATAACTGTTCGCCCCCTCAATAACTCGCAGCCTTTCTTCCAGAATTTCTAACTTTTCTTTGGACTGAGCATTCTCAACAAGAATCTCCCCGTATATTCTTTGAGGAACAGATTGCAGCCCATCGGGAGAAACAAAGTTATGTACCGCCTGGGTTCCCTGAGTACCTATGTGGACAGTACATGGTGGTGGAGTGTGCTGTTTAGCGACAGGTACCACTATTGGAGTGGTAGCATGAGGAAAGTTAGTGGTTTGTGCTTGAGGTTCTTCGCCAACATTGATGTGAGGGTTATGATTTGAGTTATTGTCTTGCAAAACGGTGGCTACTGGTGGCACAAACCCTTGGGGAAGCCCATATGGGGGATTATTCGGGTCAAATGCAGAGTGAGCTTGATTATTGGGATACATGGTGAGAGGCACCAGGATTCCTTGCTGATTGAAGCCCTGAAGAGGATTAGCCGGTTGTTCTTCGCTTAAGGCTGAAGGATTCTCATCTGTATTCTTGTCTTTTTGCATTGTTTGCAACATTTCCATCATCTTGGCCATCTGCTCTTTGAGTTGAGTCACTTCATCCCTAATCTCTTGAGTTGTTTCTAGGTCAGCCATGATTCTGGCTTGTGATCGGGTCTGATAAGGGTGTAATGGTACTCGTTTCCCGGCTATATTGATTAATATTCCTGATATCACGCATGACAACTATTAATTACTTGAGGATGTATTGTAGACTCATGCGGATATTTTTATTAACTATTCCTAGTCGCTCAAAGGTATTAGTTTTAATGGTGAATATTATACCCAAAACGTCTCGTTCAAAGGTATAATGGCGAATATCACTTAATGGTGAATATCAATTATCTCCAGAACGTCTCGTTCAAAGAAAATAATTTGCGGAATGAAGTTATTGGCGAATATTTCAAACAATGGTGCATATTAATTGTTCCCAAAACGTCTCATTTAAAGGAAAAATTAATGGTGAGTATCTTTGATTAATTAGCGAGTATTAATTATTTATGGAATGCCTCATTCATATAAAACAATTTACTGGTGAATATATTAATTATTTCTAGAACGTCTCATTCAACGGAAATAATTCAATGGTGCATATTTTTTATTAACCATTCCCAGAACGTCTCGTTCAAAGGTATTAAAAAAAATATTATCTCCCATTTCAAAAATGTTCACCCTTGGTTTCCTATAACAAGAAGCATTATTAAATTACATGCATGATAAAAAAGAAAATAATTACATGCATGATAAAAAGAAAATAAAAGAAAAGGAGAAAGTACGTCCACCTCTGTGTCCTAAATCGGGTTACCTTATTAGATTCTATCCTAATGGTCTATGGAATGTTAATTCGTGACCTCCCATTAGGGTGGCTCTACAAATCCAATAATTCTTTAGGCCTCTAGAGCTAAGATCCCAATTCATGATGATGGCCACAACAGTAGGAGATCTACTAGGTGTGGGACATCATAAAAGGGTCACACTCTAGATGAGGTTTTCATGATACTCAAACAGGACGTACATCCAAAGTGGCTATCACTACACAACCTCTTTCTTAATCTTAGGGTTTACCAGGACCCGGGTATAGAGTCTCACTCATAAGTGTGTGCACAATGTGTAGGTGAGGTGTGTGGAGGGAGCATGCAAACCTGAAATCCTAAGACTACCCACATTTATCTGCAAAGGAGATCATGCTAATACGAAAATGTCGTCTATCCTATAGTTAAATCAAAATTATAATTGTACAATATTTACAGAATAAATAAATAAAAAAAGGGTAAAATAAATAAAAGTTATTAACAAAAGCACAAATAACTATGATAGGCCTGACTCTCAAAAGTCCCCAGTGGAGTCGCCAGCTGTCGCGATCGTCCCGTCCGGGAGCCGCGAAGAAAAGAAAGAGGAGTCGCCACCAATTTATTTTTGGAAAAAATTGGAAAAATTATAAACTTAAGGAAACTGGTCTTTTTTTAAAAAAATTGAGATCGAGCTCGGGAGTCGGTTACGAGTAGGGAAGGTGTTAGCACCCTACATCGCCCTTTTTAAGAACGGTACCTCAAGTTAATTGTGCGAATTTAATAACTTTGAAAATATTTATTTTACCCAAAAAAAACAAAATAAAGAGAGGATAAACAAACACAAAAATAAGAAAATTTAATTTTAGCTTGACGAAATGATTAATTTCGCTCCTACGTATTCCCTGGTGCGACGGGAAACTCAAAGCCACGTAGTTCTTGTAGAAAATGTTTGATTGGTTGGATGTTTTTTAATTTCTTTTGGAAAAGATTTGTTTTTATTTTTTGAAAAGATTTTATTTTGGAGATAATTTTAGAAAAAAGGGATTTTATTTCAAAATTCACTTTTGCATAGGGTTCAAGATAGCAAAGCTATACGATAAACCCTTACAATATTATACGACACCTGAGGATGAAAAATCATACATCAACGTCGTAAATTGTCGCGTGAATTAAAGAAAGCAATTTTTATTTTTAAAACAAATTCACCCTCAAATTCAAATTCATTTTTTTTTTATTGAAAGAGCTTATATTGGGATCTCTTAACTGGCCCATAAATACTTACCCAAGCCCAAGTGTAACACCGTACCTACCTTCAAACTTCTTAACTCTCTGATAATAAGCTACAGGGAAGAACAATGAACTGTGATGGAGGTTGGCTTGTGATGAAGAACTGACGATGTGTGAGGGGTGGCGCGCGGCTGCTTCTGGTTCAATGGCAGCGAGGAGGTTACGCGGATAGTGGCGGTACACGATGGTTGGTATCGAGTTGTTGTGATGGTGGTTCGGTAGAGTTCTAGTTCAACACCGCCATGATGGTGATGAAGTCTTGGCCTCTGATGGCTGCATGAAGCTTCAATGGTTTTGGAAAGTGGGGGTGTGATCAGTATAATGATAATTTGCTTATTTGGAGAAAATGGTGACTTAGTGGCAAGGAGTAAGAATGGTGATTTAGTGAGTGGAGAAGGAAGGAGATGTTTATGGTTTAATAGAAATGGCGTGAAGGTGATTTGGAGGAGGTTGGTTACAGAAAGAGATCGAGTGAGGAGAAAGAGAAGCGTGAGAACAAATGGTAATATAAGAAGCTCTTCAAGTGATGATCAGGAAATTTTTTAGGTCCCCCTTTTGATGATAGAATAGAATCCAATATATAGGGGAAAAAAAGTAACAAACTCTCGTTATCAAATTAGATGAGCTATCAAAAAGAAATCATCATCTATCTCAAATAGATTATGATAATTATATGAAGCAAAATCTGTTTTGAGAGTTTGAAATGATGGATATGTGATAACTATCACTATCTTTCCCTATCTATTAAAACAACCTAATCTTCATCACATTTTTATTTTTTTTTTATTTTTTTATTATTTTATTTTATTTTATTTTTTTATATTTTTTTATTTATTAAAACATGATGAGCCTAACTTCTAAGAATTGCGCTAAGATCTAATTAAAAATTTTTTGGCGGTTTTTTTAGTATTAAAAGGAAAAAGAAAATTGACCCGGACAAAATTGGGTATTCACACCTCCAAATTGGTATGTTGTCCATTTTTTTTATATACTGAATTTTTAGCATTACTGTTTTTTTTTTTTCTGTTGATTGGATTTTAGTTTGATGTTTCATGAATTTCTGTGTTGTTAGTATCTTTATTTTGCGGCATTTTTTTTATATAACAGAATGCTAAATCCACTATTTCCTCGGTATGATGTTTGTTTTTGCACCAAAGTTGGTTGAAAGAATACTTTAACCTATTCTTCCCTTTGTGCATATTTCATCTTCAGATCCAATAAGTTAAACTGTTGTTAAAAATTATCTCTTCGTCTTGTTGACAATTGTGTTTTTTGTGTTAATGAAATGATACTTGAAAGTTAGATGCTATAATTTTGGCAAAACTGAAGTTATGATGAGCAAAGCTACTCTTTAAGGCACTCATCCATATATTTTGAAGATATGGGCAGATAATATGCTTTTATGTTTGCTTGATTTGGTTTCAGTATTTTGAAGGGATAAAGATACCAAGAGTTTAAAGCAATATCCGGTCATTAATATGCATGATCATGTCCTGTATTAAAAATAGTTAAGTCTTTATGTTCTTTTATTCACCTTAAAATTAATATGATCAAACAAAAATAAAATAAAAAAAGTCATCAATAAAAAATATCAGAGGTCTTCCTTTCTCTCAATCTCATTTTATCCTTATAGGAACTATATAAAAATTTTGATTTGGTATCTCCTTCACAAATGGTAAGTTATAATACATTCTCATAATTTTAGTGATGTCTCTAACATATGTTGAGCTTCACTTGCGTGCAATAAAAAAGAAGATCAATTTAATCGCAACGATTTGTTGGTTTCTTTTTCCACATGGGCAACTATTTTCCTTTTTTTAAAAAAAAATATATAATTATAATGGAATTCAATAAATTAAAATCTTTAACATTTTTTTACTTTAAAATAAGAGATCTTTCAATATAAAAATAAATAAATTTAGTTGTATAACTTATTGATTCTTTAATCATTTGGATAATATTTAAACTTATACAATTTGATCATTCAAAATTTTCTTCTTTAAAAGAAAAGTATATAACAAATAAGTAAAAATCCTTTTACACTAAAAATAGCAACTTTGAAATCCTTTTCAATTGATTTGATTCTTAAGAATAAAAATCCTTTAAAAAAAATAAATGAGAATTAATTAAGTTGCATGACTTATTAATTTCATTTTTTTCTAAAAATGGGTGTGATAAGAAAATAATTTTCCTCCCAAAAATATAAATATTTTCAATGAAAACAAAGAAAGGGAATTAATTTAATTGTACAATTTGTTAATTTTCTGTTTCTCAAAGGCTTTTAAAAATAAATTCCTTCTCTTTATATTAAGGAAATATAAAAACCTTCATACATAAAATAACAAAAAAGGCATCAATTTATTGGCAAAAGACCAAAGCTAGAGTCATTTTTAATCGGAACGATTTGATAACTCATTTTAATAAAAAAATAACTAAATACATAGAAATTTCAAAACAAAATCTTAGGGGTTAAAATAATAATTTGCACAATCCAAAGGGTAACCATCGTCATAGATGGATACTTTAGAGTGCCGTGGGAATAAATTCTCATGCCTTCCCTAGACATAATCGACTCCCGAATCCTATCATTCATTGTTCCAAAAAGACCGGTTGCTTTTCAACGTAGAAAGGATTTTCCAACATTTTCCCTCAAATAAAAACTTTGGTAGCGACTCCTCTGATCTTTATCGTCTTCCTTGCGGTGCCCGGACGGGACGGTTGCGACAGCTGTAATAATGGAACAATGTTTAATATGTCTGAACATGTTGCAATTGTCTGATACATATACATGACTGCCTTATGTGAATTTTCTTAAGTTCATTAAATCATTTAACATGTTTTGTCATCATCAAAAAGGGGGAGATTGTTGAGTCTCTAAATGTCTGACGTGCATTTACCATAGTTTTGATGAGAGTAAAACAGTTATTCAATGATTTAATTGACTCCGTCTGTGATAATTAACTCGTCTACTTAGTGTGCAGATTAAAACATTAAGTGTCTATATGAACTGTTCACTATCTGAACTTGGATAAATTCACCCGTCTGAACTAATGTAAGTTCACACGTCTGAACTGACTAAGGTTTACTCGTCTGAATTAAAATAAAGTTCACTCGTCTGAACTAGCTAAGGTTCACTCGTCTGAACTAAGGAAAGTTCAATCCGTCTAATGAAGTCTTCAACCGTCTGATCAAAGGAAGATTCACCCGTCTAAAAGACTATGCAACTGACGTCATCTCTTTATTAAAGAGTCAACCCGTCTAATGAAGTTACTCACCTGTCTAGTGACTAACGCTAAAGAATACATTGGATGAAAGTTGTCTCGTCTCCGATAAGGAACTTCAATAAAGTGTTTTGCCTGAACACAACTGCATCTTACACCAAAAGGGAAAGTCTTCCCTCTGTAAACAAAAAGCACGTATACAGACCTGCTGAGACCAAAGGTGTATCAGAAGTCTTTATCACTCTAATGAAAGAGAACAAGCGAAGTTCCCTATGCTTTAATGGCTGACCAAAATGACTCTATTGCATTTAATGAAAGTTTGCAAAAAGCCAAGCCTTCAAACATTGTGTCTAACGGCTTTAAAACCTTGAAACTTATTTAATGAAGAAGACTTTGAAGATTCAAGAAGAAAAGAGAACGAACAAAGCAATCAAAGAGCATTTACTCTGTGTATTTATATCTTCATTCTTTCATTATTTATTCTTCAATCATTTGAAGTTACTACGCTATCTTTTAGAACTTCACATTTAATACACTCGTCTGAGTGCTTGTGAAAGACTTGCAAATTGTAATTTATTTTACAACTTCTCTCAAACAAACCCGTCTGAGCCTGAAGAGGCTAGGTGTGCAAACAATACTTGTCTGGAGCCCGGAGAGGCTAGCTGTGCAAACAATACTCGTCTGGAGCCTGAAGAGACTAGATGTGAAAATAATACTTGTCTGTCCTGTAACCTAAATCAATTATAGTGAGAAAACTTGGTGCTTCCAAGGACTGGACGTAGCCTCATTGTTAAGGGGTGAACCAGGATAAAACCTGCTGAGTGATCTCTCTCTTTCCCTTAACTCTTTAGTTTGATTATTTATCTTAACTGTCATCTAACTAAAGGGGTTTTTAATTGTGTTTATCAAACCTTTTTTCATCTTGCATGATTGTGTGTTGTCTGTGAAAACCTTCAGACGAGTTATTAGTCTGATTGACCCGTCTAAGTTTACTAGTCTATTATCACCCGCCTGTGCTTGCGAAAAAGTTTATAATTCCGCATAAAATTAACAAACACCATTCAACCCCCCTTCTAGTGTTTGTACCTGTCTATTTCATGGGGTAGGAACTTAAATGGAAATAGCTTCTCTTTCACTTCATCAACGGCCAGCCCTTGGGCAAAGCTGCTAAAGCCGTAGCTTTAGGCCGCCAAAAAAGTCGTAAATTTTTCATATATAAATATTAGTTTTAGGCCTCAATATTTTTATTAGTTATAAAAAGGTCTTATTCAAAATATTTTTATCAGTTTTAAAAAAACTTACTTTAAATTCGCTTTATGTCTCAATATATGTTGGAACGGTCCTGACTTCATCCATATCCATATTTGGGTTATCGTGTCCAAGTGGGGGTAGAAACTTATCCTCGCCAAGAATAAAGCAATTTCCATCATAAATTTAGCTAAACAAAGCTCATATTCATAACCATGGAATGTTAAATATTTTACCTCTTCCAGGGTACATAGAAAACTACCGGACATAATTGCAGAAACATCTCTTTGTCAAATTTAGACACTCCCAAATGAACAATAATCAATAATTAATTATAGGATTCGCTAATAAGTGTTTTAAGGATACTAATTAAACTAAGTTCCAGCCGACTTAACATTTCGAATTAACAATGGGATTATAAGAAGAGTATGCAATTTGAAGCTGATGAATTAGGAGTTATGACTCACCAAAATTCACAATTTTTGGATTAAGAAAAATTTCAATTTTATTCATTGTACATTGATCACTTCAAGAAGAATAATGTTCGGTGCAAATAATTATCAAATACATTTATATCACTTTTTTTTTTTTTGGGGAAAGGGAGGGTCATATGTGATCTGACAAGAGGAGAGAGGAAAGGGTAGAAGGTGATAAGAAAGAGATGCACCATATTGTGGGAGTTTACGTACATTCATAATTTATGATCCGCAGTTTAACAACTGAACTGATTCAATGAAATCATATTAAAATGAAAAATAGTAAAATTAAGTATAATTAATAATAAAAAAATTTATATATATAAAATAATATATGTAATATGTAAATATATATTAAAATTGTTCTTTTAGAAAATAAAAGGGCATTTGGCTCTGTTTGAAAAGTCTAATAAGCTAACTTATAACTTATTTAACTAGTTTATAAGCTTGTTTGACTGAAATAGAAGTATTTGGTAAACAAGTATATCTCACTAGTTTATAGCTTTTCTTCATAAGCTATTTTATTTAGCTTATAGTTTATTGGCTTTTTTCTCATTTTTAGCCTCATTCATTTAATGAAATTCTCATTTATTATGTTTGTCATAAATATGTCATTTTACATTTATAAGTTAGTTTAACAATTAATTTTACCAAACACTTCAAATTTAATCAGTTAGTTTTTCAGCTATCAGTTTTCAACAAAAAAATTAACTTATCAATTATAAACTAGTTTATCAATCATTTTTTGTCAAACAACCTTTATATGTGTTTAGAAGAGCTTGTAGACAGTTTATGAAAATAGTTTATGAAATTAAACTGGTATAAATAGTTTATGCTCTTTCCATAAATTTTATTTAGTTTATTTTCATAAATTTATCAAAAAAAATTTATAAAAATAAATTATTTATAACTTATTTAAAAAAAAATTATTTAATAAATGTTTGTTCCCACCTACTACCTACTTATATGATAAGGTGGAGGACGAGCCACGTCCACGAGGGCCGTAAGGACGCAACCATCATTCTACTTGTATGGAAGTAGTTGGCAGCTGGCATGTGACGTGACTGTGCAAAACGGCAAGTTGTCAACCATTTGCTTTGGGGAGTAGCAACCATTTCACAGTCACAATGAACGCTTGCACTGACTTTCACTTGCTTCGCAATTATCTACCATGGGTGGTTTTATGGTGGTCCTCATAGTTTTGAGGTGCATGGGTGGGTACCCAATAGTTAGGGATATTCAAATTCAAATCGAACTGTTACAAAATCATAAATCGATCCAAATTAATCGAAAATTGACAAAAATTGATTCGATTTGGATTTTTTTGGATGACATTTGATGAGAACCAATCGATTCGTTTCGATTTGTGATTTGCTTTCCTGAAACCGAACCGAACCGCAACCAAAACGATTCATGTAATATAACGTTGTATTTTGCGTTTTATTACCTACGCATATGGCACACCATTGGTCACTCACTATAGTCTCTTGGATCATTTTTACTCTTTAGGTTTAACTTAATAACTTTTTATTTTCAAAAGAATCAAATATATAGAATTCATTTTTTCCGAAATATTTATTGCTTGACATACAATGTGTTTATATGTACAAATATTTATCTAAGTATTAAGATTATTGCCTTCAACAAAAGACGCATTGTTTGCTTGATTTGTGGCCTTTGAGCCGTACTAGTATGAAATAAATTAAAAGAGTGGAAAGAGGACAAACCACATTTAATTGATCATGTTTATTTTTACCAAACCGAACTAACCGAATCGATCCAAACTGCATTTAATTGGATCGGATTGATTCGAATTTTTTTTAAAGAAGCAAACCGAACCGAACCGAACCGCATGATGTTTTACTCTTTGGATCGGATGGTTTTTATGCTCAAAATCGAACCGAACCGAACCGAACCGATCCGCAAACACCCCTATCAATAGTTACCTCTTATAATAGGTAAGTTTTGGACCATTTTGCAAATTCAAAGTAGTGTTTGGGGATAAAGTTTACTTGGAATTACTGGCCACCATCCTTTTCGATAAAAGGTTGATAAATAAATTATTAATTTTTCTAAATTTTTATTTAAAATAATACAAATTAATAAGGTGACTTGTAAGTTGAGAATTGTATCCATCTCCAATTCTCCATCTACAAATTACCGTATTAATAAATAACTTCTGAAAATCTATCTACACCTCTTATAGTCAATTAGAGAATTGTATTTATCTTCTCCCCAATCTCACGAAGCATGTCTCAATTTCAAACCCAAAGGGTTTTTTTTAATTTTTTTTAAAAAAATTGCTGACTGCCATGCCACACTATTGAGATGGTAAGGCTAATTAATATGCTAATTATAGAAATTGAAGTGTATTAACAAATAACTGATTAAAGTTCTTGTTAACGAATATCTTAAAAATATTGATTAAAAGATTCATATAAAATAAGTTTTGATTGGAAAGTTAAGTACATAATTTCTCAAAATATTAAATAATCGTTTTTCTGAAAATTTGCTTCTTTTGATTCCATATCTAATACCCTTAGGTAGCATTTGGTACAAATTATATTTTAATATTTTCGAAAATGTAAGTATTGGAATAAAAGTTTCCAAACGCCACCTTAGGACATTGGTTAACATTCCCCTTGATTAAATTAATTTTTATTATTATTCTTTGTATTATTCTAATAACACATAGCATATATTAAATAATACACTAATCACATAAAAAATATTAATATTAAATAAAAGAATTTAATTTTAGGCAAAATAGGTCCATTCGTCTTATAAGTTTATTGGAGAAAAAAAACTAATGATTGATAAAAAAAACTCATTAATATAGATCAGTTGAGATACACGAGATACTTTTGAAAAAAAGTAATTAATGGTTCTTGATTTTCTAAAGGAACAAGTAATTTGAAACAATGCAATATTTCAAATGGGACAAATAAAATGAGACGGAGGGAGTAGTTTGATTTGATGTGAAACTCTGCATTCACACTATATTGATTCATATTACGGTCTTGCTAACCAGTGCTTTAAGAACATTAGTTAAGGAATCAAAAAATGAAAAGTTTCTACTAAAATCTAAGTACATCATTTTTCGATATGTTAAATATATATATATTTTTTAATGAAAAATTATCTTTTTAGACTCCTTAACCAATACTCTAAGAAAACTCGTGAACATCCTCCTTTTTTTTAAAATCATATTTAGTCATATATATATATATATATATATATATATATATATATATACTAAATCATACTTCCTTCGTCCCAATATATATGTTATATTTGATTAAATCACACAGTTTAAGGAAAAACAATAAATAAAAGAAAGAGAGTGATACTTTTATCAAATTAACCTTATTAATCATTGATGTATTAACTATTGTCATAAATGCAAAGTGAAGTATTTAAAGGTACAATTGGTAGAAAGCATTTAATATTACATTAAAAATAGAGAATGACATATATTTTGTGACAATTTAATTTTTTATAAATATGACATATATATGGAGACGGAGAGAGTACCGTTTAAGAAAAAACAATAAATGAAGTAAAGAAAGTGGTAATTTTACCAAATTAACTTTATTAACCATTAGTGTGTTAACTATTATCATAAATGCAAAGTAAAGTATTTAATGGTAAAATTGATAAAAAAAATATTTAATATTATATTAAAAATAGAGAATGACATATATTTTGAGATAATTTTTTTTATAAATGTGAGATATATATTGAAACAAAGAGGATAGTATTATTACCATTGATTTCATTCAATATTGGGAACCACCGGTGCACCCCTAACTCCCAAGCATGATGACCACCATAAAACTCATCATCATCTACCATTACTTAAGTCAAAGAAAAACAAGATGGTGTATTTTTCTTGTGGGAATGGACTTCTAAAGTTCTACTACGTTAGAGACCACTTTGGTTTTCAGTAGCTTTTTGCAACTTGGTGAAGAATGGCGTTTGAATACATGCCTTAATTAAACGTTTTTTTTTAAAAGAAACAAAAAATTATGTTTATAAGCTTTTCTTTTAAGTTTATTGAAATAAAATAAAAAAAACTTACAAAAATATCATAAATTATTCATAAGTTAATTTTATATATTATTTTATAAATCAAAATAAGTTCTTTACAAGCTCTTCCAAACACCCGCAAACAACCAGTAACTTTTAATTTGACAAGTTCAATGATGGAGCAGCATTCATAATAGTGATTGTGAATTCTTGCTTGATTTATCTTTAGAGTGAGTTTATTTATAGGATAAGTAAAAAAAAAAGTATATTCATCATTAATTAATTAAAATGTATGGAGATCTTAATCCACTAAGAGTCCGTTTTAGATTTTGCAAAGGTAAAATCAAGTTTGAAAATTACGTTAGGAAAAAACTTTTCTCACATAATTCCAAAATAATTATTTTCAAAAGTGTTATTTTCATACTTGTGTTGAGAATAATCTCAACCAAATACACACAAATAATCTTAAAGGTATATATACACTTTTAGTTTGCTCATTTTATCCTTAAATTCACTTTGGAACTTTATCCTTTCAACTTGAATGCCAATTGAGTATTTCTCTGCGGAGTCACGTGCCAACAACCTCCATGCAGTCAGATAGTTGTCACGGCCCTTGTGGTCGTGGCTCCTCCTGCACCTTACCGTGTAAGTAGGCATAATTCTATCCTGAAGTGGCCGTAGAACATCTCACCCTAATAATGGTGGTAAACATAGGTGGTTATCGAGTAAAAAAATTTAGGGATTCATTTGATATCGATCAAAATGATATATTTAAAATTCATAATTAATTATGCATAATCTTATCACTCGAATATATAAAGTGAATAAATATTTAATATGCAAAATCATAGTTAGTGCTTGCTCATTTTATAATGATGTGATGTGCAAAATTAGGAAGCTTGTACAATAAATAATGTCTGTTTGGACAAGTGGTTCATTATTTGAATATTTTTAAATCATTAGTATGAAAAAATAATTTTCCACAACTTATAGTTTGTGGATTTTGTAGATGACATACAAATTATTTTGGGCCCGACATTTATATTTTTTTACGTACAAGAAAACTAGAGAAGAAAAAAACAATCTGGGGGAGTTGTGGCTATCTAGGCCCCAGCTCCTTAAAAGCTCAGCCACTGTACTGATAAATAAAACCGAACTCAAAAGACCCTCTTTCATATATTTTTTTCTCAGTCCAAAAAGTGTGAACTTTCTATGTTGCTCTTGCATTTCTAATTTGGGTGAGTCTTAATTCCTATTGATCAGCTTCAAGTTGCATACTCTTATTCCAATCCCATTGTTAAGATTTAAAATTTTTTTTTTTGAGAAGTAAATTTTGAAATGAAAATTGTAGTCTTTTCTTTTTCTAATCAGCACAATCTCTTAGTTGAATCTCACCTGGCCCATTCTAAACATAACCCAGAATGCATCCAGTTGATGAGATCGGAAATCCTGTTTACTTGCATTATTTACGAGTAGCAATTTGCATTATTTCTTTTTAATAATTGATGTTTTGACTACTGGTGAAACTTGTCACAGTTACAAATCTTGTACCAGGTACTTCATAGTCATGAATTCAAGTATTGGAACAAAGAACAATGATACAACAAAAAAGTTTCCTAATGAGCAAACGGTGGTTGATGTCAAAGACAAAATAAGCAATTTACATGAAAGCATTCTTGGCCAAATCCTTTCTTTCCTTCCAACAATGGAGGCAGTCCATACTAGTGTATTATCAAGAAGGTGGATTGATGTTTGGACATCCATCACATGTTTAAGGTTTAATGACACTTTGCTTTGTTCTGGCAAGACAATGCAAAAAGAAAGATTTGTGCATTTTGTGAACACTGTGCTTCTTCACCTTGCTAATTCAAGCATACAAAGTTTCTATCTTTGTTTAACATGTTACTATTATGATTCATCTCAGGTCAGTTCATGGATCTCCTTTATCTTAGAAAGGGGAGTTAAGAAGCTTCATATTCAGTATCCTGATAAGATCCTCCTCTCTTCTCATTCCCTCTTTAGCTGCAACTCTCTAGTACAATTGGTACTTCAAATGAGATGTAATCTTAGTGTTCCCATCTCTGCTTGTCTCCCAAACCTTCAAAACCTTAGCATTTCTGGGATTAGGTTGGTGAGTGATTCCTCCACTTATTCAAAAGATATAATTCTTAACTTCCCAGTTCTCAAAGTTTTTGAAGCTAGAGGATGTGAGTGGTCAACTATGCAAGATGTTAATATACAAGCACCTCTACTTGAAAGGTTTTCCATAACAATCTGGAACTCCCTATTGAATGAGTCTTGTAAACCGGCCATCAAGATTTTTGCTCCACATCTAACAGATTTCTGTTATGAGGGTGATCTTGAACAAGAAATCATTCTATTAAATCCATCATCAATTCGTAGTGCTTCTGTAGTGATTGTTATTGATGAAGACAAAAAGGACAGAATGGAAAAAATTAGGTTTCAAGTGCACGAGTTTCTCAGACAAATCCATGAGGTGGAAAGATTGAAATTATTGT
The DNA here is from genome assembly GCA_039655645.1 of Ammopiptanthus mongolicus. NCBI lineage: Eukaryota > Viridiplantae > Streptophyta > Magnoliopsida > Fabales > Fabaceae > Ammopiptanthus > Ammopiptanthus mongolicus. Next base: position 13,364,073 of record CM077351.1, on the reverse strand, counting down.
TTTACAAGGTATGCTTAGATTTCATGATATGTGAATGACAGTTTTGCAGAGAGAAGTGTAGAATAGTATATTTAATTGCCTGTGGTTGCATAACATTAAGGCCCGGCTTGTTTTGTTTCCAGCATACTATATAAAAATTTGAAAACATGAAAGAAAATGAAAACAAGATGAAGTTTTTGTAATTAATAAAAGTAGAAATCCGAAAACAAATCAAATAGAAACTTCTTTTATGAAAATAAAACTATGTTTCGAAATGTACTTTTTAACTATATAAAAAGTAAAGTACTAAAAAAAGATGTGTCATGAATATGTGTTAGTCCGTGGAAGAGACTTTGATTCATAACCATGTGATCTTAGATTGAATTTTGAGGTTTTCTGAGGTTTATGTGTATGGAAAAACACGGTTGAGATGTATCCTCACTTAGGTGCTTGATAATATCCCAAGACATAATTCTTTCACTTACCGAACAAGGATATTCTAAATTAATAATTCTGAAGATTGTTGTTTTCCCTTTTGAATTTTTTAATTCAATATGAACTGATTTTTAACTGTCAAGTGTCAACTATAAAAATAACAATAAAAAAGTTGGTTAAAGTAAGAGTTGTTTAAGTGGTGGGATCGTTTATAATTTAAAATAACAAACACTGCCCCTTTTTCTTAGACAAACTATTAACTTAATATGTTTATTCCTCTTTAATAAAGGTTGATATAATATCTGAACAATGAAACAGCACTATTGGATTGGATGTTTTCGTTATCTATAGAACACTTTGTTTGCTCTGGCTACCTTGCTTCTAAAATTGAAAAGAAAAATTGACTCCTATATCTGAACAAGTTTTCCTTGTCATACAGATTTTAATGAATGCAAAAGATATCTTTACTCATCTGCCAGCTTTTGGAAGGTTGAGTTATCTGCAACTAAATGAGGTTACTGGTGAAGCCCTGTTGAACTTGCTCCACAATTCCCCAACTCTTAATACTCTTGTTTTACTTAATGTAAGTTGAGACACTCTTGATTTCAGTTCAATGTCCACTTGTTTATGTGTTTGTTTTGTTAGATATATTATAGTATAAATGATGGATGACTTATTGTACACAAAAAAATAAACATATTTCAGGGAGTATCTGACTTAAATAAAGATGTCTTGGCTTTTGCATCAGTGCCTCACTGCTTTCTTCATAGCCTCAAAGTTTTTCAGTTTAAAGGATTTAATGTGCATGAACATGAACTTTGTCTGGCAAAGTTCGTGATGGCCAATGCAGCAATCTTGGAGCGGATGACTATATCTACCGCTTTTTGGCTGCGATATTCAGATACTGACATGGATAAAGTTAAGGAGCAGATACTCTCATTTCCAAAGTGCTCCACCTTCGCCGTGATAGAATTTTCTGATGTCAACGGTTCTTGAAGATTGTTAGGACATTCATGCTGTATTTGTGCCCAAACTGTTAAATGTATTTATGGTGCTTTTGGGTAGATAACCTAATTAAACACGAATAAACACTTATTACATGAGATCATGTGATTTTTTCTATAAGTTTCTTTTAGCTTATTTTATAATTTTTTTTTATAAGCTTATTGAAATAATAAGAGTTTGGAAGAGCTTATAGAGAGTTTATGAGAATAACTTATGAATAAACTTATGCAAATAACTTATAAAAATAGTTTAGGGTCTTCCTATTAATTAGCTCTTTTTAGCTTATTTAAAAATGAGCTTATTAAATAAGCGTTTAATTAAACTGTTTATCCAAACACACTCAAATAACTTATAGGAAGGTCATAAATTATTTTTATAAACTCTTTCAAACATAAGTATGTATATTATAAGATAAGCCCAAAAAAACTTTTGTATGAAGTCTTCGAAACGCCCAAAAAAATATTTTACTACATCTTAGCAATGTAAAATATTATTATTAAGACATCCTCTAATTTCCCCCTCTCTTCTTCCTGTTCCTATTGGAGTAGTAGCGATTTGTTTATCATTGGGATACAATTTTACTGTCCAGTTTAGGATCGATTTAAAGGTGAGACAACTAAAACCTTAGTTTTAGGGCCATCAACAAAAAAAATTATTTACTTTTAATTTTTATGAAGCAAAAAGATCACACATACTGATAAAAAGACAAACCCAAAGCATAACTTACCTAAGTTCACTCTCTCATTTAAAATAAAAATGTCTCACAAAGTTTGATTTGGGGTTCACTCACTATTAGATAGGTGTTGATCATGTTGCAAATTTCAAAGTGGCTTTATCTCTAGTAGTCGAACTGTTTTCAGCTTTGAGAAATCCTACATCAATATAGTTTTGAATAAAGAGTGAGTATTGTATTATAAAATAAATTTCACTTTATATTATTGACATTTAAACAAAATAACAGTAAAGATTATGCTCGCTTGGACACTCACTTTTGATCGAGTTTATTAACACACCCTCAATTGTCTATTCAGGTTCCTCATTCATCAATACTAATTTATAAAATATGAAACTAAAATTATGATTAGTTTTTTTTTTTTTGACACAAAATTATGATTAGTTAAGAAAGTATGAATAAACAATTTCAAATGCTAATTAATGACATTATCCCTCTTAGCAAAGTTTTTGGAGATGAGGATAAGGATGACCTAGAGAATGTCCATCTTTCAGTAGAGCGGAATAATGATAATGTTGTTGAGGATGATAATTTCATAGTGATTATATCTAAATCTCACAGTATAACCTGAGAAAAAATAAAAAGCTTAATTCTAGATTTACTTTATTTTTGTTTTTTCATGGGTTTTGATTTATGTCTCCCGTGGTTTTGTTTTCTTTGTTTTTCTTCTTTTCAATAACTTTATGATGACTTAATCACCTTGCTTAAAAAAAAAGACATTATCCCTCACTCTTTCTTAATATTCTTCACTTTATATTCTTCCTGCTTCACTCTGCATATTTCTTCATTCTCTACCACTCCTTGCTTATTGCTTATTATTATTATTATTATTATTATTATTATTATTATTATTATTTATTGATTTATTTGCATACAAGTACACAAGTTCATGTTATTAAGATAATCGTACTTTGCCTGATAAAATAATTACGAAGGCAGGTGCATTCTTTTTAAAGAGCAACTAGTTTGAACTCAGATTCTACAGTAAGACTAAAAGGAATTTTGCGTATGATTTTTTATTCCCTATTGTGGACGAGACATGTGTGTAGGTGTTGAGGAAGCATATGCAGCCATTTAAAATCTGATTTTAACTACCTTTGGTGCCATGTGGGTAATCTTTTTGTGTAAGTTGCACTTGGCATGTTGGTTTGCTGCATATACAATGCATTAAGCATGCCCCTTGTTCCTAAACTGCACATGATTCATGGGATTAAGTGGGTGAAAGTGGGTTTGTTTCCATGATATGTTGATTGAGCAGTTCATTAAATGTTTGTTTTACTAAAAGCTGAACCTTTGTGTGTTGTGTTCACGTGTGTTACCTAATCTGTCAAAGTTGATCTTTAAAAAGAATATCATCTACATGAACTAGAACTACAACAAATTTTTATCATATAGTTACGGACACTTTTAGTGACAATTGTTAAAATCGTAGCTATTTGTATCATATACCTACATATTAGGAAAACTGTAGGTATCTATCTATAAACACCTACAAAAAGCAGCCTTCAATATAAGGACAATTTGACAAGTGTTATCTTCGGTCTTCAGAGAATAGTATTTCAAATTTTAAAAACCGAACAATTTTAAAAATAAAAAAACGAAAAAGAAAAAAAATGATGAATCAATTAAAACCAAATTATGAATCAAATTAGGAATTGATTTGGAATAGAGCAATTAATAAATTGATTGCATTAGTTTTTATATTTTTAAAAAAATGAATAATTTTTAAAAAAAACAAAACCAAAATAAGAAATAAAATAAAAATGATGAATCAAATAAAATCAAATTAGGAATTGTATTCAAATGAAAACCTATTGATTGCATAAGTTCCGCTAGAGTTTGATTGTTCTGATGCAATTAATCCTGATATCATGTTCAAATTGAGAAGAGATTTCCATTTCCCATATTTAGAGAGATTTGAACAATTTTTTAAAACTGAAAAAATGAAAATAATTTAAAATTTTTGAATTCAAATCAAAACTCATTAATTGATTGCATCAGTTTTTCTAGAGTTTGATTGCTCTGATACAATTAATCCTGAATTGAGAAGAGATATATATTTCTTTATCAACTATTATTCTAAGTATATAAAAACCATATAAATTAACTTATAAGAATATTTATATTTTTATATTTTACATAACAACATTTTCAAATATTTTTACCTCAAAAATATAAAATTACAATTTGCTATGTTTAATACATATAATCACGACATACCCTATGAATTATGATCATTCATAATATAACCCCATGCGAGCACTAGATCGAAGTCTAGTAGATTACATATAGGTACATATATTTGTTCTTGTCAATATATGTTTTAGTGATAGATACATATGTTATGTATTTTTTTGTCCCTATTTGTTAATAAGAACTTTTTACCTACGGCCCACTATTTATTTATTTTTTTATTCATTAAAATTTTATTCAGCAATAGTTTCCCTATCGGTTCATCAATGTTTTTTTTTCTTTCAAAATTCTTTTCACTTCCAACAACTTCTTCGCTCGTTGAATCTTCATAGAACTTCTTCGTTGAATCTCTCTGATTTCCCTCTCAGATTCATCAACATCTCTCGCTAGAACCCTAAGATATCGAAGCTTCTCTTCACAGATTCGCCATGGAAGCTTCTATTCACGGATCTGTCATGGAAGCTCCGTCCTAACTCAGGTTTGTTGTGTGTTCATTTACAATTGCCATCAATTCTGTTCAATTTTCTATCTATGGAGTTCAATTTCGAATCTCTTTTCACCATTTTTTTTTCATTTTCAGAGTCTCTTCTCTCTTCTCTATCTCTGAGCATTTTTTCCTCTCATGCTGCTCGAATTGTCTAAGACCTGTCGTTCCTCACCGTGCGTCATTGGTAACTTCTCTCTGCCACCACTCTCCTCTTCTATTTTTTGGGTAATTTTCTGTTGCTTCGAATCTGTGGATCTATGAATGCTTAAATTAAGATTAAGAATCATGTCTTGGTTGTTCATTTAGCTAATGATAAAACCTATAGTGACAATCAATGTTATAGTGACGGTCAAATACAACTGTAGGTAAAGGTCCGTGAACCGTAGGTAAAGCCTATAATGACACTCAAATGGCCGTTGTTATTCCTCATCCATAATGGATGGGCAATTTGTCCGTTGATCAATGTCATTTGACATATAGCAACGAATTTTAAATATATAGTGACAAATTTTGTTTATCACGGAAAGACAAATTTATTTAGTGGTATACTTGTATGCAAAAATATAAATAATAATAATAATCGGGACAGTAATAATAATAATAATAATAATAATAATAATAATAGGAACAAGGATTCTAGACATGCTTAATGCATACCTACACACGTCTCATCCACAATAGGAAATAAAAAAAATCATACGCAAAATTCCTTTTATTCTTACCGTAGAATCCGAGTTCAAATCTAAAGCAATAGAAAACAATTTCGATTGGCCATGATTATTGATTAGTACTCAATAAGTGTAGAGATCAATTAAACAAGTTAAATAACCATTAAAACTTATTAGGAGATTGAGAAGGCAATACTTTAGTATTTTTCCTTTTGTTTATACATCTTCGTGAGTCATGATTAGTTCCGCCACAATGAGGAAAATGGCAATGATGAGACTTCTTTGCAACTTCAACTTCTACTCCGTTTAGTCTTGTTACTTTTGGTCGACCAAAATGATAGGATTTTCAACATCACACTCATCATATATAGTTGTAGGGTTCATTAATTACATTTAAAATTATTGTGTCTTTCTTTCTTCAATAGGATCATATCCTATTCTTCCAAAACAGAAGAGAACTCCAATCCTTTCTATTGACTCTCCAAACATCTGATAAAGCTTTTCACCCTAAAATCTGATGAAACCAAATTGACATTTGTAAAATGATTTAATTGAACATTATGGAATTTGCTAATTTTTCTATTCAAGTGTGCAGATTTCTTAGATTCATTAGACAAAAATCCCCTCTTAAGAATGGTACGTATTCAAATGTTTCACAACAAATCAAGCTTCTTTTGAAAGAAGCGTCTAATGAATTCCTGATGGGCAAGTGTTCAACTGAAGACTTAAATGGATCAAACGTCTACATCCAAGCGTCTAATGAGTTGGATAGCTCAAGATAATAGAAGATCATCGTATATTTCAAGCGTCTAATGAAAGGACAGTTGTACAAGTATCCTTTCTAAAGATTAGAAGTCAAAACATGTTGAATTTTGCCGATATACAGAAAAATACCTTGTATCACTTTTAAGGAGTGCAACAAAAAACACTTTTTGTCTCCTAAACCTGAGTGTAGCACAAAAGAAGTAATCTGTGTTGCACAAGTAAAACACTAATGTTGCTGTGAACTCTGATCTCTTTGCTATTCATAAAAAGTGAGAACTCTCCTATCAAGACAAAGTTAAATGTTCCTCTTCATTTAAATACTCATTCAGAGCAAGTCTTTTGAAATAATGAACAAGTCTCTTTGCAAGTTGTATATCAACACTTATTCATCTATTCTTTCTAAGGGTTGAGCCTAAAGAAGCTAAGTGTGCAAAAAATACTTGCTGCGTAGTTGAGTCTGAGGAGGCTGGGTATGAAAAGAATACTTGTCTGTAACCTGATTAGTCATAGTTGAAAATCTTGGTGAAGCCAAGGACTGGACGTAACCCACATTGTCAAAGGGTGAACCAGGATAAATCATTTGTGTGATTCTCTCTTCCCTTACCTTTTATCATTGTTTGTTTATTTAACTTGTTTTCTAACAAGGTGTTAATTGTATTTCCTAAACAAGTTTCTATTTTTATCAAAAGGTTATAAAACGTTTGTCTTTGAAAAGTTTTGAAAACCATCAAATGAGTCAATTGTGTGAGTGCTTTTTCAAGCGCCTACTTCCTCTTGTTTTCAAAAAGGTTTCTGTTTTCCAAAAAGTTCAGGTAAACACAATTCAAATTAACCCCTTGCTTGTATTTATTTTTGTCTATCTCAGTGGGTATCAGAGCTCAGCTTCTAGGTTAAACACCTAACAAGTGTTAAAGTAAAAATTCTGAAAAAACAAAAATGACAAGAGAAGGTAGTACCAGCAAAAAGTCACTCTATGGAGGAAGGAACCTCAATGAATAGACCTCCATTCCTCAATGGAGAAAACTATATATATTGGAAGGAAACATTCCAGTGGTTCATGATGTCAACAAACTCAGATTTTTGGGATCTGATCACTGATGGACCATACATATCAACAGATGATGCAGGTGCAGCTATTCCCAAACCTCAATGTACACCAACTCATAAAACTAAATGGGATCTAAATCACAAAGCAAGGTACTGACTCACGTGTGCCTTGAGCAAAGAAGAGTTCGAGAAATTTTGAATGTGCATATGAGCCTGCAAAAGAAATATGGAATACTTTAGCATTAACTCATGAAAGAACTGACAAAGTGAAAGAATCCAAAATTGTATGAAAGTACGAGCTATTTAATATGGAAAAAAGAGAAACAATTGCTCATATGATTGAAAGATTTCATACAATCGATCACAAACCGTCTAAAGTCTCTTGGAAAGACATACATTACTTAGGAGAAAATTCACAAGATTTTGAGAAGAGTTCCAAAACCACAAGACCTCTTGTAACAGGCATAGCACCTTCAACAATGGCTTGATTTGTGATGTATCCTCATGTTTTCTAAACACTCGTAGGATATTTCAATAAATGAAAAATGCATAATTGATGGAAATGTTTTAGCCTTCAAGTGCCTCCTCTTGAAATTATTTTATGCAATTTCCATATAACTCTAAGCATAATTGTACAATCAATTTGTATGCTTCACGGCTTGGTTGACTATTCCAAGTCATGATTCTTTCTTACTCATCATCAACTCTTTACGCTTCAGCTCATGCATATGACAAGACACAGTGCAAGAAACAAGCCAACGTGTTTGTTTGCTTCTCAAACTATTCAATTAAGTGGATATCGCACACTATTGGTTCCTAAGTGAGAGGACAAGGTTTGCACATGCCATGTCAAAGAGGGAGAGCTTCTTTTAAGATCACTAAAAGAGGAAACAAAATCACCAAACATTTGAGGGCAATGCTAGAAACTCATTTTTTATCACACTCCTTACAACCCTTTTTAATTATTATTGGATGGATTTTATGTGAGAGTCACTAAATAGAGAATGAGTCCATGTGATATAATTGATTTTACATGAAATCCTTACATACTAATAAAGAAATGTATTAAAGAGAGTGTATACATCAAAGAATGTGATGCTAACATTTTTTAATATTTTTATATTAAAAAATAAGGATGATAGTGTCTTAAGAAGAAAGATCTTTGAGCAGATTATTACCTTTAACTAGATAAGGTTTACTCTCATCCAGATTTTCAGCCTTGCCAAAGACCCTTTTGTGAATCTTCCTGGATTCACAAGGTTGAGTCTTCAGCTGCTAGACTCAGTCTCTGGTGAAATTTTGTTGAGATTACTTTACATATCATCAACTCTTCTTCTTATTTCCCATTCACATGCTACAAGCCACTCACACAAAAAATTGAATTGGAACTAAGCACCATTTTTGCTTGTTTGCTTCGTTTGTCTTCAGTGTTCTCTGTTTCAAGGCACTGCTTCAATCCTTATCCTTCAAACACCAAGAGTTGCTGCTCTCACCCTGTTTCATGGGTTGGTCTTACATGGAAGAAACCTTTCAAATATACTCTCATGACCCAAACGTCTTCTTTGCCACAAAAATAAAAAGTTTCATATCAATCTTTTCATTTTCAATTTTATCTTCCACCTCCCAAACCTTTCATATAAATGTGATGCCATATAAAAATATGAACAATCCAAGTACATATACATAGGAATGAATATGCAAGTGACCATCACATGAACTATAAAAGGAATAAAATCCAGTGTAAAGTGTAAAATAATTATGCTTATGCAATTGGCCATCATATGGACCAGTTGAAACTTGAAAGGTTTGAGAGAAGTAGTGGAGAATAAAATGTAAAGTGGAAGCATTGATATGAACCTTTATATTTTTGTGGCAAAGAAGACGTTTGGGTCTAAAGAGCACATTTGGAAGGTTTCTCCATGCAAGGCCAACCAATGGGAAAGGGAGGGAGTAGTAATTCCTAGTGTTTGGAAATGTGGAATTTGAGCAGTGACTTGAACAGAAAAATAAAGAGAAAAGAAGCAAACATGAAAAAACATGGTGCTGAATTCCATGTCCTCATTGAGTGAGTGGCCAGTAATAAGTGAAAAGGGGAGAGGAAAAAGAACAAGGTGTGGGGCAAAACAAGTTGAACACTAGAGATATATATAGCACTTGGGGTGAAATGAGAGTGAAATCATAAGAAGTAGGAAGAGAAGGTAAAGGAGGGAAACAGAGAAGAGCTTTCAATTACAGCTCGATTACCACACACGAAATCTCCATCCAGCTCATAATACTCAATCATGTCTGTGGTCATTTGAGGGCATTGAGTATGCTCACAATCACAAACAACTGTCTTACCAAGTAGGCAAATAGATCCAATACTTCGGCAAGGTTCATTGAATAATAATCCTTTAATTAAATTTCACAATGGTCAACATCGGCTCCTCCACATTAATATGTAATGAATAGGGTTAAATTTAGAAGTACGGTACTTTTTATTGGCCCTCAATGCATAAACGATATTTTGCACAGTAATATTAATAGGATTATAGTTTTTTTTTATAGGCAAATATTAATTTATTAGTACTTAGTATTTATTATATTAGTGGGGGAGTTGAACCCATAACTTCTTTATCACTCCAAATCTTATGTCCCTCCTCCAAACCACCAAGCCACCCTTATCACTCCTTAATATATTTGTGAAGCTAGGTGTAATTTTTTTCTTTGGATTTAGTTGTTATGTATTGATGGTGCATTTTTGTTTACACTATTAATTATAGTTGTGAATAGGATTATAGTTGTGAAGCTAGGTGCAACTGTTTTTTACACTCCAAACCCTATGTCCCTATCCTAGTCACTTTATCACTTCTTATAATTATTATTTCTAAAGTCACGTGTATGATGATATATGATTGATTAATAGTGTAAATTAAATACTTTACATTGACAATACATCAAAATTGAACTCAATTTTTTCATCATAATCAATTATATATTGTGAAATTATTAATAATGTTTTACTCTCCTAATAATTAAAATTAAAAGTCCCTTATATTGGCTCACAAAAAAAAAAAAGTCATATAATTAATTTATAGTATAATTTTTTTTACATTTGTATCAAATTAAATTAAACTTATATTAATATAATGAGTGTGTTGCGGTGCTATCCACCGGTTGTATTAGGGGTGGCAACAGGAAATAGATTTGATGGGTATCACAAATATTACTTATGATGGGTAGGGTAATTATCTACTTAATGAGTATGGATGTGGATACGACTAATTATCCACAAAATTTAATGGTGATGAATGTGGGTATGAGTACTCTAGTACAAACCCTGTCTCGTATCCCGCGCTTGCACACACACACAATGTGTGTGGGTGGGATCAAGTTACTACAAGAGTAACTTTAAAAAGAGTTACTCCAAATCCACACCCTTCATTTTATTGTAATAAAATGGAAGTTAAGTGACTTCTTTAATGACTTAATGTAGGTCATTTGATTATAATAAAATAAAAGGTAAAAATTTGGAATAACTCTTTTCTGCCTTTTATATATATATATATTAAATTAAAAAATATAAAGTAACCTAAATGTAGTTTCGAAACTATATTTAGTAGCTTTAGCAACATTTATGTAGTAACATCTACTAAAATGTTACCAAATATGATAAAACAATATTTTTAGTAACATTTATTAGATAAAACGTTACAAAATACAATTAACCTTTTCCCCCCCTTTTGATCAGACTGGTAATACACAATAAACACAATTAACCGTTGCTCTTTGCTCGTTGCTCTTCTTAAGAGAATCGATCGTTGCTCTTCAAACTCAGAGTCTTCCTTGCTCATCGTTGCTCATCGTTGCTCTTCCTTGCTCACCGTTGAGAGAATCGATCGTTGCTCTTCCTTACTCTTCTTCAAACTCAGAATCATCGTTGCTCATCGTTGATCTTCCTTGCTCATCGATCGTTGCTCATCTTCAAACTCTGATACTCAGATTCATCGAACTCAGATTCTTCGTTGCTTATCTTCGAACTCTTTCTCATTCTCTTCCTCTCTTCGCAAATCTGCCATGGAAGCTTCAAAGCTTTTCCCTAAATCTGTGAGTGTTCAAATCAAATTTTGTTAGAATTAATTTGTATCTCAGATCTGTAAATCACACATTTCTTTTCTCCTTTCTGGTGCATTTTCTTAGCTAAATAGAAATAAGTTTATTTTGTAAACTTAAATATCTATCAAAAGCTTATTTAAATGCATATATTATGCCTTTTCAAAAAAAAAAAATGCATATATTATAAGATGGTTATATAGGCCAAAAAAATGCTTATGAGATATATTATAAGATGCTTATGAGATATCCATATAAGGCCCTGCCCTGCGTTTATATTGTTGTATGGATAAACAATTAGGTATCGAGCTAGCTTCTATTTATTCTATTAAAATATGCAATCTTATTAGTTGCAGTTTCTAGATCTTTTTAGCTTAAAATGTTGTGAGAAACACCTATGTCTCGCTTGATTTTACTGGGAGAAGTTATTAGATATACCGCTGTTTTATAGTTCATGACTTTCGTATATTTGATGTTATTCTGCAGGTTTTTGTTGTTGATGAGAAACCTCACTGTCAACTTGTCTAACCCTGACTTTGAAGGTGGGCATAAGAGTGAAATTTAGCGGTGAATTGAATGATTTCATCACGAAGGAGAAGTAAATAAGCTCTTATTTCATGTAATAATTGTTCAATAGGCAAATTTAGTTTAGTTTCTTTGTAATATTGACATTACTATAAACTTGATCTTGCTTTAAATGTGAATAAAGACGAATAACTATAATTTGATTTGGTTATATATGAAATATTTTTAGGTTATTTCTTGTGTTTGCTTTGGTTGCCACAAAATTAGTGACATCTTTAAAGTAAATATTTAAAGTAAATAACATTTTTAAAATGTTGCAAAAAGGATATTAGCGACATTTTTTAAAATGTTATAAAAAAAGGTAATTAGTAACATTTTTTAAAATGTTACAAAAAAGTAATTAGGAATATTTTTTTAATATTAGCAATATTTTTTAAAATGTTACTAAAACTACATTTAGCGACATTTTTAACATTTAGCTACATCTAACAAAAATGTTGTTATATGCTAAATAAATGTTACAAAAGGAATATATTGTAACATTTATTAAATGTTATTGTAGGTATACAAAAATGTTGTTAAAGATTTTTTAAGACATGGACTTTGTGCGACACTTGCTAAAATGTTGCTAATGTTAATATGCAACATTTTTTTATAATTTTGCGACACTTTTTGAATGTCGCTAATATTGACTTATGTTGTAGTGTTCCTTTTTGCCTTACCCCACTTTGCTCCATCTTTGTAAGTCCCTGACCAAACCCAAAAAATAAAAAACACATTGTCACTCTCCCTTTGACCCTTCCACCCAACCTTTTGATGTGAAGATGTCTTCAAATTAGTATGGAGACAGTCCTTCGCTTGATCCTTTTCGAAATCCTCCAACATTCCGCTATAGATCTCTATATATAGATCTCTCTTTGATCAAGTAAAGCGCTATGACGTCTCCGTGAGTGTGTCTAAGATCTCCTCCTTCAATCGCTAATACCCTTTTTATAAGCTACCAAGGTCCATATGTACGAGCTCATTCTGAATAGGGAGCATGACTATGCTTAAAGTAAGCATGGTCGTGTCAAAAGTCAAATTAGTGTATTCAAAGGTGGGAAAGGAGCAAAGGGTATGTTATAAGAAGCACGCATGATCATGCTCAAAATGAGCACGATCGTATTGGAAATCAGCATCACCCCTTGCTAGAAGGCTAAAAAGGAGCAAGGTCTTGCTAAATAGCACGACCGTGCTTAGGTTAAGCATGACTGTACGTAATGGAAACTTCCAAATACCACTAGTTTTTTTCAAAAATCTCACAAAAAAATTGCTTCCTTTTCGCCAAGTTTAAGATGTTGTTATATTCATCCATCATGCAATTAATAATTAAGGGAAATCAAGTGAAAATTCCTGATTAAATCTCCAAATAATACTAAATTGCACTCAATTTCCCAATAATCAAATATGCAAAACGACAATTTATCAAGATGTCTAGGAGCTGAACAGCCTAACTCAGTTTGACATCAATCTTCTATATGTATTTGATCATTAATACCAACTAACAATATATTCATTAGCTTCATTAATTAGCACTGTACTTCTGAATTTCACCAACTCATTTGCTTTTGTGGGTAAGACCACAAAGTTTAACTCTTTGAACCCTTTGTCGTCCCAACAGCATATAGTAGGCAAAAATTTATGCATAACTCAGGTTAGAAATCTTCTATTGGTCTGAAGTTGGTGTCATATAAAAGCTAAAATACAAGATTATGAGTCTATTTGGTTAAAACTAGCAATAACGGATAAATTTGTTGATAGCGGATGAACTTATAGCAAATAGCGGATGAGGTAGCCAATAGTGGATAGTGGATAAGCTAGCCTAATGATGTGGAAGTGTATGGTAAAACTGACAGTAAAACTAGCTGATAAATATAAAATGACATAAAATAACATGTGTCTATACCTTTTTATATAAATGTTGTTTATATATAAAAAAAATTATATATAAGTTAGTATTATAAATGTTGAACGCTACTATTATAAAAACAAATGTTGATACATTATTATATATAAAAAATTATATAAATGATAATATTACATGTTTATAATATGTTATATTATCATATAAAATTATGTTATTATATATGTTATATTATCAAATAAATGTTGTACTAAAATAATATGTAGTATTTTATTATAATACGTTATATTATCATATAATATTTTATTATAAATTGAAGAGGGTTAATGTGAAATTAAAATAAAATAATAAGGATAAAAGAGAAAGACCATAAAGCTAAAGAAGTCATGCTAAGGCTTTAAAAAAGCCTATTAGACCTATCAGGCCGACATATTTAACATACACACACAGATATATATATATATATATATATATATATTTAATATATAATACTATAATATATTTAAAATATTTGAAAGTAAAGGTTTATTGGCACATTTAAATGAGATGTCTACTTGCATAATTATTTGCCAAGACCAAATGGCCTATTTGTCAGTGTAGGCTTGTCGACCTCTTTATCATTAGAGAATCTATTTACAAGTGTAGCCTTATGACATATTTATAGGTGGAAGCATATTTAAAAGTCTTGTTGAAAAGTAAGGCATATTTATAGTTTCCGTAAGGTAACAAAATTTGGTTACCTTAGTTTCCGTAGGGTATTCAAATAAAGAATCCTTACGGCGCAAGTAAACCTCCTGAGAAGAAAAGTTACCTGTGATTCACTCAGAACTTTCGTCAGAATGATAAATTGATTCGGTGCTCCACTCAACACCACTCTCGGATGAAGGGAGAGTCACAATTGGGATTGGAGTGATCTAGGAGAATGAGATTGGAATTAAGAGGAAAATATGAGAATTCAGTACACCAAAACAAAAAAAAAATACAGAAGGAGGTAGGAGAAGAAGTTTGAGGAGAGGTAAAAAAAATTATGAAAAGGGGGTTAATAAAAGGGCGTTGCTATGGTACCCATGGAAATTAAAGGGTTTGGGTACCGTATGTCCAATCAGAACGCGCCACCTCAATTAATTGAGTCATGTGAATATCACATGGGGCTAAGTTCTCACCATTTGATTGGGCCACATAGGCAAGGGTATGGTACCCAATGGGTACCATAGAATCTTCCTTAATAAAATAGGAGTTAGAGTAAGAATAGGAAATTGAGAAGGATAATTATGAGACTTAATTGGATAAATTTGAGAAACGGGGTAAGAAAAGATAAAGATGGGGTATTAAAAGAAATTCCTTGGGTCCAACTATCAAAAACAAAAAAAAACCAAAACTACATTTGGGCTGGTTTTGGCCCATTTGGGTTAAAAAAAAAAAGGAATATGGGTTGGACCTAATTGGACCCAAACAAGTTTCTGCAAACAACCCTAATTTTCTCTCTATTCAGAGCTGCCTCCCCCCATCCCCTCTCAGTTCTCACCCTTTCTCTGTAAGTCCTTTCTCCCGTCTCTGTACCGTCGTAAGTTGAAAGCATTTAGAGGCCGGTCCGATTCGCTTGATTAAGAACAGAGCGAACAGATTTGAACGCAGATTCAAGGCTATTCGTTGAAGCATCTACTTTAACTTTGATTCCTTCTACCCGATGGATTCCGGTTCAACTGTTACCCGCTATTACACACGTAAGGATAAGCTTCCTAAGAGGCAGAAAGCAATTAATGATGCTGAAGGCATATTCAGCGAGCTACCCGAATCACTTATAACTCGCATACTCTCTTGTCTCTCAACTAAAGATGCAGTTCGTACGAGTCTGTTATCAAAGAATTGGAGATATCGATGGACATGCATCACTAGGCTTGACTTGAACGATGGTGTGTTATATTCTCGCAACAAGAAGAAGACAACAGGTGCAGCAAAACGGTGTTGTTTTGTGAACTTCGTGTACAGGACACTACTTTTAACTAATCCAAGTATCGAAAGTTTCTCTCTCGTAATCGCTGATAATAAATATGATGCATCCCTCGTTAATACATGGATCTCTTCTGTCTTGAACCGGAGGGTAAAGATTCTTCGTATCGAATCACATTTAGAACTCTCCTTCTCCGCTCTTACCTCTCATTTGCTTTTCAATTTCAACTCCTCGTGTTTAGAAGAGTTGATGCTAGAGATGCATCTTTCTACTATTCCAGTTCCCACCACCACATCTCTTTATTTTGGATCCCTAAAATTCCTCAAGTTGTCTGGAATTACGTTTACCCTTGACTCCTCCTCCAATTACTACTCAGAGAATCGGGAACTTTGTTTCCCTGTCCTCAAAAAGTTTAAGATAATAAACTGCACTTGGTTAATTGCGAAGCGCATCACTATAATAGCGCCTCTGCTTGAAAAGGTTTTCATAGTTTATAATCGTGAGCCGCTATCTAGTGAAAAAGATAAGTGTGCCACCAAGTTTTACTTTTCTGCTTCGTCGTGTCTTAAAGAGATCAATGTTTATGGTTGTGCTTATATATCACAAGATATTGTTCTGTTAGATCCATCATCAGCTCTTAATGCTTTTGCTAAGATTATTTTATACAAATGTAAGGACAGAGTTGAAGATACAGGAAACCGTGCTGTTTTGCTTCTCAAACAGATCAGTCAGGTGAAATATCTCAATTTCGAGCCCTGGGAGGTAAGCTTATTCCTTTCCTAATTAACCCTTTTTCGTTTGCCGTGATGATTATGGAGAAGTTAAACCTTGAAATTTGTAAGAAAGAGATTAACTAATAGGTTAAAGTAATAATTTGGTCCCTATAAGTGATACTGATTCTTCGTTTAGTTCCTATCTGTAAAAAATTATTAAAAAGTTCCTCATTCGTACAATTGTTATCCATTTTGTCCCTCTCGATACTTTGTCATCTCTAATAATCCGTTAACTCCTACATATAGGAACTATATTGGAACTAAATGAAGAATTCGTGTCACATATTAGGAGTTAACAGACCATTAGAGACGACATGTTAACTGGAGGCACCAAATGGGTAATGATTGCACGTATGAGGATCTTTTTAATAAATTTTTTCCGTATAGGGACTAAATGAAGAATTAGTATCACCTACCGGACCATATTATTACTTTAAGGTAATTAATACTACATTGTTAATCTGCATGAATTGATAGGTTGATTTCAATTTGTACTTTGATATCATCTTGCAAAAATATTTTACAAGAAAGAATTGTTGGACAGAGTAGGGCACATGCATATTTTCTTTGCTATTGGTTACAATAATATATCGAGTGTCATAATACTATTTGTTTATTTGCTATATATCCAGGTTCTGGCACAATCTATAGTGGCTGATCTACCTTCATTTAGTATGTTGAGCCATCTGGAACTTGGCTTAGTTACTTGTGAAGTTTTGTTAGGCTTTCTTCTAAGGTCACCAGTTCTGAAAACTCTGATTCTCAAGGTTGGTAATTATATATTAATGAAACTAGCTCAACTCTAATATGCCTGCACTATATTCATAGAGGTATTCATAGAAGTTACATATAATTAATACAAAGTCTGTCTTGTAGAACCCATTGTGATATTGTTATCTAACAGCTTTTGATAATTTTCTTACACTTCTATTCTACGACTCTTATTTGGATTTTGTTTGATGATTGATCATCAGAGGACTTTATCCAAATTTGACCAAGAGCTTTTGAATTCTGCTGTTGTGCCCCATTGCTTTCTATCTACCCTCCAGATGGTGAAATTTGCAAGTGTCCAGGGAAATGAGCATGAGCTTTGTTTAGCTAAATTTGTGATGGAAAATTGTTTAGTGCTGGAGAGGATAAGTTTCAACCTTCGTAATTTTCGTTCGAATTTGAAGGTTGTTGAATCTTTTAAAGAGAAGTTATTCTCTTTCAAGAAAGGTTCTAAAAATCTTCATGTTGCTGTTTTTTCTATATGATTAGTATTAGGTTACAGAAGCTTTGTAAGTGTCATTCAGGTCTACAAAGTTTTTTTTTGCCTATCCGGTGTTTTTTAGATCAGAAGACTATTTTGTAATTAACTAGAAATTTTGGTTCTGTCAATATATTAGCGGCAATATTATTTTCATATGTTAGTTACTTTATTTTTAGGGTTAAATTCTGTTTGTGGTAATATACTTTTCCATTATATGGTTTTGATTGTCTTTTCAAAATTAAAATTATACTTCTAAAATAAGGAATTGAATAAAAGTAACTTGACGTTGATGGTTCCTCCTTTAACGTCCGTTTGGTTTAGATTATTTTCAATCCAAACGTGAAAATAACGTTATTTTAAGATAATTATTTTGGAAGTTGTGTGAGAGAAGTATTCTCCCAATATGATTTTCAAACGTGATTTTGTCTTTCCATAATATAAAACAAACAGGTTCTTACACGTTATAGAAAAATTTTATTTCTTTGTATTTTGATTTTCTTTAAAAATTATTTTGAGTTACTAACGTAACAAATGCCTCTTAAAGAATAAACTAGGATGTATTTGATCAACATATAAGCAAAAATATCAACATATTAGCAAATCTCACTGAATTAAAATAAGAAATAAGAAGAAAGAAACTAGGCAAATTTATCAAAATATCATTGTTTTAATTTTTATTTTTCAAAGTATCACCCTTTCTAAATTATATACTAAACTATCAGTATTTTCAAATTACATTGAGAAGTCTCCTTTGGAGGGTACGACTTCTCAATATGATTTGGGAAAAAAATTTTGTCACAGCCAGTTGGGAAGTCTGGTTCTTCAACCACGACTTTTCAACGTGAGTTTTAATTTGGGGAAATATTTTTGTCACATCCAGTTGGGAAGTCTGGTTTTTCATCCGTCTAAGCTTTCATGCTTTCACCCATCTAAGCCTTCGTTCGTCTGATAACTTTCACCCTTTTAAGCTTTCAACCGTCTAATGAAGCTTTCAACCGTCTAATGAAACTTTCACCCGTCTAAGCTTTCGTTTGTCTGATGACTTTCACTCGTCTAATGAAGCTTTCACCCGTCTAAGCTTAGACGGGTAAAGCATGAAAGCTTAGACGGGTGAATGTTTTATTAGACAGATGAAAGTCATTAGACGAACGAATGCTTAGACGGGTGAAAGCATGAAAGCTTAGATGGGTGAAGAATCAGACTTCCCAACTGGCTGTGACAAAAAAATTTCCCCAAATCATGTTGAGAAGTCGTGGCCACTAAAGGGTATTTCTCAATGTTATTGAAAATGGTAATAGTTTGATATATAATTTGAAAATGATGGTAGTTTGAAAAATAAAAATTGAAATAGTGATATTCTGATAAATTTGTCAAGAAAGTAGTTATTACAACACATGCTAACATCATGTTCAACCAACTGACGTCATTATAAACTGAGGTGTTTAGAAAAAAATCCACCTAGCTCTCTCCAAGCAAACTGAGTGTAGAGGTTGAGGGCAACTTTAAAGAGAGGAAAACACACCTGTATAAGAAGATGCAGCCATGGTAACACGTAGAAGCAGATGCAGCACACCAAATATAAATATAATAAGAGATAAAATAGTGACACAATTCGGTCCATGGGGTAAACAAGGTGTACTGAACTGACAGCAAGAGAGCGAGAGGGAGACGAAGCACAGTTCTGTCCTCTACTTGGGGAGAGTGTTCTGTCCTCTACTTGGGGAGAGTGAACAGAGATAGTGTGTTCTCACTACAAATGCTCAAATTTCATCAGAAAAAACAACACACCCAGTTTCCAAAAAACTTGGGTAAACAGCAAAAGTCAATTACCTACAAACTACTTTTAAGAAAGTTTAAACCTTTGTAGGCTACACAACACCTGACAATACTAAAAGAAAAGCAAATTCACAAATGGGAAAAGAAACCCAGCTCACAAAACAAAACCTTTTTTTTTTTTTGTAGCAGAAGACAAATTAAGGAGCATCTAGCATTATGATCTAGATTTGTTATTGGTATAAACCACTTGAGAACCCGAAGTTAAGGCCGAAATGCAGCATACCCAGATCTACAAAACTGGCATAGGCTAAAACCCTTAGCTAACAGAATGAAATCTTTAACAATATTTGAAAAGTTGGTCTCTGTATGTAGGAGTTGTTTAAGAGATTGGAAGCTTCGAAGTTTCAAAGGAAAAAGCTTATTTTGCGGAATATGGAAACAGTGACACACACCAAATTGATTCAATCTAAAAAAAGGTATTCCAATTCAAAAACACATGCATTGATTCAATCCCTAAGGACGCACACCAAATTCTTCTTTTCAAGATGAAGGGCAATATAACAGAAATTGTTACATGTTGGAAGCAAAGTTTAGAAACAATAGACTTCATTGACACCATAATAAATCTTTATACGGAAACAATAGAGTTGCGAAAAATGAACAAGATAAAATACTCTCCAAAACTTAAAAATTGAGAAGCAAGCTCTACAATCAACACTAGCTACATAAATTGTTGGTGGGTAGGGGGAAACTATGAATTTTGAACACATACATACATCATAGATTAGTGTATGCAACCTTTAACTCACTAAATACTTCAAATCCTGTGAAGCGACCATTTACCTTCGATTTCTGTCTAGTTTAGGATCAAGAAAACAGAAATAAAAAAGAAGAAAATATAATTCTGTAAAAATCACTTAAATGCAGTTAAACTGTTATCAAAACGTCCTAAAAAGCCTGTAATAATTCATCCAAAATGGATACCATTATTCTGCATGTGCCAAAGTGCAATCTTAAAAGTTGAAATCAGCGTAGTAAGTATCGCACGATACATACGATTCAAATCACGAATCGATTCGATTTCAGCCCCCTTTGATACAGATCGCAGTGATGTTTCCAAAGCACCCATGTATCGTGTGCATCGTCCCTGTATCGCGCGATTCATGATTCGCGGAGTATCACACGATTCATGCGCAGCGGCTGAAATGGGGAAAAAACTTGGGTTGGATCGCGCGACCCGTTCCGTTTAAATGGATTTTAGGGTTCTTTTCAATTTTTTTGATAAAAGTGGGAGGGAATAGCCGGTTCCCCTTTATTCTTTTTGTTTAGTCGACGTCGACAAAACCCAGTATTCCAATTCATCAACTCAAACCTTTATGGCTTCTGCAACTCTTCTTGTCCCTTTCTTGATTCCCCTTTGTCCCTTTCTCTCTCGATTACCTGTTGTCCCCACTAAACATTTTTTAATTCTCCTCCGTTTCCTTCTCTCTTCCCACGTGAGGATTCTTTTTTTATTTGGTAATGGGTCAGACAAAAAAAAAAAAAAGAGGAAAATTGATATCACGTGTTCCTTCTCTATGTTTCCTTCTCTCTTCCTCCTCTGTTCCTTATGTTTTTATTTATACTTGAATCTTGAATTATTTTGAAGTTCATATATGACATATTAACTTATGTTTTTTTTTATTATGTTACTTGTTTATGTCACATTTTTTTTGATCATGTATCTTACGATTCATAAAAAGGTACGATTCATGATCCTGAAAATAGGTCTTCCGATTCACGATACGAATCTCGATTTGATAACCATGGTTGAAATTGGTTTTTGAAAGCTAAAAGCTTCTTATAAGACTTCCTATTTGCTGCAGCACAGCCACTGGTTTGGCAGAGACCAAATGCACTATATTAACCAGCATCATCAGAACTCAAACTACTATAATCAGAGTTCTAAAGCAACTGTATCAGGGTAGAAATTAAAAACAAGAGAAGCAATATATCAGTTCAACCTCAAAACAAACATCATCAATCAAAATAGTTTTTAAATCAAATAGAAGCAACTATATAGTGGTGTCATAACAACCCAGAAATAGTTTTTAAAAAATTAAAAAAAGTTAAACACACTGAAATCAACCAGCAATGGAAGAACAATCTAGAAACACATTTCCCTAGTTCGCATTCGGCCCGCTTAGTCTGCAGGTTAACGGGTTGGCTCGCGGGTTCATTAAACATCATTAATTTTTTCTTTCTTAGGTTGAAAACATAATTAAATCTTTATATGTTTGTACATGTTTACTAGAAATTAACTAGAAAGTCTTTTTAAAGAAATAGATGTGAGGGATTTCCAAAATATATGTTTGGAAGGTTGCATGATCTTATGGTTAAATGCATATAACGGTTAATAATTTGCATCATGGCATTGCTTGGCCTAGTGGTGCAATGCTTCGCCATTAGATAGGTGGACACGGTTCGAATCCGAGTTGCAACATTTGAACTGTTTATTTTTATGACCGTTAATTCACAAAACGGAAATAAAATGACCGTTAATTCACAAAACGGAAATAAAATGAAACAGTGAGACTAACAGGACTCGAACCTGGTACCCTTTGGCGGAAAGGGTGAGTTTCAACCACCAGGACAACGATTGACTAGTGTTAATGTTGGGAAGTTAGTTTTACTTAACACTAAGATTTTACCGTTATTGTAACCCTTACAGGGTTGTTTCCCTTCACCAAGTGGCATGAGTTGGTCTATAAATAGAACCACTATGCATGCAGGAAAATTTTGACGAAATTGTTAAGTCTCCACCACTTCAAATCACTTTCTTTTCTCCCTTGTGCGCAGAGAGAGTTGAGAAAACTATTATTCTGTAAACTGCCATTGACGATACGCTTGGTTTAGGGTGTGCAAACCAAACCAAGGTTGCTCCATTGTATTCTGAAGGGGATTCGCTGTAAACACCTGTTGCATCCAATCTAAATAGAGATTGGTGGGGGCGAATCGAACCTAAAGTCTAGTGTCCTCACACGCCTTGGAGATTGCGCTTTTCTTTTGTCTTCCCTTCTTTTTGCAGATCTAAACCCCAGATATCTAACAATCTTTAGGTTCGATTCTCATAAAAAATGGCTGCAACTTTGAAGGAGATGACATCTGACATTGTGAAACTAGAAAGGTTCGAAGGGGTAAACTTTATCCGTTGGCAAAAGAAGATGCACTTCCTTCTCACTACTTTGAAGGTGGTGTATGTGTTGAACTCACCAAGACCAGAAGATAGAGAAGATGAAACCATCAATGAAACCCGTGAGAAAAGCAAGTGGGATAATGATGATTACATCTGCATGGGGCATATTCTGAATGGGATGTGTGACGCATTGTTCGATGTATATCAGAGTACTGGATCGGCCAAGGAATTATGGGAAAAGCTTGAGGCGAGATACATGACGGAGGACGCAACAAGTAAGAAATTCCTTGTTAGTAGATTTAATAATTATAGAATGTCTGATGGTAGGCCAGTTATGGAACAAATGAATGAGATTGAACGTATTCTCAACAATTACAAACAACACAAGATGCATATGGATGAAACCATAATTGTCTCCTCAATCATTGATAAACTTCCTCCTTCATGGAAAGACTTTAAAAGGAGTCTAAAACATCGGAAGGATGACATTTCTATTGAACAATTGGGTATTCACCTTCGCTTAGAAGAAGAGTATCGCAAACAAGATGATACTAGAGAACAAAATGTTCATGAGAAAGTACATGTAATGGAGGAAGGGAAATCTGGTAAGTCCTCAAAGAAGAGGAATCGAGATATTGGAAAATCTCAGGAAAACAACAATGGGAATGACTATCAAAACAAGAAAAAGAAAGGTGGTTGTTTCCATTGTGGTAAACCGGGACATTTCAAGAGGAATTGTCGCCTCTTGAAGAAGAGCAATAAAGGAAAGGAATCTAGTGCAACTAAGGACAATCTTGTTGCGGTTATTTCCGAAATCAACATGATAGAAGATGTTGGATCATGGTGGATTGACTCCGGTGCTACTCGCCATGTATGTAAAGACAAGGATCTCTTCAAAACAATTTATGAAGAAGATGGAACCGTTCTTTACATGGGAAATGCATCAACTGCCCAAGTCAAAGGCAAAGGGACAGTAGAACTAGAGTTCACTTCGGGAAAGACGCTCACCCTCACTGATGTTTATTATGTACCAGATGTTAGGAAGAATTTAATTTCTGTACCATTACTTAACAAGTACGGGTTTAAATGTTTATTTGAGGGAGATAAGTTTATTCTCTCCAAAGGAGGAAAGTTTGTAGGGAAGGGATACCTTAGTGAGAATATGTTCAAACTCAATATTATTAATAATAATGGATTTGTTTCTGCTTATATCGTTGATTCGTGTGATTTACGGCATATTCGTTTGGGACATGTTAATTTTAGGAAAATGGATGAAATGATGAATTCATGTTTAATTCCTAAAACAAGTAGAATTTCGGATGTATGTACAACTTGTATGCTAACTAAGATAACTAGGCGTCCTTTTCCTAGAGTTGAACGAAGTTCTAAAGTGTTAGATTTAATTCATTCTGATGTATGTGATTTACATGGTTGGCCCACCATAGGTGGTAAAAAATATTTTGTGACATTTATAGATGATTGTACTAGGTATTGTCATGTATATTTGATGCATTCAAAGGATGAAGTCTTAGACAAATTTAAGATATTTAAAACAGAAGTAGAACTTCAACATGAAACCTTTATTAAATGCTTTAGGAGTGATAGAGGAGGAGAGTTCTATAATCCTAGTTACTTTGAGTCTACTGGAATAATTCATCAAACAACCGCACCTTATTCTCCACAACAAAACAGTATAGCTAAAAGGAAAAATAGAGTATTAGAAGAAATGATAAATGCCATGTTATCCTATTCTGGTTTAACAAAAGGTTATTGGGGAGAAGCCGTGTTGACGGCTTGTTATATCTTGAATAGAGTTCCAAACAAAAGGAACAAGATAACCCCATATGAGCTCTGGAAAAATAGAAAGCCTAACCTCGACTATCTCAAAGTTTGGGGTTGTAGGGCGATAGTGAAAGTTCCTGAACCAAAAAGGAAGAAATTAGGTGAAAGGGGAATTGAATGTGTATTCCTAGGCTATGCTAAAAATAGCAAAGCATATAGATTCATGGTTACAGAATCTAATGACTCATTTCCTGTAAATACAGTAATTGAGTCAAGGGATGCATTCTTTCAAGAAGATAGGTTTAACTCAATACCAAGTCATAAGGATAATGTTCATAGTAATGCACATAATTCGGAAACCAATGTATCTAATAACGATATTTTGGAAGGTTTAGAACTTAGAAGAAGTCAGAGACCTAGGAAAGAGAAAACATATGGACCAGACTTTTTCATGTTCCTGGTTGAAGGAACAAGAGAGTCCATAGACAGTTATGGACCAATCTGTTATAATACTGAAAGTGATCCAGAAACATTTGAAGAGGCAACAAAGTCTCAAGATGCCGCTTTCTGGAAAGAGGCTATACAAGAGGAAATGGATTCAATAATGGGGAATAAAACCTGGAAATTAGTAGACCTCCCACCTGGTTCCAAACCAATAGGTTGTAAATGGATTTTCAAAAGGAAAATGAAGGTAGATGGAACCATAGATAAGTTTAAGGCAAGACTAGTTGCTAAGGGCTTTACACAAAAGGAGGGCATAGACTATTTTGATACATATGCACCTGTGGCAAGAATTGCCTCAATTAGAGTGCTATTGGCACTTGCATCCATCTATAAGTTTGTCATTCATCAAATGGATGTGAAAACGGCATTCCTAAATGGGGAATTAGATGAAGAGGTGTATATGACACAACCTGAAGGGTATGTGCTTAGAGGTCAAGAAAAGAAGGTGTGTAAATTGAATAAGTCATTGTATGGACTAAAACAAGCTCCTAAACAATGGCATCAAAAGTTTGATCAAGTTGTTTTAGCTAATGGATATAAAATAAATGAGTCTGATAAGTGTCTTTATAGTAAATTCCATAACGGAAAAGGAGTCATGATTTGTTTATATGTAGATGAAATGTTAATTTTTGGTACTGATCTAGATGAGGTAGAAAAAACTAAGAGTTTCCTATCTAGAAGTTTTGATATGAAAGACTTAGGAGAAGCTGATGTGATTTTAGGAATTAGAATAATCAAAGATGGTGAGAATATAGGCTTATCCCAATCTCACTATATAGAAAAGGTATTGAAGAAATTTGATCACTTTGACTGTCAACATGTTGTTACTCCATTTGACCATAACACTAATTTAGTACCAAATAAAGGTAGTCCAGTAGCACAACTTGAATACTCAAAAGTAATTGGATGTTTGATGTATGCCATGACATGTACCCGACCAGACATTGCATATACTGTAGGTAGACTAAGTAGATATACATGTAATCCAAGCAAAGACCATTGGCATGCTGTCCGAAGAGTATTAAAATACTTGAAGGGGACAATGAGATATAGTTTAAACTATAATGGTTATCCTTCGGTATTGGAAGGATACACAGATGCCAGTTGGGTAACTTATACAGAAGACCATGCTTCAACAAGCGGTTGGATCTTCACACTTGGTGGAGGTGCTATTTCTTGGGGTTCCAAGAAACAGACATGCATTGCCGACTCCACCATGGCTGCAAAATTTGTAGCATTAGCTGCAGGTAGTAAAGAGGCAGAATGGCTAAGAAATTTGTTGTATGAGATACCAATTTGGCCAAAGCCAATGGCATCAGTATCCATACATTGTGATAGTCAGTCAACACTATCAAAGGCATATTGCCAGGTATATAATGGAAAGTCCAGGCACATTAGACTAAGACATAGCTATGTAAAGGAATTAATTACAAATGGAGTAATATCCATAGTCTTTGTGAGAACAGAGAGGAATCTTGCAGATCCTTTGACGAAAGGACTGACAAGGGATATGGTGTTGAAGACATCATTAGGGATGGGACTCAAGCCCACATCTAAATGATCACCAATGGTGGAAACCCAACTCACACTTGAGTAGCATCAAGTCTTGAGTTCAATGTGGCCAAAGTACACTATTAGAGTGATTGCAAGTACTTGACAATAGATACATCCCAAGGTTTAAAAGTACTTGGACCATAAGGAAAAATAGGAGGAAGGATGAGCTTTTGCTCTTAATGGACCTATAGCATATATATGATGAAGTGCTTTAATTATGGGGGCACTTCCGATAGAGTCTACCTATGTGAGAGTGAAGTGGGGCCGCTTCTTGGAGTTAAGGGCTTGACTCTTAAAGCTCTAATGAAAAGGATACAAGACACAAGGCCTCATCAAATGTGTCGGCTTTTACGTCGTTCAATGGTACCGAGATTTCACGTGTAAGTTATGCACGCTCCTTCTAATGAATATTTGGTTCAAAGCTTGTCTACCATTTTATTCGGGACGAGTGAAACCCATTTCTTACTAAGCAAAGGTTCAAATCCCCGAGATACCTTTGTCTGAAAGCATGCGATTTCCGGAATAATGGGATTTGGGTTTATTTTGAAAATGGTGGGGGATTGTGAGGGATTTCCAAAATATATGTTTGGAAGGTTGCATGATCTTATGGTTAAATGCATATAACAGTGAGACTAACAGGACTCGAACCTGGTACCCTTTGGCGGAAAGGGTGAGTTTCAACCACCAGGACAACGATTGACTAGTGTTAATGTTGGGAAGTTAGTTTTACTTAACACTAAGATTTTACCGTTATTGTAACCCTTACAGGGTTGTTTCCCTTCACCAAGTGGCATGAGTTGGTCTATAAATAGAACCACTATGCATGCAGGAAAATTTTGACGAAATTGTTAAGTCTCCACCACTTCAAATCACTTTCTTTTCTCCCTTGTGCGCAGAGAGAGTTGAGAAAACTAATATTCTGTAAACTGCCATTGACGGTACGCTTGGTTTAGGGTGTGCAAACCAAACCAAGGTTGCTCCATTGTATTCTGAAGGGGATTCGCTGTAAACACCTGTTGCATCCAATCTAGATAGAGATTGGTGGGGACGAATCGAACCTAAAGTCTAGTGTCCTCACACGCCTTGGAGATTGCGCTTTTCTTTTGTCTTCCCTTCTTTTTGCAGATCTAAACCCCAGATATCTAACAATAGATACAATTAGTTTTGAATATAATTATTGCATCTAGTGGATCTTAGCACAATAAAAGTGGCCATGCCATTTTCTATTCTATCATTTGCAATTATTTGATAACAAAAAGAAATCATCCTACAAAGAGAACAAAAAGTCAAAGAAAAGGCATAATTCAAATGTCATCTAATATCCACAAAATCATCGATTGCAAATTTTCAACCAAGTACGAAGCTGCTTATGTCCAGCAGCTCATAGATCTTTGCTGCTTTCCACCACCAACATCAATTGTAGAAAGAAATAATAAATCATTAAAGATATGCATAAAGAAAATTTAGAATTCAGGAATACTGACATTTCTTCTTTACACTCATTCTTGAGTGCAGCATCAATTTAATAAAATTTTGGATTTTTGCATATTTTGCTATTTGCTATACATTGAAAAGCGGCAATTTAATATATTTTTTCATTTTTTGATAATTTTTTAAAAGTAGCTCTCCATAGACCAACCCACCAATTCGTGGATCCAACCCGTCTAACCCGTGAGTTAAACGGATCGGACTGAAATTATCTAAATTTAAACAAGATTATATTTTGTTTAGTCTTAACCCTAGGGATGCCAACGGGACAGTGCGGGGGCGGGGAGTACTCCCCCGCTCCCCGTCACTGCCCCCCATTTTACTTCTCGTCCCCGTTTCCTGCCACGAGTGTAACACCCCGATTTTTCGTGCTTTCTAAGGACGATAAACTCAATTAATGAGTTTATATTTTTATCTGTGTTTTAGAAAATGATTTTGGGAAAACTAAGATCATAGTCTTGTTTTATAAAATCGTAGGATCTTTCGGTTAAGTTTTGGGTCGAAAACTCAAACGAAAACCGATCTACGTTTTTCAGATGATAGTGTTTTCTACTATCACGACCTAATCTGGACTAACGAACGAAACCATTAGTCTTAGAATATATTCCTCTATCTTTTTCCTAAAATGTGTCCTGACGTCCAAAAATATAAATAATATTTTATATTCGGGCCGATAATCGATCGAGGAGACGATTCGAGCTGTCTTAGGGTTTTTCGAGACCCACGGTCAGATGTTTTTCATACCAAAATTGTATCAAGTTATTTGAGGAATTCATACGAGTGTCGGGACGATTCCAAATATCGGGATGTGAATTGACCAAATTGCCCTTGGTTAATTTTTATTACTGGTTTACTTTACCTATTATTAAAGTCTTAAACCATAAATATCTACTATTTTCACTCTTATCCTCTCATTTTTCTCCCTCTTTTTCGGCAGCCCTCTTTCTCCCTCACACTCACTTTCTCTTCTTTCTCTTTTCTTCTCAAAACCACCATTGTTGAAGGCCAAAAGCTTGAGTTTTTGTGGAGCAATCTTCACCAAACTTGGAGTGGATCATCATAAGAGGTAGTAGTTCAACTCTATCTCTCTCAATCTCTCCTTTCTCTCCTCATATTTTCATGATCAAGGATGTTAGGGTTTTGCCCCTAAAATCTTTGAAAATCCATGAAAAATTGTAGGAAAATCGTATCTGTACCAAACCAGTTTCTATGGCCTAGGTTCATGACATACTTGTATGATCCAAGAGCTTAGAGCCAAGAAATCCCTCTAGCTATGTTTTCTAGGTAGGGGCCGAAACCCCCCTATGTGTGTAGGGTGGGGTTTTGGTTGGTTTTTGATGATCTGATCTGATATCTAGGGCTGTCACACTTAGTTAGGGTGTTATCCGGAAAATGAGAAATTTTGGAGCTCCCTAGCTATTTTTAGTGTAATAGGGCCAAACCCTAGGGGTGGTGCATTAGGAGAAATCTTTGTTTTGTAAGTTAATGCCGATATGTTTTACGTGTATGTAGTGATCGGCAACGTGTTGGGACGAGAAACAAGTTGATCGGGTGTTCCGAGTTGAACTGGGAGCTACAAGAGGTAAGGGGATAAACCTGAGGAATTCCATTTCCGACGGCTATGTGCTGCATCGGTGTTTGTACTGTATGTGTATTGTATTTAAATAGTTATATCATGATGTTAGTTAATTTCTTGATTGACTGCTGTTGATTGGAATATGCATTGATGTGCTGATGTATTGATGTAACTGTTGATATAGTTGAATGCATGTTATACTTGCTGAATGGTTATATGGATGTAATGTGTGCCCTGCTGTGGGATTTAGGCATTAGAGGACCTAATTTTGATTAGGATCCGACATCGTGTAACTTAAAAGCTTTAAAAGTCTGAAATGTGTTTTGATAAGAAAAAGTGAAGTTTAAAAGCGAATAGGGCATTAGAAACCTTCACTATGTCTTAATTTGATAAGAAAATCCTTTTGAGTAATGTGGTTTCCGAAGTCATACTGAGTTTATTCAAGAAAAATGAGTTTGTGCAAGTTTTGTTCTAAGTTCGTATTTTACCGAAAAACAACGAAAGAAAAAAGAAATGGTCTCTGGACCAAGTTTTGTTTTATGGAAAACCGATCCCGATGACTTTGTGTGAGTATCGGAGATTTTGGGTTTTTGGTTTTTCGAGTTTTCAAGGAAAGTGGTTTTAAAGCTTAAAGCTTAGAAACTAGAAACCGAGACGTCGGGGTTCTAGGGTTCTGCAGAACACGTGGATCAAGGATCCGTGTTAGTTGTGGTCCTGTCGGCTTAGGGACAATCTTTGTGGTCCTGTAAGCTTGAGGATGTTTTTATGATCTTGAATCCAACGTCCTTGACTGGTGCATCGGTTAGGGGTGTTGGGATTTGAGTTGTTTTGGACTAAGTGTCCTCTTTTGAGAAAATGTGTTTTGAGGCTTAAAGAGTCTAAGACATTATGGTGGTTGTGAGCGTTGATGCTACAACGAGGAAACATTGATGCGACAAAGATCAATTATCGGAAACTAGATAGGTTTCTCATGCATTAAATGCGGGGCAGACGTGCCGTGAAACGGGGGACCTTGATAAACAGGGAGAACCTGAGATGACTTATTTGTCATGACATTGTGCCTTGATGGACAATGGTGTCATATGTGTTATTGTGCCTTAAGTTGGGCAATATAATATGACCATATTATTCTGGAGTACTTTTGATTGCGCCCCCATGTGAGAATCGCGTAGTGTCATGGGATTCAAAGTACTCGTCCTTGGGCCAAATATTGGTGAAAATCTTTGGAGCCTGATCAGCTCGTTTCGAATGGTGATGGGATTTCCGGAAATCTAGTAATCTAGTGTGAATATTGAGATATATGGAAGTGCCATGCATACGTTTAGGAGATAACGTTGATTGTGGGGTACGAAACCCTTGTGCATTTACGGCCTTTTGTATTTAATGATATATGCCATGTTATATGATGATTTGGGTCTGTTGTGTGGATTGGGCATATAGTTGTTGTTTATGGATTCATATATTGGTTTCTCACCCTTGCATGTTTTTGGACGGGTTGTCCTTGGATATATATTGTATCGTGTTTACAGATGGAGCCAGAGCCGGATCACCTAGCGCACTCCGGGATGCGCGTCCTAGCGTTTGATCGAAGGACAGACCCAGCCGCGTGGGTTATCCACCCAGGGGTGGAAAGTGCGGCGTATACTGGACCAGTTTGCACTGTAAGCGGAACGACGGAGACGGGACCGCGGAAGAGTACTCGGACTGTGGAGACCATCCAGGTGCCTCTCCCTCCCATCGGGCTGATGCTGCAGGCCCTTATGGAGCAGGGTGTGATCGAGTCGGTCGCCCCCGCTGCACAGTCCCCGCAGCAACAGCTACCCCAGACGCCTCCCCCGCCTTTTGTCTTGGTAGCGGGCGAGCACGTCGTGGAAGATGTGCGGGAAGAGGAGGAGGAGGAGGAGGAAGACCCTGAGGAGGATCCTCAGGAAGACCCGGAGGATCATTCTTCGGATGCTTCCGATCCCCATTCACAGGGGAACGGGAATGTAGGTTCCCAGAGTTCTTCCTCTGGTTCCAGCATTGGACTTCCCTCCGGGGGATTGTCCAATGGTTTCCATTAGTCGGACCGGCTTAGGGTGTAGACCCCTTTTTGAGGCAGTGGTTTTTGGGTAGTCTGTTAACGGCTACTGATGGCCATAGGTTTTAGAGATATGGTTCCAGACTGCCGCTGCCTAGTTTTATAGCTTTTTAGAAAGTTTAGAAATCATTCGTTCTTTTGTAAAGGGACTTGTTGTCCATTATATATATGTATATCTATATATCTTGTTCTAATTATTGCATATGAGTAGTTCTGTTATCCGGAGTGGCGAGTTTATGTATTAATGAGAGAAAATTTTGGTCACGATTTCCAGAATCTGCTTACACAAAAGATATATTTTTCCGAAAGTAAAACCAGCGAAATTTTATTTATCGTTTCATTAAGGGTTTTGAGTTACAAAAGTGGCACTGGGTTTGAGGGTGTCACATTAGCGTACCAAATTGCTTTACCTCCTTTTCTTTCAAATTTACATAATGTCTTTCATGTTTCACAATTGAGGAAGTATATTCCTGATCCATCTCATGTAATTGAACCTGATCAAGTACCCTTGAAAGAGAATCTGTCTTATGAGACCGCACCTGTAAGGATTGAGGACAAGAGAGTCAGACAACTGAGGGGAAAACAAATCTCTTTAGTCAAGGTTATTTGGGATGATACAACTGGAGAAGCAACTTGGGAAACTGAGGACAACATCAGAGAGCAATATCCTTATCTGTTCACAGGTATGCAATTTCGAGGACGAAATTATTTTAAGGGGGATAGTAATGTAACACCCCGATTTTTCGTGCTTTCTAAGGACGATAAACTCAATTAATGAGTTTATATTTTTATCTGTGTTTTAGAAAATGATTTTGGGAAAACGAAGATCATAGTCTTGTTTTATAAAATCGTAGGATCTTTCGGTTAAGTTTTGGGTCGAAAACTCAAACGAAAACCGATCTACGTTTTTCAGATGATAGTGTTTTCTACTATCACGACCTAATCTGGACTAACGAACGAAACCATTAGTCTTAGAATATATTCCTCTATCTTTTTCCTAAAATGTGTCCTGACGTCCAAAAATATAAATAATATTTTATATTCGGGCCGATAATCGATCGAGGAGACGATTCGAGCTGTCTTAGGGTTTTTCGAGACCCACGGTCAGATGTTTTTCATACCAAAATTGTATCAAGTTATTTGAGGAATTCATACGAGTGTCGGGACGATTCCAAATATCGGGATGTGAATTGACCAAATTGCCCTTGGTTAATTTTTATTACTGGTTTACTTTACCTATTATTAAAGTCTTAAACCATAAATATCTACTATTTTCACTCTTATCCTCTCATTTTTCTCCCTCTTTTTCGGCAGCCCTCTTTCTCCCTCACACTCACTTTCTCTTCTTTCTCTTTTCTTCTCAAAACCACCATTGTTGAAGGCCAAAAGCTTGAGTTTTTGTGGAGCAATCTTCACCAAACTTGGAGTGGATCATCATAAGAGGTAGTAGTTCAACTCTATCTCTCTCAATCTCTCCTTTCTCTCCTCATATTTTCATGATCAAGGATGTTAGGGTTTTGCCCCTAAAATCTTTGAAAATCCATGAAAAATTGTAGGAAAATCGTATCTGTACCAAACCAGTTTCTATGGCCTAGGTTCATGACATACTTGTATGATCCAAGAGCTTAGAGCCAAGAAATCCCTCTAGCTATGTTTTCTAGGTAGGGGCCGAAACCCCCCTATGTGTGTAGGGTGGGGTTTTGGTTGGTTTTTGATGATCTGATCTGATATCTAGGGCTGTCACACTTAGTTAGGGTGTTATCCGGAAAATGAGAAATTTTGGAGCTCCCTAGCTATTTTTAGTGTAATAGGGCCAAACCCTAGGGGTGGTGCATTAGGAGAAATCTTTGTTTTGTAAGTTAATGCCGATATGTTTTACGTGTATGTAGTGATCGGCAACGTGTTGGGACGAGAAACAAGTTGATCGGGTGTTCCGAGTTGAACTGGGAGCTACAAGAGGTAAGGGGATAAACCTGAGGAATTCCATTTCCGACGGCTATGTGCTGCATCGGTGTTTGTACTGTATGTGTATTGTATTTAAATAGTTATATCATGATGTTAGTTAATTTCTTGATTGACTGCTGTTGATTGGAATATGCATTGATGTGCTGATGTATTGATGTAACTGTTGATATAGTTGAATGCATGTTATACTTGCTGAATGGTTATATGGATGTAATGTGTGCCCTGCTGTGGGATTTAGGCATTAGAGGACCTAATTTTGATTAGGATCCGACATCGTGTAACTTAAAAGCTTTAAAAGTCTGAAATGTGTTTTGATAAGAAAAAGTGAAGTTTAAAAGCGAATAGGGCATTAGAAACCTTCACTATGTCTTAATTTGATAAGAAAATCCTTTTGAGTAATGTGGTTTCCGAAGTCATACTGAGTTTATTCAAGAAAAATGAGTTTGTGCAAGTTTTGTTTTAAGTTCGTATTTTACCGAAAAACAACGAAAGAAAAAAGAAATGGTCTCTGGACCAAGTTTTATTTTATGGAAAACCGATCCCGATGACTTTGTGTGAGTATCGGAGATTTTGGGTTTTTGGTTTTTCGAGTTTTCAAGGAAAGTGGTTTTAAAGCTTAAAGCTTAGAAACTAGAAACCGAGACGTCGGGGTTCTAGGGTTCTGCAGAACACGTGGATCAAGGATCCGTGTTAGTTGTGGTCCTGTCGGCTTAGGGACAATCTTTGTGGTCCTGTAAGCTTGAGGATGTTTTTATGATCTTGAATCCGGCGTCCTTGACTGGTGCATCGGTTAGGGATGTTGGGATTTGAGTTGTTTTGGACTAAGTGTCCTCTTTTGAGAAAATGTGTTTTGAGGCTTAAAGAGTCTAAGACATTATGGTGGTTGTGAGCGTTGATGCTACAACGAGGAAACATTGATGCGACAAAGATCAATTATCGGAAACTAGATAGGTTTCTCATGCATTAAATGCGGGGCAGACGTGCCGTGAAACGGGGGACCTTGATAAACAGGGAGAACCTGAGATGACTTATTTGTCATGACATTGTGCCTTGATGGACAATGGTATCAGAGCGGACCTCTCCCAGTACGGTGTGGTTCGGGGACGAACCAAGCGGAAGCTGGTGGGCATGTAACACCGGGGCTGACGAGGGCGGGGAGTGATCGCCGGTGCATGAGGCACGGACAAGGAGCGGCTTTTGGCAGGCTTCTAGGCGGAGGGATACATGAATGAACCGATTCACACCGGAATGAGAGGGATCCTGAGGCTGTGCAGGTATGGGACTGTACAGATGAAGGAAGGCTTATAAGAATTGATTGGTACTACCTATACTAACAAGATGCATCTTCTTTTCGGTAGCCCATCACTTAAGAACTCCAAAGTTAAGCGTGCTTAATTTGGAGTAATTCTGGGATGGGTGACCTTCTGGGAAGTTTCCCAAAAAGCGTGTGAGTGAGGACAAAGCATGTTGAAAAGATCCGTGTTAGTTTGTGGGGACAGTCGGCAATCCTAAAAAGCAATCCGGGCCATTAGAGGAGTTTTTTTCCCCAGTTCCCATTCCGCGCGGATCCCTGCAGAGAGTTCGGGGAACTAAAAATTCAAAATTATAATAATATAATAGATATCAAAATTCAAATGAAATATAATAATATGGACAATTTATTCATTTTAACATATATATAATTTTAATTTAAAAATAATATATTTAATGTGTATTTCAATAATGTTAATCATATACATAAATCTCTACACTTACCTTTTACACTAGTGAAAAAAAAAATCCTAGTTTCCCAATTTTCTCTCTTCATAGAAATAAGGATAAATTTTAATATTGGAGTATATGGTGAACTTTATTGAGTTTGTCTTTTATCTACATGTAAATTCCTTTCCATTTTATATATCCACATAATTTAATAAGTTTGGCAATGATAAAAGTTGAGAACTCAAACTTACTTATATATAGATAATTATATTAAACTGATAAAGGAGAGACCATCTTCAATTCCTTCGTTTTAGAATTGTAGTTTTAATTTTCATAAGAACAAAAAATCAAAACCATATAATGGCAAAGTATATATATTATCACAAACAGAATGTAACCCAAAAATAAAGTAACATTCACCGGGAAACGTATGAAAATTGTTGCTGCTAATTAATATGTTCACAGAATCACCATTTCTAGTTACCTGAATTACAAAATAGTCTCCTGATCTTAATCACACCAACAAATAATCAAGAGTAGGCAAAAAAAACTCGGTAAACCTGTTTGACACTTACAAAGCTTCTGTAACCTAATAATAATAATTAATAGTCTTAATTGCACTTTTAGTCCCCCAGCTTTTTAAATTGTGCGATTTTGGTCCCTTAAAATTTTTTATTGCACTTTTGTCCCTCAACTTTTTCAATTGTACGATTTTGGTCCCTCAAGAAATTTAATTGCACTTTTCATCCCTCAACTTTGTGAAATTGTATCATAAAAGCCTTTATTTTGATCCCTACAAGGACTAATTTTGCACAATTTCACAAAATTAAGGGATGAAAAGTGTAATTAAATTTTTTGAGGGACCAAAAGCGCACAATTATAAAAATTGGGGGACGAAAAATATAATTATGCCTAATTAATAGTGATATGAAAATTCAAGAATAGCACAAATTTTAGAACCTTTCTTCAAAAAGTATAACTTCTCTTTGAAATTTTCAAAAGCTTTCGATTCGCGAAACCAAATAGGAAAGGAGAAAATCATCCTCTTCAGCACTGAACAATTTTCCACACAAATTTAGCTAAACAAAGCTCACACTCATTTCCCTTGACATATGCAAATTTCACCATCTGGAGGGTAGATCGAAAGCAACCGGGCACAATAGCAGAATTCAAAAGCTCTGGCTCAAATTTAGGCAGCCACTGATGATCGATCAATCATTAGACAAAGTCCAAATAAGACTCGTAGAACAGAAGTGTAAGAAAATTATCGAAAGCTGTTACATAACAATGATGAGTCACATGCAAGGGGACTCCACAAAACAATTTGTATTATATGCAACTTCTATATGAATACCTCTATGAATATATATAGTGCAGGCACAGTAGCGTGTAGCTAGTTTCATTAATATATAATTACCAACCTTGACAACCGGAGTCTTCAGAACTGGTGACTTTAGAAGTAAGTCTAACAAATCTTCACAAGTAACTAAGCCTGTAAGTTCCAGTTGGCTCAAGCCTCTCAACATACCAAATGAAGGTAGACCAGCCGCGCTTAATTTTGCCAGTTTCTGGATGATAAATAAACAAATTGATTAATTTGTATCATGAAAATATGCATATGTGCTTATCAGTTAAAACATATATATATATATATATATATATATATATATATATATATATATATATATATATATATATATATAAGGGGACGACTCAAATAAGAGGAGTGTGTTATTGTGAGAGTGAGAGAAACAAATCTGAGTCATTAAACCATACATGGATGATCAAGATTAGTGTTAACAACATACATAATCATAGAGAAGAAGAAGAAGAGTAGAGGAGAAGAAGTGGCTGCGAGGGTTTCATTGAAATTAATGCAATATAAGTCTCTTAAGAGTACAACGCACAAAATACAAATATATATACATGATAGCCGAAAAACTAAACTACCCTTAAGCAAATAAAGCTAATATAATCTAACAATTAGAAGTTAATTGATGGTCGTGTGATCATTTAAAAAAGTCACATGATATTATGTTCTAATCTTGATCATTCATGTGTGATCCAAAGGTTCAGATTTATTCCTCTCATCTCTCACACTAACACACTCCTCTCACTCTATGGTTAACCACCGGTTATTAAGGAAGGAAACTTACCTCGGACACCTTATATTTAACCCTTTCAAGTAGAGGCGCTTTTATAGTGATGCGCTTCGCAATTAACCAAATGCAATTTACCATCTCAAACTTTTTGTGGACAGGGAAACAAAGTTCCCGATTCTCTGAGTAACCGGAAGAGGAGTCAAGGGTAAACGTAATTCCATACAACTTGAGGAATTTTAGGGATCCAAAATAAAGAGATGTAGTGGTGGGAACTGGAATAGTAGAAAGATGCCTCCTCAGCTGGACCAGCTCCAATTCTTCTAAACCCGAGGAGTTGAAAAGAAAATGAGAGGTAAGAGCAGAGAAGGAGAATCCTAAATGTGATTTAATATGAAGAATCTTTACCCTCCGGTTCAAGACAGAAGAGATCCATGTATTAACAATGGATGGATCATAATTATCATCAATTACGAGAGAGAAACTTTCGATACTTGGATCTGATCTGCACCTGTGTTCTTCTTGGGAGAATATAACAACACACTATCATCCAAGTCAAGCTTAGTGATGCATGTCCATCGGTATCTCCAATTCTTTGCTAACAGACTCGTACGAACTGCATCTTTAGTTGAGAGACAAGAGAGCATGCGAGTTATAAGTGATTCAGGTAGCTTTCTGAATATGCCTTCACCAGAATCCATGTTTGTAACAATTCCTACAAATTAATAATTTGCTGCAGGTTGTCAATAACTATATATATATACGGATTATGCATATATAACATACAATTTGAGAGAATGCATAGAACTGAATATATAAATACTTGATATTGGAATCACAAGAAGCAGTAAAACTGAATATTCATCATTGTTATAATTGAAGAAAGAGTACGTGAGTTTATATAGGAGAGGTTTAATCAAGAAGATTCATAAAGAACCTATTATTAACTAACCTCCCAAGCCTATCTAATATATGGTTATCAGTAAAATAACAAACTAATAACTAACAAACTATTATCTACCTAATGACTCGATAACTAACTAATTAGTGACATCCAATACTTGATATTATTTCATTGATTGGAATTGCAGTAATTTACACTGATTTTACATACAAAGGGAGATATCAAGAAAATAGGAATAGATCAAGACTCTTTTCCTAAGAAACTGAGAAGCCTATTAACAACTAAGAAACTAACTTAGCATCTTATCACTCAGTTAATCTATTCACTGATTAACTAACTCTGACAACTAACCAATGTTTAATAAGAAGGAATCTAAGGTAAAGTAGATGCTAGATGCTTGCAATTCAGTTTATGTATTATATTATGACTCACTCGATAACCCAAATTAATGCCCTCTAGTTACAGCAACACAAATTTACATTCAATAGGGAGTGGGAGCCTGGGAGAGAGGTTGATCACATAGTAAGGGTATATTTGGAATTGTGTATGAAAGAAAGAAGAAAAAGAATAGAGAGACAATGGTAGGCCATGATGTAGGGGATCATTCCCCTAATAACTAATTAATGATGGAAGAGTAGGGAAACACACGCCCTTGCTGATGTGGCAGGTGTTTCTGGCGTGAGAGAGAGAAAATGAGGATTATAGGCAAGGTTTGTGTGAGGGGATCGGGTAGACTGGAATTGGCTTGGCCATTGGGAGAGTTTAGGCCTCTTAAGTGCCTATAATATTTTCTTCTGTTTTTTTTCCAGCTTTCATACTTGTAATCAAGTAGAATTACACTGATTCTACATTTGTTTTTCCCATTAAATCAATATACATCAGCTCTGCTACACTAGCAGCAACTATTTCTCTTAATTCTGTGTTGATAACCTATCATTTGGTATTCAGAGCACCGTTCCTGGCGCTGTGAATGGTGGTGACGAGAAGCAGTATGGATAATCGCATGGATGCCGTTGAGTTACGTGTTGGGAGCCTCGAAGGGACTGTTACCAAGATCCTGGAGAGCATGGAAGCATTTCACGCAGAATTCAGGGAGTTCACGAAGAAGAAACGGGTCGAGGGCCACGACGAACATGAGACGTCACCAGAACGCAGTGTGATTATGTCTCCACATGCGAAATCTGGAAATTACGAACCGCATCTACGACCGGGACGTAGAAAATTGGAGATTCCCGTGTTCGACGGAGATGATGCGTATGGTTGGCTGGTGCGAGTTGAAAGATATTTTCGGGTCAATGGCATGAAGGAAGTAGAGAAACTTGATGCAGTGGTGATTGCGTTGGAAGATCGAGCGTTGAATTGGTTCCAGTGGTGGGAAGAACAAGCCCCGTTGAGAGCGTGGCCGGAATTTCAATCAGCGGTGCTGCGAAGGTTCAATCCGGGTGCAAGTCATGACCCGTTGGGCCCGTTGTTGCAGTTGAAGCAGGATGGAACCGTAGCGGAGTATAGAGACAAGTTCGAATTGCACGTTGCTCCGTTAAAGAGAGAAGAACGCACCATGCTTACGAGCATTTTCAGAAATGGATTGAAGGAGGAGATACGAGCTGAGTTGAAGATGTTTAAGATTGATGACTTGGCTGAGCTGATGGATCAAGCTTTGGTGGTTGAGGAAAAACACCAGACTCTGTTTGCGAAAGGAGGGGGAGTGAGGGAGAAGCTTGACACGCAGAACAGGGGAAGTAACTCCAAGTTTCGTGGTTCATGGGAACCAAACAAGGAGAAGAAGGAGGTTACTGGAGCTTCTACAGGTGTGGCAGAGAAGAGTAGTGAAGGGTTTAAGGGCAAGAAATTGAGTCAAGCTGAATTGGAAGAAAGGAGTAAAAAGGGACTCTGTTTTAAATGTGGAGATAGGTGGGGAAAGGGTCATATTTGTAAAATGAAGCACATGAGATTGATGTTGTGTGAAGGGGAAAGTAGTGATGAAGAAGAGTTTAGGGAGTGTGAGCCTGTAGAGGAGTTTAAGACTCTACAACTATCCTTGCAAAGTAGAGAAGGAGTAGCAACTCACAAATCATTCAAAGTTTGGGTTGTGGTTGGAGGAAGGAGGATTTTGACGCTGATTGATTCAGGGGCAACAAGCAGTTTTATTGCACCTGAAGTGGCTGAAATCATGAAGTTGGAAGTGACTGAAACTCCAATGTTCATAGTTGAAGTAGGAACAGGGGAACAAGTGAAGAATAATGGTGTTTGCAGGAATGTTAGGTTCAACATTCAAGGTATAGAGTTTACTCAGGACTTCTATTTGATGGAGTTGGGAGGAACGGAGTTGGTATTGGGACTTGATTGGCTAGCGGAGTTGGGTAACATTGAGGCCAACTTCAGAAACTTATGTCTTAAGTGGACTGTGAATGGCCAGAAACGAGTCATAGAGGGTGAACCATCTCTGTGTACGGGACAGGCCTCTTGGAGAACAATGTTGAAGGCATTACAGAACCATGGAGTGGGGTTTCTGGTGCAGCAAGAAGATAATGGTGGCAGGGCAGAATGTATGCAGCAGGTTACTCACGAGTTGAGTGGAGTTTTGGAAGAATTCAAAGATGTTTTTAACATGCCTCAAGGGTTACCTCCAGCCCGTGAACAAGATCACTCAATTATACTGAAGCCTGGTGCTGAAATTCCACACATAAGACCGTATAGGTATCCTTTTTATCAGAAAAATGAAATTGAAAAGATGGTAAGGGAGATGCTGCAGTCAGGAATTGTGAGGCATAGCACTAGCCCATTCTCAAGTCCAGTTTTGTTGGTGAAGAAGAAGGATGGAGGATGGAGGTTTTGTACAGATTACAGAGCTCTTAATAAGGTAACTGTACCAAATAAATTTCCTATTCCTGTTATTGACGAGTTGCTAGATGAACTTGGTACAGCTGTGATATTTTCTAAGTTAGATTTGAAGTCTGGTTATCATCAAATTAGGATGAAGGAAGAGGATATCCATAAGACAGCATTTAGAACACATGAGGGTCACTATGAGTATTTGGTAATGCCTTTTGGTTTAACTAATGCACCCTCTACCTTCCAAGCATGGATGAATCAGGTGTTGAGGCCCTATTTAAGAAAATTTGCTTTGGTTTTCTTTGATGACATACTAGTTTACAGTAGTAGTGTGGAGGATCATGAGGCACATTTGAAGGAGGTGTTGATGTTGTTGAGAACTCACCAGTTGTATGCCAATCAGAAAAAGTGTTCCTTTAGACAACCCCAAATTGAATACTTAGGTCATCTTATATCTAGTTCTGGTGTAGCAGCTGACCCGAAGAAAATTGAAGATATGCTCAAATGGCCGGTTCCTAAGGATTTGAAAGGATTGAGAGGTTTCTTGGGCATTACAGGTTATTATAGGAAGTTTGTCAAGAATTATGGCAAGATAGCTTGGCCATTAACTCAATTGTTGAAGAAGGACAGTTTTGGGTGGAATGAAGATGCACAGGCAGCTTTTGAAGCACTCAAGTCAGCCATGACTACACTGCCTGTTTTGGCAGCCCCTAACTTCAACAAAGAATTCATGATAGAAACTGATGCTTCTGGAAAGGGCCTGGGTGCAGTACTAATGCAAGAGGGAAGACCTATTGCTTATATGAGCCAAACACTCTCAGAGAGATCACAAAAGAAATCTGTCTATGAGAGGGAATTGATGGCTATTGTGTTTGCAATTCAAAAATGGAGGCCATACTTACTTGGAAGGCATTTTCTGGTATTAACAGATCAGAAAAGTTTAAGATTCTTGACTGAGCAACGTATTATGGGTGAGGAGCAACAAAAATGGATTTCTAAGTTGATGGGATATGACTTTGAAATTAAATATAGACCGGGTAAAGAGAATGGGGCAGCAGACGCACTCTCTAGGCAAATGCAGTATGCTTCATTATCAACAGTCAAGTGTGAACTGTGGGAAGGTTTAGAAGATGAAATACAGGCTGATGCTAAGCTCAAGGGTGTTGTACAGGATCTGATGGGTGATTCGAGTAGCCATGGTGGATATCAATTGAAAAAAGGCCGGTTGTATAAGGAAGACAGAAAAGTTCTTCCTAGGAATTCTCCTCGCATTCCTTGGATTCTCCAAGAGTTACATGACTCAGCAGTGGGAGGACACTCTGGATTTTTCA
This sequence comes from Ammopiptanthus mongolicus, assembly GCA_039655645.1. Taxonomy (NCBI): domain Eukaryota; kingdom Viridiplantae; phylum Streptophyta; class Magnoliopsida; order Fabales; family Fabaceae; genus Ammopiptanthus; species Ammopiptanthus mongolicus. Next base: position 13,321,498 of record CM077351.1, on the reverse strand, counting down.
GAACTTATAAGAGAGTTGCTGCCCTTGTTTTTTGGGATGGTATGAAGAAGCAAATACAAGATTATGTGCAATCTTGTGAGGTGTGTCAAAGGAATAAATACCAAACTTTGAGTCCTAGGGGTCTTTTGCAGCCTCTACCCGTACCACAGCAGGTGTGGAGTGATGTCTCGATGGATTTTATTGGTGGGTTACCGAAGACAATGGGGGTGGACACTATCTTCGTGGTTGTTGATAGACTCACGAAGTATGCTCATTTTATTGCCATTTGTCACCCTTACACAGCTAAGAGTGTAGCTGAGATATTCACTAAAGAAATAGTGAAACTTCATGGTTTCCCTGAGTCTATTGTGTCAGACAGAGATAAGGTGTTTTTGAGTAGTTTCTGGGCTGAATTGTTGAGACTAGCAGGCACTAAGTTGAAGTATAGTAGTGCATACCATCCACAAACTGATGGCCAGACTGAAGTGGTAAATAGATGCCTTGAGAATTACCTACGGTGTTTGTCTGGACTGAAACCTAAACAATGGCCTAAGTGGCTTAGTTGGGCTGAGTTTTGGTACAATACCAACTACCACTCCTCTGTGAAGATGACTCCATTTGAAGCACTTTATGGCAGACCACCTCTGGTGCTTTTGAGGGGAGATGCTCATCACTCAGCAGTAGATGAAGTTAGTAGAATGACAGCTGAGCGAAACGATATGATCAAGGAACTTCAAGAACAATTGGTGAAAGCTCAAGATAGGATGCGAGCTCAAGCCAACAAGCATAGAAGAGAAGTTGAGTACCAAGTGGGTGACATGGTATATCTGAAAATACAACCTTACAGGATGAAGAGCCTAGCTAAAAGAGTTAATCAGAAGTTAAGTCCTCGGTTCTATGGTCCCTATGAGATAGAAAAGAGGATTGGAGCTGTGGCATATCAGTTGAAGCTCCCTCCAGATAGCAAGGTGCACCCCGTGTTTCATGCATCACTCTTGAAGAAGTCTGTAGCCCCAACAGTGACAATTCAACCCCTACCTGCATGTATGAATGAGGGCTGGTTGCTGGAGGTTCAACCAGAAACTGTTATTGATCAGAGGAAGAATGACAAAGGAGAATGGGAAGCTTTGGTTAAGTGGCAGAATCTTCCTGAATTTGAAAACTCTTGGGAGTTAGTTTCCAAGATCAGAACTGAGTTTCCATTTTTCCCCCTTGAGGACAAGGAGAATTTCGAAGGGGGGTAATGATACACATAGTAAGGGTATATTTGGAATTGTGTATGAAAGAAAGAAGAAAAAGAATAGAGAGACAATGGTAGGCCATGATGTAGGGGATCATTCCCCTAATAACTAATTAATGATGGAAGAGTAGGGAAACACACGCCCTTGCTGATGTGGCAGGTGTTTCTGGTGTGAGAGAGAGAAAATGAGGATTATAGGCAAGGTTTGTGTGAGGGGATCAGGTAGACTGGAATTGGCTTGGCCATTGGGAGAGTTTAGGCCTCTTAAGTGCCTATAATATTTTCTTCTGTTTTTTTTCCAGCTTTCATACTTGTAATCAAGTAGAATTACACTGATTCTACATTTGTTTTTCCCATTAAATCAATATACATCAGCTCTGCTACACTAGCAGCAGCTATTTCTCTTAATTCTGTGTTGATAACCTATCAGAGGTTAACCGAGAGGGAGAAGTTAATGGGATATTTGATGGGTGAGGGATATTTTTGGGGTGGGAAATTGATAAGATTTGGGAATTATTAAAGGGAAATTTTGGGAAAAATTATTCCTAAAGATAATGCAAAAATTTATATAACACTACCAATAAAAAATATATAAAGAATTACAATGATTATAAAAAATTAGGGTTAGAAACACGGGGGAAATTATCCTTTCTAAATTTATTGTGATCAAGCTTATGATTGTACCTCTTTTTTTGAGACTTAGTTTGAATCATATTGGTCGTGCCGCCAGCGCCTTTGCCCTTGCCGTCTGACACTCTTTACGGTTGGTGTCCTCAATGATTATGTGAGTGATCAGATCCGAGAGTGGGAGTTGCTTTTGTTTGTGCTTCAACTATTGTTTATAGTCCTTCCATGATGGAGGGAGGTTTTCAATAAGAATACTAGCAATGAACAAATCCTGCAGAGTGATGTTTTCAGCTTTGAGATCTTCTAAGAGCTTATGGTACTGGTTGATCTGGTCCTTGATATCCTCATCCTCGGTCACTTCCCAATGGTAGAAATTCCCGATGACAAACTTTTGCTTTCATGCGTCCTCAATTGTATACTTCACGATCATGGAGTCTCATATCTCCTTTGCACCCTTATACGAATAATACACATCAATCGTTAGATAATATACTTATGATAGTGTGACGACATACCTTATTAGCATAAGTCCAATCCTCAATCTATTTGGGATTGGCTAATGGTGCTAGCTTAGGATCAAAGAGAGCAGATACGACGCCGTGGATGTCAAGTACTGTAGAGACATGTTCCTGCCACCTTCGAAAGTTCTGTCCACCAAAGACTTCGATCTTTGAGATGTTAGGAAATGGTTTCGCATAACTGACCGATGGTGCCGTGGGAGGAGGAACAGGAGGTACGACATTGTTGTTCGGTTGTCGTTATGGTGATGCGTTGTTAGACATGATTAAAACCTTTCAGAATGTTGTCTAATATTGATCTGCTACACTGCACGACGTTGAACTCCTGTGTTGAACCCGGAACCACGAACAAATGTGCACAAAAACCTGAGGCGTGTGGAATCATACTGTCCTTAAAGGTTTTATTCGCTGATTGTGTAACCCCTCAAGATTCAACTGGTTCCTTCCAACTATATTTGAGATATGAGAAAAACAAAGATTTCAAAGAAGTGTAACCCAGAAAAAAGAGAGAACTTGAGAGAGTATTTTTGTTGGAAGCAATCCTTTTTAAAGTAAAACACCTGATTCCCATATTATTCAAAAGCTGACAGTTCTATATTTTATTTTTGAGTTTTTTTACAATCAAAAATATCAAGTTCCTTATTTTTAGAATAAACAACCGGAAGATCTAGTTTTTCTCGCTGCATGTTTTTTTTAAATAAAAGGATAAAGTTATTTTATTTTTGAACCCACTATTGAAGAACGTTAGCAATTCAGTTTGTTTGTTTTAATCAGATAAGATCAAAAGAAAGAAGCAACATCAATATCAAAAAATAAGGGAAAGTGGTCAACAAATATCATTACAAATAAAAGAAAATTGGAGCACGTCCGGGAAGCCGCAAACTTGTTAACAGATTAGAGCAAAGCTCTTCAATGCATGTCTAAAAATAATAAACCAAAACCAAGTCAAACAAAGATAAAATATTATATCTCAAATTGATTGAATATAATAAAATAAACTAATCACACTACTTGTTGTGCCGTACAGTAATTACTACCAAATCAAATATAAACTTTCGAAATATCACACTTTAATACAACAAAAAATTATCTGAAAACGTTGTCCACTGCTCCTAATTATTTTGTTCTTTTTTTCCAGTAGTTATTTTGTTCCAATTACATGGTTTCTATAAACTAAAACAATAAGGGGCACCACCAACCACATAATTCAAAGTCTACAAAACCCTGGAAACAGAGCAGAGCACTTTCCATCCATCATTTTTGAAACTCAAGGATAGTATAGAAATGGTCAACATGGAAGGATCTGAAACGAGGGAAACCAACAGAAACGGCTAGTTGCTTGAACTGTTCTTCAGTCCTGTGTTTCCCCTTGGCTCTATAGATTGTCATCACGAATATGTCACCTTCAAGCAAGGCTCTAGTTCTGTGACTGTCATCCGAATGCTCTGGCAGCACTGGCTCACAAGCTATTAGTTTGCCTCCTTGAGGGAGTGACTTGTAACAGTTGTGCAGTATCTGCTTGATTTCCTCGTCAGTCCATGTTGTTAGCACCCACTGCAGCAGATGCAAACAAACAAATACCAAAAATGACATGTTGCATAAGTCATTGCAATTTTATTGGCAATGAACAAAATGGTGTTTCTGGTGGGTCATTACTCTTAGGAGATTACATTAATGCGAAATATTCCTACTTAGTCAGAATCAATCTAATAAAGAATTGAATGTTCCTACTGCCTATGTGCATGGAAACACATTCTTTGAAGGCTAAACGTCAACCTTAACGGTGATTAGGCAGCGAAGCGAAGATTAGTCCTATAGGAGATATTCCGTGGACCCATTAAGAAATCAAAGACCCTAATTACAGTAGATTCCAACCAAAAACATGCATCAAACAAGAGGATGAAGATCTTCTGTCCCAATTTCCTGTCACATTCTTTATCTTCTACCAATTACAATTTGACACTTAAGAAAATAAAATCACAACTCCTTAATATTTGTGTTCATTCCAAACATTTAATTGGTGGGAAATACCAAGATACTATATTTTGGGACACCTGATTTTTATTCCAAATAAAAAGCTACAATATCTAGCTTATAGTGCTGAGACGTTCTTTTGAGGTAAATGGACTCAGTTCCAAACAGGCTTTATGATGACCTCATTTGTACGAAAAAATGTTGGTAATCCATAATAAACTTCTTTACATTGTTTTAGGAGAAAAAATTTCACACACGAGGAATGCTATTTACTACGAATTACTGAAGTAGGAAAGGTTACTAATTTGGAATTTTTTATAACTGCAAACAATTGATAATGGTCGAAAGAAGATTTTATATTGCAACCAACCTTTATGAAAAAGGAACTCAACTCAATCAATTCATTAATTGTATGACTACGGTTTTTTGAATAATGACTATGCTCCTACTACCTAAAATGAACCCTATGAAATATTTTCATTACAATAAATAAAATAATTATTCAACAATATTCAGTAAAGTGATTATTTATTTATTTTTATAACTATGCATATAAAATTCCACCTTATGAAGTTCTCCCTTTTTCCTGTAAAGGAACTCAACTCGTGACAATAAATACTGAATAGAAACACAATTATAAATTTTGCAGTGTGATTGCTTCAAATTTCTTATGCTAAATGCTCAACAAAGTTTAATTTTAATACATTATCAGTATAAAGTTTTTTATATTATCAATCAATCACAAATTATTATATATATGACATTTAAGGAATTATAATAAAAGTCAAATGTTTTTAATAATATGATAATTTATAATTAATTAATAATATAAAAAATATTTAGACTGATAATTCATACCAATTAAACCCACCTTTAATAACCTAGCAATCAAAGAGGTCAAATCAACGTTTGCTCCCCAGATATAACCGTTCCTCAATATAAAAGGACAAATTACAGCCTAAAGCAGAAATTAATTTTATTTTATTTTTCTTGGTGTTAATAGTTAAGCCAGCGAAGACATGTTTTGATACAATTTTTTTTCCCAATCCGTGAGTTTTACAAACTGCAGCCAAAATATTTAAATATATATAGATAAGTCAAGGAGAATATGAACTATTTTGGGAAATAGAGTGACGCACCTTCATGAAGATAGCATCCCCTTGGGGAATATATTTGAACATGTCACCACCAACATGGGTTACACCTATTAAATAATATTATAATTCACATCTATGTATTACCAACATTAAATCCAAAATCTAAAATCAATAAGTAATTAGGCTCTGTTTGGATAGCACAGCTTATAGCTTATTAGAGTTTTTCTGTTGATATAAACGCTTTTTATGTAAAAAAAAACAGTGTTTGGATAAGCTTAAATAAGTAACTTATTAACCCCCAAAAATTATTTTTAGCTTATTTTGATAAGCCAATTTTTTTAACTTCTTAAAAAACTTTATGTGGAAGTTTATACGAGAAGTTGTTTTCATATTTTATAGGACAATAATATCCCCATAATAATTAGAAATTACATCAAAACCAACACTTTCATCTTCCTCTATCGAGTTTATAAATTTTAAAAGCGCTTCTTCGAGTATGTATCCAAACACAAAATAACTTAATTAAAAGGAGCTTAATGCATAAAAGCTTTTCACATAAACCCTTCTAATATAAGCGCTTAAATAAATTGTTTATCCAAACAAGACCTTAGTGCCGGTTTGTTTTTCTTGTTTGGTTAAAATTCACACTAGATAAAAGTGTGTTTAATATGAACAAATTAATTTTAATAGAAGCAAATTTCTAATTTTTTCATTTTCTAAGTATAAAATCTATAAAATTCTTTATATTTACATCGTAAAAGTGATTTTATTTTATCATTCAAACAAAATTAATTCTTCTAAACTCAAATTTAAAATATCACTATCAAACACAAATAATATTTTTTAAAATACATTTTTTATAATTAATTCTTTCAAAATCAATTCCATTAAAACATAAAACAGAGGGACTTTTACTAATAACTTACCTGGAATTGGTGGTGCTTTGGCCACCACTTCAGGCAGGTCAAAATTGATGCCTTCCTTGACGTTGGGGTGTTTTTGCAAGATCATACGGAGGCAGTCACCGCCACTGCCACCCACGTCCACCAGCCTCTCCACACTGTGGAAGCCGTCGTAGCCCTCCAGCATGGCCCTCATGAAGGGTACTGACACCCCTGACATGGCCTTCACCATCAACTCGTTCATCTCTGGCTGCTTCAGGTAGTACCCGTAAGCTGCCTCTCCATTGGCCCTCTCGAAGGGTTCCTTCGTAGGGTCCACAACTGCCTCGTGCACCAATGGCCATGCTCGCATCAACGCATCCTGCTCTCATATTTGAGGAAGTCTTACATGGTGACGGTGTACAAAGTTATGTAAAGTAATAAGTCTAGATATTAAACAGCATTACTAATGTAAAATAACTATTGCCATATAAATTTAAATTTATTTAATACAAAATATAATATTAAAAAATTATATCTACCTTTTTTTGGTAAAGAAATTATATTTACCTTTATTTATGTTCAACTTAATTATATCATACATCTATTTAATCTTAAAATTTACCCCAATATCTTTTGAGGATTATACCCTAAATAATATGATAATATAAATTCTAAATCGAAATAGAATAACGAGAAGGATCTTGCTAACGAGTGCCCTAAAGATATTATTTACGGAATCAATAAAAGAAAAGTTTGTATTGGGAAACTAAGTGAAACACTTTTCAATCTATTAAATACATCATTTTTTCATACAAAATTTTCTTTATTGATTCCTTAAATAATGTCCTAAGGACACTCGTTAGCAAAACAAATAGAATAGATATAATGATAATATAAACATGTAATCTCTAAGGGTTTGTCTATCTTGTACACCTTGCACATGTTAAGAAACCTAAAAATAGTAACTATTTATTGAAAAGCTAACCATCTTATTTTTGAAAGTGTAAAATATACAACTTTTCATATGAATTTACTCTTTTAAAATCTTTAATCTGTGCAAATTTGCACATGATAGATAAACCCAATCTCTAATCTCTAATGTAATTAAATCAATTTTTAAAAAGATCTGTGCAATTTCCCTTAATAATTTATAATATATTTATTAATTGAATCTACACAATTTATATAAATTAATATGCCCTATACTTCCCAAATAAGTGAAATATCTAGTAAATAAGCACACTTTTGAGAAATCAGTACTCATCCAAGTTACAGCTTATTTTGAAAAGAGTTACTGTTATATAAATATCAAATTTTGGATACCGTATAAGATATCATATATATTTATCTCTATCTCTCATTTATTTTTATCCTCTTTGTATACAAGTTTTTCAATAATACATCAAAACACAAAAAGGATACCGTATGTTGCCCCTTTTTAGATGTTCAAAAAACATTTCCCTTTCAAAAATTCCCGTCGTTGCTACTTTTTCATTTTTTTGGTGAACATTGCTACTTTTTCTTTATCAGTCATTAATATTCATTTATTTTTGGCTAAAATTTGGTTCCTTATCTTTATTTTAGATTTCATTTTGGTTCCTCTTTTATTTTTTGTTCCACAATGGTCCCTTATTTTGTAAAGTTATTTCAATGTGATTTCTCTTTTATTTTTTGTTCCGAAATGATCTTTTATTTTACAAAATTATATCAATGTGATCTCTTTTTTGTTCCAACATGGTCCCTCTTTTATTTTTTTGTGCCAAAATGGTACTTTATTTTACAAAAGTTATATTAATGTGGTCCTCTCCGTACCACAATTTAAACGGAAAAGACCATATTAAAATCTAAAATAAAAATAAGGGACCAATTCGGAACAAAAAAATAAAAAAAAGACCAAAATGAAACCTAAAATAAAGATAAGGGACCAAAAGTATAATTTAACCTTTATTTTTCATATTTAATATAAGGTGAATTCGATGGTACCTCAAAGGTAATTTTATCCATCCTAGATAGTCCAATAAGATTGTGAGAATCATTTGACTTGACTCCCTAAGATGATTCATTTAATTGAGGTGGCGCGTTCTGATTGAACACTATAATTTTTACCCTAAAATTATTAAGAGTATCAGAGAAGTGACCTTAATCTATTACTATATAATTTCTGAATCATACGGCTACAGGGTTCTCGCCTGATGATATATATATATATATATATATATATATATATATATATATATATATAAAGTTATAAGCTTCTGGATCTGATGCTATCATTTTTCTCTCACCGCGTCTAAGGTTTTCATTGTTTATGTTTCTCCCTCAATAATAGAACCTTCTCGATTCTTAATTTTTTTTTCTCCCATTTCAATTTCAATTTAACATTGCTTTTCAATCTTTCTATTCCCAACTATCGTCTGATAACTATCACTGAAAAACTTTCACCCGTCTAATGACTATCAAGGAAGAACCTTCACCTGTCTGATGACTATCAGTGAAAAAACCTTTTAAATGATCACCAGTCTAATGACTATCAGTGAAGCACCTTTTAATTGTTCACCCGTCTGATGACTATCAGTGAAGAACCTTCACCCGTCTGATGACTATCAGTGAAGCACCTTCACCCATCTGATAAAAGGTTCTTCACTGATAGTCATTAGACGGTTGAAAGCTTAGACGGGTGAAAGCTTCATTAGACGTGTGGAATATTTGTGTAGACTTCAGACATGTGAACTTTCCTTAGTTTCAGACGTGTGAACTTTTCTTAGTTCCAGACATGTGAACTTTTCCTAGGTTCAGACGGGTGAACTTTTCTTTGGTTCAGACGGGTGAAAGCTTCATTAGACGGGTGGAGTATTTGTGTAGACTTCAGACGGTTGAACTTTCCTTAGTTCCAGACGTGTGAACTTTTCTTAGTTCCAGACGTGTGAACTTTCCTTAGTTCACTCGTCTGAGCTAAAGAAATATTCACCTGTCTAAGCTTTCATGCTTTCACTCATCTAAGCCTTCGTTCGTCTGATGACTTTCACCCGTCTAAGCTTTCATTCTTTCACCAGTCTAAGCCTTTGTTTGTTTGATGACTTTCACCCGTCTGAAGTATTACTAAAAGTCAACCCGTCTGAAGTATTATTTGTTATTATTATTATATTATTACAATTAATTAAAAATGTAATTAAATTAATAAGTTAAATAATTTAATTCATAATTTAAAGGTCCTTCACTGATAGTCATCAGATGAGTGAACATTTTAAAGGTTCTTCACTGATAATCATCAGATGGGTCAGTGAAAGACCTTTTAAAAGTTCACACGTCTGAAACTAAGAAAAGTTCACACGTCTGGAACTAAGAAAAGTTCAACTGTCTGCAGTCTACACGAATACTTCACCCGTCCAATTAAGCTTTCACCCGTCTAAACTTTCAACCGTCTAATGAAGCTTTCACCCATCTAAGCTTTCATGCTTTCATCCGTTTAAGCCTTCGTTCGGCTGATGACTTTCATCCGTATAAGCCTTTGTTTGTTTGATGACTTTCACCCGTATGAAGTATTACTAAGAGTCAACCCGTCTGAAGTATTGTTTGTTATTATTATTATATTATTACAATTAATTAAAAATATAATTAAATTAATAAGTTAAATAATTTAATTAATAATTTCAAGGTCCTTCACTGATACCCGTCTGATGACTATCAGTGAAGGACCTTTTAAAAGTTCACACGTCTGGAACTAAGAAAAGTTCACACGTCTGAAACTAAGGAAAGTTCAATTGTCTGAAGTCTACATAAATACTCCACCCTTCTAATGAAGCTTTCACCCGTCTGAACTAAGAAAAGTTCACCCGTCTAAACCTACGAAAAGTTCACACATCTGGAACAAAGGAAAGTTCAACTGTCTGAAGTCTATACAAATACTCCACCCGTCGAATGAATCTTTCACCCGGCTAAGTTTTCACCCGTCTAAGATTTCATGTTTTCACCCGTCTAAGCCTTCGTTCGTCTGATGACTTTCACCCATCTAAAGTATTACTAAAAGTCAACCCGTATGAAATATTATTTGTTATTATTATTAGGCTAAAATACCATTTTGGTCCCTTAACTTATTTTTTAGTTTCAATTTGGTCCCTTAACTTTTAAAAGTTTCAATTTGGTCCCTTAACTTGTCTCTGTTAACACAAGTTAGTCCTCTCCATCAATGACATAAACAAATGAATTTCAAATTGGTCCTTTAGATTGTTAAAAAGTTTCAAATTGGTCTCTTAACTTTTAAATGAGTTTCAAATTGATCCCTTAAATTTTAAATGAGTTTCAAATTGATCCTTTAAATTGTTAACATATATGGCACTTTCGTCACTTTTGCTTGTGTCATTGACTGAGGGGACTAACTTAGGTTCACAAAGACAAGTTAAGGGACCAAATTGAAACTTTTATAAGTTAAGGGACCAAATGGAAACTAAAAAATAAGTTAAGGGACCAAAATGGTAATTTAGCCTTATTATTATATTATTACAATTAATTAAAAATGTAATTAAATTAATAAGTTAAATAATTTAATTCATAATTTAAATTATTTAATTAAAATAATTATCATAATTAATTAAACTAACATAATTAATTAATAAAATAAATTAATATAATTAATTAAAATAATTAAAAAATAAAAATTAAATGAAAAAAAACCCGCTTTGAGAAGTCGTGGTTGAAGAGCCCGACTTCCCAACTGGGTTTGAAAAAAATGAGGAACCTTTTAAATGTTCGCCCGTCTGATGACTATCAGTGAAGAACCTTTTAAATGATAACCCGTCTGATGATTAGCAGTGAAGAAATGATCACCCGTCTGACTATCACAGTGAAGAAATGTTCACCCGTCTGATGACTATAAGGGTGATCATTAACCAGACGAGTGAGCTTTATATTTGCTTAAGTAATTACTTTAGTTACTAAACATTTTATACTTACTATTATTATTCCATGTCTTATTTCTTAGGAAAGAACAATTTTAACGAATGTGTTTCTACTAGTCTAACATTAATATGTTATACTTAAAATAATTATCGCAATCAATTCGACTGAGCCGGTGCGTATGTACCGGTATATAACTAGTATAAATACAATTTCATTAAATAACGCCACATATATTAAATAATAAACTTATCTTCAAAAAAACTTATGACCTAACCTGGTGGTGCTGGAGCACGTAAGGCGCGTAGGATAGGCCATCATCATCGGTGACTAGCGTTTTGCCGACGTCCGTGAGCGAGTACTTCCTTTCACCGCCGCTGAGGTGTTCCTCGAACACTCCGTAACTAGTGAGCATACGGAGGATGCGCTGGAGGTTCTCGGCGTCGCCGGAGGGAAGGACGAGGTTGAGGATCTGGGCGGCGGAGAGGGGAGCGTTGGATCCACCTTGCCAGATAGCGTCGGCCACGTTGAGACGTACGACGGCGTTTAAGGACATCGGGACGCTTATCATGTTGGCCAATTCAAGAATGGCCAGCCTCGCTTGCTTCCTCGTGTCTGTGCTTTCCTCCATCCAGTAAGGGTTAAAAATTTGGAACCTAAATTTTTTGTGACTAGAGTTCCAAGGAAATGTTTTTCATTACTGGTAGGTGGAACACTCGGTATGTGAATATAATTGAATATTTTTACATGTAAAGATAAATCGTATGTGGGGCCAAGGCACGGATGAAGCACTCAACTAAGTGCCTCACGGATGAAGCACTATTTGCAGCCGTTGAATTTAGTATTATTTTAATCAACAGTGTAGATTATTTCAGTCAAAAGATTAAAAATGACCTTCAACCTATCCATCATGTCTTCTCCCTTTTATGTATTTTGTTAATAATCCCTCTGTCATCTCCTACCTCGTCAGAAGCCCCAACACCGGCAACATTTGACAAGAGCTGTTGAATTTCATCAAGCTTCATATTGGCCACGTTTTATGCCCTCATACCCATCATAATCATTTATCAAAACAATTAAGTTTTTTTCTTTTAATATCAGGGCTGAAGACAAAGGGGGGTTTCCATTGAAAATGGTGTCCATGGAAGTGCATGGAGGGAGAGTTGGTGGTCGTGGTAGGCCCCCTCCGCCGCCGCTGTCTTGACGGGTGGTTGTGTTGGTTGCTTCTCATTTTCACCAACCATTCTTCTTTGATTGAAGCAAATCAAAATGAAGGAAGACTCAAACTTTTATATCTATGCTTTTCTTTTCTCTCTCTCTCTCCCACTCTAGTTTCTCTCTCTTTTGGATGACGAAGCATACTGACGATGGAGCATACCCTCCATTCTTAATGACGTTTAAAGTACTTCGACGACGACTTCTATCACAGCGATGCTTCATCTCCTCTATCGTGATCAGGTCGCAGAACACCACCGCAAGACGTCGCCGATCGAAACTTCGTCCTCGCCGTCCACCACTCGTTTCCAAAGATCCCTTTGCAAATTAATCAAAATATTCAACTGATAAGAAGGCCTCGTCAAATTTTTAAGAGTAATGACCCAAATCGATCGTCCATAAACAAATCATTTCCGTCCTTAATAAATGAAAATATTATTTTGATTTTTATGAATGTAAAATATGGATCAAAATAATCTCTGATAGGAACTAAAATATTATTAAAAATTATTTTAAAAATGATTAATTTGATCCACGTTTTATATTTTTGAGGATTAAATTGATATTTTTTATCTCTCAGGAATCAAAGTATTACCATGTTTTTGGTTAAGGATTAGTTTGTATCTTTATCCAATTTTTAGTTGCATCCAAAAGTCTCTCTTTGCTAAAAAAAAAAAAAAATCATTTTACCTGAGAAACCGGCAATTTCAAGTAAGTTTTGGGACTCACCCGTGAGTCACTTAATTGAATGTTTCATCCTAGCATTGGCCCCTATGTGGATCTATTTTAAGAGTTTGGAGTGAAAAAGGTGAGGTTTAATTTTTCTTTTTAAAGGGGGGCAAAAAAGCGTGGAAATCTTTATGTGGCCAAGAACGGAAGGAGGTGATTTTTTGTTGTTTAGTATGGATATATATTGGGTGGAGTTATGTGCACGTGAATGCTGACGGTGAACCTCACTTATTTTCTTTCCATTACGGGTGTTCATGGATAGTTCACCAAAAAATAAAGGTGTTAATGGATCAACTCCGGGAGCCACAGAATTAAACCAAACAAATTAAATTGGTTCAAATTTATTGAGTGTTGAAGTTAAATTCGAATCAAATCGATTAAGATTCAGTATTAAATTGTTCAATTTTAGATTAGTTTTGAAATCAAAGCTAATACATATATTTGAGTATTTATATATTATTTTATTTTTAAAATTTTTGCATAATAGTTTATACTTTTATTCTCATATTTGATAACTTTTCATTTACTGTCTAGTTTAAAAATTTTTCTCTTGATCATATATTTTTATGATAGGTTTATGCATCCTTTTCATATTTTTTTAACCAAGTTTTTTTAGAATCGAACAAAACCGAATTGAACCAATATGTTCTTGATCAGACAATCAATCGAAGCTAATCCGAATTAAATCAAACTAATTCATTTTAATTGGTTCGAATTTTTTGTTTCCATAGAATCGAATAGCCGACCCGTGAACATTCTTACTTTCCATCATATGATAATATATGATTAATTAATAACATAAATTTTTTTTACAATAATTATACAATTTTTTCACATGATTCTCTCCTTTGTTTGACTATCAGGTGAATTCGTGCGGTAAAAAAGTTTTTCCTTAAATTACAGCGTTCTTTTATGTTTTGGTTAATTCTTTTAATTCTATTGAATTTTTAAATAGATTTTATAGCTAAAATATTTACGGTTAATTTTTTAAATTTTAGATTATTTTTAAATAAATTCCTGATAATAGAAAATTTAGAAATTTTATTCCAAAATTTCCTTAATTAATAAACATTTAATTAAAAATTATTGATCTGTTTAAAAAAAATTAAAAGTATAAGAACTTAATTAAAAACTTTTAAGATATAATGACCTAATTTAACCTTCTTTCACAAAAATAGGTCCGTATATGAATAAGAATTAACATAATGTGAATTTCTAGTGAGATGGAATTATAAGCCAGTAGAATAAATCATTCTTGTTATCTCAGCTCCAAAGCTTTGTTTGGTTTAAAAAGGAAAATAAGAGGAAAGAAAGAGGAATAATAGAAAAATATTAGAAAATAAGATGATTATTTAGTTGTTTGATAGAAGAGAAAATGAAAGGAAAGAAAACTAAAAATTTTCTCTCCTCTTATTTGATTAGGTAGAAAGTGCGAGGAAAGAAAAAGTATATTTGTGAAATGACATAAATATCCTTGAATAGAAACTAGATATGTTAAAAGACAAGGATAATATTGGAAAAGACACAAATTTTTTGTCTTTGAGTGGCTTTTCTTACCATCAATGGACGGAAACTGTAAAGCCCTATGTTACATTAGTAACCCAATTTATATTTAAATAAAATATGAAGAAATAAAAAATTTCTTAATAATAAATCTGAATAAATATTTAAAAAATAATATAAAAAAATTATTTACATTAATAAACCCATAAAATACTGAAATAACATATTTAGTTCAAAAGCCTCAAAATCGGACGTCTACTACAATTCGAATAAATAAAATAAAGCGTGGTGATAATGTAGGTCCTCCTGGCATAAGCCGTAACATACTAACCAAACTATAAACTAAAGAACAGATCTTGAAGTCTCTGTATGCTCAAAGGTATCGTCCTCAAGCTCTGAAAACAATACTACTAATGAGATTTATAATCCCAATGAATAAAAATATAGCTACAAAGATTTTCGCAAAAGCATTGTTTTCAGCCGATGCAGCAACCGGAAAAATAATTCATGATACTCTCTATTTTTCCAAAATAGTAGGGTGTTAAAAATAGAACATAATATATATTATAAAAATAATAATTCTTATAAAGTAACATAAAACCAATCAATCATCAACAAATCATAAATCAAATATGCCCAAGAATCTCATATATCAAATAATTTCCCAAAAATCACAAGTGTCATATGACTTTCAAACATCATTCAACAATAGCGTCTTATTGCCTACCTCTACTCAAAAGAGGTATTTCGATGTCACTTTCTCATCGGTGACATTATTCATATTTTGATACCAACCATATGCACTGGTGGTATTGCTCATTTTTCGACATCCCAAACTATGGCGACATTGTTTTCGATATCCCATCAATCGGGGGTATTAAATATTTCGATATCCCAATTTGATAACGATGTTACATTCGATACCTCTTTCATAGACGATATTTCTCAAACGTCATGTCACATGAATAATGATCAATTAAACATGTCAAATCAAATATATATCATCACATAACTCAAGTAAAGCATGTCAATCAACCAATAAACATATCAATCATACATCTCATATCATCAATCACAAGAATAAATATTCAATTAAATAAACTTTCTTTTTAATCGAAAACCCCCAAATCAATTTAGCGTTCTTGAATCCTAACATAGAAAAACTTAATTTTCCCAAATCAATCTCTCAAATTCATTATTAGTTTTAAGACCCAAAATCACAAATCTTTATATCATTTAAGAATGAGAAAAAAGTATTTTTACTCATCTCTTATAAATTTTGAAAGCTCCAAATATTACCTAAGATGAATCCTATTTCCGGAGCTCCATCTATCACGTAAAACAGACACTCTTTCTCCTATGGAGACGCTCTTTCTCCAGGTGAATCCTCTCTTATACTTTTTTTTTAACGACGCTGACACTTGAATTGTAAAGTGAGACTGGGTGTTTTTAAACCCTGGTGACGGTGACTGTGGGTTTTTATTTGGCAAACCAATTTCTCGATAACGATCATCATGTGCACGGGCCCGTATCAAATATAAAACCAATTGCTTATTCCCAAACAAATGGTATGTACGTCACGGTTTTGGAGGGATCTTGCTAAGTTAATTTTTTTTTTTTTTTAGTTTTAATCTTCGTTTTTTTCTTTGTAGTGGATCCGTTGTACCATTTTCTAAGAATTCATATTGAATTCTTTTATAACGTAAGTAAACTTGGAAACCCTCCCCCTGAATGCACATTCAATTTTGGATGAAGCATCGGTCCTATGAAATGTCCAATTTCTTTTAAAATTTCAATTTTACATTATTTTAATTACTAACCAATTTCAATAAATTTTTACACTTATAATATTCTACACCAAACCACTTAGGGTGTGTTTGGGAAAGCTGGAAAAAAAAGATTATGCTGATAATCGATTTATGAATAATCGATTATTGTGATAATCGATTATAATCAGAATCTGTTTTTGTTTGGGTCTCTTTGCTGAAAAGCGATTTTAAGATAATCTATTTTGTTTGGATGATGTAAAAAAATTACTTTTAGATAGTAAATTACGAAATAGGATATGAAATTATTTGTTTATATTAATAATATTTGATGCTTTTTTTTAACATTAAAACTTATTAAAATATTTTTTTATATATATTTTGTTTCAAAAAACAGTTGCCAACGTGATGAATTGTTAATAATGAAAAAAAAAGTAGAGAGAGAATTGTTATCAATTAAAAATAGTAGAGAGAAATTTTTTTAAAAGAAAAGCAAAAATGAAAAACAAACGTAACATAGATTGAGATCTGTTATCAAATGTATACAAATACTGGGGAGAGAATGGGTAATGCATGTCACAGTGATAGGGGAGGGAGAAAAGCAGCTATTTTTTTCCATCAACCAGTCCTCCTAATCAGATGCAAAGAATCAGCTTTTTTTTTAAAATAAAAGCTTTTTTAAAAATTAAGCTAAACACCCAAACATAACAAATTGCTTACAAAACAGCTTTTTGAATAAAAAACAGCTGAAAATCTAACAATCCATCTTTCCCAAACACACACTTAATAGTTTTAATCTTTTTATCAAAAATAATCATATTGCAATTTTAGGATGTTACAGAAACAAAATCATGCACACGTCCCACGTTTATTTTTTTTCGTTTCATTATCCTTCATAATAATTCCTTTAACATTTCGTTTTTTTTTAATTAATCAGTATTTTTGTGTTTGTATTTTATTGAAAGGTCTAGAGAATGAAATAAAATAAACTAAGACAATAGTCAAACTCTACAATATTGTAAGAAACTATGGTTAAGTTATGGGTCGAAAACTCAGACGGAGCCTGATCTGCATTTTTCATTGATAATAGTGTTTTACTACTATCAAGACCTAATTTGGACCAGTGAACGAGACAGTTAGTCTTAGAATCACGTTTCCTACATTTTCGAAAAAATGGGTATTGACCTTCAAAAATAAAAATAATAATAAAATATTCGAGCGAATACTCGAACCGAAATACGATTGGAACTGTAAAGGGATTTATAGGGACCAGCTAACGGATAAACTTAATGTCACATCAAGTCACATCAGCTTGGGAAACGTGACATGACTCGACACTGTCATAATGACAAACGAAAATATCTGGACGCGAAAAGACCAAAATGCCCTCGGTCTTTTTCCTAAAGGACATTTATGTTCCTAAAATATCTAAAATTTGGTGACCTCACCCCCTCTCTCTCTCTCATCTTCGGCCCTCCTCTCTCTCTCTCTCTCTCTCTCCCCCCTCCATTTTCTTCTTCTTCTTCATTTCTTTCTTTTCTTCTCCATTTCTTCATTTTTCTTCCTCACTTTACCTCCATTTTTCTCAAGCTTCCACAAAGATTTTCAAAAAACTTTGTGAAGCAAAGTTGATCATCTCATCCTTCTCTATCATCTAAGAGGTATAGACTTCTCTCTTGAGCTCTCAATTCTTCATTGAAAGTTCATAGTTCAAAGTTGTTCTTCAAACTTCAAAAATCACTAGAAAATTGTAGAAAAATCCTTTTAATGCCAAACCAATTTCTTTGAGCTACATTTATTGTCTTCTATCATAATCCAAGAGATTAAAACCAAAAGAGCTCTCTAGCTCAAATGGGTAAAAAGGGCCGAACCCTATGTATGTTGAAATCCCAGGTTTTTGATTCCCTTTGAGTAAAAAGACTTACTCTAGTGTTGTGTATACTTAAGGATCATTTATCCAAGAGTTAGGAATTTTTAGACATCTCTAGCCTATTTTAAAAATAGGGGCCGAACCTAGCTTATGTGTGAGCTATGAGTTTTGCTTCAAGTTTTTGTGTAATAAGACTTACCCTAGTGTTGTACATACTTGAGGATCATTCATCCAAGGGTTGGTAGAATTTCGACACCCCTAACCTATTTAATTAAGTAGGGGCATTACCCTCACCATATGGATTAGGAAAGTTTTTAATTAAATTGTATTGATTTTTGATTGTGTTTTGTTGTAAAGGATCCGACGGTGTTCGAGCGTTCGACAGCATGCACGAGTGACAGTTGTGGAATCGTATCCGGAGCTGCACCCAGGAACATTACTAAGGTGGGGAGAAAGAACTTTATCATCGGGAAGGCAAGCTTAGTATTATTTATATATATATATATATATATATATATATATATATATATATATGTGTGTGTGTGTGTGTGTGTGTGTGTGTGTGTGTGTGTGTGTGTGTGTGTGTGTGTGTAGGGGAACCCTTAAACCATACTAGAGGTTGATCCCAGGATAAAGTGCCTGGACCCTAGGAGTAGGTACTTTTGGGCTATCACCACTAAGTTGATAATATGGATGATATGATTGATTGGGGTTGATGTGTTGAACTGTTTATTGAGTAAATATCCAATTTGGTCCCTGAAATTGTAGGGTCGTATCAACTTAGTCCCCCACATTATCAATATTCCAACATGATCCTTGAAATTACAAAATGTAGCAAATAAATCCCTGACATTATCCACTTAGTTTCAAATACATCCCTGACATTACCAACTTAATGTCATTATAGTCCATGCAAATTTTAACGGAGGGACGAATCTGATTAACTTTCTACAATTCCAGGGATCATTTTGGAATATTGATAATGTGGAGGACTAAGTTAATACGACCCTACAATTTCAGGGACCAAATTGAGTATTTACTCACTGTTTATTTGATTATCTGTTGGTTTTATTTTGTTGAACTGCCTGTGTGATGAACTGTTGTCTGACATTGTGATGATATCTATACTGAAAGAATTTCTGTGGCGATATTTTATTGTGATTTGGCTGGTTGAGTGTTGTTGAGAGTATGACGAGTGATGATGTTATTTGAGTTGATACCTTTTTGGTCCCGACCATGGAGCTGTGGCTCGTAGACCCAAGGTGTCGTGATGCTGATGTTGATGTTGATGTTGATGTTGATGATGATGTTGATGTTGATATGGATGCGGTGCGTCGTGGTCGTGGTCGAATGCATAGGTGTGAGGTCCCGGTATCAACTTGTGATGAATGTTTGTTGCATATCATAACATTTCATACCACAGCATATTTGTCTCAAAGAGGGATGTCCAATTGGGGACGTGATGTTTTAAATCCCGAGGCGGGATGTCCAACTGGGGACGTGATGTATCGGCCGACATGCATATAAGGAAGTCAGCATATAAATAGGGACTAGTATCCCTCTTATAGGTTTATTTGAGAGAATGACTTTTGAGATAGTTGTGGTGTATGACTTAAAAGATGGGTGATGTTGTGTTGTATAGTTTATATGTGTTGTGTGATGCATGTATATATATGCTTTACTGATGCCCCTCTCCTATATTGATGATATATGTTTCTTATCTCCCGTTATTTTCTTTATGTGTTATTTTATTTTATGGAAGACCCCATGGAGGAACCACTTGCTGAAGAACTGGATGGCATTTTGTATGAGCCAGATGCCGGTGGACGAGCCCACGATCCTAACCTCGAGGGGTTGGGAAGTGATCATGATTAGCCAGAGAATTATCTCTCGGCCTATTTTCCTATCTTTATTTTGGCCTGTATTTATATACTCTGTGTGTCTTACGTTAATGTTGTAGC
Organism: Ammopiptanthus mongolicus; assembly: GCA_039655645.1. NCBI lineage: Eukaryota > Viridiplantae > Streptophyta > Magnoliopsida > Fabales > Fabaceae > Ammopiptanthus > Ammopiptanthus mongolicus. The sequence continues at coordinate 13,301,242 of CM077351.1, read as the reverse complement.
CCTACTGATAGGGCAAATGATGTATGTGCGTATTTATTTATATTTTTAAAAGCTGTGCACTCTGAGACGCTGCGTGCCTTAAATTCATTTCGCTTCCGCGCTTAATTTTTCGCTTCGCTTCGTATCAACAAGGCGCGCTACGATTATTATACGATTAAGGTTAGTTAATATCTTAAGTTCTCCAATGGGACGGCGGGTCGTCTCATTTATTGGTATCAGAGCAGTTCGATTCTAGTATCGGATTGTGAGGTTTAGGAAGTATACTAGCACTAATAGTTGTATCCACATTGGGTACTAACTGTGTTAGACGAAGGGTAGTGTGTCTGATACGCAAGTTATCGAGTGTGATAACTGTTTTATTCGTAAGGCATATGATATGTATATCTGTTGATTGATATTGTATGTCTTATGGATTGAAACTTACGCTTCCTTTACTAGGAAAGAATGGCCAGAGGACGTGGTAGAGGAAGGGAAGCACTAATTGGAACCGAGGGCCCGGACCATAATGGGGACACCTCGGGAATTGGAAGTAGCGGAGATCAGAACGAAGCGATGAGGGCCATGAGGGATTTGGTCGCTGCAATGCTGCAACAAACCCAACAGAATGCTCAGTTCATGCAGCGACAAGAAGAGAGGGATGCTAGACAACAGCAGAATCAGGTCAGAGGAGGTGAAGTGGTAAACACCGGCCTAAATGCCTTCATGAAGGGGAATCCTCCCCAATTCCATGGGGAGTACAATTCGGAAGCTGCTGAGCTATGGCTACAAGAAATCGAGAAAGTCTTCGTCGTTATCCAATGCAGAGAGGATATCAAGTGTGAACATATGATCATATGATTAGGTCAAGTATCAAGTGTGAACAAAAGACATTAAAAAAGGGTATCATATGATTAGGTCAATTAAAAAATGGTACCATATAATATGGGTGAAAAAAAAAATCAAAAAACAGATAAACGTATCTGAGCCGTATCAATTAAAAAAATACAGAACATAAAAAATATGAAATAGTTCCTACATACACATAAAAAACATATCGCATATTAGATACGTGTATGATATCAATACTTTTCCATTTTTTTTAAAGTACACGACCTTGATGCTCACGATAATTTTCGACCCCTTTACTTCAAACCCAAATGATTGGAGAAATTTGTAATCTACATGTATTAGTGAGTCCCACATGAAATTATTCAATAATAATAATAGAAAGGACTAAAGGCCCATTTAAGTCTTTGACAATTTTTGAGGTATCATTTTTCGTCCCCGAGAAAAAAAAACTCACAAAATAGTCACCGAGAATGACAAAAGAGGAACATTTTAGTCCCTCCATTTGTCTTCATCCTGAACACACCATTAGAGTGATGATGTGTATCATTTGTATGTCAGGTGCCCATACAATAGTCCTTGCATGCATAATAGACCATGAGAATAATTATGTATAGGCCAATAAAGTCCCAAACTATTATTTAAGTAACCCAATTTAATCCTTAACAATTTCTATGGTGGGACACATTAGTCCCTATATGTTTCAAGCAACACACCACATGCACAAGATGCACCACACCTGATGCATCAACACAGGTCATATGAACGGGTTTAATAGACACCTGAGCACACGGACGGTATATATCAACACTAATGCTATATTTATGATAGAGAAAAACAGAAGGACTGAAGTGTCCCTATTTTGTTAATGTTATAGACTATTCGATGAGTTTTTTTTTTTAGGGACAAAAAAATGATGCTTCAAACATTATTAGGGATTAAAATGAGCTAATAGTCTAATAGAAAGTGTGGGAAAGTAAAGTGTCTTCCTAATTGCTACTCATTAAAAAAAAAGTTGGTCCAACAAAGTCACCTTTCCAAAGGAGCTAGCTTCAGAGGAGACAACGAAAGCGATGAGCGGAATACCACTTTCACCACCAAACAATTGGCAACCCATAACTCATAAATCAAACAGCTTCATCACAATCCCAATTCAATTCCTTCAATTCCACAATGCCATCACCACCACAAGAAATCAAAAAAAAATCCCACTCCTCTGTTTCTCTGCAAACCCATCAAAGCAACAACCACCACTCGTGGTGGTAGGTTCAGCCAACGCAGACATCTACGTCGAGATCGAGAGGCTTCCAAAAGAAGGAGAGACCGTTTCAGCAAAGACAGGACAGACCCTTGCTGGGGGCAAAGGGGCCAACCAAGCTGCATGTGGGGGTAAGCTGTCCTACCCAACATACTTTGTAGGACAGGTTGGGGAAGATGCACATGGGAAACTCATCACTGAGGCTTTGAAGAATGGTGGGGTGTGCCTTGATCACTTGAATATTGTTGGGTCTGTTCCTACTGGTCATGCTGTGGTGATGCTTCAGTCTGATGGACAGAATTCTATCATCTTTGTCGGGGGTGCCAACATGAGTTGCTGGCCTGAAATTATTTCTGATGGGGATTTAGAGGTTGTGAGGAATGCTGGGATTGTTTTGTTGCAGAGGGAGATCCCTGATTTTGTTAATATTCAAGTGGCAAAGGTTGGACCTTTTTTTCTTTACTAATTTTTCAAGTGAATTTGTTTTTTATTTATTTATTTTTTTTTTCTCTTGATTATTGCAATGACATGTTTGAACTTATAATTTGATATTTATATGTGTCTGCTTTGCCTTTGAGTTGCAATGACATGTTTGAACTTCTAACTATATAAATTTGACATCAAGGGTGAACCTTATCTCAAGGTAGCGTTTGGCATGCGAGCAGGATAGAATGGAACGGAATGGGATAGAAAGGAATAGAACATTAATAGAGTGGTTTTATTCTATTCTCTTTGGTTCCACCACTTTTAGTGAATCAAAATGTCTCACTTTTTAACTACATGTCTTGTTCTCATGTATTTATAGAATGCACCAAACATAAAATAGAATCAATATGTTATGTTCCATTTCGTTCTAACACGTCTATCAAATGCTACCTAAAATGTGGTGACTTTCGTACTAAAAATTTTTCACACTAGGACTTTGAAAGCATATAAGGAAAATGCTAGAAATGTGATGACCATCAAGTGATTTGTTTTTCTTGATTTACCCTTGATCATTGCAATGAAGTGTTTGAACTTTTAATTGGACATTTATATGTGATTTGCCTTTTAGTATTTCCATGACATGTTTGAACTTTTAATGACTTGTGTACTTTTTACGTTGGCTTTTGGTACAATGTTTAGCTGGATTTCTGTTAGCATTATTACTTGATAAGAGTTATGCTATTAGAAGTTTAGACTATACTGTGATTCTGTGATTATTGCTACTAAAGTCGCCATTATTCAGTACAGTTCAGAAAATTGAAGGTGATTCAAATGTCAAGCAAGACATATTTTTGGGTGCAAGGAAACATATAGTTTCAACTTAAATGAGAATGACAGTCAGACAATTTTCAGCCTAGATATGATTGACATTCTACTACAATCATGCAATTGCTCAATTGTTAACTGTAACAAGTGTGGTCAGGCACACTGTTATTAATTTCATCTTTATTCATTGATAAAAATGGGTTAGGTTTTACCTACTTGTGTAAATGTGAAAAATCATTCTGACATTTGTTTCTAGGGCAAACCATGCGTCAACATTTGAAGCACGAAGAGGGGTTGGACACTATTTCCTATACCCAATCCCCACTTACCTTTTGGGCCTACAACAGATTTCCCCATTGACCAAGCAATCCTTTTTTCTTAATCTCCTATACCCGATCTCTCATAGTCTTGTCGATCCTTTGCGCAGTCCCAACTGGAACTTTAAAAAGATAGAAGAAGTAAAGACAAACAAGCTTGAATCAGCATAATTTGACCCCCTAATGAGAAAAAAAACGGTGCCTTCCCGATCCTGTTTTTTAGAGATGTTTTGAATAATTTGAATCACAAGGTCCCAAAAATGAACTATTAGAGGATCCCTCTCCTGAAACCTCTTGATAATTAAATGATAGTTTGAGAACTGTCCTGGACCTAGGTTATATATTTATTGGTGATAGTGTTGACAATAAACTTGTAGCATACATGCTTTAGATATCAATGCCAGAGTCTAGGTCAGCTGGCCATTTTTTTATATTATTTCATCAAAGTCTAGTGGAGAGACTCATCTGCTATGTACCTTGTACTTATGATATTATTGTCACAGGTTCTTGAACCTATGATACGTATATCTGCTCCATCCATAAGATTATCAACTAGTCAAATTTTATCAAGTTTTTCCCTTTCTCATTTTCTTCCTCTCTTTAAGTTTCTAATGAGAGATTTTGGTTAAACATTACTTGTTCCTGGATATTCCATTATGCATTATGCTGTTATAAATACAGGCTGCAAGGAGTGCTGGTGTCCCAGTAATATTGGATGCTGGGGGCATGGATGCGGCAATTCCGCAAGAATTACTGAATTTTGTTGATATTCTAAGCCCTAATGAAAGTGAACTTGATCGCCTTACAGGAATGCCAACTGAAAGTTTTGAAGAGATTACACAGGCTGCTCTAAAATGCCATAAATTGGTGAGTTCTGTAGTACCTTAGGGATCATCAACAAATGTTTTCTGCATTATTTACTTGTATACCATATTCGTTAAATAAGGATATCTTAAGAAAAGAACACAATTTTTCAAACATATGAAAATCTGATAACTTCAGCACTTTCTGTTATTCATAATATTTCATAATTGTAGCATGTACACACATGCATGCACAGATGGCATCATTAGTGTGATTACAGAAATGACCATCATGTAGTAGAAACTTATTAGAACATTAAAGTCAGATCCTTCGGTAAAATTGTTATATTTTAATGCCACCAGTTGTCTGGGTTGGGATGCCTTTCTATGGTGGCCTCATCTCCTAAACAAGTTTTTGAACTTTTAGTCCTTTATGTGGAGAGAAATGCAGCTGTTTAATGTTTGTGACTTTCACCATCTGCCCTGGGAATTTAGCTGGGCCTGCACGGATTTCTTTACATGTTCTTTTGTAGCATGAAGGAAATTTTATTTGCTTCTCCTTTCCTTAATTCCTATTAAATGCACCATGATGGAAAAGAGGAAAGAAAAAAGGTAATTAATGACCAACAAACTGTTGAATTTGCTATTTGTTTCAATAAATTGACTGTGCAATAGATTTCAAGTTGCCCCAGAACTTCGCATCAGATGTCTTGGTTGATTCCAGAAGGCTGATAGATGAATAATGCATTTGTCACCATGACATTATTACTTATAAGAGTCTTGGTGATTCTGGTTCTTGTGCCATTGGTCTTTATATTTCTGAACTTACAGGGAGTTAAGCAAGTTCTTGTGAAACTTGGGGCCAAAGGATCTGCCCTTTTCATAGAAGGAGAAGAACCAATTCAGCAACCTGCCATACCTGCTAAGACAGTCCTTGATACAACTGGAGCTGGTGATACTTTTACAGCTGCTTTTGCTGTGGCCTTAGTAGAGGGCAAATCCAAAAAGGATTGCCTCAGATTTGCCGGTATGTTTGGCAGAATGTATTTCCCTTTTCTTTCTATAATTTTCTCTCTGGAAAAATGTGCCTTACTAATTAACTAATCTATGCCAATTTTACGCAACAGCTGCTGCAGCTTCTCTTTGTGTTCAAGTAAAGGGAGCCATTCCCAGTATGCCTCATAGGAAAGCTATTCATGATCTTCTTAATTATTGTTAAGGATACATGCAAGAGGCTAAAGGTCAACTTTTGCTGAAACTTTTTCCTTTGTACTTCTTAGTTCTTTATCGGCTTTTCTATTTGTTCTTGTTTACTTTAATCAACAATAATTTAGACTTGTAGAGAAAGTGCCTGTTGTCAGTTTCTTTGTATGCTATATTCAACTGTTTTACTTGCTATTCAGAATCAATTTTCTAATGTTCCCGGCTGCAATCAAATAAATGGTCTGTGTCATGGCATTGTTATGCATGATTTTCAATTACTTAATTATTGTTAAATTTCTTTAGATGCACTTTAGGTATACGAGTCCCTTTAATAAAAAGTTACTTTAGGCTAATGATCCTGGTTTGTGCTCTTATTTTTCAAATAGACTCACGAAATGTGTAATTGGTGCTGAAATAGGAGAATCATGTTATTTCTCTTAACTATTAGTTATCATTTTAAACAAGAGATACGAGTCAGTGGACTTTGAAACACAACATTGATTTCAATGACGATAATAATGCAACTTTTGGTTCTCAGAGTTCACGGACGCTGGGTATCACTAACAGAATAACTGTATGGCAGAGGGAAAGGCCCTTGAAACAGGCCACAAGGAAAGCAAAAGTTTTCTGAAGGAGCATTTCTGCAAGATGGACTCTGCAAATAACAATCCTATAAAAGGCAAACCTCATTAACTTCATTTTGAGCACATGTTTTGAATAAAATTGGCAACATTTACATTCTTAGAAGTTCCACCATCATGCAATTCACACTTTGCAGGGCAAAAGGCAAATAACCATATCCAATTATAAATAATATGCAGAAAACTCCCTGTAGTTCAAAACTCCAACAATTGGACTACCTAAGCTCCCAAAATGTGTGAGGAACCCCTTTTGATACAAGCGAAGTAGGGATCCTTCTTTCGAGTAGAAGGTAGCTCCATAAACTGGGGAAGAAATAAAACAAACTAAGAAAAAATTATCAACTTTCTTCTCTACCATTTTCATTGATCGATACTCATCTTATAGCTGAGTTGGTTTTCTAATTACATAGATCTAGTGCCAAGTGTATGGATGTCATTACAATGGTGCTAACTGAATGGAAATTGCAACAGAAATGAAAATCCTAAAATGCTAAGGTGAGGTGTGATGATGCAACCGAAATGCATTTTGGCCTCTCTACCTTGGGCCTTGTTAGCGTCGTTGGCCCAACTCTGTATTCGTATCATTACTCTGTTCGTCCAGGACAACCTTGTTCTCAAGGATGTAATCGAGAACAAACTTCAACACTCAGTGGCGTAAAAGGGGTGGTGGTATTGGGGCTGGGTCGAGGTCAAGCAAAACAGGTTCAGTAGTGGTATTAGCGTCATATTCCTCATTAAGAAGCAGCAAAAACTGTTGGGTCCTGCAAGTATGACCTGGGTGGAATTTGTTGTCACAATTGAAGCACAAGCCCTTGGCATAACGGGCTTGCATCTCTTTAGGAGTCAGACAGCGAATCGGAAGTGGGGATGATGGTGGTGGTTTGAGTAGAGGCAAAACTGTTAGGGGTGGCATTGGTGGAACATTTTGTCGAGAAGGTGGAGGGTACGATATATCATTCAGCTTGGATTCAATTAGTTTGGCCTAACCCAATGCCCGTGATAGTGAATGAGGTTGGAGGATGGCCAATTCTTGCTGGATATCATGTCGCAATCTAGAAATGAAGCAATTGAGGAGTGCTTCGTGGAAGAGGCCAACAACCTGATTAGAAATTTTCTCAAACTCTGCGCTTGGTAATCAACTACGGACGCAGCTTGACGGAGTTTGAATAAGGTGGCCTGGTGGTTCTTGTAGGAAGAAGGCCAAAACAAAGCTCCAAGGTGCAAACAAAAACATCCCAAGTGGAAAGTAGATGGTTGTTATGCATCCATTTGTACCAGCTGAGAGCATCACCCGTCATATAGAACCCAACGAGGTCCATGCATTGTGGAGGGATAATGTTGTAGTAAAGGAAGTGCTGCTCAACCTAGAAAGTCCAATCAAGCACATCCGAGCCATCGAACGTGGGTAAGAAGAGTTTGGGTGGTTTTAGTGATGGGGGCGGTGGTGGAGGTAGGGGAAGAGGAAGGAAGGACGGTGGTAACCCGGTGATCCTGTTCGTGAGTTCGGTGATAACCATAGCAAGGGCATCGTGTCGTGTATCCATGGCAATTTGGAGGGTGGCTTGGGAATACTCAAAACAGAGTTGGAGCTGCTCCAATTTCTCATGAAATGCTGCCACCGTTTCTCCTATGTGTTGGGTCGGTTTGGGAGGCATGGTAATCGAACGAAAGCACCAATGATACAAGCAAGAAGTAGGGAATCCTTCTTTCAAGTAGAAGGTAGTTTCAGAAATAGGGGAAGAAATAAAACAAAATTGGAATAAATTATCAACTTTCTTCTCTACCATTTTCATTGATCGATACTCATCTTATAGCTAAGTTGGTTTCCTAATTTCATGGATTCAGCGCCAAGTGTATGGATGTCATTACAATGGTGCTAACAGAATGGAAATTGCAACAGAAATGAGAAAACTAAAAAACTAAGGTGAGGTGTGATGATTGCAACTGAAATGCGTTTTGGCCTCTCTGCCTTAGGCATTGTTGGCGTAGTTGGCCCAATGCCATATTCATATCACCAATTGTTATGACTTAAGCCCATGAGGAGAGCCCAACCCAAAAAACTAGTCCTTTAGATGGGAGAGTCTCATGGCTGAAGTACCACATTGAGATTTCTTATCTACTCAATGTGGGACTCATAACATTGTCATCCCCTTTTTAGAATCGAAGTCCACGTCGGCTTCACTCTATTGACACTGATCCGGTGGTAGCCCTTTTGGTTGTTTCACTTATCTAACAGTATTCAATAGTGTACCTTAATTTAGTCCATAGGTAGTCCTTTTCGTAGTCCAACTCTCAACGAAAGCACCAATTGTTATGACTTAGCCCATGAGGAGAGTCCAACCCAAAAGGCTAGTCCGTTAGATGGGAGAACCTCATGGCTTAAGTATCACATTGAGCTTTCTTATCTACTCAATATGGGTGTCATAACACCTTCTTTTAAGTTTCCATCCATTACACACCAGAAATTAAGTCATGTGCTACTTTAGCCCTTAAGAGCAAGTCTTAGATGACACAACCCTACCACCTTATTCTTAGGCACAGCTAATAAAATTATGCCAACACATTTGGTGGGACCTACTAGACACAATTAACAAAATAATAAAATAAAAAATGAAGCGTGCCCCTTCCTGTGACGCTACCATCCCAAAGCCCCTCCGTTGTTGGTGTATCTAAATTTTCTTTCTCTTCACAACACCCAACCATCGAAAAACACTAGAGGACGATAACCACTACGTCACATTAGGGAATAATTGACGCTACTTTTACCAGCATTTCCCCGTGAAACGCTAGAAAATATGAGGCGGAAGAGTATTCCCAGCGCTTTCTTAAGGAAGCGCTAGCAAATTGCGAGACTTTACCAGCGTTTTCTTAAGAAAGCGCTGGGAATACTCTTATTATAGGAATTGTCAGCGCTTTCTAAAGAGAGCGCTGACAAAGTTGTAGAACCTTTACTAGCGCTTTCTTTAGAAAGAGCTGACAATGTCCTTTTTCTAATATTTCAATTTCCCACCTACAGGTTAATTTTCAATTTCAATCTAGTCTCGCGCGCCTAGAGCTCCGTATTCCTTCTCGCGACCCTCACCGCCCCACCGTCGTTCTGCTCGTGCACCACCGCGACCTTAAGCCCCTCACCGCCCCATCATCGTCTTGCTCGCTGCACCAAAAGGACCACTGCGACCCTCAAACCTTCCCTAATTTCCTGTCATTCTTCCTTCGCGCAACCTCCTGCTCGCTGCTCTCTCTTCTCGCTGCCATTGTTGCTTCCATTGCGAGGGTTCAGTCCTCTCTGCTTGGGTTCTCAACTCCTGCCATTTGTTCTTTTGAGTTTCTCTTTGAGTTTCTCCCTTTTTTAATTTTGAGTTTTGAGTTTCTCAACTACTGTCATTGTTCTTTTGATTTTAATTATTAGAAATCCCTTTTTTGTTCATTTTTATGCTTGAAATTTTGGTTGTTTCTCAACTACCATCCAGTGCTTTTGATTCTGATTATTAGCAAATTAGAGTTTCTCAACTACTGCCATAGTTTTCTCACCTATTATACATTCATTATGCTTGTGTCAATTAATTTCACCTGTTTGGTTTTAAATCATCTGTATCTTAGTTGTTTGCTTTCCTTGTGTTGATTTTGCAAATTGTTTTGGTTTGCAGGGGAAATAGATAAAACAAATGTAAATATATAAAAAAAAAAAATAAGAGAATTGTTAGCGCTTCCTTGAAAAAGCGCTGGTAAAGGTGCACAATTGTCAGCGCTCCCTTGGAAAAGCGCTGGCAAAGGTGCACAATTGCCAGCGCTTTCTTGAAAAAACGCTGGCAATTGTGAACCTTTGCCAGCGCTTTTTTAAGGGAGCGCTGACAATTTTGCACCTTTACCAACGCTTTTTCAAGCGCTAGCGAACTTTTTCCCCTTTTGCTAGCGGATAGATAGCTAGCGCCCGAAAGCGCTAGCGAAGGCCTAAAAAGAACGCTGGTAAAGCCCTTTTCTGTTATAATGAACACTATCTATAGAAAATATAGAAAGATGCTCAAACAGATATCGTGCATCATTTTATTTCTACCGAAAGTGAAAGAAAGATGCCCAAATATCCAATAAAAGAAATTATATTGTTCTTATGGTCCATGACATCTTTCTTTTAGAAGGTATATATGCAGGCAGTGAAAATTTCAAATAACATGGAGATTACACACCAGTCAAAATCTATTGAACAGGACTAATTGCTTGATGTCTATAACCTAGAAACAAATTGACGCCCTTTATAATCCCCATATGCACAGGGGTTGTTTGGAAAAGTTCATTTCATTGTGTATAACCATTTTAATAATCCCCATATGTCTATAATTTCATTGGCTGTGCTCAAGAATGAGGTGTTAGGGTTGTATTTGCTCAGCCCCTAATCGTTACCCCCAAATCACTAAAATTCATTTCATTGTTAATCATCATAACCAAAATGCATCAGACCTTCATGACATGGAAAACCCATAGGTAACAACTGGTAGACATTTTAGAATGGGGCGAAAGAGAAAAAGAAAGAGAATGGAGAGAAAGCCATAAAGGAAACAAAAATTTAAGAGAATGAAAATAGAGAGAAAGAGATCCAATGGAGAGATTGAAAGAGAGAAAGAGATGAGAGGTTGGGTCATCGGTTTGAATAGAAGAAGATGGAGAGATGACATCCCCACTGAATAGAGAGAGAGATGCAGAAAGGTGAAAGGGATCAGTTTGGTGCATGTGAATAGAAAGATAGAGAAGAAGTAATGTTAAATAGGAATAGGAATCCATAAGCTTCTCTTTTTAGTGGGAAAATTTGGATGGAGAAGGTGTATACATAACAAAAATAGAATAGATATATAAAACATAATTCACTTCTATATATGGTATGTGGTTTGAGGTTTTGGAAGATTCTATGCTAAGTATGAATATTGAAAGTAAACCACACCAAACTAGTGTGTAAATTAACTATAATTAACAATAAAAATAATATTCTACTAAAAAAAGAATGAAGAATGAAAATGTGTAGGCGAGAGAATTAAAAAAATAAAAAAAAAAAAAATACATGGAAAGAAAATATAAGTGTAGTTAAAAAGGATTTTATATCTTAGAATTAATCAACTGTACATAATTTGGCTTCAGATAAAGAAAATAAAAATTGATATCATATCCGTATATTCGTCATAGGTTAAAGAACAATATATGATAAAAGTAGTGCAATAATATGGTGAAGCTGATAATGAAAGTTACATGTTTGGTAAATTGTTGTAGTGGACCATGACTAATTATCCATGAATTAGCTACAATATATTTTATAATAATTATTTGACACCCCATCACCCCCTATATAGCCTGGTCGGCGAAGTTATATCACACATGTCTACGTAAGGTCGCAAATTGATAATATATCCTCATCTGCACATAGTTTATGGTAGATAAAAATTATGTTTTCCATCTTCACTTGTTAAAGCTTTTTTTTTCATGTGATTATAAGGGTTTGTAATTAAATTTGGACATTATTCTTTTGGTATCTTACTAGCAAAGCTTTCGCTCCCAAGTTAGGGATAAGGAGTGTTTTATAAATAAAATAGAATATAAGATAAAAAGATGAATATTTTGATTTCATTATTAAGAGGGTGGAATTAAAGAAAACTAAATATAACATTCTGTTTCATTCGATTATATTCACGTGGCAAAGGCGCCTGGTATACTTTGATTAGTTTGATTGAGGTGTGGCCACACACACACATATATAATATACGACTCATATGAGATGAATGTGTTATTATGAGAGGTGAGAGGAGTAAATCTGGACCTTTGGATCATACATGAATGGTTAGATTAGAACATAAAGTCATGTGACTTTTTTAAGTGATCACATGACCATCAACTAACTTCTAATCCTGATCACCCATGTATGGTTTAATGGTCCAGATTTATTCCTCTTACTCACACAATAACACACTCCTCTCACTTGACTCATCCCCTATATATATATATATATATATATATATATATATATATATATATAGTAGTCTAGGATTGTCAATATGTGGTTGATTTGATTGATAACGAGTTCGGGTCCCTTAACCAAGTGGTCAAGGGTTCGATCTCTGGTTCTTACGTACGGAGAAAACTTGATTGAGAGAGGTCAGCCCTTAAATGTCGTTTAGTACCTCGAAGGATTAGTCTCCGCAGTTGCACGCGGAAGATATTTCGAGAAACAAAAAAAAAAGTAGTCTAGGATTAACTAAGGGTATTTTTATAGATTGTCTTAAAGGTAATTTGATAAATTCAATAATAATAATTATTAATATTGTAAAAAATAAAAAAATAGGCAAATAAAATCAATATAAAAATAAGGTATCTTTTTTTAGAAATTCATGTGATTTTTTTACAATTAAATTTATTGATGTTTTAGGTTAAATTTTGAAAATATTTCTTTATATCATATGAATGATTACTTTTCTTTACACTTTCTATTATAACAAAATATTAAATGCACAATAGTTTTTTATTTACAAAACAAAATTTATCTTTAAATATATCTAGAATTGATTAATTGGAAATAAAAAGTAACTATTATAATTTTAATAGTTTTAAATAGGCACACGTAAAGACATGAGAAAAAACATATCTAAGATCCTTTATGCTAAACTAATAAAAATAATTAGTATAGTTAGATGTATTTATGTTTTCCAATAAAAATTTTATCAAAATATAAGATTATATTAAAAACTGTAAATGAAATTTTGATAAAATTAGGTGAATGCTAGCATGAAGTACCTTATCAAATGGTACATGGATGAAGCACTCCTTTTGACCGTTGGATATATTATTATCATAATTGATGGTTTAGATTTTACACTTCACAAAAAAAAAATATCACCTGCTGCTTCTGATTCAGGTAACAAAAAAAATTAAAATGACAATTTTGCCCTACCCTTTTAACCCATCCTATCCCAGACCGCCCACCCCATCTTCCAACCTTCCATCGTCTGCCTCCATCGCCAGAACCTCGCCGTCACGCCTAATCCTCTTCCATCGACGTTACGATCCATCAAGCTGCCGCCATCAACTTCAAGAATCGTTCCTCCAAATTACACATGACCCCGAAAATGACCCCTAACAGCAATTATCTATGAAAGAAAAGAAAATGGTGTTCCAAATTCCAATTATCATTCTTCAGTATCATACAAGTGAGAGAAATGGCGTCATATGATGCCTAGTTCCAGCATACCGCACCTCTCCAAGTGTTACCCCTAAAGGAGGAACCAACAGATTCTGACCCGGATCCTAAGGCCCACTCGGAACCAATAGGGGTTGTTCTGGTGGCCATTCAGATGCCTATGACAGTGAAAGCAGCAAAGTGAACCTCCAGCAAGGACCGCCACACAAAAGTAGAAGGTCGTGGATGCAGGATCTGAATACCCGCCACATGCGTTGCTCATTGGAGCCGAGGTCGACGCTCGATGATTCCGTCTTTTTGACACTTCAATTCCTCGATCGGATCCTACTAGGCGACGACGCGATTTTTTGGATGAGGTGGAGGATACGATGGTGGCGGTGGCTATGGCAGTGGAGGTCCTTTGACCAGTGGGACACGGCTGAGAGGTGATGGTGGTTGAGGGTGGAAGACAGAGGGGTGAGAGAAGGGATAAAGGTAGGATTGGGATTTACAAAATAAAAAGATAAAAAAAAAAACAAAAAAAAATTGGGAATCACCTGTTATTACAAATCATTTATCTGCCTCATCGGTGAGGCACTTGGTTGGGTACTTCATGCTAAACATGCCCAGAGAATTAGGAGTAAAAATTATGTAACTTTTCACAACATAGAAACACTCACGGCGCATGGTCAAGTAAATAGAAATGATTGTTTTTTTTTAGTTTTTATTCGCTATATGAATTCTATATATTAAATATTATATCTATTAAGTGTAATATGTAAAATAAAGACATGTAATAATAGCCATATGTAAAGACATAAAAATAGACCTATCTAAAATTGATTGATTAAAAAAAATTATTATAGTTTTAATCTTTTTTTTTTGGTTTACAGTTTTAGTAGTTTTTAATAGGAATATGTAAGGACATGAGAAAAAATATATCTGAGATTCTTTATGTTGTACAAATAAAAATGATTAGTATAGTTTAAATAAATTTAATTTTGACCGAAGATGTCTTTATGTTATACAATATGATAATGAAGCCGTTTGAAGGAAAGATAGTCGTTCTTGTAAGATATTTCTGACAAATAGTACTTGTAAACCCAAAGGATAAGGACAAAACATAGTTCAAGCATGTATTAACAAGTCTTATTCATGAGATGATGTCAAAAGTATTATGCTATCTAAGAGCATGACGGTTAGTGACACTTCCACTATGTTTCGTTTTGAAGAAAATAGAAGGAAAGGAAAGAAGAAGGAGAGAAAAATATGCATTCCTTTGTTTGGTTACCAAGTGAAAGGGGAGGGAAAGAAAATAGCTCATGGACCCCACACCAAATTTGGTTTCCGTTTAAATTGGAAAGAAAAGTGATGGAAAGCATGTTTTTTGTTTAAAAATACGTTATTACCCTTCCATTCATCATTTTATAACTCCATCCCCCATCAGAAATGGTCCTCTGCAGTCAATTTTTGACTGTAGGGAGATCTGAACCATTGATTAAATTTTGTGTAAGATAATTATATTAAGGTAAAAATGATGTATGAGATCCTGATCGTAGATTAAATGAATGTGTGAAATTTGTGAATGCAGGGAATCTGGATCCATCGCCCATCCTTGATTATTCTTCGTTTCGCCGCTATTATCTTCAAATACTGGCGGGTGCTTTCTACTTTCAATTTGTTTGCAAAATAAATATTTGCTATTTCACAAAAAAAATTGTTTTAAGTTATGTTGTTGATTTTATTTTTAAATTATATCAAGGGGTAAAATAATTTTTTTAATTATATTAATATTTTTTAATTTATCCTGAGTTGTCATTGAGTGTTTATTTTTATTTTTGTATAGTTAGACTATATTTTACATTTTTATTTATTACACCTCATGTATATTTAAGGATATTTTGAACATTTCATAAATATGTTTTTCTTTCCTTTTACTTTCTACTCAACCAAATAAAAGGAGAGAAAAATTTTGATTTTCTTTTTTGTTACTTTTTTCCTACCAAACAATTAAACAATCCTCTCATTTTATATTTTTTTTCTTTTTTTCTCCTTTTTTTCCTCCATTTTTTTTTCCCTCTCAATTTTCCTCCTACAGCCAAATACAATGTTCATCTTCGGGTGAAGTAAAATCTTTTGGCACGTGAATTAATAAATGGTTCCCACAAGTTGGTTAGTAGAGGAGAAGATATTCCAACATGGAAAGTGAATACCAATGCAATATTTACTTAAAGCAATTGGGGACACTCAAACAAATTGTTGATAGCACCTATCCAAAATTTTAACGACAAATACAGGATGAAGAATATCTTAGAGAAAGAGCAATATTTACCCTTTTAAATAATATTGTTGAAGAGATCAATGATTATATTATTGACATGATTGAAGGACCAACAACGACAAGATTGACAAGATAACTAATAACATTAATGGATAATATCAACATGTGATTGATGTGAATAATAAGAAATTCGAATATTTTAAGTAAATAATCAGGAATTCGAATCTTAATTCTTGTGTATGAAAAAAAAATAGGTTGAAAAAAAAAAACCCATCTTGTATGTCCAACATGTGATGATTACAAAAAAAACATTAATGAATAAGAGGCTGAGTATCCAGTAACTTTTTTTTGAATATTTTATATTTTATTGGATACTCAAATCATCCCTTGGAACTCAAAAAATAGATATCAATTATACTACCGAGAAACATCAATCCTGCACTACGAATGTGCAAGAACAAGACTCCTTATTATCCATATAGGAGCCTTGATAATAGAAGCAACATTGATGCAAAAGTACTTAATAAACGAAATTTTTTAAGAGAAAATGACTCGAAGTGGGCTTTTCTTTTAAGAAGAAAACAATTTCAATAAAGATCTGCTATCCAATGACAATAAACAAAATTCGATGGTAAACACTAAGTTGTGTTGGGTTATATCTGCCAATATTGTATTTTGTCTTGGATAGTTATATGTTGCATTATCAAGAGTGACATCCCAAAAAAATTGAGAATTTTTACTATACTAAAAATTTGCTTATAATAAAGTATTTACTGAACTTTCTCTATATAATACCTTTGATTTATGTTATTGTGCCCAACAATGAAAAATAAAATCAAACTAATTGATCAACATATTTTTTTAAAACATCTAAACTATAATTTTTTATATTTTTTTTATAAAATTAAATATATAAAGTATTACAATTCGTACAATGCACAGGGTATTATTATTATCTCTACTATTATATGGTTGTAAATTCTCCTTTTAAGTTGCCTTCACATTTAAAAGATGCAATTTACACCCTCCCATTGAACTTTATGTATATAAGTGTGTGTGTTTTAAATAGTTCCAACATAAAATATTTATTTTTGATAAAGAAGATTATGTCCTCAAAGAAAATTGTTTTTTATAAAGACTTGGACCTGCAACTTCTTCTTATTTATTTGTTGGGTGCTTGGACCCGTAACTTCTACAAACTAGCCCGTAGCTCTAAAATTCTAATTGGTAAGTGTTTCAAGATCTCGTACATTGGAATCCACAGTTATGGGCGAGTTGCTTTTTGCAGCTCTTGATTTTTCTAATTATCTTTTTTCTACCCAAAGTACCGTTTCTTCTTCAACTCCCACTCTCTTCACCCCTTTCTAATCTCTCTTCGCCAACAATGGGCAAACCTTATATGAATGCTATGGGTTGCTTCGTGGGTGAGGTTGTCCTAAATCCTCCTCTAGGATTGGAGGTTCCAAATTCAAGTGCCTATTTGTGTGGTGCCATTGATTTGCCATGAATAGATGGTTCTATTTGCTATTGTGTTAAATTGGTTTTGAATGTTGCCAAACACAACCGAACTGTCATTTCAGATTTAAATTGCTTTGTCAATTTGTGGTTCATGAGAAGTTCTTTTGAATGGTGAAAACATCAAGAATTTGAAACTGGAGTGGCTTAGGAGCCAAATAGAACTAGTGACCCAGGAGCCTGCTTTGCTCAGTTTAAGTGTAAGAGACAATATTGCTTATGTGAGGGATACCACCATGGATCAAATAATAGAGGATACCCAGAAACTCGTTAGATAAAGGTTATGACGGTGGTGGGAAAATAATAAAAAAAAGGGTTTAGGAAAGAAAAGAATGGAGATATCGTGGTGGGGAACTATGATGATGGTGTGATGATGGTTTAGGGAAAAAATGTTTAAAAAAAAGGCATTTTGAGTAGAAAAAACTTAAAAAAGGGTGGCAGGGTTGTATTAGAAAAATAAGGAGCTGCAAAAAACAACTCCATAGTTATGGACCCGAATCCATTAATAACCTCATCTCAAATGGTGCAATCCAATCTAACAACCTCCTTAGCATCTTTAATAGTGCAATTTATTAGAGTTGTTTAATTTCACTTTTTATAAGTTCTATCATATCACCTCATTATTTTTTACTTTATATTACTTTAAGCAACTATACACCTAAATGGGTTTCACAAGTTATCTCACATCTTTATTTACATTTATTTTTGTTTTAATTTAAAATATTAATTTATTTGTGATTGGGCTGCTGAATATTGTGGTTCTCTTTTTTTATTTTTATTTATTTACTATTATTATCGGTGGTCCTTATATAAGAACTCGTTCTTACATGTGACATCCATATCAGATTGCTCCAACGATGCAACACACTGAAAACTTACACCCACTAAGAACTTGTTCTTAAGTTTTAGTTTAAAGAGAATATATGGTAGCTAACCTACACGTGTTTTTATAGAATAAAAGGTAACTACGAACGGCCATCAGCCGATCTAACAATTGTCAAGATTGCCAATTTCTAACATTTACAAGGTGACTAGGTTTAAAAAAAACACTTAGAAGGTGACTATAGGTGAGTTATGTTGCTCGCTGAATCAAGTGACTTGCATAAGTAATTTTGTTTGGTATAGTTTATGGTTTATTTTGAAGGAAGAGAAGAACTCGAGTTGTCGTTCTGTTATTGAAATTTCTTGATTAGTAACATGATTCATATGTGGGAAAGGAGTCACCGCCGGAATGATTATTGGTGGGAAGAAAAGTCACTGGTATGATCTATTATAGTGGAATATGCCGAAGAAGCAGACAGTCGAACAAAGCCAAATATTTGAGCTTTGAACACGCGAAAAAATAAACCTAGAGAGCCAAACAGCTACATTGAGGTGGTTGCTGGAAAATAGTCCGTTGAGGGAGGTGAGAATAGATATGGAAAGTGGGCTGGCCGGCGGTACCAGCGAAGGAAAAGAAGACGGAAGAGGTGGTCAAATGCGTTGCTGGAAATAACGCGCGTGCGGCTGCTGGGTAGAGACTCCGACGGTGCGTGAGGGAGCGTCGGTGGTCGGCTTGGGGCGATTCCGGGATGGTTAGACAGATCAGCAGCCGACGACTCAGATGGTGTGGTCGTTTGTAGCAAATGGCGGCGGACGGCAGCAGACGATGATGGATGATGGAGAAAGAGGCCGAAAAAACGTCACAACAGATAGAGGTGACTAAATAGAGTTCAAAATTTTTAGGAACTCAATAGCGCAATAGTGACGGGATAAGTACTCTCTGATACTGTGTCGAATTTGAAGCTTTTAGGTAGAGAAGGAGAAAAAAAGAGAGATATACTATCAAATAGGAAGACTGATAGTGATTTGATATGGTGATGATGTGATTACAAAAGATAATCCTAATAGTCCTATTTATACTAAATGTAGAATCTTAATCCTAATCAAATATGAAAACAAATCATAACATATAAATAAGAATAAATCCTAAAAGATCACCTATAATACTCTAAAATATTCTAAGATATAAAAAAATTATTATCAGATATTTCTAATATTTTCTAACAAGTTATAGGCGACCCTAAGAGAAATGCTAGCAACACACTCTTTTTAACACACTCTTTGTTATTGAGTGATTTCATGTGGGACATGCTAAATAACATGTGTCCACTTCTGTTATTGGGGGAATTTCATGTGGGACATGTTAAATAATATGGACCCACTCCCTATATAATGGGCCATACATGAAATCACTTCATAACAAAGAAAGTATTCAAAAGAGTGTGTTGCATTGCTCCGACCCTAAATATCTATTACCTAAATCTAACACCTACCACTCGATAGAGATCTATTAATGTTTAATGCAATTTTAAATACTTTTAACTTTTTAATTTATACTTATTTACAAATTTACTAAAATTATTGAAACCTAAAGAGTGATATAATCAAGAATAAAAATAACCATCTAAAAACATTATTTCAATCATGTATAAAGTATTAAAGTGTACCATTACTTAAAAGAAAAAAAAAGTGTCCCATTATTGAACAAAATTATAAAATATTGAATGCTTCTACTCTAGACAGAAATAGACAAATGAATAAATATAAACTTTTTTTTTGAAACATGAATAAATATAAACTAATAAACTATAAATTTAATTAGAAAATTAAATTTCTTCCACCTTCTTCAGTCTTGACAACTGTCCTTCTCTTCTCTCCTGCTCCTTTGGATCTCTTTTTTTCTCTGCTCTGCTCTCAGATCCTCTGAAGTGAAGGGTTTCTGCTTCACCCTCAACTTCTTCTTGTTCTCTTTCTAGGGTTTCATGTCCATTGGAACATCAATTTTGGAGCTTTGGATTGCTGCTTATTCAATCCATGTTTTTTTGCTGAATTCACAGCAATTTTGAGGTTCGAGCTTGTTCTTTGATCTTTGTGGCTGTTGACTTGAGACATTGCTTGGTGTTTGATCTGTTCCAAGAAAGAAGAAAGAAAGAGAGAAAGAACAAGATGCAGCGAGATCAGCACAAAAAGAAGGTTGTTTCTTGGTACCACTTCTGTGTGAAGAGTTTGTTACAGTTCTTTGGACATACATGGAGCTGAAAGTGAAAAAAATGGAAAATTGGAATATGGGGTGGCAGAAAAAAGGATGAAAAAAATTTAAATAAATAAAAGATAATAATATAACGGTTAAACATTGAGTATGTTGTGGCATTTGTTGTAAAAATTGTTCCTTTATGTTGTTGTCATAGTTTTTGCATGTGAAGTAAAGGGTTTTCTGTTTCCTTCATTTGGAGGATTGAATTTTGAATGAGCTTCACTGTTGGATCGATTTCATTTCCGCCAAAATTTGTTCTGTTGGATTGATTTCGTTTTAGCCAAAATTTGTTGATCAATGATATGCTAGCTAGTGTCTGTTTACTTTTCTGTGCATTTGATTATTTATTTTTGTCTTTGTTAGATTTTGTTTACATATTTTGGAGTCCATTTGAGTCTTTTTTTCTTGCTGAATTATTTTCCAGCTTTTGTGATTAAACATTCAAATAGCAATATATGGAATTATGATACCTTGCTTGCTTGGAGTGGTGATTTGTGAAAGAATAATGGTCAACCGCCTTGTGCTTAGCTCTGTGAAACTAGAAAGAATAATGGTCATATGCATATGTTTATAAGTAGTTTGATTTGGTTCCTCTATATATGTGTACCAGTTGACTGCAGTTTTCTGCCAGTGATTGGTATCGACTTATATAGATTATAGAACATAAAATTTTACACTGGTTTATTAATATGCAGGATTTTAAAGAGTTGGAGTTTTTTACCGAGTATGGGGATGCCAACAGATACAAGATTCTTGAAGTTATTGGAAAAGGTAGCTATGGAGTTGTCTGTGCAGCAATTGACACACACACTGGGGGAAAAGTCGCAATTAAGAAGATTCATGATGTTTTTGAGCATATCTCTGATGCCATTAGAATCCTCCGTGAAGTCAAGTTGCTAAGACTTCTAAGGCACCCCGATATTGTTGAGATTAAGCGGATCATGTTGCCACCTTCAAAGAGGGGTTTTAAAGATATTTATGTAGTCTTTGAGCTCATGGAGTCTGATCTCCATCAAGTCATCAAAGCTAATGATGACTTGACCCGTGAACACCATCAATTTTTCCTTTATCAGATGCTACGTGCATTGAAGTATATGCATACAGGTCTCTGCTCATCTATCTTTTCTCTTTCATCTTTGGCCTTTATATGCATTCTTGTTACTCTTTGTTGTGTTTTCAAAAAATATGGAGCCAAATTGCTTCTAAATGATCATATGTATGGTTGCAGCAAATGCATATCACAGAGACCTTAAGCCCAAGAATATACTGGCAAATGCAAACTGCAAACTCAAAGTTTGTGATTTTGGACTGGCAAGAGTTGCATTCAGTGATGACCCAACAACAATATTTTGGACGGTAATGTGGTTTTATTTAATTTGACTTGCAAATAGAGCATAAAGTTTTGACTGTTTTTGTACATTCAATTAGTTGCAATGAGGTTTTTCATGCTCACTTTTGGTGCATATTGCAGGATTATGTCGCGACAAGATGGTACAGAGCCCCAGAGCTCTGTGGATCATTCTCTTCTAAGGTATAATTTGGCTAAGATTTTATGTATAAGTCTTCTATGACATGATAAGGTTATATTTTGTGATGAACTGTCTGCTATGGGGCAATCTATGCTTATTTTGAGCAACAACATATTGATTGACATTATTTTTTGGATATATTTGAATGAATAATAATCTTCTGGACATCATTGCATATCATAAATCTTAATTGGCTTGGTGTGACTAATTTGTTTTTCTGTGGTTCTATCTAGTGTTCTTATGATAGGGTGCCTCAGTTTTCTTAAATTTTAGGTTTCCTTGTCCCTTTCTCAGAAACCTAGACAGTTCCATCTTCTTCTGGTTCTGAGTCTTTGAAAAGCACACTAAATTATATAAACATGTAGATGAATGACGATCCACTATTTCTTAGTACTTGTTTATTTTTGAAAGGTGCTAGAAAGTGTAACCCGGGTACAGTCATCTGATTCTATTTTTTATATTATCTTATTTGAACTTTTGTCGTTGTATTTCTTGGATGTTGGTCTTATTCAATTTCTTATGCTTGCTTCATTCCCAAACTCTTGTTTTCTGTCATCATGTGATGCCAATTATTGACTGCATTACATATGTGTCAGTATTTGTTTGGTCAGTCAAATAGCTTTTCTTTCTGTTGCTCACAGCATTCATCCTATGGGTGAATAGTTAATAGTGGTAACCATTCAAGGTCCCTGTTAATTTTTATCTGAAGAAGAAATTCCAACCACATTTTGTGATGTGAGTGTAAGTTAGGCTATGGAGTTTTGAGTGGCATGTTCATGTTGGATGTCCAGCATGGAATGTAAAAGTTGTGTAATTGTTGATGAAGGGGTATTTAATAAAATCTTTACAAGAAAACTTTGTAGAACCTAAGTCCTAACACCTGTAGACAGGAAATTAGTCTTGGTCGGCCAAGCATAGAGTGGTATGAAAGTTCATACGGTTTTATGTCAGCACTATGGTATATCCTCTGCTGTATATCATTTGTCATTCCTCATTCCACTATGTTAAAAGGTCAATTAAGCCCTACCCAGAAAGGAGAAATTGAAAATGTGATTTGCTTGCCTGACTTTAAAACTGTTGCACTTATTTCTGTATGAAATGCTTTCTGTGTGCTTTATAGTAAACAGTAATGCCTAGATTATAATAATGTTTGTTCAGGGAGGACTATTGATCTCTCTTGCAAGTTGAATTATCTGTCCTTCAGGTAATTGTGTCAGTTTGTCAGTTTTCCTGAAGTGGTTTGGTTGGAATGTGCAATCATCCTTCTTCTTTAATATTCTGATTTGTTGGCCTTTGTTTGCAGTATACACCAGCAATTGATATATGGAGCATTGGATGCATTTTTGCTGAGGTGCTGACAGGAAAGCCATTGTTTCCTGGTAAAAGTGTTGCGCATCAATTAGATTTGATTACTGATCTTCTTGGGACACCATCACCTGAAACTATTACAGGAGTATGGACCACTCATAACTTCTGTTTTCTGTGTCAATTTCACTTAATCCTATTCTTATGTGCTTGATAATGTTATTTGTATCATGAAAAACTATTCAAGAAGTATTTGGTGATTAGTTTTATTCTAGTTTACAGGTTCGAAATGAGAAGGCAAGGAAGTACTTGATGGAAATGAGGAAGAAACCTCTTGTGCCATTTGAACAGAAATTTCCAAATGCTGATCCATTGGCACTTCGCCTTCTGCAAAGGCTGTTAGCATTTGATCCAAAGGATCGGCCAACTGCTCAAGAGGTATCTGGTGTTGTTCCCAATTAGGGAGTATCTATTGAAGTGTATTTCAGGATCTTGGTATCGAAAGTTGTCTTTTTTTAGTTCAGTATAATCTGAAAGAATCTATTCTGAATGTTTGCTTGGCAGGCACTAACTGATCCTTTCTTTAAGGGTTTAGCCAAAGTTGAGAGAGAACCTTCTTGTCAGCCAATTTCAAAATTGGAATTTGAGTTTGAGAGGAGACGGGTGACAAGGGAGGATGTCAGGGAACTAATATATCGGGAAATACTGGAATATCATCCTCAGATGCTTAAACATTACATGAATGGAACTGAAGGCACAAACTTTCTTTATCCTAGGTCAAAACTTAATGCCCACTACCTTTTTTACTGCTGTAATATAGATGCACGGATAGTGTATTATATGCAATGCATTTTATTTACAGACATATGTTCCTTGCAGTGCAATAGATCAATTCAGAAAGCAATTTGCTTATCTTGAGGAAAATCATGGTAAAAGTGGCCCAGTGATTCCTCCAGAAAGGAAGCATGTCTCTCTTCCAAGGTAAGACTAACATAACCTTGGAAGATGTTGCAGTTACTGTATTTAATTTTTGGCTACTAATGTTGGTTCATATTGTAATATCTTAGCATAAACTATTCCTAAATATATCTGATAGAATTTTTTATATAAAATTGATAAACAAAATTAATCATTAAGTAATTATAATTTTAATTTCATATGTATTAAGATTCTCATTTTTGAAAAATAATACCCAAATTGGACACCATTAGGTAAAAGTGGTACCCAAAATGGACACCACTGAGCAAGGCAACTATCCCAAGATACACTTTTGCCAAAGCCTATGGCCGCAACACGGTAATTTGTGAGGCCCGAGCATGTTGAGCTCAATTCATGAATATAACACATAAGAAAAGGTAGAAGCTTAATAAGGCCAAACCCTCGAAGAGGGGATAGAAGGTGAAGAGGTTAACCTCCAAAAGGTTTCACAAACTGTCTTTTTAAAAAATAATTTTATGACAAGATTCTTTGGTTTGATAAGATGAAATGAAAGAGGGATGTAAAAGTTTTCTGTGGCAACACGACTAGAATACCATTAGTGCAAAAAATTAAAAATGCTTTCCTTCCTACTGAGTTTATCTCATCTGTTTCAGGTTATTTCTGATTCACAAAATGAGGTTATGGATCATTATTGATTTACATGTTTTTTGGGTGCTTGTTGCGGAGCTTGGGATAGAGTTGCTGGTAGTTACTCATATCGATGTGACTTTGGTCCCGTTTAGGGACGATGAGATAATAGATATATGATAGCTTTGTAACATTTTGTACTTGACGTTAAAGACATATCTAAAAAAAGTTTATTTTAGTGTATCCTATTTTCATTAGTTTTAGATTTTACTTCAACGTTTCAACCAAGTCTAAGCATCATCTGATGTCATTAAACAAGACAATATAAGCTAAACCTCTAGTTAATAAGTCAGGACACACATGTTATGTTTGGTAGCATTTTTGACTAAATATTTTTTGATGGATCATAATTAAATCCTATGTTATATAATCATTTGATTTATTTTTTGAAGGTCCACTGTTTATTCTAGTACAATTCCCCCTAGTACACGGTCATCTTTTCCTCCGTACGAAAACAAGCAAATCGCAGAAGAGGCATATAAGATTACAGCAGAATCTAATTCTGGAAGTCAGTTAAGGGGTTCACGACCTCCACCAAGGGTACCAGTAGGTATAAACCATATAATATAATTAATTTGATGCTTGCCTTGTTATTATTATATTTTGGAGGGAGATAATCAGATAAGTGAATTTATTAGAAGCAAGAAAAGTACAGAGAAGGACAAGGTAACAGTAAAAAGAAACAAAAATGAAAAATATTAGCTCAGTAAAGCTCTTGAATCCCTCATGGCTCTCTATGTGAAACTGAACACGAACTAGGTAGTAGGTATTACTGTGGATTTATATTTATATCTTGTGTGTCTATAATATTATTAAGTATTAACTGGTTTTTAATTCCTTGCCACAGCTAAACCAGGTAGAGTTGTAGGGCCAGTTCCGCCCTATGATAATGTGAGCAACATAAAAGATCCTTATGATACAAGGATATCCTACCAAAATACTCTTCCTCAAGCAGACTTTCCGCACTGTTTTCATAGGGTGCATCCCACCAACCCAATAACTACATCAGAAATATACAAGGATAGTTCACAAGGTAAACATCAACTCCCTTCTCAGCAGTGTAACGTGCCAACCAGACCAGCACCTGTTGATCTTAATACCAACCCATACTACCAGCAGGGCAAGAATGATCACTTAAATGATCCTGTAACTGCCATTGATGCAAAACTGATGCAGGCACAATCTCAATTTGGTGTAATTGGCTCTGCAGCTGTAGCTGTAGCCGCATACAGGCAATCAGGAGGCTTTCAGTCTGGATTGTCATAGGTTGAGAGGTTTGGATTTGGTTTTCCACTTCTACTTTCAGATTACCATCCTTGTAATTATATGTACATCATTTAATTGGTGAATAAAAAAATTGATTGTTTCTCTCCATCCTGATGCAAAGATTTATCTTGACAAGGTTTGATCAGTAGTTTTACCTATGGGGTTAAAAGTGATAACCTTAGATACAATCTTATGCCATAAACAAGATAACATGACAATGTTAACATTGCCATCGAAAATGAAAATCATACGAAAAAGGGAAAACCTTGCATGTTAAATCAGCAATATTGCAAAGTAAAACATGAGAGGGTTTTAGAAGTAGACTTTTTGTCATCTTCAAAGTTCAGTAAGCATGCTTTGGGATAATAATATTGAAGTTGCTAACTGTCCATTCTGCTACTTGGCCAACATCACTTATGTATATTTCAGTCCCTAAGTCAATTGATGGCCAGTGTCTCTCCACAGGTTTAGTGCCTGGTTCCTGCATTAAATATATTAACAACAAATACTAAGTACTCATATCATTGTTAACAATATCAAACTGCCAAATTGATAAATCAACTCATATTTAAGTTGTTTATTCATGGATTGTTTTTAAGCTTGCCTGATAAAAATAGAGTGATTGAGAGAGCCTTCCAACATCAAGCTCCCAAGTTCTTGGATCACCAACCCAACCTTCACCTTTCTTTGTCGGGTACCCGAATTCGCCCCAAACTGGGTGGGGCAGAATTTGAATTATCTCTTGAGGCTGTGGGTTGCTATAGGGGTCAGAGGTCTTTACTGGTTGCTCCAAGTGCATGGCATTGCCCGGAGCACGGTAGACATGATAGGCATCATAGGGGAAGTTGGTGGTATCGGTCCGGTGAACCCGGGTCCCGTTGGCGAAGGTGTGGTAAGGAGGACACTGTTGAAGCTGGCTGGATTTACACCATGGTTCAATTTCCGGGTTGATGATCATTTCACTGTATCTGGTAACATCTGAGGTGACATCCCCATTGCATTGCTCCCCATTGTTCTTCCAACAACTTCCCATGTCCATGAGGTAGAATTGGCTCTTTGGACCTCCTCCCTTCTTGATATCAAGGGTGAACCTTACTTTAAAATGTGGTGACTTTGGTACCTACATGTAATTTTGTTTTCATATTAGGACTTTGAAATCATATGAGGAAAATGCTAAAAGATTCTAAATTAGAGAGGGAAACAACTTACTATTTTTGACATGCCTCTTGTTTCATAGTGATACCCACCAGAGAATCCTGTTGTAGCATCTGATCTCAAATAGAGCATCAGCCATGGATATTTAGAAGATGTCTTCAACACATTGTGAAAAACCCAGCTTCCTTTACCCACTTCCTTCTCCCAAGTCACAGAGTAATAGGAGGTGTCATTCATATGAAATGCTTTTGTGACATCAGCATTTAAGTCCCATGATCCATAAAAACTTCCCTTCATGATCTTCTTCTCTTTACCATAGAGTTTGGTATATTTGTGGTACATTGAAGGCATATTCATACACCCTTTTCCAAAGCAAGGAAACTCAGGTATCTGTGGGAAGGGCTTCGGTTTGAAGCCATTTTTTGGGCACATTGCCGCTAGTGTGTCCATGTTGCCACTCTTGAGCATTATCATCCAGAACTGCCATGGCCTTGGAGTATCTGAAACCTCACATTTGAAACCCAAGTATAACTCCTTCCAAGCTGCGTACCTGTTGGCACCGTCTGTCTTCAATTGAGGGTGTGGAATGTTTGATAGGCCTAGCCTGTTCTGCCATTCATGCACCTTGTGAACCAAGTTCACCTCCTCTGCCAATGTTCATTAAAATATTTAGTTGACAAATTTTGACTGTGGATGTTTTTAGATACCATGTTACTGTTACCATGAAGCTAAAAAACGATCAAAGAAATTTCTACCTCAAGTGTGGAGGTTACCATATATAGATATCATCAGGCATTACATACATTAATTAAAATGGAGAAGTGTTTCTTGTGCCAAGGGAATTCACACCCTTCGAAAAAAACTTAAGAGTCTATTTGGTTTGGCTATTTCCTGTTTTCATTTTCAATGAAAATAGAAAATGAGCTTGAAAATGTTTTGTTGAGTTTAATCAAAATGGTTTCCTTGAAAACATTTCTTTAATTGTGCCCTAATATGAAAACAAAAAAAAGTTGTTTTCAGTGTTTCCTTCTCAAATTTTTGAAAATAGGAAATGAAAATAGAAAACAAGAGGTCAAAATAAATATGTTTTCAAATTTGTCAAAATTTGAAAATAAAAACAATTTTTAGAAAATAGAAATAAGAAATGGAAACAGGAAATAAAAATGCAAACAAAACAGGTTGGATTTTTATGTAAATAAGGTTGGATGTTGTCACATGTATGCATTATTGCATTGTTTGTGTTTGGGGGATTTTGGAGAGGAAGAAGTGAAGAAGAGAGTTCTACTGTATTGAAAGGAAGAGAATTGAGAAAGTAGAGAAAATTTGTGGTGGGACCCACATGAAAAAAATCTCTTCCGCTTGGTGAGATTTTGAAAGGAGAGAGGAAAAAATGTGAAATAACATATCTAACTTTTTGTTTTGTATTGTCCAAATATATTATAGGGGCAAATATGTTTTTACACAACTTTTATTTACCTTCTATTTTTTTCAATCCAAACAACCTAAAAATCTACCATTTTTCTATTCTTTCCTACTTTTTTTCTTCCTACTGGCGGCTAGCATGAAGCCTTAAAAACATCCTACACCAGTGTGGCACTTTTTTTTACCCATAATAATAGTTTCCTAGTTTTTATTTTTTATTTTAAAATTCTTTTGTTTTGGAAATTCCATTTTTACCCTCATCTCTCTTCCACCACCAGATCCAACCAGTGTCGGCCAACCTCCTCCCCTTCCACCCCATTCCCAAACAGCAACCGAGCATGGATAGTGACGACTCCACCAACCCAAACACCGTTGAAGGACCTTCAAGCACAAATGGTGGTTCAGATTTGGGTTTTATATTTTTTTTCCTTTTTAGATTTAGATCTGAGTTCAGCTATCAAATGGTTCAGATCTAGGCACTTTTCTCTCTCTGTCTCTCTGCATCAATCCATCGCTCATCTTCTCTCGGATTGTCGGTTTTAAACATAATCCAGTTCGTGCACAATCCATTACAGAAAGAATGAGGGGATCGATTTGAGGATAGGTCCTCATGTTGAAGAAGCTTCTTCTCGGACTTTCGAAAATCAAGGACCTGGTTCTTCTGTCATTATTAAAGCCAAATCTCCTGAAAGCTCAGGAAACATTAAGAAATTTGGTAATATTTTAGTCACGAAATTGGATGGTGTCGTCTTTGATATGCTAGAAATCCTCTCAAAACAATTACTCCAAAAGATATCGGTTTGATTCAGAAGATAGAGGGTTTAAATGCAAAAGCCAAGGGTAATTGATCATCTGCTAGAAGTAGAGAGGAGCAAAGGGTATAAATTTCATGCTGGGAGTGGCTTGTTCGCGGTGGTGCTCCGGTGAGTTCGCGGAGTTCCGGTGGTGAGGCAGCAATGGCAAATGGAGAGGATGGGTGACAGTGGGGTGGTTAGGGTGAAGGGCAAATGTGTCATTTCAAATTTTTTGGGCAACCTATATTATCAGGTCAAGGTCACCTTTTTTTTTTTTGTTTGGACCACTAAATCTGGAGAATTGAATATATCCAATGGTTCAAAATCATCCACGATGAAAAAAATGTCTACACTAGTGTAGCATGATTTTTAAGGCTACATGTTAGACGCCACCCTTATTTCTTGCCTACTTATTTCCTAATCCAAACAATGTAAAGTTGGAATAGATATACATATGTAAGTAGATACTACCTCTGGTCCATATTATAAAAAACATACGACTAAATCACATAGATCAAGGAAATACTTTGAAATGAGATAATTTCAATTAATACTCATAAATATTTAACTTATTTTCCAAAAATATCCCATTCCTAAATGATGAGTTATAAATGGCATTAACACAAATTCCACTAACATGGAAAATAGATGTACCTCATAAATATGAATCATATTATAAATAAGAGTATAATTGAAAATTAGCATTTAATATATTTTAAAATTGATGAATGTTTCTTATATTTTGGACCAAATAATTGGACCCTTTTATTTTTTATAACATGGACCGGAGATAGTATTAGTGAAGCGTTATCTAGATCTCAAATTCAATAGTACAAATTACAATATCAGAGGATCAATTTAATTATTTGTACTACAAGATTTGACACCTCTCTTACATCTCTACATACAGTATAACTAGTCCAACTCAAAACGATGGATGACTCAATACCCACTAAACAAGTCACATGTATCCAACCTAATTGTGAAAAAAACATTCATTTATATTTGTGGAAATGTTAATCTTACCACTTTTGTCACACCACTTTGTGACATCTAAATTCTAATCATCTATAATCTATTTATTATTGTTTTCAAAATAAAAGTAATTTAACCAATGGTTATAAAATAGGCATAAAAAATCAGAACAGAATTTATTGCGATAATAAAAATCGAAAGTTGACGTAGTTGGACAATTTGGGATCGGACGGTCCATATTTTAAGGTTGTATTTTAAATTTGATTTTCTCATCTCAAAATATGGACCATCTGATCTCGATCGAACAATCCAGATCGTCCAACTGCATCAACTTCATGCTTTACAAATCCCTATCCATAAAAAATATGTGAGAGTATTGTTTTCTTTTTCCTACTAAACATACAAATTGGAAATACTATTTGAATATATAAATATTATAAATTGGGCACTTACTACGATGTTGCCAATAATAATTGACATCAAAGCAATCTGCCATTCTTGGACTTCCCATGTTCGGTGCTTCTTTCCCAACTTCATTGCACTGATTCCACGACTCGATAGCAACTCTCAGGCTATCTCTTCTCATACCAGGGTCGCCAATGGCTGATATGTAATCGTGATCATTCCAGGCTGTTGCATAGACTTCAAACAACAAAAATGCACATGCAGCTTTTGCTACATTGAAACCAAAGCGAAGCTTCCTTTGATTCATTATTAGAGTAGAAAAAGAATCTGAAGTGAACTTCGATGCGTGTGGCAGAAGATGTGTGCGCAGTATATTGAATAATTGATAAGGATAAATGGATATAAATATGGATAAGATTCGTCATTTGAAGGTTGCAATGTAGATCTTCTTTTCAACGGATTCCGATAATTTCGAGACTTCACTATGGATTTCTAAGTATTATGTGACAAATTTTAAATTAAATTTCAGCTGTTGAGAATATAACTCTTAATATTAAATCTGAGAATTTATTTATCAATTTAGTGCCTCTTTGGTATCACTGCGCTAAGCCTCAACCATGATTTCAGACGGTCAAATGTGACTTTGACCCAAGAAGATGTTTGGCTTACAAAGGGGTAAATGCTTTTTTTCACCAAAATCAATTTTGGCATGACGAGCAATTCCCAGCTTTCACTTTTGGTTTTGAGAATTGATTGTGCGATGGTAGCTTTCTCATCTATAAATTTCTCACCATTACCCTTCAAAAGCAATTTTGGTCCAAACTATCCAAATAATCTGACTTGAGTAAAATCACTTACTCATGAATGTATCCAAACATAAATCACTTCACTTTCAACTCACTTTTAACCAAAATCAATTAACAGAAAAAATTTTATTCAAAATCACATTTGTCAAAAGCTCATCCAAATACATAGTTAATAGAGTTAACCGAAAACGTTAAGTTCTGTATTTAACTAGCTATCCATAAATTAGGCCCAAACTGATCCTCAACAAAAAAACACGGTGACATTTTGGTCCTTGAGAAATAGAAAATGCCAATTTGGTCCTCAACAATATAAAATGCGGGTCAAATTAGTCCCTGATATGGACTAAAATGTCCATAAAAATTACCCTAAAAAAGACTAATTTGACCCGCATTTTACATTGTGGAGGACCAAATTGGAATTTTTCATTTCTCAAGGACCAAAATGTCATCACGTTTTTTTGTCAAGGACTAGTTTGGGCCTTTACTCAAATTTTATTCAATTTTTGACATCTTCAAAGAATTATAGTAGTCCATATACTAGGTCGGATTCGGACCCACACGACTCAATCTGAACCAACCCGCCCATCCATATATATCATCCAATTTTGACCGATGGGTGATTTGGGTTGGTCGGGTCGCGATTGCGGGTTGTACGGATCGGTTAGAGTAGGGTGGGCCTAACCAGTTTTTTTTAGCCCAATCTTTTTTGTGACTTTTTTTTTCTAAAACATAAAAAAAAAAAACCTGAAAACCTATCCCCTTCTTTGCGCAGCATCTCCCCTCTTCGTTCTCACTTTCTCATCTTTCTGCACAGCCATCCCTCTCCCTTCTTTCTCACTTTCTCACCAATATGCACAACCCTCCGCCAGTCTCCTTCCCTTCCCTTCTTTCTCACCTTCTTCTGCAGCGTGGGCACCTTATAGATTCGGTCGCATCTTCGCGGTGGTTGGTCGTAGCTTCGCGGAAGAGGCTAGCGGTGTTGGTTGCAACCGCGCCTTCTCCTTCATACGTCACTCAGTCGCGCCTAAGGGTCTGCCACCGGGCTTCTTCTTCATACGTTGGTCGGGTTCGATCACCGGCAGTCTGAAATTTTCGGAACCGAGTCCAACCACCGTCAAATGCTTCAACCCTAATTTTCCAAATTGTCAACCCAAGACCCGTGACAACCCGCTCGCGCTCCAATTTCACTTTTGGGTGTGTTGGGTTCAGGTCGGTGCGAAATCTTTATCCCGCCCTACCATATACTTGCAAAAAGAAATAGTATTGTGTCTTTGATGTTAAATGTTTTTTTTTTTTTTAATATTTTCAATAGTATTTTTTTTCTTGCCATCAAGTGCCAGTGTCATTGTTCTTATGAAAATGAGAGTATATATCCAAATCCAAAGCAATAGTAATATAAAAATAAAATTGTATTATTTAATTAGATAATGACATGGAAAACAAAACACTGTGCTTTTAGCGGCAAAAAAATTGTAAAAAGTTCCCTCTCATCCATGGTGGTTTGGTATCTTTTTTTTTTTTTTTTCCACTTGGTATCCTCTTTTTCGGATGTTCCATTAATGGAAGTTGCTGGCAATGTCATTAGGCGGTAGACTTTTATTTTCTTTTGTTGCTTTTCTTTCTTACTTATCTAGCTTTTCTTAGAAAATAAACTGCGCCAGATGTTTAAGAATAGATTTCTGATTGTGTCAAAAAAAAAAAGAATAGATTTGTGATCTTTTGCATAAGGTTGTCGAGTTTGAAGGAAATTCTCATATCTTCTTATTTGGTGAATTCTTACGTTTTGAGAAAATGGAAGATTAGAAGTTTACTTTGCTTAGATGAACTAATGAGATGGTGAGAAATATTTGATATGATTCATTAATTTGATTCATTTAATTGAGTTGACATATTTTGATTGGGTAGGATAACTTTTATCCTTCCGTTTTTTAGTTACCTAGAAAATTAACCTCTTATTATTATGTTAGATTTGAAATTTGAGTTTAGCTTTCATATCTTGTTAGTATAAAGTTTAATTATACACATTTGATCAATTATACATCATTTTTGACTCTTTTTTTGGTTTCCAGGGAGATCCTCTACGTGCAACTGCGGAGACTAATCTCTTGAGATACTGGACGACATTTAAGGATTGACTTCTCCCAATCAGGTTTTCTTCGTACGCAAGAGCTATGAATCGAACCCTGACCACTTGCTTAAGGGGCTGAGCTCGTTACCACTTGGATCAGACACATGTTGGTTATAAACTTATAATTATACGAAAATGAAGGATAGAAGGAGAAAACATGTGGTTTAAACCACAATCATAAGAATTGAATATTTTTTATGATATGTCAATATATAATTAATTGATAGTGTAAAAAATATTTATAGTGACAATACATCACAATTAAATCCTTAAAAATTTTAGTTTTAGGTATCCATATTAATCATATATCTTGATAAAGACTTCCCTACAAAAAAGCTCCTCTACATTGGGCTGAATTGTAAAGTGAGCAAATAAGGATGTATCTATTTTTTTTTGGACAAAGGATTTATCTACTTTTGATTAAGTAAAGTGTGACAACTCACTTTAACTAATTAAGGATATATATACTCTTATTTATTTACTTTGCACCCAAGTTCACTTTTTTTTTTTATGTATCACTCGAGTTCACTTTAAAGGATATTTTCCATTTTTCCAGTGAGAGTATCTTATGTTTTGATCTCCATAAATAAAGATGTGTTATCATTAATAGTTCACAGGAGATAGGAGCAAAGTTATATATCATAAGTTAATTTTGTGAATTTAATTTTGATATACTATTATGTTTTTATTTTGAGTTTAATTGTTATGCACTGACAGTGTAAAATATTTTTACACAGACAACCAATCACCAATCATAGTATGGATGACTTTTAAGGTAGTTAGGATGAGAGTCAATTTTTTTTACTGATGTGACAACATATGATTGAATGTCTGTGTAAAAATGTTTTACAATGTCAGTGTAACAATTAAACTCTTTTATTTTAACAATTTTTTATTGTAAAAAATTATTAAGTGAAAGAATACTATATTTATTTATTAAGTATAATTATTATGTATTATCAGTGTAAAGATTTTTACACTGACTACCAATCAAAAATCATGTTGTGTGTGATTTTTAAGGTAATTAAGATAATATTCAATCACTTTAGCTTATGTGGCAATTTCTGATTGATTATCTGTATAAAAAATCTTTATACTGACAGTGTTATATCAATTAAATCCTTATTCATTATAAAAAATAAAAAATGACTTTGAAAAGTGAAATACTAATGTAGCATTTATTTTTTTATCAAAAAGTTTAGAATTATAATATTTGTCTTATTAAATGAGTATTCTTTAGACATTGATTAATAAATAAAAAATAAATAAATTATTATAATAAATTATAAATATATTAAATACAACACTTTTTCTAAGCAAAACAATCATCTATAGTACCATAACAATTTATTAATAAAGGAAAAAGAATAAAGAATACAAAACACATGGGACATGAACCAAATCCATGAAAAACATATCATCTAAAACGATAACTAGGAAGGCCTAATCTATTTTTGAAAATGTCCTCCCTAATGAATGAAGGAATAGAATTCCATCACAACAAACCAGTGATGGATATTCCATAATTAGCTAATAGAGCTGTAAAAGAATTCTCTTCCCTATATTAAATACAATACTTTGTAATATAATTTTTACTCATTTCTAATGGTGTTATTCGCTACATAAGATTGTTCCTAAGATGAATATATATTAGATGGATATTGGTAAGGATAGTTAAGAAATCAAGAAAAAGAAAATTTATACTAAAAAACTAAATTTAACATTTTTAATATATTAAACATATTATTTTATATGTAAAATTTTCTTTCTTAATTTTTTAAATAATGTTCTAAGATCCTTCCTTAGTATTTTCCATGTTAGGTTAGGAAAAAGTAATGTCACTAAAGTTCAGCAAATCTAATACCTCTGTACACCATACTTTAACAATGGCTCCGATTGTAAAGCCAAAACAAAATAAGTGAACTCCTCCCATCCATCATATTTATCTAGACGGTGAATATTCCTACGCGTGTAGGAATCATCTGGTTTTTTTAAAAGAAAGATGGAACATCGATATTCCTACGTGTAACCATCATATTTGTGATGGTTGAATGCTAGCGCCACTTGTCTACCTATGCTTAAAACAATTTCTTATTTTCGGCAAGTTCGAGATGAGTGTTGATAGATTTAGCATTATCCGGAAAAAAAAAAAAGTGATAATAGACATGGATTTTTATGAGATGTGACCGTCTTAACAACGAGAATATTCTCCCATATGAAGTCAATTAGTCAAGTACGTCTAAGTAAGTACGTAGAAGATGCTCTGTTGGGTAAAGGAAAAATCTGTTTCGCATCTCTATACCTCACAAGAAATTAATCTCCCTTATCGATTGATATTAACTTGATGTACACACAAAAAAAAAAAAATACACGAGTACAGAAAGATTATAGAAAGTTTTCTATTAGACTATAAACTATTTTCAAATAAATTATGTATTTAATTGATATAAATTATGGGTAAAGATTTTTTTATATTATTAATTAATTATAAATTGTTACATTTTTATAAATATTTGATTTTTATCATAATTAACTATCTTAAAAATTACACATATAATGATTTATGATTTACATTATAAATTTTTTTAGACTAACAATATATTAAACTCATAACTTATTCAGCCTTTTAAGATTCACTCATATATAAATAGTTATACGATTTCCGGTTCTAAATATAAGAGACAACATTTTTTTATCAAGATTAAGGAAAATTATTGAAATCAATTCATTTTAAATTTTATTCCACAAATACACTTATTTAATTACTTTTAATTCAACTAACTTATTTATTCCTAAATCCAAACATTATGCTATCTGACCAATGAGTAAAGCAAAATCAAAGCACTTGGTCACTTTAATATGAATTTTACAATAAATAAGGTAGAAATAGAATTTAGCATAAAAATTGATCACTTTTTCTTATATATTGGACCAAAAAAAGATTAGTTTGTCTCTTATATTAAGAACGAGAGGGAATAATAAATATGAGAGTGAAAATTTTGAACATTGGTGGTGAGTACCAAATATTTGAGTGCGAAATCCAACGAATTGAAATTTAAGATCATGCAATTTATAAATGGGCGTTGCTATAGTATGGGAAGGTAAAGGGTTTGGATACCTGATATTCAATCAGAATGCATCATCTCAATTAATTGAGTCATGTCAATATCACATGGACTAAATTCTCATCATCTGATTAGGTCACGTAGGCAAGTATATGATACCTAAGGAATACCATAGAATCTTCCTTTTCAGAGACCAGAAGAATAAAGCGGCAACCAATAGAAATGTAAGCAAGTGTATTGTGCGAAATTCGTTTCTTACTCTATAATTATTTTGAGATAACTCTTAATTATAGATAATCTAAAAATAATTTTATCGAATATGTATGAAATAAAGTGAAACTAATAGTGCAAAAAGTAAACATCCATGCAGTATATCATTAGCATTTCTACATGAAAGCGTGTTTGTAGAGCTGGACTGCTGCCATTTCATGTATATATCATAACTTCTAGTAAGCTGTCTTTCATATCTTCGTTGTGTTCAAGGAGGAAAAAACAAGGAAAAATATCATATAAGGAAAGATAGGTCCATAACATGATCTCATGCTTTATTTTTACATTGTTCCAGACTATAAATTAAGGAGTCTGTCCTAAGTCCTAACTCCGGTTGTTTCTCTCTTTTACCACTTCGACAAAACACAAACTAGACCTTGATAAAGGAGACAGTCACATTTTACTTTCAATTGCCATGCTCTATCCTCTTGGAATCTATGTATGATTTTCCATCAAGTTTACGAGCCAAGAAGCCCTTGAAGTGCTCTTCCACTCCTATTGTTCTGAATTTTGCCGGTGTTTTTTCAGTGACCAAACTAGATGCAGGACCTAACTGACCATCATATTTGGGGAATAAAAATGTAGCAAGCGACATCCTTTCTTTTGTAGAGTTAACCATTGCACGATGTTCGATACTACGGTATATCCCATTGGTGATAATCTGCCATGTAAATTGTAATAGAAAAGTGTTAAGAGAAACATTCATTAAGAAGGATAGCGATCTTCTGTCTCCAATTCCTATTTCAAATCCTGTTCCATCTAATTAAAATGTAACAAATACACATTGTTTTTCTGTTTAAATTAATTTTAAAAAAAAAACAGTTATATCATAGCCTCTATTACTCATGGAACAGGAAATGGACATACAAATGGGACAGAGGATTTTTAGATCATTAAGAAATAAAAAAAACTAAAAGTATTAAATGCGTATAAATTTTTTTTTATTACTTAAGGGCATTGGTAAGAATTTTCCAACAGTAAATAACTAATATAACTAATATATTACCATTTTATATTAAATAGTTACATTATTTTTTTTTATAACAATTACTTAATATTTAAAATGATTATGTGTTAGCTATTTATTAGTCTAGACTAGAAAAAACTCCTATTAAGGCTCTATTTGGCAAGTCCAACAAACTAGCTTATAGCTTATTGACTAGCTTATAAGTTTGTTTGTCCAAAGTAGAGGTGTTTGGTAAACAAACTTATCTCATTAGCTTATAGCTTTTTTATCATAAGCTAATTTATTTAGCTTATAGCTTATTATTAACTTTTTTTTCTCATTTTTAACCCTATTAATTAAATTAAAAAATTAATATTTTAATAATAAAGCTTTAATTAGAATTTAAGATGTAAAAATCATATATTTATGTCCTTTAATGTCATTTTACATGTATAAGCTAATTCAACTGTTAATTTTATCAAAAACTTCAAATTCGATTAGCTAGCTTTTCAGCTATAAGCTTTCAGTTAAAAATTAACTTATCAACTATAAATTAGCTTATCTGAACTAGCTTATAAGCAATTTTTGACAAACAGAGCTATCCTCCTAAATTTGCATAATTAACCAAAAATCAAGTCAGGCTTATCATTATAGCCTTGCAGAGGCCATTTGCTATATATGGCCTATTTCTACATTTGCAGTTGTTATGCGAGTATCAGCCATAAGTTGATGGTAACATGTTATCTCCTCTAACTCTAAATGCATATTCAGTCAATTTTGTTAAGAATTTATTACTCACAAATGATGCATGATATGCTAGTGAAATTGACATGTTGATGGCTATTGGAATGTTATATTACCTCCAGCATGTCCCCAATGTTGACAATGAAAGCATTGGGCAAGGGTTTAATAGGAACCCACTTTCCACCTTTCTTTATCTGTAGCCCTTCTACTTCATTGAGTTGTAGGAGGATGGTAAGACCTGCTCCATCTGAATGGGGCGTAAGGCCAATAACCTTCTCTGGTTGAGGACATGGCGGATAATAGTTCATCCTCATCATTTGCATACCATCTTCAAAAAACTCTCCTATTTCCTTGCTTTCTAGAACTTTTGCCACATGTGCAATAATGGTCATGGCAACATTGTTCACTTGCTGTGAATAAAGTTCTAGAGTGTCTCTACAGGAAAAAAAAGAACAAAATATAAAATTAATCAATCCATTATTTGCCTAAAATCAATACTCATACGACATTTAGTGCTTGTTTAGGAGTGCTGGATTTTTCCCATTTCAGCTGTTTTTTGGCTAAAAAGCTGTTTCATACATAATCTATCATGTTCGGCAATTAGCTTAAATTTATAAAAAAGCTTTTTTTGGGGAAAAAAGCTGTTTTATATCATCTAATTTGTTTTAGCTTAAGATTGTTATAATTTGATTATTTCTTATTCTCAAAACTCTCTTCCCTATTTACCCCTACAAAACTAACTTCCAAATAAATATTATTAAATTATACAAATAACTTAATACCCTTTTTTCATAATTTACTATATAAAAAGCGATTTTTTTAGACCATCCAAACGAAAAAGATTATCTTGAAATCACTTTTCAGCAAACAGACCTAAACAAAAATAGATTCTGATTATAATCGATTATCACAATAATTGATTATTCATAAATCGATTATCAGCATAATTTTTTTTTTTCAGTTTTTCCAAACACACCCTCAGACTGTCATTTACATGTTATATCTGCTTTATAGCAAAATACGAGATATCTAGATATTGATTTAAACTCACATAAATACGATGTCACGACAGGTGTCTCAATTCACTTAGAGTATCGCTAATGATACAATTCATTGAAATTACTTAATTTCTCTTTTTATATGCCCTATCATATCACTTATTATTTTTTACTTTTTATTATTTTAAGCAACTCTCCACTTTAATGATGAAATTCTAAAATATTTATTAAATGGATTCCACAAATTATCACACATCTTTATTTATACTTGTTAGTCTTTCTTTTTTTATGATTTTTTATTGGGTGTTGCATACATATAAATACCACCTCATCTTATTCCAATGGTACAATCACCATTTTGAAATGAAAAGTTTCCTAAAACTGAAGTATAGCTGACACCCCACATGCAAGAGAAAGACATAGACAGAGAGTTAGAACCTTAAAGGAAGTGGGAGATTTGGGAATAAGTGTGGCTTCCTCATATGAATTGGACGAGTGACCATAATGAAAACGTCTGACCAGTCAAGTTTTTGGTCTTCAGAAACAACAAACGTTTGTCCAAACCCCTCTATATCTTCTGAACTCTGCCAAAACCTTTTTTTCTCTGACATAGGAAGGTTGAAGAAATCTAGAATCTCCAACTTGACCTTGTCCAAAAAGGTTGAGTCAACTCCATGGTTTACCAGCTGCATGCAAGAACATGTGTCAAGTTTCTCATATATAGGACATAGGAAATATATAGGAGGAAAAATAAACATGAAAAACCTGGAAGAAACCCCATTCTTTGCAAGCATGGTTAAGCTTAGCTAGTTCAACATCCCCTGCTTCCTCAGAAAGCAAGTTTTGCATATCAATAACTGGGATTTTACGAAAGTCATCATCAACTTGAGAGGTGATCAACTCTTCTTGATTAGGGCGAAGATATCTGGGTGGAACAGCTACCATATTTTCCTTAGCCAACTCTTGAACTGATGGCACAGGAAGAGAACTCCCAAACCGCATTGTTGGTTTTGTTGTTTTGGCCTCTAAACTCTCGCAATGTATGGAAAATTTCCCGAATGGTCTTTTAATTTCCGCAAGGTTCAGACATACATTTATATACATCCATATCCTTTTTCATTTATATCGGAAATTAAAATCTATTTAAAGGATCCTAGACTTGGATGAACATCTTTTGTCTCAATTTTCTGTCATCTTTTTTGTCTCCCCATTAATAATAATTTGACGCTTAAGAAAACAAAATCACAACTCGTTAATATTTATATTTATTTTCAATATTTGATTGATGGAGGACACTGACACATATTTTTCGGGAGATGAGATTTCTATCTGCTAGACATACGTGGCTTTTTTTTAGGAGTTACTTCGGTGCCGGGCACCGTGCCATCATATTATAATAATGATGTAATAAATTAATTATTAATTATACATAAAATAAAAATAAAAATAAAATAATGGGTCTAACAAAAGATATAATTACAAAATACAAAAAAAATTAGGAAATCTATTAGAAAAAATTAATAGAAATATAATTCTATTAATAGAAAATAGTAATAAAATTGTAAATTATATTTATAATAAAATACAAAAAGGTCGAAGTGAAATAACTAATATAAAAGAGACATTAAATAATATAAACAAAGAAAAAGAAATAGATGGCACATCAATTAAATAGGATGGAAATTTTCTGTTCTAATTTTCTGTTATATTCTTTTTCGTTCACCTATAACAATTTGACACTTAAGAAAATAAAATATCAACTCATTAATATTTATGTTCATTCCCAATATTTGATTGATGAGGATATTAAAACATCATTTTTTGGGACAAAATTTTTTTATTCAATTAACTATGAATGAAATATGAAATTTTAATTAACATATGAGTGGAGGAACACAAACTATGATATGAAATGAGACACCAGCTACGAGTCACATGTTACACACAGTAGAATCGCCAAATCAATAGGAGTTATCCATGGAAGAGCAATTGAGCCTTTGATGTTTTCTATGTAAATATGCCACACGAGCGTTACTACTGATCTCTCACTATACGAAAACCTTTCCGCCCATTCTCTCACCCAAAGTTCTAATTTTTTTAGAATTTGAGCTTTTCTCCAAATTCTTTCTCTCTATAAATTCTCTCCTAAATCCCTAGGTTGTAACCATAACCGGTAGAAAAGGCATTATGACATCAATGGAAACATACTCAAATATTTATTTCTTATACGTCATTATTTATACTAACGATTCGATTTTTTTAGTGTTATTAATGTTGACTTTTTACTGTAATTATGTTAGGCTAAAACACACTTTTAGTCCCTTTGATTTCTCACTTTAGCGAAATTCATCTCTCCATATTTTATTCGAAATTATCTAATAATAAATTATTTATTATTATTTATAATTTTAAAAAAAAAATAGCATATTGGTAAAGTTTTTTAGAGCTTTTGGCTCCCTAATGGTATCCTGTTGTATCCCTATACGCTTTGGCCTATTGGACGGTTTATAAGACTAATCCTCGATCGCTGCTTAGAGCAGAGAATTAACCTTTGATTTTCGCAACCTCCCATCGAGAGTGTCGCCGCATTAGGATTGAAAGTTGCGTTCTCCTCCTTATGGGATCGAGGTGCTTACCACTCGACTAATCGGAACCTTGGTTGGTGCATATTGGTAGAGTTCAATTCTTTCTCTAGTATTCTAAAAAAACAAAGATCAACAAACAAATTCTTACAATATGATAAAGACAAATCATTATTAAAGCAATTAATAAACTCATTCTTACTTTTCCACGTTAAAGCGAGATATTCCCCTCCGTTCTAAATCTCCATTTAATGTCTATTAGTGTTTCGAAGTGCCCTTTCGAAATCCTAAAGAAGAATATGCATATTAGGTTAACATAAAAAAATAAAGATGAATAAACATATTCTTACAATATGATATAATATACAATATGATAGAGATAACAAATAATTTTTAAAACAATAAACCCATTGTTACTTTTTGTCATCTCAAAAAAGAGGTATAAATGAGCTGAGCTAATCGTAAACTATTCGAGTTTGGCTTGTTAAATGTTCGATCGAGCTCGTTTGTTTAATTAAATAAACAAACCCAAACTTGAGATTAGGTTCGATTATTTAAATGAACTAAGCTCAAGCCTTATAGGCACGACATTAACGGCTCATGAATAGCTCATATATATATATCATTGAAAAAGTAAAATTATATATATTCTACTTTTTTGTTAAAAACATTTTTGTATAGTTTTCTAATGACAAGTTTTTATGAAAAATGTTTTTTATTTGTTAGTTAAAACGTATAGTTATAAATTTATTTTTAAAATAAATAATAAAATAATAAAGTAAAAAACTAGTGTTTCAATTGTTTTTAATTTCCTACTCATTTTTGCCTTTTTGTTTGCCTTGTAACTCACAAGTAGATGTAAATGAATTGAGTTATTTGTAAACTATTTGAGCTCGGCTCATTAGTTAACAAGTTAAACTCAAGCTTTTGGTTAGACTCGTTTAAATAAATGAGCCAAGTTTGAGCAAATCATTTTTTTCACAAGCCAAGCTCAAGCTTCAAGTGCTCGACTCGGCTCGACTCGCACTACAAGAAAATGTGTTTTTAGCGACCGAATTTAACTACCGAAATACACCTGTCGCAATTAGCTACTGATCTTGAGCTTTTTAAAAAATGGTTTCTGATTTCATTTCGCTACGGCATTAGTGACCGAAATTATGGGTAGCAAAAAAATCGGTAGCTATATCCGTCGCTAAACATTTAATTTTGAAAGTCAGACTTGTTGACCCTTTAGCTACTGAATCTGTGACCAACTGGCTATTATTTTTTAGTTTGCGACCGCTAAAGTGTCGGTAGCTAATAAATTAAAAGGTTAGAGATGGTATTAGCGGCCGAATTAGTTCGGTAGATAAATAACAAACCTAAATGGTGTCCCTCCCCCCATTTTTCACTCTCACTTTCTTTCTCTCTGCAAAACCTAAATCAGCTCTCTCCTCGTCGTCACTCTCCCTCGGTGCCCATCCCCGCCGCCGTAGCTGCATCTCCTCTCAATGTCTGCCGTAGCTGCATCAACTGCACCAGCACAACTCAAGCTCTTACTCTCAAGGTATATTTTCACACAGAATGTCTCTCTCTCCCTCAAGCTGCAGTTCACTATTCATAGTTTTTTTGTCATTAATGAGAAAGTGTGTGGTGAAATAGACAGATGCAAATATTAGAAGAGGCGTTGAATGATGTTTGACAAATTTATGCGGAATTTAGTAACCTTTTCGTAAGCACAGACGGAGTATAATAGACGAGTAAACACAGACAGGTCAATCAGACTGATAACTCGTCTGAAGGTTTTCACAAAAAACACACAATCATGCAAGATAAAAAAGGTTTGATAAACACAATTATAAACCCCTTTAGTTAGATGATAGCTAAGGCAAATAATCAAACTAAAGAGTTAAGGGAAAGAGAGAGATCACTCAGCAGGTTTTATCCTGGTTCACCCCTTAACAATGAGGCTACGTCCAGTCCTTGGCAGCACCAAGTTTTCTCACTATAACTGATTTAGGTTACAGGACAGACAAGTATTATTTTCACACCTAGCCTCTCCAGGCTCCGGACGAGTATTGTTTTCACACCTAGCCTCTCCAGACTCCAGACAAGTATTATTTGCACACTTAGCCTCTTCAGGCTCAAACGGGTTTGTTTGAGAGAAGTTGTAAAATGATTACAATTTGCAAGTCTTTCACAAGCACTCAAACGAGTGTATTAACTGTGAAGATCTAAAAGACTGCGTAATAACTTCAAATGATTGAAGAATAAATAATGAAAGAATGAAGATATAAATGTACAGAGTAATTGCTCTTGATTGCTTTGATCGTTCTCTTCTACTTGAATCTTCGAAGTTTTCTTCATTAAATAGGCTTCAAGATTTTAAAGCCTTTAGACACAAAGTCTGAAGGCTTGGCTTCTTGCAGATCTTCAATA
Source organism: Ammopiptanthus mongolicus (assembly GCA_039655645.1). Taxonomy (NCBI): domain Eukaryota; kingdom Viridiplantae; phylum Streptophyta; class Magnoliopsida; order Fabales; family Fabaceae; genus Ammopiptanthus; species Ammopiptanthus mongolicus. Next base: position 13,256,485 of record CM077351.1, on the reverse strand, counting down.
AATGCAATAGAGTCGTTCTGATCAGCCATTAAAGCATAGGGAACTTCGCTTGTTCTCTCTCATCAGAGTGATACAGACTTCTGATATACCTTTGGTCTCAGCAGATCTGTATACGTGCTTTTTGTTTGCAAAGGGAAGACTTTCCCTTTTGGTATAAGATGCAGTTGTGTTCAGGCAAAGCACTTTGTTGAAGTTCCTTATCAGAGTCGAGACAGCTTTCATCCAATGTCTTCTTTAACGTTAGTCATTAGACGGATGAGTAGCTTCATTAGACAGGTTGACTCTTTAACAACGAGATGACGTCAGTTGCAAAGTCTTTTAGGCGGGTGAGTCTTCCTTTGATCAGACGGTTGAAGACTTCATTAGACGAGTGAACTTCTCTTAGTTCAGACGAGTGAACCTTAGCTAGTTCAGACGAGTGAACTTCTCTCAGTTCAGACGAGTGAACTTTAGTTAGTTCAGACGTGTGAACTTACCTAAGTTCAGACGAGTGAACAGTTCATATAGACACTTAATGTTATAATCTGTACACTAAGTAGACGAGTTAAATACCACAGACGGGTTCAATTAAATCATTGAATAACTGTTTTAATCTCATCAAAACTAAGGTAAATGCACATCAGACATTTGGAGACTCAACATGTGGGTCAAGTTTGCCATGTATGAAAGGTGGTTTAAAAAGTGATGAGGGAGATGAGGAAGGGAAAGGGGGTTTGGTGAATATTGATGAAGGTCTTAGTTTTGAGCTTGATGAGCTTTTGAGGGCTTCAGCTTATGTGTTGGGGAAAAGTGGATTGGGGATATGGGTTGCCTGTGGCAGTGAGAAGATTGGGTGAGGGTGGAGAAGAGAGGTATAAGGAGTTTGCAGCTGAGATGCAAGCCATTGGGAAGGTTGAACTACTGTTGTTTTCTTTTATTTTTGTTTTCTGGCTTGGTACTTTAACAACAACAAAAATGGTGTCACTGACTCACTGTTGTTTAGAAATATTAAAGAATGGATTACCTGATGCTATACAAGGTTACCCCGTTCTCAATGTATTAATGTTTGTTATCCGCAATAGTGGGGGTGCTAAGAAGATTAGGCAGAGCAACATGTTTTATTTTTGCCATTAGTCATCATTTCCTGTTGTACTTCCCCCCATGGTTTTGCATAATACCCCCCAAAGCTGTGATATTATATAAGTGAAACTAATAGGAAATAAGATGCAGGACTTCAACCAAATTTCACTTAGCCTTTAAGAAGGGAATTGAGATTAGAATAAATAGATTCATAATTTGATGAAATCAGATCTCGGGCTCCTTTCACGATTGGTTTTATCCCACCACGTGTTTATTTTTGTGCCTAAATAAAAAATCCAAAAAAATTTATTGTTTTCCTTACTTTAATTTCTTGTTTGATAAAAAATGAGATCCCAACTTTTAATCAAATCGTTAATTTAAATTTTAAATAGTTGTTGAGTTTGTAAATTGGTATTTGATAATCAATCCTTGAGGACGATACTAGGTTCTTACCATTTTATGCTTGCAACCATCTAGTTCACTTGTGATGATCTTATGAAATGGAAACAAATTCCCTTGGCGTTATCAGCTATTTCCTTCCGTCCCTTTTTCTATGACTAGAAAAATGTCTATATATTCCTGAATTATTGTTGCACATTCTTAATAGGTGAGGCACCATTTGCATACCAATTCAGTTATCTTCAAAGAAACATTGCTAATTCTATTTAACCTCTGTTTGTTAACAATAATACGTGTAAGAATTTTTGAAGCTCATCTTAAGATTCTAGACCAGTTATTCAAACTTGAAAGGTTAAACTATAACGATATGGTTTAGAATGTATATTATAATTTATTAAAAATAGATGTCCTCCAGAATGAAGAATGTCAGAACTCTAGCAGTGAAACTTTTCACGCAATTCATTAACAGTTTAGAGTTACATCTAGAACTTCAAATAATGTCATCCACAGAACATAGAAACACTTCAAATTTTCAGATTAATATTGAGAATGGAGTTATTGATCATATTAACTTATCTACCAAGAGCCTACTGATATTTCTTTTACGTGAAACAAAAATGTTACCGTTCTGAGTCATTTTCACATAATTGTGTATGCCAAGGATTGTAATTAACTTGTGTTTAATCATGCGTGAGGAATCTTGCGTTAGTTCTGTTGTCAACATTATATTTTTTTTGTGCATTTACGTGTTATATAATTATCTTTAAGATTGTCTTACATTTTTCCCTCTATGTACTAAATATACGCTATGGCCTATTCTTTATTCCAATCAAAAGAATTGGATACAAATCTTCCGTGTTTGATAGAGTAATGGTTGGGTCATGAGTTATTTACTATTTTATATTGTGGTCCTAATGCCAACATTAATATCACGGGTTGGCAAGAACAAAAAACCGAAAATGGTGTGGGGTAATGTCACATGTAATAGGCACTGTCACCTTCAAGCTTGACCCTTTTAAATGGGTCCACGCAAAAACTGCAGAATTTCTTTCATATGATAGATTACTTAGATCATACTCAAGTATTGCAGCCTCCTAATTTCAAAATTATTTGACCCTATAAATGTAAATGTAAATGCAATATCTATCACAAGATAATAGTAATTGATTGCCATCTTTAATGATTAGCAGTTATTTACATGTAATATAAGAGTAATATGGAAAATTTTATAATGCAATTAAATATCCTTTTCCTGTCAATGGCTCCAACTTGCAAGAAAAGCTCTATATATAGTAGCATTTCAGAAGAAGAAGATGGAGAACTTGGACTAAGAATTCTTGTTCTAGTTAGCAGCGATGGAAGCACCTGAGCATCGGAGGTGGATGGTTAGAAGGAAGGATTGTGGACATTTGACTCCCAAGTTCATAGAGGGGGTGCTTGAGTTCGTTCAGTTTGCTAGTAGTGAAGAGAGCTATCTAAATCAAGTGAATCCAAAAATGAGGTGTCATTGTAAGAAATGTCAATGACGATGATACCACTATGGGGATGATGTGATGGTACATCTCTACAACAAGGGTTTCATGTCGAATTACTACTACTGGACTAGCCATGGTGAATCCGTGCCACAAATATCCCCGGATGTGGTGGACGATGCATATTACGGGCCTGGTGAATAGAGGGAACAATTCAACCCTTTCGAGCAGATGGTTATGGATCATGCAGGCCCTGAAGTTGGTCGGGTCGTTCAACAGAATGTGGTACACATAGAGGAGGATCCAAATCTTGATGCATAAAGATTTTATGACATGTTGGCGGCTGCACAAGCCCCGTTGTGGGATGGTTGTCAGGATTACTTGGAATTGTCAGCTTCTTTGGTTGCTCTTAGCCTCAAGTCTGACTACAATATGTCGGAGCGTTGTTTCAATCGTATGGTTCAGTTTATGGGTGAGGTTATGTCAAGTGAAAATCGAATGCCTCAAATCTTTTATCAAGCTAAGAAGTCGGTGGCAAATTTGGGTTTGGGTGTTGAAAAAATTGAATGTTGCCCGAATCGATGCATATTGTATCGTAACAAATATGCGGTTGAGACGATTACTGTTTGTAGATTTTGCGGCACTGATCGGTATAAGATCAAAACCAATTGAAAGGGAATTGAAAAAAGAATCCCCCTAAAAAGAATGTGGTATTTCTCGATTACTCCTAGACTCCAAAGAATGTACTCTTCAATAGCCACCACACCTCACATACGATGGCATGATAACAAACAAAGAGATCATAGTGTATTATGTCATCCATCAGATGGAGAAGCATGGAAGCATTTTGATATGATGTACCTTGAGTTTTCTCAAGAGGCTCAAAACGTCATATTGGGGTTATGTAGAGATGGAATCAATCTTTTTGGCCAGTACAGTAAAACTTACTCGTGTTGGCCGGTTATTATGACTCCGCATTATCTCCCGCCTGGGATGTGCATGAAGAGGGATGTTATGTTCCTGACAGTTATAATTCCAGGTCCTTCAAATCCAAAAAGTAAGATTGATGTGTACATGCAGCCTCTGATAGAAGAGTTGATCAGTTTGTGGGGTCATGGCACCGTAACATATGATGTATCATTGAGTCAGAATTTCATGATGAAGGCAGCTTTGATGTGGACAATCAATGACTTTCCGGCGTATGGGATGTTGTCGGGTTGGATGACTACGGGGAGGCTTGGTTGCTCTTGTTGTATGGGGCAATCAAAGGCTTACACTCTTAACCACAGTCGCAACACTTCTTATTTTGATTGTCACCGCCAATTCCTTCCACAAAACCATCCTTGCAGGAGGAATAGAATTGCATTCAAGAAAGGGTGTGTCGAGATTGCTCGCCTTCTCACACTTTTTGCTGGAGAAGAGATTTGGAAGATAATTGAGTCACTCTCGTTTATTCATGAATCTGGAGGAGAACTAGTACCCCTGGTATGTCACTGAACATAATTGGACAAAAAAAAGTATATTTTGGAGTTTAACATATTGGAAAACGCATTTCCTCCCCCCTAACATTGATGTCATACACACTGAGTGAAATGTGTTTATGAATGTGTTTGACACGGTGATACATATCAAGGGTAAAACGAAGGATACATATAAGGCTCGCTTAGATATAGTAGAAATATGTAAACGACAGGAGCTTGAATTGATGGACATTGGGGGTGGCAAGTTTCAAAAACCAAAGGCAAAATATGTATTGAGTAAACCCCAAAGGGTAGCTGTATGTGCATGGGTTAAACAACTCAAGTTGTCAGATGGATATGCATCCAACTTATCGAGATGTGTCAACTCTAAGGAAGGAAAGTTGCATGGTATGAAAAGCCATGACTGTCACGTATTCATGCAACGGTTGCTTCCCATTGCATTTGCCTCTTTACCGAATGATATTTGGAAGCCGCTTGTTGAGCTCAGTCAAATTTTCAGAGTGTTGACTTCCACAACATTAAATGTTGAACAATTGCTGGTTATGGAACGTGAGATCCCTGTCTTGTAATGTAAGTTGGAACAATTATTTTCTCCGAGCTTCTCTGATGCAATGGAACATCTTCCCATCCACTTATCGTATGAAGCAAGAGTTGGTGGTCTAGTTTAATATCGTTGGATGTATCCCTTTGAGAGGTATATATCTCCTTTAGAGTAAAACATGTATATATATATTCATTAATCACAATATCAATGCTAGAATAGAAGGATCTATTTATGAAGCATATTTAGTGGAGGAGGCATCTATTTTTGCTTCTTTTACTATCCGTCTGACATAGAAACCAGGAGGACTAGAATACCACGTAATGTTGACGCACGTGAAGGTTGTTCATCCAGTCCTCAGATATCAATTTTTAATTATCCGGGCCGTGCGTATGGTGCATCAAAAACATCTTGGTTGGATGTACGTGATGAGAAAGTTGCTGAGTTGTATGTGCTTCAAAATTGTGACGAGGTGGAGCCATATTTAGGATAAGTTTGTATTCATTAATTTATTGTTGTACCTACTATTAGTTCCAGTTCATTAATTTCTTCTTGGTTCTTCTTAGTAAATATGCTAATGAGCTAAAAGAGCTAGATGCCAACATTTCTGACTCCCAAATTCAATAGGAGATTGCCAACCATTTTCCTAATTGGTCCAAAATTATGTAAGTTACTTACTTTGTAATATGGCATGTACTATGTGCTCGTAACATGCTTTATATACTCCAACTTTATTTCATATTCATTATGTAGGTTCTAGATACTGAAAACAAAATTGAAGATCTGATCTTGAAAGCTTTGGTATGGGGCCCAAAAAGAAGGGTTGAAACATGCGAAACTTATATTATAAATGGCTACAAGTTTCACACAAAGGGATGGGGTCAAGGCATGAAAACTTCTAATTCCGGTGTTTGTGTACGAGGGACCAACGGATAATTAGAGGATGACTTTTTTGGGATATTGACTGATATTATTGAATTAGAGTATTATGGTTATCCTAGTAAAAACTTAATCATATTCAAGTGTGAATGGTTCGATAGTACTCCCAACAAGGGCACAAAAATAGACAATAGGTATGGAACTGTTGAAGTTAAGCAGTCATGAAAATATTAAGTATATGACCCGTTCATACTTGCACAACAAGCTGAGCAAGTTTATTACACATCCTATCCCGAGGGACATCAAGTCTGGTTGGGTGTTATTAAGATAAAGGCACGCAGTGCGATCACAGATAATGTAGTTAGGCAACCAGAGATAGAGGCTCCATATCAAGATGTTCATGAAATTGATTGGATCCAAGTAGTGTTGCATATTGATCCGGACAATTACAATGATATTCTTGTGGATGCTCGGCCTGGGGATGAGATAATTGACATTGTATTACTGGATCAATATGACATGGACGAATCTAGCGAAGATACATATATAACATCCGATGGTGAGGAGAGTGAGGGTGAATTTAGTGATAGAGATTCTACATAGGTAATTTATAGATAAACACAAATATCAACTGTTTTTGTTAAGTTTTGTTATTTGTTGTATATCCACTAGACTGATTATGTTGTGAATTGAAGAAGAAACAGTCAACATGAGTGAGAAGATGACTCTAATGTTTTGGTCTAGAAAACCAAAGGTTAGATTCCAACAAATGTTTGTCACTTATTGATTTATATACATAGATATATGTGGATTAGATTGTAATACTTGCTTTTTTTTTCTTCCAAACAGATGGCAGACAACGCTGGTCGTGGTCGTCGTGGCGGACGTTATAGTCGTGGTCGTCGTGGTGGGAGACAGGGTTCCACCCATCCACCTTCAACATCAGACCATCTCAGAGCGAGCATAGGTGACTCTGTCGCAGCAGCCACACCGACCACACTAGCCACCCTCATCACACTGGTCACACCAGCATCGTTCGTGCAGAATAACGAGACGGTGCCAGCTGAGCAGCCAGGGACGAGAGATCCCACGAATCGGAGGATTTGGCTTCGCCCATATGGAACCAATGAGTAAGTTATTTATTAATTATGGTTGATTTTATGGTTTAAAATTTTGGTTAATTATTTCTAATGCTTACTTGTGTATTATATATTATGTGCCAAAAGTTTTGATCCTCCAGAGGGGCCTAGTAAACAGATTTCTAGGTGTGTTAGGGGCCAATATAATGCGCCCTGGCCCACATGGAAGAAAATCTCGGATGCCCTTTGGAATAACTGGTTCACTCACGATTTCGGGGTAAGTTTCATTTAAACTCCCAGATTTTATAATTAGTTTGACTATATTTAGGTTTCATCATTCACTTATTTTGATTTATTTCAATTTCTACATTTACTTAGTTTAATTTATTTCAATTTTTATATGTCTATTTTCTTTACTTGGTTTGATATTTTCTTGTCTTGCAGGCACATTTCAGGTGGTTGCCTGAACATGAACGAGAGATCCGTCAAGCATTTGAGACCAGACGGTCTTCAATAGTCAAGAATGCTATGAACAAGATCAGAGATAACAAAGATAAGGGTGATTGGCTCTGCCCCGATGTGCTCCAGGGCTTGAGGTATTACTGGGCCACCAGTGAGGAGTTTCTACATAGGAGCATGGTTGGCAAGCAAAATAGGGCCGCAAAATCTGGAGCTCCTTTGTTACACAGGTGGCTCTGTATCTATTCTCGGCCATCATAAAAGGCTGGTAAGATACTTTAAATTAAAATTTATGTTTATTCATATATTCATATATATTGCGCTCTTTATTATTAATTACAAATTTAATTGCTACTTTATATATGCAGACGAAAGCGAAGAAGAGGCTCCCCACAACATTTGAGATCCTTGAGGAGACCAAGAAGACGAAGGATGGGGTTTGGGTCGGGAAGGCTAAGAATATTGCTGCAAGTTATTGTTAATTACATTTTATTCATATTTTTTATTTTTTATATTTTATTATTTTTAATATTTAAAAATGCTAATATGATTTATTATGTAGGAAAAGTTTCATGAAAGATGGGGTGAGGCCACCAGTCAGGGGCAGGAGCACTCTGTTGCCTCTGACAACGCCATTTTCTTGAAGGTGGTGGGTAGTAAAAACAAGAAGGGTGTTGTGTATGGGTTGGGTCGGATGGGGAATGAGTACGTGGCCTCATCGACATCACATACTCAATCTGATCCTGGCCCTACCCCCGACGTACGAGAGGTTATCGTCAATCTCAATGCTGAGCTGGCAGCGAAGGACGATGGATCAGACACAGAGAGAGATGTACGCACTGTTCCAGCACTTGGGATATAGGCCCGACTCCTCTAGTGCCGTTCCACAAGATGATTTGCATGCTGATCTAGGTGCTGATAATGAGGACGATGGCGAGGACGATGATAGCTGAGTCCCCCACCCCCCAGCACATTGATATTATATGTTACATTTTGTTACTACCACCATTATATTACATGTGTGTTATTTCTACTTGGATATTGGATATTGTATTAGATGTTTATATATATGGTGGATTTATATTGTTGTTTGAGTTGAGTATAATTTTATGCAATTTATCTCTGTCTTGTATGATTAAACAGGGTGGTAATTTTGGTAAAAGTTTGGTATTTTTGGGGAAAAAAATTTATATTTAGCAACCGAAATAGGATTCGATAGCTAAATAAATATATGAGTAGTTACCGAATAGGTTTCGATAGTTAAAAAATATAATATATAGCTACCGAATAGGATTCGGTAGCTAAACAAAAAATATTAATTTAGCTACCAAATTTTAATGTGGTCGTTATTAGTGACGAATATTATTCGTCGCAATTTCGGTCGCTAAAATGGTCACAAAGAGTGATTATGAGACCACTTCAGTGACCACAATATTTATATTTAGCTACCAACATTTTCCGTAGCTATTGGCGACCGTCTTGAAAGTCGGTAGCTAAAGCTATTAGCTACCAGCACTTTAGTTACCAGCTCCATGTGGTAGCTAATTCGGTTTAGCTACCGAATTGTAGATAATAGCTATCAAAAACGTCGGTAGCTAAACAACATTTTTCTTGTAGTGTCGTTTACACCCCTACCTCAAAGTGAGATATTCACTTCCATTTTTTATATCCATTTATGTTTACTGGTGTTCCAAATTACCCTTTCGAAGTCCTAAAGAAGAAGATGCATATGATGTGTTCACATTTAATGCAACTTGTAGGATATATTGGGTCATGTGTGATTTCTTTAAGTTGTTGATACTCAAATATGTCCAGCCATAATTTGATTTCTAATTTTTAATCTTTGACTTTTAGTTTTTATTTTTATGTTTAAATTTCATTTTACTAAAAGATTGAAAAAACTAAAAAAGAAAAAAGAAGGAAAAGATGTGCACTTATCTCTTTAGCAAATATAGTCTCACATGGATAAACTTTTCACTTTGAAGTCCCACATCGAAGAAAGCAAATATAAAGAGTGGATCCTCAAGTGTTTGAGAACATTCCAAAACCATTACATTTGGGCTTAATACTATGTCTAAGGTCTCAAACTTTTTGTATAAAAGTTTGGTTTGTAACGCTTGGGCTTCATACTAATTAAGTATAGAGCCTAAACATTGAGAGTTGCTTTTAACATCGAGATTTTTCCTCTCGCCCCCCGTAGCCCCATTTTTTAAAAATTATTTTCCCTGAATACCCGCCCAAGTCCCAACACACAACATTCCGGAAAGTAAAGAACACACAACATTGTGCACCAGATTCTTGTTTCCGGAAACTAAAGAACACACAAAACATTCCCGAAAGTAATTTCCGGAACTCATCTTATGCAATTCCGAAAATTAATTTCCGATATTGCCTAAGCTGAGTTCCAGAAACTAATTTCCGAAATGTAAAAAAATTTGCGTCGGGTTTAAGATACGTATCTGTTCAATGATTTTATGAGAGAGTAGAAATAATTGAATAACTGAATTGAATTGATGGACCCATATGAATTTAATGCTCGGAAAAATTGAATAAAAAATAAATTGAATGAATTCAATTGAATGAGAGTGGAAATCAGGAGGGAGAAGACATAGACTGACGAGAGGGAAATAATGAGAGGGTGTAGGAACCGGAAAGAAAAGGGTTTTTAGTTGTGGGGAGAGTGGTGTGAAGAGGGTTTAGGGAAAAGAATTAAAAAGAGGGAAGGGTATTTAGGGGGGAAAAATTAAAAAAAAAGGGTACAGGATGTTTGAGGAAAAATACTTAGTCCCCCTAAACATTTTAATAAGGGAGATTATGTGGGCCAATCATGTAGGGATTTTTGTGCCTCATATCTCAAGTATAGTGTTTTTGTGCGCCATAGAGATAAGTCCTATGTTTTTATTTCTTTTTTGTTGTTTTTTATTACTAAATAGGTTTTTTTTTTTACTTGTTACTTATTTTAATATTATTATATCTTTGTGTTTTAAATTGGATTTTTAGGGTGTATTTGTTCTATTTTTTATTGTGGATTAACATTGCGACGATGGAATCACTTTAACTAATCGTAGTATTGGCGAAATTATGTCTTTTTTGAGGTGAAGATCATCTTTAAGGTTTTGCCAGGAATGATGAAGAGGCTTTAAAGATATCAATATAATCTCAATCCGAACATTTTAAAACTAAAATAATAATAAAATAATTTAACTTGTGTGCTTCCCATAAAATAAAAATATAAAAACTTTGCCGATGACAGAATAATTGGGAGATGGCCGTAGTGACTGTTGGCTAAATTTTACTCAATTTTTTTAGGCTTATTGGATTTCGTCAGGAGTGTTGACGGATTCGAATTTTCACAAATTAAAACACATAGAGCACTCTTGACAAAAATTAAAAAATAAATTTTATTATTATTATAATAATAATAATAATAACATTTCTTAAAGAAAATAATAAGAATGAAAAGTATATGTGAGTGAATTTGTTTATTCCCAACTTTATGATTGTGGTATACTTTTTTCTTCAAACCTTATTTTGATTAAGAATTATTTCAAAAATGAATTCTAAAATATATATTAAATTTCTTTATTATTTTCCAACTTTCAAAAGATTCATATACTATAGTCATATTTAATAAGTTGCGGGGTTTAATTTTGTTCCATAAAGTAAATGCTACTTAACCACTCATTCCCTGTTAAAGTCATTTATCATTTTTGATAATGTGTCGACAACATGAGACATTTAAAACTAAAAAAGTTCAAAAAAAAAAAAAAATTCTTTTAAAATAATAAAGGACCAACTCAATTTAATTAATAAGCAAACACTTTAGATTAAATAGGTAACTGTTCTTGGAACGAGCGAAGTAGAGTGCTAATACATTCCCCACTCGTAATCAACCCTCAAATTCAAACTCTGAAACATAGGCCATCGTTTTTAGGTATCCAATTGCTCTATTCCATTTTATGGATATAGCGGTTGGTGGCGACTTCAAAAATCTCTTCCCTCTAAGTAATTACTCCCTCCGTCTCATTTCACTTGTTCCATTTGGTTATGCATACCTCTTAAGAAAATGATTAAGTTTACTAATTTTATAATAAAATGACACTCTTTGGAGATTACTGCATAATAAAATCCCATCAGATGATCAATTATAGAAAAGAGGGTGTTTTTTAACTTATGTGTGTAGCCTTTGCTCTTCAAGTGCTGAATCTGATGTGATCCTGAATTCATTAAGCATGTGGAAGGAAAACTATAAGGATTTTTATTATTTTAATTCTAAAATTCAAAGTGTTTTTGATATGAGCCCAGTAAAGACCATCATAGATCAAGGACTTGGTGGGCCTATGACAAAAGCAAAAGCCAAGAAAGCTCAAGAAGTTCTAAATCAAATGGTGACTACTTTGATGGAAGCAAGCCCAAACTCAAGCCTAGAAGGAATGAAGCCCAAGTTGGTGACTTATCTTAGTCAACAAGAAGGCCCATGATGATGATGATGATGATGATGAGGGGGCGTGCATAACTTCACATTTTTATTTGTTTTATTTCAATTCAATAAGTGTAATGGGTTATGTGAGTGGATCCAATTTTGGTTACTTTGTTAGTGAACTACACTAAGAGTTGCATGATGGTCAAGCCCATTTTCCCATGGGGTTACACGAGTTTGTCAAGAGGTTTTGTGTGAAGGAGTAACTCAATTATGCCTCTTGGTTTGCATGAGTTACATGGATTCCTTAGGAGGGAATCTTTTGGCTTGCATGCCAAAAGTAACTCCTTGTAGTTATGACTCATCTTTATTAGTTGGTTTTAATTAGAATGGTAGCAGCCACTTATTATTGTCTTCATTTCACCAATTAGTGGCATAGTCATGATAGTTATTAGGGGGGTTATGGAATCTTATGATAACTTGGGTAAGCCAACTCTTGGCAGCCTCAATTCCTATATGTATGTGCCTACTAACATGGAATAAACAACTTGGAGTTCATAATTTTGGTTTTTACCAATTGGAGAGTTTATGCCTCTCCTAGGGTTCTTGGATTAGAATCCCTATTTTTATTCTTATCAAAGGAATCCCTTCCTTTGTGGCAAATCCCCATTTGACTTATCAATCTTCCATGATTGTGGCGCCTTCCTACCATCTTCTTCCTTAATTCATTTGCTTGTTTCTTTTAATTTTTCCATCTTTTAATCCTTCCATATTTTCTCTTTCTTAATTTTAATATCCTGAGTTCATGATTTTCTGTTGCAATTGGAAATTCCTCATCTAGAGCATCTTTTTCTTAATTGTGTATATGCTAGGAAGCTTTGGCAATGGTTAAGCTCGATTATAAATCATCAAGTGGACACCTCCTCCATAGCCTCGGTGATGTTTGTTTGCAACATGTCTTGGAGCCTGCATGTAAAGGATATAATATTAGTTGTTGTTATCAATATCTTTTGGTTCATTTTGGTTTGCTAGAAATAAGGTTTGATTTGATGATAAGTTTTTTTCTGTGAGAGTTGCGATAAACATCATTATGGCTTCTGTTTCTCTCTCTGGAAATTTGTCAAAGAATCACATGGATACTGAAACATTTTAGAGTAGCAGGGAATCCTTGCAAAGCTCCAAAAATTATTCAAGTAGATTGGACTCCTCCTAATTGCAGTTGGAGCAAGGTAAACACAGATGATGCTTCTAAGGGATCTCCTGGTCCGGCTGGAAGGGGAGCAATCTTCAGAGATAGAAGTGGTGCAACTTTAGATTGCTTTGCTGATTTTTATGGGATTGAAGACTCTTTTTATGTTGAGCTAAGTACAACCATTACTGCAATTAGTATAGCTAAAAGAAAGGGCTGGAAAAAACTCTGGCTAGAATGTGATTCATCTTTGGTGGTTCAAACATTCTCAAATCCTGAAATTGTTCCATGGAGAATTAGAAACAAATGGCAGAATTGTTTGGTTATAGTTTCATCCTTTGAGTTTTTAGTTTCCCATGTTTTTAGGGAAATAAATCATTGTGCAGATAAATTAGCTTCATTTGAAATTATTTCTAAATGCTATTCTTGGTGGGATTTAATTCTTTCTTTTGTTAGGACTGACTTCTTCCGTAACATGCGGGATCTCTTCCAAATTATAGGTTTAGATAGTCTTTGATTCTTTTTCATGGGTTTGATCCCCCCCCCCCAATGATATTTGTATTCTTTCGTTTTTATCAATAAATTCTTAGTATGTTGCAAATCATTGTTAGAGTTTGAGGTGCCAACCTGGTTGGGATGTCTTTCTCTTTTGTGATGCATTTGCATACCGATTTTATTTTATAAAAAATTATACGGTTGGATAGTTGCAATTACTCACTAACCACACCACTCATTGATAAAAAAAAAAAACTCATTAATATAAATTGGTTTAGATAAAAGGGTATTTTCGGATAAAAAGTAATCAATACTTTTTGATTTTATGAAGGGACAAGTAATTTAAAACAATACGATATTATAAATGGGACAAGTAAAATAAGACAGTGAGAATAATTTATTTATTTTTTCGCGGTGCCGTTCTGGAGGATTGCCACATAACTTGAACTCTTTTCATTCACACTAACACAAGTTGCTCTGATAAATAAATAATAGATCAGGAGAATGGTGAATTTAAACTAAAATAAGTTGAGATGTAATTTATTAAATGGGAGCCTATGAAAATAAATTTAAATGGGAGAAAAATATAACTATTTACAATTTGTTTTGACATCTGATTTTATCAAAATTGTTTCTTTGGAATTAAGATTTGAAATTTCTCAATGTTAATCATCTATATTATCAATAGCTTTTTATTTTCAATACTTCCTTTTAACTTTTTTTTACTTCCAATAATATTATCTTTCAAATTTATTATATTCCTATTACTTTCAAATTTTAGATTATTTCTATTTATATACTAAATTAAAGTTATATTTTTCAAGACAGCTAGACAAAAAAATCAAAATTAATTATTTTAAAATTACTTTTATTTAAGTGTGTATAACATTATGTTTTTTTCTTTAATATTCTCAAGCATGCTAAGGGAAGATATGTTAATTATCTTAGGTATGTAACAAACCAAATTAGTCTTTCTTTTCTATTTTTCTTCTCCTATCCTTCACCTCTTCCATTGACCCCTTTAGGGAATTAGATATGAGCACAGTGAATTCTCCTACTGGACCCACACATGGTATGGATCTCAGGCCTTACAAAATAATACTAAATTTCTCCATAAATTGGTGATGGACTCTAGTCCACTTTTGGAAACTAAAAATTTAAATAAGAGTGATATTTTTTTAGTTTACAAAAAGTTCAGATTAGGAAAGACACGCTCCCTTATAAGGTTAGTGAAATCACTAACCTCAGCGGAGATTTAAAGTAAAATTTACATATTGTCTACGTACCGACATGAAAAATTTGAAAATCGAATGCAAGTCATAGCGAGTACGAGCAGAAGGCTTAAACAGATGTGTCAATCTCTCTTGACAAATTACAGTGATATTATTTAAATATATTTCCATATATGTTCACTTTATATTTGCACAAATTTTACTACTTGATTATATTGGATTCTACCTCAATTTCTGCACATATATACTAAGATTTTATCACATAAAAATACTAATAACACATTTTTTTAAATATGTAATTATGTATAATATTTATTCGCATGTTAAGTTTAAAATTAGAAAAATTAAGTCTACATAGACATAAAAACAAAATTTAGAAAAAGTAAAACAGAAGTGAAAATGGAAACCGCCGTTGGCCAGCCTAAAACGGATGGGTTGACCGCTTTAACAAAATGGGTTAGCCCTCCTAACCCACCCCATTTAGTGGTGGGTTGGCGAGTTGGTCCTCAAAAAGAAAAAAACTATAAAAATGGGTTGATGGGTTGACGGGTTGACCCGTCAAAAAACAATAAAAAAAATTGAAAATAATTATAACAGATAGGAAATTAAGCATAAAAACGAAAATGGGTTGGCGGGTCAACCCATCCCGCCCTACCTCAAACTGTTAAAAAAGTAAAAAAAAAAAAAATTAATTAAAATATATATATTTTTAGAATAGGCGGCGCCAACCCGTTCCGTCCCGCCTTTGACCCGCCTTCTTAGTGGGTTAAGCGGGGCGGGTGAAAACGGGTTGGTAGGTTGAGAACTCTAACCCAACCCGTTAAAATAAACGGGTTAAACGGATTGACCCATCGGGCCCAACCCATTTTTCCACCCCTACCATCCATGCACTATATATGTCATTAACATTTCTACATTAATAAGCGTGTTTGGAGAGTTGGACTGTCTTTTTTATTTTTTATCAGCAACAAAGATTTTATTATTGGGAGTACAAGGGAAAACCCATACAATCATGACAACCAACACATAATTGACTACATGATTACAACAAGCAAACAGAACAATGGTATTTCAGGTCACAAACCCAACTGGACTGCCATCTCATTTCATAACTAATGGTAAGCTGCCTTTCCATATCTAGACTTGATAAAAGAGAGTGACATTTTACTTTCAATTGGTATGCTCTATCCTCTTGGAATCTAAGAAAGATTTTCCATCAAATTTACGAACATAGAAGCCCTTTAAGCTCTCCTTCACTCCTATTGTTTCGAACTGTGCTGTTGTTTTTTCAGTCACTAGGGTAGATGCAGGACCTAATTGACCATCATATTTGGGGAATAAAAATGTAGCAATAGACATCCTTTCTTTTGTAGAGTTTACCGTTGCACGATGTTTCATTACTACGGTAAAATAAACCGATTTTTTCTCTATCCACTTATTAATGCGGCTAGTTGGATACCTGCTAGTACCCGAACCTTATAGAAAGTACTTAAATGCTCATTTACTTATATAGCTTATGTGTTAGTCACCCTTTGATAGCCTTTGATGTACCAAATGATATCTAAATGGCTTCACTAATCATTGGGTTTTGTTTTGGTGCACAGTGGCATTTAGTTTTTGCCATCTGTTTGAATTGGATGCTTTTGTAGCTGAAGTATTGTGCTACTTTGTTTGTACAACTTGGGCAAATTTTATATTTTTAATATTTCTTTAAATTTGTTTTTTAATTTTTTTTTGTAGTTTATGAATAATCATGAATATCCGTAAATGTCTCCGATTATTCATAAAATCTGCTAAAAATCCTACTAACAGATACCCGTGCGGGTAAGGAGCAGATTTTCATTAGGTAGGTCGAGTGGTGAGGGACTACTATTCATACCCGCCTAGCCCCATTGCCTTCCCTAATCCCAAGTAACACAAGTTCAATTATTTTCCGGTGACGTTTGGTTTATGAAATGTTTTATTATTAAGTAAACTATATTCTCGAGAATCTTACTCCCCGAAATATTATTTCTCACATTCACACATGAAAATAGTATTTTAACTTTTATTCACTAATTTTATTTTTAGACATCTTTTATGCCTAACAATAGTTTTTTAAAACTTATATTAAAAATGAAATTTTTTTATTCTCTTACCCACATCCCGAGAAATAATACTAAAATATAACTTGTATCATATGCTATCTAAAGTTCATATAGCATTCCCAAATAACATTACTTCAATTATTTTAATTTAATGAAAAATTTATTTATTCAGATTTCGGCATTTAAAACTAACAAACGTGTTCCCGCAATCACATAATAAGAGCTGCCAAACAATCACAAGCGCAAACATTTTTATGTAGGGAATTGTTCACAGCTAGTAGATAACAACATAAACACTTTGTCATATACATTTTCCGGCAATCTAACAAATTACCAACTAGAGGAACCAATTAATCCGTTGAAGGTCCATAAACAATAGGAATAAACTCTCAAAATGGGTTAACATACACTATACATTAATTGTACCATGAATCCCTGCTTCTTAAAGAGTCTATGTGCAGACAGAAGAAGCCAATAGATTAATCACAATCATTCCAGATCGAACACGAAATACATCGGGTGGGCAATCCATTCTTACTTGAACCCGCCAAGAAAAGATCAAGGCTGCACCTTCACAAAGAGTCTTTGGACTCTATTTTTTAAAAAAAAAAAACTTTGTAAACCAAGAGAATCCCAAACCCAAAGTAATCAACAAGGGTACGCAATTTTTAAAATGAAGAAATCAGATTCATCAGATAATAACCAAACTGCATATTCATGTCATTTCAATACAAACTCAACTAAAAGCTTACATGTTATAGCAATTGAACCTGTCATTAAAGTCAGCTAATCCAGAATTTGAGTAGCAAGAAGACAATAATTTCACAAGTAGATGCAATATGGACTTAGCAATTACTCAAATAGCCACCAATTGCAAAAAGAATAACAACAGCATATGAATCAAAAAGTAGTTACAATGAACAATGTTTTAAAATGAGGTCTGAAACCATAATTGTGGTCGCGACGTTATGGTTTTGATAGTATCCGAAACCACCTTACGATCACATGTTTCCGCAATTGTCCACAATAATGTTAAATGCAACGCGGCCACAATTTAAAACCTTGACAAGGAACAAAACTGAGTGAAAGGAGAGCGATTATTTTACGAAGAGCACCAAGTGGAAGCTAAAATCACCCAATTAACCAACGACCTCAACTGCTGTAATTAGTATTGACTTAGCACGTTTTCCTATAATTGACTCTTTACTCAGGCAACAACAGAATTATGAGACATCAAAGATTTTAAACAGAATTGAAATACAATATAACAAAACCATAAAATTCATTCATTCTTCCAATAATTCAAGGGATAAAGTGAGTTCAAATCTTGCAGCACAAGCATAAAAGGGAAAACTTCAAATTCAAACACACAATACAAACGTTATGCAATTTTCAACGCTTTTGGAGGCCTCCATGCTTTCAAAAATAACAAAATTACAAATTATCTCACCCAGAAGTGAAATTAAGGAGTCTTCTCTTGGCTCATATCAGCCCTTATCCTTTTTACAATCCGTTTTGTGGCGATATCAAGGAGTCTTCTCCTCTCTTGGCTCACATTAGCCAATTGTGCAATGTCAAAAATACCCTTATTCGTCTGAGGAGCTACACTTTTTAGTGCGGAAGCAAGTGTGTATGTCAAAATCCCACATGATCGGATTTGCAATGTTTTCATAAAATTTTCATCAAACAGACGTCCAAAGCTCCACATCCTGCGTCTATGATTGGCATCTTTGTTTGTCATCAACTCTATCATACTGATCAAGCACCGTACTTCCCTTTTAACAGGATAAGAATTTATTGCAGACACTGCAATTCCTGTGTCGCAACCAAGGACATCACACAACCTCATGAAGATTCCAACCACATGTACCCAGTGTTTGACAAGCGAACTCTTCACTCTCACTTCCCACATATAAAAGCTTATATAGAGCAACCTTGTATCTTGTATTTATAGAGCATTTCCTAGATAGCACTATTAAAGCTGTCTCATCAGGAGGTAGGAGATTAACTAGACTATATAATAATCCAAAGAATTTTTCATAACCTTAAATGATCTTATCAAAGGCTTTTATGTAATTTTCCACAGATTACGAGAAAATACGCAACAATTAAGTGGCAATAAAACAATATAAGTTTGCCTTATGAAAAGGATTATTTTCGGCAGGGTATAAGCGATGATAGGGAATCCGGGTCCAATCTCTTCTGGATCAATAATCTATGCTAAATGTAGATATATCTTGGTCCCCTAGATTGAAACTTTGAAAATCATCTTGAAATAGATAAGTATTTCTATGTGGAGTTCCAACTTTGAGATTGAAAGCTAATAGGAATATAGAAGCAGCTCCTTGTTTTGTAAATCCATAGTGCATCATAGGAATAACAACCTTTCCTAGCTCTATTATTTTTCCTAAGTCATACGATAGAGTAGAATCCCAGGTTTTTGTAGCCATTCATTATTATCCACAAAGTCTGTTTTATTCTCTTGAAGGGATATTGAATCTATATCTGGTAGGGATTCAAGTTCCAGAGTAATATTAAGTCTAGGTGTATGGTCTAGATATCTTTGAATTATTTGCTGACGAGTGTCTCCTATATGAGATTGAGATCTCTCCGTAGAGATAATAGATGGTGTTGGATCTAATACACTTACTTGAGTTGGAGAAACCAGTGAGGTAGGACCAGAGTTCATATATGGTTGAAGTGCAGCTTCATCAATAGTAAATGATTGTTGTTCTTGTTCTTGTTATTTTTGTCCTCTCATCCGATTATCCCTTATAGCTTGGAAATTAGTTCTAATTTTATCATAAATATCAGAACATTCACCACCACCTTCGCAGCTACTGCTGAACATCTTGCACAAACTTTATGTCTAAGAGGGAAAGATTTGAGAGGAAGTTGCTGCAAAGGAGAAGAGGACTGTGCGGGTAGGGTTTAAGAACGAGAGGAAGTAAGGGGATTTCCAATGTGGATCTGGGTTAGGTAAAAATAATGGGTCTTGGGTTTGTTTCAGGCCCGAAAGAGTGTTGAGGCAAATGAATGCTAATGGGATTGAGCTCAACTCTGTTTTCGATGGGTTTTCATGGGTCGGGCTGGGTCAGATTTCATCCAACTCGGTACCCGAACCAAATAGCATTTGACGGGTTGGGTCGGTTCTTTTTTTGGAATTTTTTTATAGACCCGACCCAAATTGACCCGATCAAATTAAGGTCGGGTCGGGTCAATCGGCCCAGTGGGAGGCCAGCAGCCGCAAATATCTGCAATGTCATAAATCAATTAACTAGGCAGTTGATGAAAAAATATAACTCTGCTATATCCTATATTGCACATGTATGAGTATCACGGGCGGTGAAAATATATATCTCAATTAGCTATATCCTATATTCTTTTTACGGAGACGATGGTGACAAAAAACGATGTGGCATAGACCGGCTGATACGAAGTCACGAAGGTATTCATATGAGGTAAGTAAATGAGTTTTTTTTATTTAATTTTTAATAATGAATGGGTCCACTAGTAGGGTAACGGGCTCATGGGTTTGTATATGGGTCCACGGGTAGGGTAACGGGCTCATGGGTTTGTATATAGCAAACCCATTACCCGAACCAATGTCTACGAGTTTTTAACGGGTCGGGTCTACTCGAACGGAAAAGGTACCCAACCCAATTGCTCCGGTTTGGTCGGTTTCTCGGGTTCGTCGGGTTGACCCGAACCTGTGAACGCCCCTACTTTTTTCTGATTCTTTCTCCTGTTTTATCAAATAAATAAATAAAGGAAGTGTCCGAATAAAATGGAGTGTTCACAACTCTTTATATATCGTTAAAATTCAGTCAAAAAAATATCGTTAAAATAAATAATGCCTCAAAACTCTGTCAAATGTAAAAAATAAACGCTATTCAAGGTTGTTTCTAGCATAAAAATAAAATAAAAGGTTGTTTATGGTTTAGTGTCTTAAGACAAAATTTTAACTTAGGAAAACATTTGTTCTTTTTAGAAAAACTGTTTAAAGATTTATTTGGCTCATTAAGTATATTGTATCATACCTCACATAAATGTACCTGAGACCATAAGTCCATACTAGATAATAGATATGTTACCCTTGAAGCTTTCCATGGTCTTGAAATTTACTCATCATTGGAACTAATGTACTCCAAGAGAGTTAAAGGGGGCGAGACTGCTATGATTTGTCAACTATTATATAATTATAGCATTTATATGATTTATATGATAACTTAGGTATTTTTTTGGACAGGTTACATTTTTGAAAAGGAATGGAAATAAAAGTACGAACGAATCATTGTTTGACTTGGCTTGTGGGCCTGATACACGTGTTTTTCGATATACAAGTTATCTTGTAAATGGTTGGAGGTTTACTATAAAGGATCGTGATATACATTTAAAATCACAGAATAGTGGAGTTTTAGTTAAAGGTGATGAGAATACAGGTAATTTGGATTATTTTATTGTCTTGAAAGATATTGTTGAATTAACCTATTCTGGTAGAAATAGTGTTATTTTATTTAAATGTGATTGGTGGGATGTGTCTTCTAAAGGAAGAGGATATAAGGAAGATAAATATGGGTTCTTTCTTATCAATGTGAATCGTAGATTGAACACTAATGAGCCATATGTTTTAGCCATACAAGCTCAACAAGTGTATTATGTCAAAGACACCAAGGATCCTAATTGGCTAGTTGTTGTGAAGACAAAGCCTCGAGACTTATATGATATGCCTAAGGAGGCAACACATGAGGCATGTCAAGAAAATGATGAGATCGGCTTGATCCGCCTTATGCCTAATACAATAGATGATGAAGAAGTGATTTCTTTGGATAGGGATGACTTAGCATGGCCTAAAGTTGATGGAAATCCAGTGATGCCTACAAAAATTGTTGAAGATCAAGATATAAGTGATTGTGAGAGTTTTGATTCAACTGCAGATGAGGACGGCAATGATCCTGATGAAGAAGATACCGATGATAATTAATTAGCATAATATGTTACTTTGTGACACAAACTTTGTTATTAACTATGTTTAGTATTTCTTTCTGGAAATTACATATTGTTTTTAGTGCATATTAAATTATTGTCGCACTCATATTCAATTGTTTAATTATTTTAATATCAACGAAATACAATGAATACCAACTCAACCTCTATTCTAATTGTTATTTTAAAGTAGTAATAAAATAATTATAAATAATAATTGCTAGCTACTTAACAAATTGCTAACAATTAAATTAATCAACAATAGCAGAGAGAATGCTCGGGACAATTATTTCTTTCGGTTCAGAGACGTACTAAATTGCATCTCCCGAAATAATCTCAACGTCTCGTGCGATTGTTTGTTCCACCAATAACCCCCTATCATAGTATTCCAAATAATAATATCCTTTGTTATTATTATAAGGAAAAAATAATATAATACAAATAAGTTAAACTTTTAAGGTTTTAGAGTTAATAATTTTTATCAATATAAAATATTACAATCGGCATATACATTTCATCACAAATATATTAATATTAAATATTTGTGATGATTATTATAGATACAAATGTTTCAAATTGTTAATGATGAATTATTTTTCACTAATAATCAAACATAAATAGCAATTCTTGAAATCATCATTAATATAATATAATATTATGACAAAGTTACTTTTTCTTCATAGATACTTTTCTTTTTGTCTATTAATTTTTCTATTAATGATGATCTTATAGTGAGAAACTAAAATTCATCACTAATATAAAATATTAGTGATGAATTATTTGTGACACATGTATTTGGTCACTAATAATAAAATTAGTGATGAATTGTCGCTTAGTCACTATTATTAAAAATATTAGTAACAAATTATTTGTGGGGCAATTATTTGGTTGTTAATAATAAAATTATAATGACGAATTGTCGCTTAATCACTATTATGAATAATGTTAGTGATGAATTAGTTGTGACGCCTATATTTTTGTCATTAATAATAAACT
Source organism: Ammopiptanthus mongolicus (assembly GCA_039655645.1). Taxonomy (NCBI): domain Eukaryota; kingdom Viridiplantae; phylum Streptophyta; class Magnoliopsida; order Fabales; family Fabaceae; genus Ammopiptanthus; species Ammopiptanthus mongolicus. Next base: position 13,233,711 of record CM077351.1, on the reverse strand, counting down.
TATAGTGACGAATTGTCGCTTAGTCACAATTACGAATAATATTAGTGACGAATTATTTGTGAACATATATTTTGGTCATTAATAACATATTTATAGTGACGAATTATCGCTTAGTCACTATTATGAATAATATTAGTGATGAATAAATATATAGTCACAAATAATATATAATTAGTGACCAATTTTATATTCGTAACTAAATTTTGGTCACTAAAAATCATATTTCTTGTAGTGCAATTGAGCTCAAATTTGGCTCACCTAAAAAATAGAAAAATAAAAAAGAATCAGGATCCAGAAAACCTTGACAACATTGGGTATCAAATTATCAATAATAATAATAATAATAATAATAATAATAATATATTATTATTATTATTATTATTATTATTATTATTATTATTATTATTATATTTTAATATAATATATTTATAATTTAATATTAATATTATTTAAATTAACATATTTTACGGAAAAAACAATTATAAGTTATTATAACATATTAGTTTTCATAATGTAAAATTTATTTTATCTAATACTTCATAGGATAGTATTTTAATATATAATAACATCAATTTTAATAATATTAATATGAAATATATATTTATAACACTTGTTCATGGGACAATACCCATTTGTGTCTTCTAACGTGGATAGGGATTTGGACGCACAGTCAATGAATAGAAAGACTGAGATGCAAATTTAACAATATTTTGTCCTTACTACAAAAACTGATATCTAAATTTTCAAATTTGTGCATGGATTAACAGGCCAAGAGGTTGACGCAAAAGCCTTGAACACGATCTTATCATAATTGGGTGTGTGATTTTTTAGAAAATCTATATTTTTAAGAATATATGAACATGATTTTAACTTTCCTATAGCTTATTTCAATAAATTTTTTTTTAACTTATTTCAAAAAAGTTTGATAAATAAATGCTTAATTAAAATATTTAGCTAAACGCGTCACAAGATTGCTGAGCACAAAAACATAATCAAGAAAGAAAATGTAACCAGTTTGGCTGGGCCTTATTCCTAATGGATTACGAGGCTTCTTTATGATATGACAAAGTAACAATTAATGCATGCACTTGGGCCACAAAATCTTATAGCAGTTGCATAGAGAGTACAGTAAAGCCTGTAATTTTAATTTCTTCAATACTAGTGATTCTCATCTCTCATGGTATCTAAGTAAGACTTTCCATCAAGTTTACGAGCAAATAGATCCCTAAGGTACTCATTCATTCCGATTCTTTTGAACTGTGCTGGTGTTTCTTCAGTAATCAAACTTGACGCAGGACCTAGCACACAATCTTGTCTTGGGACGTAGAATGTAGCAATTGAAAGCCTTTCTTTTTCAGAGTTCACTATTGCTCGATGCTCAATGCTTCGGTATATCCCGTTACTTATAATCTGCCATGTTAAAACGTATGCAAACAAAACCAAAATCAAGTAGGGTTCATGAGCTGAGTTGGGTCAATTTTTAACCAAGGGAAAAGTGTGTAGAGACACCTTAAACTTCATGCATTTTGTAAACAGGTTCTTCAACTTTAATTTCGTGACAATTAATGCATAAACTCTAACTATTGTCACAAATGGTCATTCTGTTAACATATTGCTAACTTATTTATATTGAATAAATCATGACTTTTCATCCTTATCAAAATATAAACCGTTTATTTATAATTTTAATTTAAAAAAAAATTATATTATCGTATTTTTTGATTTTAAATTAAATAAAGATTAAAAAGTACAATACAAGATATTAAAAATATATGATGTTTTTTATTTAAAAATTTAAAAAACTAAGATAAGATGTTTTTTAAGTAAAAAACATGAATTAAATGTTTGTATTTATTAAGGATGAATGATTAGGATTTATTCATTTAATTTCAAGTTAACATAAGGACCTATTATAACGGCAACTAGAGTTTAGAGACTAACTTAGATGAAATTAAAGTTAGAGGTGTCTATTTGCAAAAGACATAAAATTTAAGGTGACTCTATACACTTTTTCCTTTAATCAGTAGGCTAATTTTGGGACGGTCCTAATTCAGTCACCACTCAATTAATGACATCATAATCCAAGATTTTGACAAAATATGTAAATTTGGACAATACACACACACACACACACACATATATATATATATATATATATATATATATATATATATATATATATAAAAGTAAATTTAAATTTAAAGTATATTTTATAATATACATTTTCAAATTAATTATACTAATATAAAAGTATTATGTTATGCACATAATATTAATTTAAATTAACAAATGTTATAATTTATACTTAATTTTTTTAAAAAAATATAAGTCTTACAAAATGATAGCATGGAACTATATATACTTAAATCAGTTGAGAATGAGTCTTAGAATCTTCTTATTAAATCAGTTGATGTTATAAAATTGTGATATTGGTGGATATATTAATTACCTCCATCATGTCCCCTATGTTGACAATGAAGGCATTAGGAAGGGGTATAACAGGAACCCACATGCCATCTTTTCTTATCTGAAGCCCTTCTACTTCATTGGCTTGAAGAAGGAAAGTCATACCAACTGCATCCGAATGCGGTGAGAGGCCAATAACCTTCTCGGGTTGAGGACATGGTGGGTAATAGTTCATTCTCATTGACTGTATCCCATCTTCAAATAATTCTCTCATTTCCAATTCTTCCATCTTGAGAGCTTTTTCCATTTGGGCAATAATAACCATGGCTAGATTTTTCATTTCTTGAGAGTAAAGTTCTAGAGTATCTCTGCATGATAAATGTTAAAGAATTTAAGTTTATGGGAGGGGAATAAGGAGATTAGAGAAAAAAATATATATTTCAAATAATACTGACATGACATGAGATTATGTAATTATAACAAATTCAATAATTTATTTATATTAATAATAGATTCATAATTCTAATTAAATAAGAAACAAATTATAACATAATAAGAGCTTAAATAAATTCTCTGTCCCTACAATCTATATGAGCTGGGTTGGTTTTAGTCCCTAATTTTATATACATTTGGGTGATGTCTCTATCATTGACAATGCAACTTAAGTGGAGGTTGTAATAAACGACATGCCACATCATCTATCATCCGCGTCACGGAGGATGAAATATTATTATTTTTAATGACAGGTAACTTTAAATAATACTATCAATATTTATTTTATTATTTATAAATATTAAAATATTTTTATTATTTAATATTTATTAAAATATTTTAAATATTTCCCCACATTCCATTTTACTAAAATATGTCCAATCGATATGGAAATTTACATAAGTTGAAGAAATTTTTGTCACTCGGCTGTGATGTACCCGTGAATCAATCAATATGTCTTATAAGGTCTTTTTCATCATTTGAAGACTTTTTTGCCAAGGAGATGGGAAGGGATGAAGAAGATGATAAAATGGAATGTGGGGAAAATATTTAAAATATTTTAATAAATATTAAAATAATTAAAATACTGTAATAATTATAAATACTAAAATAAAAATTAATATTTTATTTAAAATCATAAGGTGTTATTATGATACATTTCTAACGGTAGGGATTTCAGCCAAATGTTTATGTTTTTTGGAAATTAAAACTTGAAAAAAATTCTAAAAACTAAAATCAATGAAACCCATATTTGTAGGTCTAAAACAAATTTATTCCAATAATAAATAAAAAATGATTTCTAATTTTTTTAAAGATTATTTTAAATATTCTAAAACATAATAAAATACTTTTCAAATATTTTAACAACACAAAGCAGTGAATTGACATGCATACTCTTTCTGAGTTCTAGGGAGGAGAGATAGAGAAATAGAGGACCTGACAGGAAGAGGGAGCTGTGGAAATAAGTGGGGTATCCTTATGTGTGTGGGAAGGGTCATCATAAAGAAAATATCAGCCCAATCAAGTTTCTGATCTTCACTGACAACAAATGCTTGTCCAAATCCCTCCATATGTTGTGGACTCTGCCAAAACTTTTTCTTCTCTGACATTGGAAGGTTGAAGAAATCCTGAATCTCCAACTTCACTTGCTCCACCAAGGAATTGCTAACTCCATGGTTTACCAGCTACAAGAAGATCATACAATTAAATTAATTGATAAAAATTTCAAATTAAACATATGTTGACTGAAATTATGTGATTTCTTTTTATGTAAATAAAATCTTTAGCTAGAGTCCAAAAACCAACAAATCCACATGTGTTATAATTTAAGAAAATGAAGGATAGAGGGAGAAATTTAGAGACCTGGAAGAATCCCCAATCTTTGCAAGCAAGGTGAAGCTTAGCCAATTCAGAAGTCCCAAATTGTATAGAAAGCAAACTCTGCATGTCAATAACTGGAATCTCAAGGACACCATCAGCATCAGTGATGACCAAATCTTCATTTTGAGGTTGAATATATCTTGGTGGAGCGGTAGACAACTTCTCTTTAGCCAACTCTTGAACTGATGGTACCAGAAGAGAAGTCCCAGATAGGTTCTTGATCCCTTCCATGGCTTAAGTTTTTGTTCTATACTCCTATGTTGTTCTTCCTCCCACGCACACACGACTACGTACAGAATATATCTTCCCCCACACTCAGGGCGGAGCCACAAATTTCTGCTGAGGGGGGAAGATTAATTATACATAACATAAAAAATCATAAAAAAATTCACTAGTATATAAAAAGTCAATTATATGAAATTGAATAAAATATTAAATTGATATAATAATTAAAATTCACGAGTTCATAATGCATTCTTATATTTTGATGAGCTTTACTATATTTTCTTACAAAATATTCATACTTATCCTCCTACTACTAAATAAATAAAAAAATATTAATTAAGTGAAAAAGTAATATATTTCTTATTAAAAAGAATTCAGTATTTTCTTTGTGTAGTAGATAGGAGAATTCGTGATAGGATATAGAATTAGAATTTAACTTAGGTATATTGTTTATGTAAAGATTTTTATACTGTCAATCAATTAATGTCACCACAAATATAAAGGGTTTAATTAATATGCACCGTGAATGTAAAGAATTTTTGCACTAACAACCAATCACAAATCATCCTGTGTGTGATTGGTTGACATTGTAAAGGGATTAATTGGTATGAACTATGAGTGTAAAGAATTTTTATACTGACAGTGTATCAAAATTAAAATTTGTCTATGTAAAAGTCAAATATTTTTAATGATGTAATAATATATGATTGATTGAGTGTAAAAAATATTTAATTATATTATGATTAAATCCATTGATATATAAATTTAAAAAATGTATAAGTATATCATTTTATTTTTTTGAAAACTTGGGCCACCCTCTGCCTCTGCCCACACCCACGACCTACACTCATAAATTCTTTTGATAAAATATTTTATTGTTACATTTATCCGCTGTTTTAATCCTAAAAGATGAAAAGTTTATTTTTGACAATATTTTATTTCTATTTTTAAATATACACAAAAATTTTATATTAAAAAGTAGATAATAAATGCGGATATGAATATTTAGATACTTAAAAAATAAGGATACATATATTAAAGTTGTTATCCACGCGAGTATAGGTCCGAATACACATATTTATTGAAACACATGGATATAAGGACGTGTATTATAATACTTTACTCATATTCTATTCATTAGCATCCTTATACATAAGACATTATTTCTAATTTTTTTATCTTACTAGGTGATAGAATAAAAAAATTATAAATACATATGTTAACGTATAAAAATATGATATTGATGTTCAAGTGCATACACAGAATAAGATGTTCATTCTCTTCAATTTCACATGGAACTAAAATGTTCCACTTTTCAATATCTTGGTTTATTCTATTTAAAAATTCTCCAAATATAAAAGAAAACTACGTATATGTCCTGTTTTTTTTTTTTTTTTTTTTGGTGATTGTATATGTCCTATTTTAATCGGACACTTTCTACCTATCATTTCCTTTGTCAAAATCACGCCTGCATTATTTTTCTTATATTTCCACATGTTTTATGCGTTGAGTTCATGACTCAACTTATGTGTTGAGTCATGAGTAGTGACTGGGGTTTATGGCCCCACAAAATTATTAACAAGCAATATACTTATTAAGAAAAAATTTCATATATATCTAGATGAAGAAATATGTCAATTAAACCAAGTTTGCTTTATACAGCTGGATGAAGAATTCTTTTTCCATGAGGTGCAAGTTCCGTCCGGAAAAATTTCTCTTTGTTGAAAATCAAGAAGTTGATTTTGAAATGAGAAATGAAATTCGAAAAACTCAAACTGATAGCATCCTCATAAAAAATCTGTATTTCATTCACTATCTTCTTTTTGGTGGCTTCTGTGGTAGGGAGCAACTAAATCCCTCACCTATGAGAGAGCCAAATTAGTCGTTTGATATAGTATTTAAATAAGTGGGTGACTGTGATTATTTGTAGGTGACCTATAATATCGATTTATGCAACTTTTATGGTTTTACACCATCATTTTCTTAAATTTTTCTCATGTAATCACCAAACTTAGTGGGCTTTTGTCAGCAAAACTTAGTGGGCTTCTCACATGTTGTCTCTGTTATGCAGGTTGCATGCCCAAAAGCCATTATTGTCTCAAATAAAACAGAATTGGAAAGATTGTTGAATATATTCTTTCTTATTCATTCCATCAATTATTTAATAAATAAGAAATACAATTATTTAATAATTAATAAGAAATATAATTATTTAATAAATATAAAATATAATTAAATATCAATTTATTATTTATAATTAATCAATTAAAAATATAATTTTTTTAAAAATAATATTTTAGAATTACCGTCAGCCTAGCTGTCGGTAATATGTTGTAGGTACATATCGACGGCCAAGGCCATTGATAATGGGCTTAGATAATTACTGACGGACAAGCAGTTGGTATGCGTTACCAAGGAGTTTCTTTCCAACGGATTTTTGGCCGTCGGAAAAAGCCCATTATCGACGACTTTTTGTGATTACAGACGACTTATGGCCATCGGTAATGAGCTTGATTCTTGTAGTGAAATTCGGTCGCTAAATAGCCAAGCGACCGAATTGATGTTGTCGCAAAATCGTTGGTCGCTAAATAGTTAGCGACCAATTTTTTATGATTAGCGACCGAATAGTTCGGTCTCTAAATTGGTCTCCAACACCTATTCTGGGACCAATTTAGCGACTAAAATTTCAATCTCTAATTCAGTCGCTAATTTAAAAAAATTAAAAAAAAAACAGTCGCTATATTGGTCCCCAACACCTGTTCTGGGGACCAATTTCGACTGGTTTTTATTTAAAAGGATATAAAAAGCAACAGGTATGATCAAAATCAAGTGCAAGCTCTTGAAAAACTAAAACATCACCCACAAACCACTCCATTCATACTAAAAGTAATAAATGACCTACAGGGAAAAAATAAACACTTGAACCAAGTCAGAAATGATAGCATACTAACAAAAGTATTTGTTTATCGTAAGTCTAGCATAAATGTCTTTTCAGCTGCTACTATTAGAAAATAGCTAAACGGTCGCTGGTTCGATCTCTATTAGCGACGGACACTTTTCGGTCGCTAAATTCGATCAATATTCGGCGTTTTTCTAGTAGTGTTTTGCGTTTTTTAATTTTTAATTTTATTTTTCAACTAATTAAAATCCAACCACTCTGACACTAATGTCACGTCACAAAGGGTTAGCCAGGTCAGTAATTCTTGTTAAGTATTGGATGGTAGGTTGACGACAAGACCAGATTTGCTCAATTTTGAAATTACATGAACTTGATTTGAGCAATTGAAACTATAGAGGCCAAATTACGCATTATTTGTGAAACTACAAAGACCAAAATCACGCATTTGTGAAATTACAGGGACCAAAAGTGCAACTAAACCTTTATTTTTTCCACTAAGTAAAATCCAACTAGTCCAACACTAGTACTAATGCCACATCACAAAGGGCTAGTTAGATCAACAACTCCCGTTAAGTATTGGATAGTAGGTTGATAGCATGACCAGATTTGTTCAATTTTGAAAATACAGAGACATTTGAGTAATTGAAATTAAACTACAGGGACCAAAATTACACATTTGTGAAACTAAAAGGACTAAAAGAGCAATTAAGCCTAATAAAAAAAAGGGTAATCGAAACACAAATAACAATAAAGGCAAATTAAATATAATCTAAAGTGAGTTTTTCAAATTGTGGGCTTCTTTCTCTACCATATATTGATTATATTCTTTTTACTCTTAGTAATACTCTCTCCGGTCCTATATATAAGAAATATTTCACAAAATCATCAAGACCAATATGTGTATTGAAATGGGTTAATTTATTAATGATGTTATAATTTCAAATTGTTTTCCACAAATATCCTTTGTATTAAGTGGCTCAAAGATAAAGAAACAATTAATTACTACTCATTGTATTGAGTGGCTCAATAAAACACTTTATAATAAACAAGCGTAAATATGGAAATGAGTAATTAATGTGGTTGAAAATAAGGCTTTGTTTTTCATATTTAGGATCAAGAAAACAACTCATTTTGTTTCTTGTATATAGGCACGGGGTCGTATATGATAATAAAATCATATATCTTATTTATTAGTCTCAGGTTAACATCTAGTTAAAAGTACAATATAGCAAGCTAATTAAAGAGATGAGAATGGTTTCGTCTTTACAATCTTGTACATAACATCAACCAGCTAATACAGGAGCATTTGGTGATTGGGAAACCTGAAATTGCACATAAAAGGAGACTGGTCTGCATGGCTGGGCCTTAATTACTTCAAAACTCATGCTTTATTCTCATGTCATCTAGGTATGACTTTCCTTCAAGCTTACGAGCAAATAGGCTCGTGAAGTATTCCTTTACTCCGATTCTTTTGAACCGTGCTGGTGATTGTTCAGTGATCAAGCTTGCTGCAGGACCTACATCTCCATCATGTCTCGGGGAGTAGAATGTAGAAATTGAAAGCCTGTCTTTGTCAGAGTTCACTACTGCTCGATGCTCAATACTTCTATACGTCCCATTAGTTATAATCTGCCATGCAAAACATGCAAACAGAAGCAAAATCAAGTAGACAATAATGAGCAAGCAGATATGGTTTAGAAATAAAATTGTCTCAGATGGTTGGATCTCTGTTTAAAAGATTTTCCAATTTTCCCTAATTAAATAAAATTGGTGATAACTCCCTCTAATTTTTATTTTGTTTCCTGTTGCAATCTTTGGTCACACAATATAAAAATAAGGTTTAATTGCATTTTTAGTCCCGAAACGTTTTTAAATGTGCGATTTTGGTCCCTCAAAAATTTTAATTGTACTTTTCGTCCCTCAACCTTTTTAATTGTGCACTTTTTGTCCTTCAAAAAATTTAATTGCACTTTTCATCCCCAACGTTGTGAAATTGTGCAAAATTAGTCCTTCTCGAGATCAAAATAAAGGCTTTCATTGCACAATTTCACAAAGTTGAGGGATGAAAAGTGCAATTAAATTTTTTGAGAGACCAAAATCGCATAATTGAAAAAGTTGAGGGACAAAAAGTGTAATTAAAATTTTTGAGAGACCAAAATTGCACAATTAAAAAAATTGGGGGACTAAAAATGCAATTAAACCTAAAAATAAACTGACTCTAATTAAAGCACTTGCTTATTACCAATTGAGAAAGCACCAAACCAAACGCCTGATTGCTAGTAACCAAGTGTTTGTTCTCACATTATCAGCTTAGAACTTTTTTTGGTAACCATGATATAGTTACGAAATATCCACCACCTGTAGCAGTGACAAGTCTCCGTCGGGGAACCTGTTGGGCACCTAATGTGGGTTCTCCCCTCCCAATCAAATTTTCTTTATACACAAGAGTCAGGATTCAAACTCCGGATCACTTGCTTAAGGTATCTAAGTCCCTTACCACTCGGAATGTTGGTATATCTTCAATTTAGTTAGTCAAAATGCTCTAATTATACACGTGGAATTTCAGGATTCTTCTTAAACCAAGTTGATACTATAAAATTGTGAATTGTCATATGAATGGATTTATATTATCTTCCAATCATTATATTCTTATACCATTACATTATTTTTTACATTTAGTAAATCACTTTTGCTTTGTAAACAACAATGAATAGATGATAAATTGTTACGTGTAAAAAAAAATGGTGTAATAAAAAATTGAGGAGAGTAACATTTTTTATTACCTCTATCATGTCCCCAATGTTTATAATGAAGGCATTAGGTAGGGGTTTAACAGGAATCCATATGCCATCTTTTCTTATCTGGAGCCCTTCTACTTCATTGACTTGTAGGAGGATAGTCAGACCTGCTGGATCCGAATGAGGTGTGAGGCCAATAACCTTCTCTGGTTGAGGGCATGATGGGTAATAGGTCATCCTCATCATTTGTACACCATCTTCAAATATTTCTCTCATTTTCATTTCTTCCATCTTCAGAGCTTTTCCTATATGGCCAATAATAAACATGGCTAGATTTTTCATTTCCTGTGAGTAAAGCTCTAGAGTGTCTCTGCATGACAAAGGGTAGTAAATAAATAGGCATGCAAAGTCTTTGACTCTTTGGGATATGAATATGTAGAGAGAAATAAACACATACATAGATAAAAAGAGAGAGAGAACCTGAAAGGAAATGGGAACTGTGGAAATAAGTGGGGCATTCTCATGTGTGTTGGAAGTGTGGTCATGTAGAACAAATCAGCCCAATCAAGTTTCTGGTCTTCACTCACAACAAATGCTTGTCCAAATCCCTCCATATGTTGTGGACTCTGCCAAAACTTTTTCTTCTCTGACATTGGAAGGTTGAAGAAATCCTGAATCTCCAACTTTACTTTCTCTAGCAAAGAAGTGCTAACTCCATGGTTTACTAGCTACAAGAAATAGAATTAAAAGTATAAACAGAATCTATTAATTTATTAAGAAATAATAAAAAATATAAGAAAGATAGAACTAAATAACTATTCACTGTCACAGCAAGAAAAAAGGTATTTTAGATTCTGCTTGATTTTTTAATTTAAGTCAAAGGAAAGAAAGCATGGAGATAAAATATATAATTCACTCCGAATTTCCTTTACGAGATTATGCGGTACCATTATACAGTTAAATTGATTAATGAAAATTTAGAAGTGAACATATGTTTGACTGAAATCATGTGATTTCTTTTTATGGAAAAAGAAAATTCCTAGCTAGAGTACTCCAAAATCAGACAGATCCACATGTGTTATAAACTTACAATTATAAGAAAATGAAGGATAGAGGGAGAAAATTAGAGACCTGGAAGAATCCCCATTCTTTGCAAGCAAGGTGAAGCTTAGCCAATTCAGAAGTCCCAGATTGTATAGAAAGCAAACTCTGCATGTCAATAACTGGAATCTCAAGGACACCATCAGCTTCAGTGATGACCAAATCTTCATTTTGAGGTTGAATATATCTTGGTGGAACGGTAGATAACTTCTCTTTAGCCAACTCTTGAACCGATGGCACCAGAAGAGAAGTCCCAGATGGGTTGTTGATCCCTTCCATGGCTTAAGATTTTGTCCTATACAATGTTATTTTTCCTCTCTCACACAATCACAAGAATGATGGACTATAGAATTTAGAAGATAGCTGCTATGATACCTTGAATAATTTAACTGTTTTGGAACAATTTTAGTTTGGATCAATAAATGAAAAGCTATCATTTAATGATTTAATGTTATCTTATTTATTATTCAGTATATTAAATTTCTTCTTTTACAATTCTATCATTCAGTACAAAAAAATTATTGTGATAATTTAAAATATTAATTACTAGAAATTTTTTTAAACTTTAATGGCACATGCATTTTAAAAAAAATTGTTTAAAAAAGTTTAAAAAATAAATAAATATTTAAAAATAGTTTTTTTATTTTTAACCTTTTTACTTTTAATATTTTAATGTCACCTGCCATTTTTTAAAAAAGTTAAAAATTAAATTTATTAAAAAATAAAAATTTTAAAACTAGATTTTTTTGGAATTTCTTTTAATTCTTTTATTTTTTAATACTTGTTCTTTATTTTTAACCCACTAATAAAAGGCGCATAACAACTTTTAAAATAAAGAATAAATATAAAAAAATATAAAAGGAATTAAAAAAAATCTGGTTTTAAAAGTTTAATTCTTTTAATTTTTTCAAAAATGTAATTATTTTATTTTTTAGAAAAAACTTAGTTTTTAAAATTTTTTAAAAAATGGCAAAACTTTACATTTTTTAAAGGTAGCACACTTATTTAGTTAGTAGGGACAAATCTGTAAAAGAAAAGTTTCAGGTTAAAAAAACAAAACTTTGACTCGACTTCATTAAATGCACTACTACTCCTTTATTGGTCAATAAAAATTTGTTTCAAAACTTTTAAATCTTCCAAGGTCTCTTAAAACAAAGCCCACATGTCCTATTCTATTGCATGCTGACACTTCTGCCTAACATTTCCTTTAGAATCTTATTAACAATATGAGTTTGGCTTCTTGCCCCACAACATTATTCACATGCAATCTAATTATAGAATATTATTAAAAATATTTTTGACTTTCGCTACTGCGGAAAGAAATTTTTAAAACTAAAATGGTTTAATTTGTATTTTAGAGTGTCCCAACATATGCTTCTGTCTAGGAATTTATGGTGATGCATGGACCGAATGTAGTTCTTTCTCCATCGTTTTCCTTTCTTATTCACGGTTTGTCTTCCTAACGTTTTTGCTTCTGCTCCAGTTCTTAAATATCGGAGGGAAACGAGCGTTTTTACACAATAAACATTCATGGCGTTCAAAACTTGACATACGGCAGAGACAAAATTACTATCGACTGCACGTGTTGGGACCAATTCAAAAACATTTTAGGCATCAGGACCAAAAGAAAAATGATGTGTATTGCGTATAAGAACCAATTTATCAACAACGGGAACCATTATTTGTTAACGTTTGATCATATAGAAACCGATTACCAAACTTTTGAAGTATAAAAATCAAATTAAAAATCCATGCCATGCACGGATGCTAAATTATATATATATATATATATATATATATATATATATATATATATATATGGAGAGATAAGTCAAACCACATCTGCTTTATACATCTGGATGAAGAATTTTGGTGGAACGGTAGATAACTTCTCTTTAGGCAACTCTTGAACTGATGGTACCAGAATAGAAGTCCAGATGGGTTGGTGAACTCTTCCATGGCTGAGTTTATGTCCTAAGTTATTCTCAATATAACTAGTAAAATGGCCCACGTAACATCCTCTAGAAAAAGCATGGAGGATGGATCTTTCGGCAATTGTGAGCCGTTGATTTATAAGTAAAAAAGAAATATTTATATTTTAAGTAATTAATCAATAATCAATGGTTAATTTTTTGTAGAGGATAGGTCTTCCACTTTTCTTAGGAGATGGTGTGCAATATTGAAGTAAAATGATGCGATATTCGTATATAATTATTGTAATGTCACTTGTTTCTATAATTCACTAGTTCTTATATAAGTATTTTATAAAAAATCATAAAGATAACAAAAATAAATTAGAGAAAAAGTATAATAATTTATGGAATCCATTTGATAAAATTTTAAAAATAATATTATCGAAGTGAAGAATTATTTATACAAATTAAAAAAATAATAATATAACATAATAAAATCATAAAAAAAAAATTAAATAACTTCAATGAATTATATTATTTTTAATAATAATGCCATCAGAATTGTCCAAATAAAATGGCTTGAGTGTTCTTCCCCCGACACCCGGCTTGGCAATAATGATTTGACCACAGAGCAAAAGTTTTTTGTATTAATCTTGATTTGGCAGGACTTGGACGTGAAATTGTAGAAAATAAAAAAGATAACGCTCAGTGATGATACTATAGGGGTGGTGGTACATGCTTCTGTGCTTGTTAATTGGGTCCACTTTAGTGTTCTGAGGCCATTGTTTTTTCGATTATTCAAATTCGTAATAAAGTAAAAGTGGAGCCCACAACAACATTGAAAACCAATCATAATAGGATGGAATTGGTGGCCATCTGAAACTATGAAAGCTGTATTATTTTTTCTGATAACCTGCTGCTGCTGCTCAATAATGTTGAAAGTTATACCTCTATGTTTTTTTTAAGGGTTAATAAAGTTTTTATCCCTTAAAATATAGAGTTTTTTTATTTTAATTTTTAATTTTTATTTGTTTTATTTTTTATGTATGTAATTTTTAAAATTTTATTTTTTATCCCTGTCGTCAAGTCCAAACGTTAATTACTGACGCGGCAGATAAAAGTTCACGTCAGTATTGACACGTGATAAAATAATTATTTTTTTATTCCATCTGCCTGAAATGACAGGGACCAAAAACAAAAATTTAAAAATTACAGACACCAAAAACAAAACAAACAAAAGATAGGGACTAAAACCAAAATCCCTATATTTTCAGGGATCAAAAACTTCAATAAGTCTTTAATAAATATGATTTCTTATAATTTATTAATTAATTTGATTTTCTCACAGATAAAGAAGAATTGTAATTTTTTTGAGATGTGCTTGCGAACTGTAGTTGAGTTTAACTTATTTAGTATTTTCAATTGCAAAGCATAACAGAAACCACTGAAACAAATAGACATAATAGGCATGACACTGCCAATTGAAAATACAAAATAAGCAAAACCCAACCAAAGTTCCCAAGCACATTATCAAAATTTGAGACTTTTTTCTTTCACTGGCTAGCTTCAACTGCAACTGTTGTCTTTTCTCGGTAGCTCTTCAACATGTGCTCCTGATAACAAAGTGACGTCCTCCTCATTTACACTTGGAGGATTATTTGCTTCAAAATCAGTCTACTCAAAAAAATTACAATTCTTCTTCATCTGTCAGAAAACCAAATTAATCCATAAATTACAAGAAATCATATTTATTAAAGGCTTATTAAAGTTTTTGGTCCCTGGAAATATAGGGATTTTGGTTTTAGTCCCTATATTTTGTTTGTTTTGTTTTTGGTGTCTATAACTTTTAAATTTTTGTTTTTGGTCCCTGTCATGTCAGACAAATGGAATAAAAAAATAATTATTTTGTCACATGTCAATGCTGACATGGACTTCCGTCTGCCACGTCAGCAGTTAACGTTTGGAGTTGACGACAGGGACCAAAAACAAAATTTTAAAAGTTGCAAACACCAAAAGCAAAGCAAACAAAAGATAGGGACTAAAATCAAAAAGCCCTATATTTTCAGGGACCAAAAACTTCATTAAGCCTTTTTGTAATAAAAAGTAGGGCTGGACAACAAATCGAGACCCAGTCCGACTCGAATAGAAAAACCCGAAAAAAATAAGTGTATAGGTGAGTCGGTTTAGGTTAACGGATCAACGGTGAGAAACCCAGTTTCATGTGAGTACAGGCGGGCATGCGGGTGCGGGTCTTGAAATTTTTTCTTGTGGGAATTCGACCCGACCGACCAAAGCTAGCAAAATTAAAGAAACTTGAGATTGGGCCTCTCCTTTAAACTTTCTGCCTCTCTCAAGTCTAACAACATCTTGCCATCTTCACATCTCTCTCAACCCTAGCGTCGTCACCGCTCCTCCTTTTTTCAACCCGAGCATCGTTCCTCTCTCAGCCTCTCAACCCTAGCGCCGCCGCGGCTCCTTTTTCAACCCGAGCATCGTTCCTCTCTCAGCCTCTCAACCATAAAGCCTTTCCTCTCTCAAGCTCTCACGACTCTGCCTCTTACTCAATCGGTCATTCCCCTTCTCCGGATACGGTCGTAGACGAAGGCATCGGCGTGAGGAGGTCGCTGACATTGAGGGGGATAGGGGGTGGACGAGGCGTTGTTCGCGTGGTGGCCGTGACTGAGGACAGAACGCAGTGGTTCCAGTTTGTGGTAGCGGTGCGCGGAGGAAGGCGTGGTGGCCTGCACTGGTGGTTCCATTGACCGGAGGAAAATGTTGGGTGGTTGTAGATCTACTAGATCTGCTTTTTTGTTGTAGATCTTTCATCTACCCAGATCTTTTTTTCTTCTGTTCTTCTGGAAGCTTCTTTGCTTCTGTTTCTTTTTTTCTTACCAAAACCGCGGTGACCCTTCTGCCGACCCGTCACCCGTCCAACCCGATGGTACAAACAGGCGGAGACGGTTCAGTTTTTTCCTTCTCGGTTTGGTTCGGATTGGGCCGTTTGGGCCCGAATCCTTACAAGTTTAGGTGAGTTGGGTTTCGGGGGCTTACCAGAGTCAGAGCAGACTTCACGGCTCAAAGAACGTTTACTGAGGTACTTACAGATTATCCACCAACGAGGTCCTCACATTGGGAGCGGGATTCGAACCCACGTCCTTCTGGGATATGAGTTGTATCCTTACCAACTAAACCATTGTCTATTTATAAATTATAATGATGACTTTTAAAATAAGTTTCGTAAGAGTTTTATTATTTTTTTAAATTATTTTAGTGAGAATTTGATTGGGTGTGCTCAGTAATCATGGTGTCCAATTGTCGGATTAGGATTCCCTGCAATAGATAGTATCTCTATCTATCTCTATTTGTACTTTTTTTGCTATTTTTTTGAAAAAAAGCAAATCAAGGGATGAGAATGTGAGAGAAGCATATCCAATGGTGGTAGATTGCACAACTGCGGCAAATGCTTGAATTCCTACTATTGGGAATCCGGATCCCCAATTGTCCATACAACACCATTTTGTATAATCATAGCTGATTTAGGTGGTAGACCTTTCGTGCACGACAATGGTCTTGAATTTGAATCCAAGGATCCTTACCGCAGCCTTGGATGGGTCCCTTCACCTTAAACTTTCTTTCATTGAGGAAAAAAGAAAATTTTATCTCGTCCACCTAGTAAAAAAACATCAATTTTTTTACAATGTGTATTTATGTTTCTGTTTCTATGCAATGGCGAAGTGAACGCCTACCCTTAATTTGGATAATCCAATAGACTAGAACAAGCTTTCAAGTGTTTGTTTTCAAGTTAACTCTGAAAAGCTGAAGCTAAAATGTTGTAAGCAAGGAAAAAGTAAGGAGGGGAATTACATTCATAAGCATGTGTTTTTGTATAAAAACTCAAACAAATATGCATTTCAGCATGGACAAAACCTACTTGTTATTCTTTTGATGTGTGGTGTTGTTCTTTAATAAACATGTGTAATAATTGTTACACATTTTGTTCTTATTGAAAAATAGCACCAAGAACACAATTTTGTTCTTTGTGTATTCGTAATACTATACTGTTTTATGGGACAGAACTGGCAGAAGTTTCTAAGGAATCTGAGCATTGGGAAAGTACAAGGGAGCTTCAACCTGCATCTTCATTTGATTAAACTTGAGTGCTAATATTGGTTTTGATAACATTACACAGGTGCTGAGATTCTGTCTGTCATTTTGATCATCTCCAGCCACATGGCTATTGCTACCATGGTCTTCTAAAGATTGTTCTCTGTCATAATTTGTTAAAGGGATTTCTCGTGAAACCTTCAATGGCTGCACTGCTTGCACCCTATGTCAATATTTTAAACATGGTTTTAAATTACGATCAGCAATCACAATTACAGCCACAATATTATAGTTTTGATAGTTTCCGCAATCGTATCACGATCGCAATTGCAATAAATGTAATGCAACGCAACCACAATTTAAAACCATGATTTCAAGTGAAGTTATTTTAGATTGGTGGCAGGCTTATACATCAAAAAGCACAACATGTGAATGTGAATGGTGTGGTAAGCAAAAGCAAGGAAAATCACAGTATTGATAAAAAATTTTGAGCTTTTGAAGCAGGGGAGAAAACCTGCAATCAATCTGGCAAGAGTACTTAAGGAGGCTAGGATTAAACTCTGTACTGCCACTGCAATTATAGAAGAAAGTGGTGATCATTGGTTGTGAAAAATTGAAAACTCTGGTAGCATAATGTAGAGATAGTGGCTTGCTGAACTGACTTACCTAAAACTTGGAAGTGACATTCTGATTGCCGGCCCCATCCAGTGGTCAAAGCTTAAAGCAGGCACTGCTATTAACATGCTTGTAATTAGTAAAAACCTTACTGATAAAATTAAGGGTCATGTTAACAAGTGCTCTAAATGCACTCTTTAAGGAAACAAAAAAACAACAACTTTGCATTGAAAAACTAAGTATGTTACTTCATCAAATATTAAATACATCAATTTCTAATGAAAAGTTACTTTTCTTGCTTTCTTAAGAACACTTGTTAGCATTCTCTAGGATGCACTTGGTTTGGGGGTAAAAGGGGGAAAACTTTAAAAAGTATATTTTCATGGATTTATGTATGTCTGGTCGGTATATGAGAAAAGGATGAAAAACTATGGAGAATAAGGGCCTCTTTTTATAAATAATTACAATATAAATAATTACAAAATTGTCATATTTTTTTTGTTCTGTTTCTTATTTTCAAAAATTTGCACAGGAAACACTAAAAACAACTTTTTATTTGTTTTCACCGTTTCCTATACAAGTTTTTGGAAACAAGAAACAAAATGAAAACAATGCGACGGTTTTATAATTATTTGTGTTGTAATTATGTTTGGAATCAGGAAATGAACATAGCAAACTAAAAACAGGCCAAACAGGTCTTAAAATTTCCCCCTCTTTTGGGATCAATTTTTTCCTCTCTCCTACTCTCATTACTTCTTCACTCCCATCAAATTTTAAACTGTAGTAAACCTAGCCTTAGAGGGAAGGGGACTACAGAAACAAAACAATGAAAAACTATTATAGGGCAAAGCAATTTCTTCCATCAGTGCATCACATCACATGTTCTTGGGCGGACTTGGATTCCCTGCATCGTTTCCTCGAAACCGGGTCCGATTTCCATTTAAACCGTGATATAAGCAACTGTAAGGAATCCAAATCCTTCTTGGGCATGTTGTCTAGAGTTAAAACTAGAGTTAACTTATGGACATGTGCACTTTGGTCATTTAACTTTTAAAATGTGCAAAAAAAGTCCCTCAACATTTTAACTTGTAGCACATTTTTAAAAATTTGTTGGACCAAAGTACATATGAAGCAAAGTTGAATGGCATTATTTGAACTTTTACGTATCAAAATTTAATATTGTCCCTTCAAAAATTAATGGTTATGACGATTTTAGACTCATTTTCACACTTTGAGAGTTTAGGGATCTTGTTGTACATTTTAAAAGTTCAGGAACCAAAGTACACATGACCCTAAGAGGGTTTTTTTTTTTTTTTTTTTTTGGGAGTTTTCCCTTGAAACTAATAACAACATGAGAAGCATATTGAATAATTCATATGCAGTATCACAGTTTATGCATGTTGGAAATGTATGTTTATAGCCGGTTCTGAGTTAGTGAACCCATTAATTATTTTAGGGTGAAAATTGAAGCAAATGAATAAAATGAACTACTATGAAAGAAAATAATTAAACCAACAAGAGACATTGGCTCATGCACCATAACCAGAGATATATCTCCCAGAAAACATAATGGAGGATGCTCATGGAGGCTAGTGGAAGCAAATACAATCCACTCACCAGCACTTGTGAGACTGATATTACATGTATCTGCTGCATCAAGACATTTGATTTCGGTTACTTGAACATTCAGATGATCACTCGGATTGTAGAACATAGCTCCAATTCCAACCATATTAAAAAACCCACTCATTCTTCCCCTCGGTTTTCTTGAGATTGCTGTAATTTTCTGTTTGAACCATCAACAAATCAATATATTAGAGATTCAGATCTTTTCTCATTTTAGTACTATTGTGAAATTTGGGTCACGAAGCAACATTCAAGTTTGTATGCATATGAAACACAAAACACAACAATGCAAGAAAGATTTACGCAAATGAAACTAGAACAAAGAATAATCGATAAACAAGAAACAAAACAGTAAAGAAGATGAACACCAGGTTTTACGTGGTTTGGTCAATGCGACCTACATCTACAGGAGAGAGCAGCGATTCCACTATGATCATTAACAAAGGTTAAACCAAGTCTTTCCAATAGAAATATTCCCACAACCTTCCATTCTTGATCCTCTATGTGCATCCCACATGCCTTCAAGAACTAACCAAGATTGTAGTTTCTCTTCCTAAGCACTTTCTAGCCTTTCTCCATTCAAGAGAACAATAGAGAACCCTTGGTCTTTGTTGCTACACCATGTCCCATCCCAAGATGAAAATACAACAATTCCCCAAGTATATTTTCACTCTCCTATTTTCTCTCAAACCCATTGATCCTAATTACATCTCATCCCTTCTCCCATCTCTCTTCCCTATTACATGATATGTATATATATACCTTTACATCAATCACTAATAGCTCCTTGATGAGTCATCAATCCAAGTGACGTCCTTGATCCTTGTGAACTTCCAATTCGTGTGAATCTTGGACTTCTCTAACTTCCTCAACTTATTTCTAGTAGTCTTGGTCGACTCTGTTACTGACAATTTCGCTTAGCTAAATTTCATTCGCTTAGCGAAATTGTGACAAACGAATATTTGAAGAAACTTCTGTTTTCGCTTAGCTAGTTCAAATTCGCTTAGCTAAAATGACATTTTCGCTTAACTAGCTCAAATTCGCTTAGCGAATTACTCTGACAGAAACTTATGATTTTGAGTCATTCTCAACAAGTACTTTACTAAGAAACAATATCATACAATTATGCACACTCCATGTGGTCACAACTTCTAGATGGTTTAGTCCTTGGAGTTTACCTCTAAAACCTCACAGCCCATTTGTTTTAGAGTATTTTGTGAAGAGTAAATACTCAATTTAGTCCTTGAAATTGTAGGGTCGTATCAACTTAGTCCCCATATTATCAATATTTCAAAATGATCCCTGAAATTGTAGAAAGTTAATCAGATTCGTCCCTCCGTTGATATTTACATGGACTATAATAACATTAAGTTGGTAATGTCAGGGATGCATTTGAAACTAGGTGGATAATGTCAGGGATGCATTTGCTACATTTTGCAATTCCAAGGATCATTTTGGAATATTAATAATATGGGAGACTAAGTTGATACGACACTACAATTTCAGGGACCAAATTAGGTATTTACTCATTTTGTGAAACATTACTTTTTGAAAAAAATAATCACTTTTAAGGATTTTTTATATGCTTTTTAAAATAATCAGAATCTAAAAAAATTTGAAATTTGATTATAATGAGAAACTATTTTGAGTAGCTTCTCATAAAAAGTTAATGCTATATAAGAGAGAGTATTCAAAAAGTGATAGAATGGTATTAAAGAGTGTGTTGCTAACACTCCTTTTACTTAAAAGTAATGTTAGCAACACACTCTCTAACACTCACCTTCCAACACTCTTTCTTTTATTGGTTAAAATTCATGTGGGTCTCACTAATTTAAGTGGGTCTCATTTGAATTTTGTAGAACTCACGTGAATTTTAACCAATAGGGGAGAGTGTGTTGGAAAAAGGTGTTAGAGAGTGTGTTGCTAGCACTCTCTTACTTAAAAATCTTTAAAAAAATCACTAGATTATTTTATATAAAAAACACTTTTTTTCTTATCTTAAACAATGGGGTCTTGTATCAGATCACTAAACCATTCTGAGCAATTTTTAAAGCTAACAGATTGAACTACAATGATGCACTCAGTCAAAAAGATTACCTTGGAAAACCTAGCCAACTGACTTGGAAGCCCCACCTCCTGTAGAAGAAATGCAAGAAGTGTTAAGAATATTACCTGCAATCAATAAACAACCACAACCAGAATCTAGGAAACAAATATGCAGAAACTTGATATGCAAGAAATCAGAATTATACAAAAGCTATAAGAAGTATTAGAGGAAGAATCAACACCAAGATTTAACGTGGTTCAGCCTTCAATGTGAAGACCTACATCCACGGGCAAGAGAGCAAGATGAATCCACTATAATAATCGAAGTTACAAGATCAAGGCCTTTTCATTTGAACAACATTACACCCTTGTTACTATCACTGCCTTCAAACCAGTACCGCAAGCCTTGTTGTGTTCAAACTCTGTATCAAACTCTGTTTGCAACTCTATATCTTCTTTCACACCCCTCGATCTCTTTTATACTCTAATTGCTCAGAATCATCTGGAAGAATGTACATGAAAAACCTCACACCTCGTCTATACAACTCGTCTATACAACTCGTCTATAGTCTATCGTCTATACAACTCGTCTATAGTCTATCGTATATACAACTCGTCTATAGTCTATCGTCTATACGACTCGTCTATGCGACCCGTCTGTACATCAGCAAGCTAAGATACAAGCTAAACAATTCTATTGTAACTAACTTTGGCCAGAAGCAGTTACAACTAAAAACAGAAATAACTAACTCAGCTTCTATCATTGAGGCACATCTTCACAATTCTCCACCTTGACTCAATATTAGATTACTTCTTCCATGGACTATGCTCCCTTGCCAAGAAAATTACTCTTCACAGAAACCAACTAAATCCAAGCAATGCTTGAACTTAGTTTGTGAAAGAGACTTCGTAAAAGCATCAGTAGGGTTATCCTCTGTTGCAATCTTCTCAACTGAAATCTGCTTTGAATCAATTACATCCCTTATGAAATGAAGCTTGACATCAATGTGTTTTGATTTATCATGATACACTTGATGCTTGGATAGATGGATAGCACTTTGGCTATCACAAAACACTGTCACGCAGTCCTGATTTATCCCAAGTTCATCAATCAACCCCTTCATCCATATGGCTTCTTTAACACCTTCAGTAAGTGCTATGAATTCAGCTTGAGTTGTTGAAAGAGCCACTACGGATTGCAAAATTGTTCTCCAACTCACAGCTGTACCAAACAAAGTGAAAACATAACCAGAAAGGGATTTTCTAGTATCAATGTTCGCAGCAAAATCCGAGTCTACATAACCTTTGATTGGTTCACTGTTATCCTGATTCCTTTTGAATTTCAATCCAGCTGATAAAGATCCATTTAAGTATCTCAAAATCCATTTGAGAGCAGACCAATGTAATGGCCCTGGATCAGCGATGAACCTGCTCACTATATTTACAGCATATGCCAAATCTGGCCTGCTGCAAATCATCCCATACATTAGGCTGCCAACTCCACTAGCATATGGGATTGAGCTCATTTTTTTCCTTTCTTCATCCGTCTTTGGAGCATTTTGAGTAGACAACTTAAAATTCTGCCCCAAAGGAGTAGTGACCGGTCTTGATTCATGCATTCTGAACTTAGAGACAACTTTCTTTAAGTAGCCAAGCTGAGACAGAAATAATTCTCCTTGATTTCTGTTTCTGCTGATATCCATACCAAGAATTCTCTTGGCCTCTCCAAGTTCTTTCATCTCAAACTCATTTCTTAAATCAGATTTAAGCTTGTTAATCTGATACTTATCTGAACTTGCTAGAAGAATGTCATCCACATAAAGTAGGAGATAAGTGAGGACTGCACCATTTTCTTTTAGAATATACACACAACTGTCAAAATTGCATCTTTGAAAACCAAGACTTATCATGAAGTCATCAAACTTTCTATACCATTGCCTAGGACTTTGCTTTAGACCATACAAAGATTTTTTTAGAAGACAAACCTTATTATGACCTTTGGCAAAACCCTCAGGTTGCTGCATATAAATAATTTCTTCAAGATCACCATGGAGAAATGTGGTTTTGACATCAAGTTGTTCTAATTCCAAATCATAGTGAGTGACAATGGATAGCAAGATTCGGATCGAGCAATGCTTCACCACAGGAGCAAAAATTTCATTGAAGTCTATTCCTTCTAGTTGAGAGAAGCCCTTTGCAACAAGTCTAGCTTTAAATCTTGGTTTCTCTCCACCTAGAATACCTTCCTTCTTTTTATATATCCACTTAGATCCAATAACCCTTTTGCCTTTAGGATTATCTATTAGGATCCATGTCTGATTCTTTTCAAGTGATAACATCTCTTCATTCATTGCTGTCATCCATGCTTCACTGTCTTCACTGCTGATAGCCTCTTTGTAGTTGCTTGGCTCATCAGCTTGAAGATCCTCGGCAACACTTAGAGCATAATAGATTAGATCAGCTTGACCATATCTAGTAGGAGCTCTAATTGTTCTCCTTTCTCTGTCTCTAACCAAATTGTAATTGGCTAATTCTGGTTCTGCTGTAACCATTTCTGATCCAGCTTCTGCCTCTGTAGTGTCTTGAGGATTGCTGTCTTGCTGCTCAGTAGACTCCACCTCAACTTGAACACTCTCAGTGTTGCTACCTGAAGCACTGGCTTGCTGCTGATTCTTATCAATCATAGCCATTCTGCTTTCATCAAATACAACATCTCTTGAGATAATACACTTAGGCTCAACAGAATCAATCCTCCACAACTTGTAACCTTTTACCCCTGCAGGGTATCCTATGAATGCACATTGAATAGCCCTTGGTCCCAATTTGTCTTGCTTAGTGTGAGCAAACGCCAAGGAACCAAAAACCTTTAGATTTGAGTAGTCGGCAGGCTTTCCATACCATAGTTCCATTGGTGTTTTAAATCCAATTGCTGAAGAAGGACACCTATTAATCAAGTACACTGCTGTCGCAGCAGCCTCACCCCAAAAAGACTTAGGAAGACCAGCACTCAATAGCATGCATCTTACCCTTTCTAGGATTGTTCTATTCATCCTTTCAGCAATTCCATTCTGTTGAGGAGTGCCTGCAACCGTTTTATGCCTTTGAATACCTAAATCCCTGCAAAACTTATTGAATTGCTCTGAAAGATATTCCAGGCCATTGTCAGTTCTCAAGAATTTCAATTTCGATTCCTTTTGTGTTCCAATTTGTGTGTGCCATTCCTTAAATTTCAGAAAGGTATCACTTTTATTCTTAATTACAAAAATCCATACTTTCCTAGAATAGTCATCAATGATAGTTAGGAAATATGAGCCACCAGCATGAGTCATGGTCCTTGAAGGACCCCACAAATCAGAATGAGCATATTCAAAAGGCCTAGAGGTAGTATGCATTCCCACCCCAAAACTGATTCTCTTAGATTTTCCTAGAATACAATGATCACAAAAATCAAGCTTATCAATTTTGTCACCATTTAGCAAATTCTGTTTTGATAACTCAATTAAACCTCTTTCACTTACATGACCTAACCTCATATGCCACAATCTAGATGATGCATGAATGCTGGAACTCGCAACAGCAGCTTGTGCTATTATTATGGAACCATCTAAAATATACAACCCATTCCTCTTTATACCTTTAGCAATGACAGTATCATTAATAGTTATTTTCATGATACCATGCTCTATGTATGTGAAATATCCTAGGCTATCAAACATACCAATGGAAATTAAATTTCTTTTTAATTCGGGTACATACCTTACATCTTCCAGCAAGGTTTCCTTGCCATTGAACATTTTGAATCTGATAGATCCTTTGCCTTGAACTTTACAGGGTTTATTGTTGCCTAGAAAGACAGCTCCACCTTCACTTAGGTCTATAGATTCAAAATAATCCTTCCTAGGACACATGTGGAAAGTACATCCCGAGTCCATCACCCAATCTTTTTCAATCTCTGAGATTGAAACAACCAGGGCCTCAGCTGATTCATAACAAGCATCAACTAATGCAGCATTACCAGAATCTTGAAATTGCTTTGAATTCTTGCCCCCTTTTTCTGGACAATCTTTCTTGAAATGTCCTTGTTTATGGCAGAGGAAGCATTTAAACTTCCCTTGAGTTTTCTTCTTCGATTTGGATCTGTGCTTGTCTCCATGCGATCCCCTTTTTTCAGTTCTGCCTCTGATAATATTCAAGCTCTCAGCATTATTGTCAATCTTGATTCCTTGGTTTTTATGACTTTCTTTGGTGCGGATAGAAGTTTGCACTTCCTCAAGAGAGATGGATTGCTGCTCTCTTCCAAACAGTATGGCATCCTTGAAATGTTCATAAGAGCCAGGCAAGGCACTTAAAAGGATTAAAGCCTTGTCTTCATCCTCTAATTTCACCTCTAAATTTTCTAAATCATCTAGAATCTTGTTGAAATCAGCAATCTGATCCATAACAGATTTTTCTCCATTCATTTTGAAAGAGAACAATTGCTGTTTCAAGAAGAGTCTATTGGTAACCGATTTAGTCATATAGAGGGATTCAAGTTTGAGCCATAGAGCCGCAGCAGTAGGTTCCCTTGCAACTTCCCTTAGAGCTTTGTCTCCAAGACACAAGATGATTGTGCTCTTTGCCTTCTCGATGAGATCTTGCTTTTCTTGATCAGGCATCGTGGCAGGGAGAGCAGATTCACCTTTCAAAGCATTCACCAAGCCTTGTTGAACCAGTACTGCGCGCATCTTTATCCTCCAAAGACCAAAATCATTTGCTCCATTAAACTTTTCAATGTCGAATTTGGTAGTTCCCATGATTGCCGTTTGCCTTTCCCACAGACGGCGCCAATTGTTAAGAATATTACCTGCAATCAATAAACAACCACAACCAGAATCTAGGAAACAAATATGCAGAAACTTGATATGCAAGAAATCAGAATTATACAAAAGCTATAAGAAGTATTAGAGGAAGAATCAACACCAAGATTTAACGTGGTTCAGCCTTCAATGTGAAGACCTACATCCACGGGCAAGAGAGCAAGATGAATCCACTATAATAATCGAAGTTACAAGATCAAGGCCTTTTCATTTGAACAACATTACACCCTTGTTACTATCACTGCCTTCAAACCAGTACCGCAAGCCTTGTTGTGTTCAAACTCTGTATCAAACTCTGTTTGCAACTCTATATCTTCTTTCACACCCCTCGATCTCTTTTATACTCTAATTGCTCAGAATCATCTGGAAGAATGTACATGAAAAACCTCACACATCGTCTATACAACTCGTCTATAGTCTATCGTCTATACGACTCGTCTATAGTCTATCGTCTATACGACTCGTCTATGCGACCCGTCTGTACATCAGCAAGCTAAGATACAAGCTAAACAATTCTATTGTAACTAACTTTGGCCAGAAGCAGTTATAACTAAAAACAGAAATAACTAACTCAGCTTCTATCATTGAGGCACATCTTCACAAGAAGAAATGCAAGTTACACCAATGACTTTATATATCAAGCACAGAAGTTTGATCTCAGACTATAGTGATTGGCCTAATAAATAGAACATTTCACATGTACGCTTACCTGTAAAGCCAATTAAATCTTAGGAGAATGCTGATGAAATCAAAAGAAGAAAATTTTATAGGAAAATGATGCATTTAATATTTTAAGACTAGTAAATCTCCTATTTAGTCCCTCAAATTATAAGGTCGTATCAATTTGGTTCCAGATTTTTTCAAAATTTCAAAAACATCCTTGAAGTTGTCAAACGTTGATCAATCTAGTCCCTCCGTCGGGGACCAAATTGATACAAACCTTATAATTTCAAGGACCAAATTAATACGACCTTACAATTTTACGGGCTAAATAGGGGATTTACTCATTTTGAGACGTTGTATGTTTAGCTTTCCAATGCTTTTTATGGTTCATCGCCCTTAGGACACTTATTAGCAAAACCCTAAATATTAACATCATCAATAAATTATTTTGTAGACACTAATTTTGATTTCCTCCCATGAGGATCAGGTAAAATTCAATAAATTTTGATTAAATTTATTTAGGATGCATCCGGGAATTTTCTTCTCCTACCTTTCGTCCGTGATAACAAGCCTTATCACTGTTTACGTACACCCTCGTTGCCCATCTGTTGAAAAAGAAAAATACAAAGATTCAAGTCATTAGAACTACATCTTTATATACCAGAAAGGAAAACCATTCATGCATACCCGTTCCTATTGCAGCTGCATGTGTAAAAACATGCTAAATAAAATATGCAAGAATTTGGACAAAAATATAAATAATTTCCAAAGAAAAATGGAAATAAAAAAGCATCTTCTACAAAGGTTTATGCTCACTGTGATTCTCCAAATCAATTCATTAAACATGGGCTTCAAGCCTACTGGATAAACTTAACCAGGTATCACCAAAAAAAAAATATTATCACCAAAAGACTCAACCAGGGGTTATGGCATTATGGCAGGTTGAAATATAATGTTTCAGTACTCTTTTTTTTGTGCTGAAAAATGTGTCAGAAATTTTATATTTTTATGTGATCATGCAAGTGTCTAGATTTTAGTCTAGATTTTATTATAATTTATTATGAAGTTACTCTGTGTCAAGTATTGTATTTTAATTTTAATTAGATTGATATTTTCATAAGAATATATGAAATTCTCTCCTTCCCAAAGCATGAATCTTACCTCACCTCGTCACCTACATCAAAGATGCAAGTTTGATTGGGCAGCTAATATGGAAATATGAGCGATATTAGGATTTGGCTCTTTTAAAGTGAGAAGGTAAGAGGTTATCCACCATTGATTTAATTAATTACATAGAGATCTCAACCCGTTAAATGATCTAAGGATAGATAACCCTTTATTTTTTCATTTTAAAGTTTCACTCATCTTAGAGAAATCAAATTAGCAATATAATTGGTAACACTGGTAAAGCATGGAGGTGAAAAGAATTGGGGTCCAATAGGCTTGTTTGGAGGTTACCTACCTCAAGCAAAACCAATTTTGATTGGGCAACTAATAGGTAACATCAGCAGCTCAGGTTGGAAACTAAAAAGAATTTTTTAACATCGTTTTTAACAATTTTTTATGACCTTGTATCTAGAACCACATGTTCCATTCAAAGGCTATCCACTTATTCAGCCCATTCTTCTCTATCTCTTTTAATATAACAATAGAAATGACAGGTGTTGGAACATACGCGCAGGATGTTGGGCGGTTCCATACGAGTCCTGCAATCACAACAAGCTGCTACACATGACAAAGTTCCAATGTTAGCAGTAACAGATTGAATTAGCCAAAGATACAACGGAAAATGACTCTGAAGAGTTTATTTTAAGGTGAGAAAATAAAGATATATTCATATTTAGATTATTTAATAGATTGATATTTCTATGCATAATATCAAATCAAGAATAAAGAATAAATATATTTTTAATTACTCACTATAGAGACAATCTTACCTTATACGAACCTGATCAAATTTAAGAAAAATTTGAAGCAAAAGTGAGAGTAAAAATATAACATAACCTCATCGAAGACACCAGCTGGACTGTCATCATAACTGGCTAGAAAGAATCCACCAAGAGTGTATCTGCAAGCAATGAGTAAAAACAGCTAATTACACGTTTCAAAATCAAACTTCTACATTAAAATGATTTCGTTTGAAAATTAAATATGATTTACAAATCCTATCAAAGGTGTTAGGATTTACAAGTAGTGAAATTTACACACAAAATGATTTGTAAATTAATTGAATTCTTCAAATAATACCATCCAAACAAGTCTATACAATAATTCATGTTGGAAAGAGCAAGACAAAATTTTTTTGAAATGTAATCAGTGAATCCTATAATCATACATGGTTGGTTCTTGTATGAAAAATATTGTGTTTTTTCTCTCCAACATGACCATATATTGTTCTTTCCGGAGGATCCAAAATGAATTGTTCCATTTTAAAGGCAAGAGAATATAATTAAATTAGGAAAAATAAACAAGTACCTACCCAAAAGCTTCAACCAATTTGAATTCTTTTGGAATACAAGCTCGAACTTTATCTGCCTTCACAAGATGAAGTTGATACCAGGCACTGATAAATACAGAAACTAAACTAATTAGGTAAATCCCCACCCACAGAGCACAACATGGTAGCTATAAAGAGTGTGTGTTACAATTGCACACTTGCCTGCCTCTAAATACCCATGGAGGCTTACCATACCCAGATGAAGATTTTGTCTCTACAACTTCCATGAACTGTGAATAATAAAATGAAAATCATTTTGAGCAGACAGACTGGTGTTTTCAGTAAGTATTTCTATATAATGATGCACTAGCTAATGGAAAATTCCAGCATATATGACATACTATGGTTCTGTTTTTCAAAGATGCAGTGTCAGATAAATGAATGCATCTAAATTCAAAAGCAAGAACTCAGTTAACTGTGTTTAGTAAGCAAAAGGGTATGAGGAATATGAATGAAATAAGCAAAAGGGAAGGTGTAGTTATAGATTACCTCAAGGAACAGTGTATGAGGATGAAAGTGGTGGATATATGGAATTTGGTGAAAGAAGAAAGAAGAGAAGTGGCACAAGAGGTAAGGTATGGTACTGAACTGGATAGACCCACACTTTATCCTCCGTGTCTTATTGTGAGGACAAAAACTAAACAACGGCCCAACATTTGGCGCCAACACTAATCAACAACTAACAACACAAAGATCTTGTATTAAACTGAAAAATTAAAATTAAAATTAAAATTCCCATGAACATTTTAACATAACATAAAACAAACACCCCTAACCAACGTGTGGTTGGTCGAAGTGATAACAAATTCGGACTCCTTAAGCAAGTGATCAGGGATTCAATCCTTGATTATTGTGTACGGAAAAAATTTAATTGAGAATTTAGTCTTCGTAGTGCGGCATAAACCAAAAAAGAAACAAACACCGTGTGAAATTTTAAAGATCTGGTATTAAAATGTAAAAGATTTCTATATTATTGATAGATTTATGCATTATAATGTAATATTTTGTACTATCCGAAAGTATAAAATGATAATTTAAATTTAAATTCTTAACTACATATATCATGATTTGATTTGAAGGTATCTCGATTGATAACCAACAGCATTTATCATTGTGATCAACTTGCCTAAATATCCAATCACCTTAATGTACCAAAAAATAAAAGATGATTGAATAATAAAAATGAAAATTATATTTTACTTTTGGTTAGTTCTTGTTATATGAACATTTTGCACCTTCAATTTGCCAGAATCTAAGGAAGATCTTATTTCGGCCTTTAGTCCATGATAAAACCAATGTTTTATATGCATGAGTTACCACTTACCACTTACCAAGAAGGATATAACGGATTTCTAACTTTAATTATCTTGTCTCATCTCTCGCCCAAAGTATAATAAAATAAAGGACCATACACAACCATGTGCAACAATTTCAGCGAAATTTCTTTTTTTTAAGTAGGCAGATTTATATATATTTAATTGCTTTAAATTATTACTTTTTTGGAACATTTTATTTTCAATTGGGTAATATTTGTTAGATTTAATTTTGATGTATTATTAGTGTAACAGTTTTTACATTATCATCCCCAATTATGCGCTATGATATCATTAAAACTAGAAAATATCTCGTGCATTGCATGAGTTTTTTCATTTCAATATTTTAATTAATATTTATTAACTAATTTTTAAATATTTTATAAATTATAATTTAAAATGATATACATACGCAACATGTTACAAATTTCAAGTGTTTGATTTGCTAAATTTTCTGCTCTGTCATTTGGCAAAAGTGTTTTGTTTTCTGTTGCACCTTTTGACTTGATTCATTCTGATGTAGGGGGACCATCACCCGTTCTTACCAAAGGTGGATCTAGATATTATGTATCGTTCATTGATGATTATTGTTGGGTTTATCTTATTAAACATCGTTTTGACTTCTTTAGTATTTATCATGTTTCGTGCTTTTGTTAAAACTCAACATAATGTTGTTATCAAGTGTTTTCGATGTGATCTCGGTGGTGAATATACTTCTAATAAATTCTCTGAATTACTTGTTTTTGGTGGGACTTTTCACCAAACTTCTTGTACTGATACTCATGAACAAAATGGAGTTGCTGAAAGGAAACATCGCGCCATTGTTGAAACTATGCGTTCCCTTCTTTTGTCTGCCTCTATTCCAAGTGAGTTTTGGGGGGAAGATGTCCTTACTACAGTACATGTTATTAACATAATTCCATCTTCTGTTACTTCAGGTTTGTCTCCATTTGAAAAGTTATATCCCTTCTACTTGCTTTGTTCTTCATCCTCACGTAAAACGTAGTAAATTGTCTTCTCGTTCTGCGATCTATGTTTTTCTTATTTATAGTGATAGTCACAAGGGTTATCATTGCTATGATCCTACAAATAAAAAATTTTATTTCTCAAGTCATATTGTGTTTCTTGAGCATATACCATTTTATTCTATTCCCTCTGATTTTCACAGTCTTACAAGGTTTGATCTTACTCGTATTGATCCTTTTGCCATGGATACAAATAATCCCAATAATTCTAATGTTGAGATTTGCAGGGTTGACACTAGTAGTACTACAGATCCAAATGTCCCTTCTATTCTCACGACCCCCCAAGAACCTTTTGTGATTGTTGATCCTCCTCGTATGGTATAGATTATGAAGAAACCTTTGCTCTTGTTGCAAAAAATGACCATTATTCGTACTCTTATTGCAATTGCTTCTATCCGTCAATGGCTTATTTCTCAAATGGTGGATGTTAAAAATGTCTTCTTGAATGATGATCTTCAAGAAAAGGTTTATATGGTTCCTCCACCAGGTGTTTCTCATAATCCAGATGAAGTTATTAAACTGAATAAAGCTCTCTACAGGTTAAAACAAGCTCCTCGAGCTTGGTTTGAAAAATTCTCCATTGTGATTATATCCCTTGGTTTCCATTCTAATCCACATGATTCTGCGTTGATTCTACGATGCACTTCTTATGGTTGTATCTGGCTCTTCTTATATGTTGATGACATGATTATTACTGGGGATGATGTTTATGGGATTGTGGAGTTGAAACTGCAATTAGCCCAACAGTTTGAGATGAAATACTTGGGTGCACTTTGTTACTTTTTGGTGATTGAAGTTGCCTACTCTCCTAGAGGTTATCTTCTTTCTCCATCTAAGCACATTGCTAACATTCTTGAACAAGCTCATCTATCTAGCACACTGACAAAAGATACTCCTCTAGAGCTTAATGCCCGGTATACCTCTTTTGATGGTGTTCCTTGGTAAGATCCCACTTTGTATCGTTCTCTTGTTGGCAAATCACTAGACCTGATATTGTTTATGTAGTACATTTTGTTAGTCAGTTTGTTGCTTCTCCTACTACAGTTCATTGGACAGTTGTTCTTCACATTTTTCGTTACCTTCGAGACACTGAATTTCAGAGTCTTTTCTTTCTTTCATCTTCTTCCTTGGAATTGCATGCTTATTCAGGTGCTGATTGGGGTGGTGATTCCACTGACCATAATTCTACCACAGGGTTTGGCATTTTTCTAAAGGATTCTCTCATTTCTTGGAAGAGCAAGAAACAAGAAGTTGCCTCTCGATCTTTTACATAAGCTAAGTATCGTGCCATGCCATCCAGCACTGCAGAAATAATCTGGTTGCGATGGCTACTTGATTCTATGGGTGTCTCTTCCTTTGCACCAACTCCTATGTATTCTCATCACTTTCAAAAGGGGACCACCACTCGTGAAATGACAATCAATCTCAATATGAGTGCTATACAAATTACTCGGAACTCAGTCTTCTATGAGCGCACCAAACATATTGAGATTGATTGTCATTTCACGCGTGATCACTTTCAAAAGGGGACCACCACTCTACCTTTCGTTTCTTCCTCCATAAAACTTGCCAATTTGTTTACGAAAACGCATTCCACTCCACACTTCAACCAATTAGCCATAATATTTGGTTGTTATGATTCTGACAAATATATTATATATAGATGTGTTTATTATAAAATTTATATACCGTTTCACGTGGTTCAATAAGCAACTCATTGGTTTGGTTAATGACCCATTGACCAGTGCCCCAATTGAATTAATGACTGATTCGAGTTTTATAACACTGCAAGAGAGAGTTTGAGGCGAGAAAGAAGAAAATGGGTTCGGCTTTGGCCAACTCAATATTATATGTGTAAATTTTTATGCTTGTTGATAAAATTTTAATACATTGTTTTTGGTGTTGAGGCCTTGAGGGCTGTATTTTGATATAGCTTGTTGTTTTACCTTTTTTATTGGAAGATATATTTACTTTTGTGGAGTTTGAGTTTTTATCTTGTTGGTTGTTGCTTGTCGATATCTATTTATTGGTTGATTTATTGTTGATTGTGAGTGTTACTAGGAGCACTCATTGTGTATCCAATCGTTTATTAGGGAAAGTGTTTTGATAGACTTGATCCATGAGTTTTTTCTTTATACAGAATGATTTTTCACGTTGAAATTATGGTATACTTTTAATATTTTGGTTTTTTGCCATTCTTAATAACTTATGGAGTTTAATTATGATACATTGTTAATGTAAATTTTTTTATACTGTTAATCAATCACAAATCATCCTATATGTAACTTTTAAGATATTTATGATAAGAGTTAAATATTTTTATTTATGTGATAATTTACAATTTATTAACGGTTAACAGTATAAAAACTCTTTATACTAACCATACAATGGTGTGAAAATCCAAAACCTCAACACCTAAAAGGATAGGACAGTAGTCAAGGGGGATGAAGTATGAAGAGGTAACCTCAAGATGCTGCCTCCCCTGTTCTAAAGAATGAAGTTTGGAGAGTTTACCTTACGGACCTTCACTCCCGAAAACATTACAAAGGCAAGACCTTATGAAATTCGATTGAATGTAGATACCAGGACCAAAACAACTCAGCAGTAGATATGGTAATTGGTTGGATCTGGGTAGGGTATTATAGTACTCATCCTCATACATGCATTTTTTTAAAAATACTCGAATCCGAACCCGTGTTGATAGTAACTTTAATACTCGTACCCTTACCCGTTGAATACCTAAGTACTCATATCCGTACCTATTATGCAGACTTTAAAGGACTTCAATAAATAAAAAAAGAATATTGATTAAAAATAAAAATTTGACTCAATTGAAAAACTATTCAAAGATCATCCAAACCTAATAATAAAACATTAAAAACGAAACTATTTAACTAAATAAAAAAAAAACATTCGTAAGAATTAATTCATAAATTTGCAAGTCTTGAGCGGAAACTTTCCAAAATTTGGTAAAGATTGATACATTACACTAATTAGTTGTAATTGCAAAGTCAAAATTAATAACACAAATTGTTATGTTGTTTTACTTTATCATAAGAGTTAGAGTCTCCAAAACACTGTAAACACTTATCTTTGAAGTGTAAATATTGTTTTGGTCTAGTGATACCAATAGAAACTTCAAAATAACAAGAAAAATAATGATTAGACTTACTAATTAAAAATAATAAAAACAATTTTAATTAAATAATTCAGTTAGTGTATCATTTATTACCTTCCTTTTCATGTTTAAACTAGTTTTGTACAAACGTAAGTGTCTCCAAAGTATTCATATAAAGCCTAGAACCATTTAAGTTTACGTTACTTTTTTTTTTAATAGTATACCTTGCTCCCGGACTTAAAAATGTCCAAGCTACTACTTGCCGAGAATGATTCACTTTTCCTAAGAGAGGAGCTAGTACCTAACAAGAGTCCCAATATTTGTTATTTGCAACACAGAATATTTCACAAGATAATTAACTAAACACAGTTTTACACAATTTTACTTGGTGACCGAAAACAATTACCTATCAACAATGATACAATCATCATTACATGCAAAACCTTGTTTGTTAACACACGGAGGGTACTGATAGCCACATCTAGGTTGGCTTGATTCATGAATTCTTCCAAAAATTCTCATCTTGTAGAAGAGTACGTGATGAATTCTCATCTTATAGCATCCTTCGATTTAACCTATCCTATACTTCTGACTTCATGCTATTTTTACTGTTCCACGCAAATTCAATTGCCAGGGTTTTGGTTCCTTTTTTTATTGATTTCCAGGTTTTACACATCAAGCAAATCTCAAGGGCTAACGATGAAGGTTAAAATTATAGGGATGAGATCAAACGATATCATGGTGTCAAACTTAACTTCGACATCAAATCCTGACCCTTAATTATGATTTAATTCAAAGGTTAAAATTAATTCACTTAAACCCTCACCCACCCCTCACATGCCATCATCATCTCACCCCTCACATGCCATCATCATCTCTCTCAATCTCTCTCTCTGTCGCACGTTGCTCTCTAGGAGATGACGAGTATCAGGTTGATAAATGATAACGATGAATAGAAGTCCAACATGATGCATCCAATAATTGAGGTCAAATTTGTCCCCAACATTTTATGGTGCTCTAATATTCAAAGTACGTTCATTTTGAACTTTTTTTGGGTGTACTATTTTGACACTTCTTTTATGCGATCATTTCGTGAAATTTTCAATGAAATGTAATTACTAAAATTATTTCATTTTCAATGGAAAATCTTCTGGCTTAATCCCTCCATTTTGTGAATATCCAACAGAAATTCTATGCAGCTCTTTCAAATGCAGTTTTATATGAAAGGTTTCTTATAGAATATCCGAGTAGATTTTGCCCTTGTGAAGGAACAGCTGAAAACATGTGGAGAAAAAAGAAAGAAACAGACAATTTCCCTTTCTTTTTCTTTTTTTGGCTTATATAAAAAGATATTTAATATCGGGAATGAATATCACAATGAGCATTGCACCTGGTTCTAAAAGGGAAGCACCCTCATTTAGACACATGAATGCATGGACCAGGATTCTCGACAGTCAAAAAATGATTGCACAAACCTACAATCATGATCTTACGGTTATGAAGAGGAATACAATAGTTTTGTATCTTTATTATTGCATATGCAAATTTTTTTGTAAGGCTAGGATCTCTTGTAGTCACTTTATTGACCGTAAAGAATCCAAAGCCAAATGCATTATAAAGTTGAGTAGTTACTTGAAAATATTGTGATGGAAGGACTTTAACCACCAAGATGCATTTTACTTGGTGACCGGAAACTATTACATCCCAACAAAGGAACAATCATAATTACAAAATCTAGTCCAGCTAGATATTTCAGCCCTTCATCTCAGCAGGCACTGAGCGTCTCCAAATTCCTGCAAGGATACTACCAAAGATGGAGTGACACACACTTGAAACAGCACAGGGTACTGTAGTTAGGGGATCTCCGAAGTGCTGAGCAGCCAGAACAACCCCAAGCACTGAGTTCTGCAATATGGAGTGGAAAATGGAGTAAATTGATGTAGCATTGAGCCACAGATAACAAAAAGCTGTAGTAAGCTGCCTTCGCTTACAATCCAGTTATAGAATACTATACCTGCATGCCAACCTCAATGGATACAGTTCGGGATGATGACACATCTATCCCAAGCATCCTTGCAAGTACATAACCAAAGAAGAAGCCAGAAGCATGAAGAAGGGAGGACGCTAAAATTACTTGTCCGCCAGACATAAGGATTGCTGAAGAACTATGGGCAATTGCATTTCCACATAAAATTGCCACAGTTGCTACAGCCATTGGTGGCATCAACGGAGAGACAAATTTAACAAGAGGTTTGAAATACTGATTCAGAAATGAACCAGCCAATACAGGTAAGAGCACAACCTGTTGAGATAGAAAGGAGTGACAATGGCAAGAGCTGAGCATCACAACAAATTAGAAACAGAGACAGCATTTAAAAGAAGGAAAGCGTACTTGTAATGTTGATAACAATAAGCCAGCTGCATCCACAGCTACATATTTACCAGCAAGTTTGGCTGTCAGAAAAGGAGTCATGACCTGTAATGTTAAGCTTTCGACCAGTCAATGTGAAAAAAGTATACAAAATTACTATTTCACCTTAATAAAACCACTCAGTTTGAAGAACTGAAAAAATTCAAAGAGAATGTCATACCCAATATGAAAGTTTATATTTTATAGAATATTTTCAGATCATTCTAATAGGATAATTCCATGTAGTGCTTGAGAAGTTTGTTGACTACTTGACGTGTAACACACATAAATAGTCCCATTGATATTCCATTCAATTTTATGTAAAATATTTTTTGTCCCAAAATCTATCTTTCAACTAAACATATGAAAAATAATATACTGTTGACCATCAAACAGCAAAACATACAATAACAGGGAGGCCCAACCCCCACAAGCGGAGATACTGTTTCCAGGATTTGAACCCGCGACCTACAGGTCACAAGGCAGCAACCTTACCGTTGAACCAAGGTTCACCCTCATAAATATACAATAACAAATAGAAGAAAAAATAATTATTTATGATTCAGCACACAAATATATAGAAAATATATCTCAAGTTGTTTTCCATCAAACAAACGAGACTTCTTTTTAAAGCACTTCTTTTAGACAATAGCACTACCAGAGGGAGGACAAAAATGAGAAGATTTGCCACTGCCCAAGTTCAAACCTGGGCAGCACCTGAAGCGCAACAGTTTTGTTACCATCAAGCCATAGGCCAAATGGCACGTTCCATGCAAAATCTTATTCATCAGAATAATTTCTTCTCTACTTCTCAAAATTACTTATTCTAACCAACCACTTTGGGTTGAAGACTAAAGTTCATCAAACAATCTCATATTGAACTTGAGAAATCCATATGGTGCCATTTGTAATTGATTGTAATGCCTTCCATGAAAGGGTACCACATTTTTGTCATCAAGATTGCACATCAAATAGGTAAACCAAAGATAGGACTAAAATAATAGAATACAAACCACAGCTGATAAAGTGCTTGCAGCTGTCATTAACACAGAAAGCGCCACATTTCCACTAGCAAAATAGATAGATCATCAGATCAACTAGCTCATGAAATCCATCAAAAGCATTAATTGGAATAAATGTTTTGAGAATCAAAATACCGTGCAAGATATGTAACAATATTACTAGCTGTGCCTGCAACCAATGAAAGACTACTTAAAAGTTAAAATAGGTGAAGGGTGGATAGAAAGCATAAATCACCATGTTAAAATTCATACCTCCTGGACAGCACCCAACTAATATTAAACCTGCGGCATAATGTGATGGAAGATTTAAGAATTTGCTTACAAAATACGCAGATAATGGCATCACCTGGAAATTGTCAGAAATCCACAGAAACAAGGATACGTAATCAAGATAAATGATCAAGAATGCTAGTATATAGGTTTGAAGGTGCACTTTGGGATCACACCATCATAGACATCTCCATGTATTTGCATACACATATAGGTACAACTAGCTATAAATTTCATGCATCACATAAAAATGATCTTGTGCTGCTTCTTGTTGCTTCTTTGATAAACTAAAATCTCCGTTGTCAATAACAAACTAAGGTGTTGTTTGGTTTATTTATTGTTTCATTTCAGTTGTGTTTTCACTCCTAAATCCAAAAACATCACATTGTTTTTATTTTGTTTCTTGATTTCAAAATTTTATAAACAAAATGTTGAAAACAACAAAAACAGGATTTAAAATAAGTGAAAACGATATAATTATAACTCAAAGGGTCTAGCAGCAACAACTAAGAAATTAAAGATAGAAAATTTTTATTGAAAAAAAGTAGTGTATTTATTATATTCAAATGCTAACAAAGTGCCCTGGTTAAGGAACTAAAAAGGATAAACTTTCATTGGAAAGTAGTGCATTTAATATATTGAAAAATGTTATGTTTAGTTTTCTAATTAAACCTTATCTTTTGACACCGATTAGCAAGATCCTTTAATATATTAGAAATTCAAAAGGCAAAATAAGTCTTCCAGTCCCTTAATTAATTGTTTTGTTCAACTTGATCCCCTAACCTTTATTTGTGTTAGCCCTCTATGTTGGCAAACGTTAACATCGTTACCCTTTTTGTCAGTTTCCATCTAACACTATCACAACTTCCATTAAAATTCAATAAAAATTTATTTTTTCTCTCTCTTCCCTCTACTCTCTCTTCTTTCTCTTCCATGTGCCATTTTTTCTTTTTTCTGACAAAGGGAGTTAAATCATTGTTGCTCAACTTTTTTCTTCTTTCTCTTATTCTGTCTCTCTCTTCCTCCAAAACAGGTGACCACCTCCTTTACAAACCCGAATGGCGGCAATTTTGGGTGGTTTAGCGGCGGTAAAAATGGTGGTTCTGCCTCCTTTGCCGGAAAAAATGAAGGATCTTGCCGGAAACTGAGAGAGAAGAGCGAGAAACGGAAGTTTGGACGATGTTAGATGCAATCTGACCGAAAGGGTAAGGAACGTTTGCCGTAACTTGCCACAAATAAAATTTAGACTATGTTTGGGATTTTTGAAGGAGATGGAGTGGTGTGGTTAGTATTGGAGTGGTTTAGAATGGGTGGAGTGGAAAGATAAAATTATATTACTCTATTGTTGAGAAGTTTTAATGAAGGAATAAAGGGAGATTACACTCCATTGTTTGAGAGTAAAATGGTAATTAATGGAGTTGAGTGAATTACAAAGGGTATCAAGTGGTTTATACTCCACTCCATCCCAAACCCCAAATCGGAGGTATGTAAATTTGAGGGTTTGAGTGGTATGGAGTGGTTTGAATTCTCATCCTTTAATCATTGCACTCCATTACCTAAACAACTCTCAAACAATGAGTTAAAAGTCTTTTTATCACTTCATTCTATTACTAACCACTCCACTCTATTCATTCAAACATAGCCTTAAGGGCTCAAATTGAACAAAACAATTCAAATAAGAAACGACAAGACTAATTTGGCCGATTAAAAAATTTTAGTTTCTAATAAACACCATTCATCTTTTTCGTGGGCACTAATTAGCATTTGCCTATATAAAAATAAAACAAAAACACGCTGGAAAGTGTAAACTGTACAAATTCCAAATAACTAGCATAGTGTTGAGAAAGGACCCAACAGAGATACTAACCGAATATTGAAGAACAAAACCAGAAATGACTTCTTTAGGCATAGCAAAAGCTCCACGAAGATCATCAAGAGTAAGAGTCATACCCATACCAAGCATGATGATGGTGAGGCCCCCAATGTTCAATTTTGGAGTTACCCAATTGAAAGAACTCGGTTTCATTAACCCCAACACACACCCAATCGTTACCCATAACGGAAATGCTGTTGACAGCGCCTCACCAACCACCTCAACCCACTCCCTAACGCTCCTACCTTCATTTGCACTGTTCCCGTTCGACGAAATGCTGCCACACAGAAGTGGACTAACGTTTCTGGGCGATTTTGCTGTGGGAACAATGTTAGTGGAGGGAACCAAAGTGAAAGAAGGGTTTAGCAACGGTTGAGGTTGATATTTGCATCGTAGTGTGAGGTGAGAAGATGTTTTGATTCGAATCAAAATAGAGTTAGATTTGGGTGAAATGATTGTTGGAACAAGGTTGGTGTGTGATTGCAAATGAGGCTGGATTCTATTTCCATGTGGATGTGGAGAGCATGCAATTGTGGCTTGCATTTTCTCCCTGTGGGCTGTTCAATCTATACAAGCAGCACAGCACAAACTATGAAAGTTGAATGTCGAAACTACGAAACCGCGGTTTTGGAGTTTACAGTGGGAAGGGATTTATGTTTTCGGGAATAAATTTTGTCCCACTTATTTTATTGAGTTTAATTGCTATAAGTCATAAAATATAAATTTTTATATACTATCCATCGATCACAAATAATCATATAAGTAATTTTTAAATTAGTTAGGATAATAATTAAACATTTTTATTAATGTGACAATTTATAATTTGTTCACAGTTTAAAAATCTTTATATTTACAAAGCATACCAATTAAATGTTAATTAATTTAAGGATTTATTTAAATATACGGTTAATGTAAAAAAGAAATGTACACTTTCAACCAATCATAAATTATCACATCAGTAAAAATATTTGACTCTTATCTTAACTACCTTAGAAGTCACTCTTTATCATGATTTATGATTGATTGAAAGTGTAAAAAAACTTTACACTCACAATACATAACAATTAAACTCTTTATTTAATGACATATTAAATTTCAATTACCCTTAAATTGAAAGTTTTTATTAAATAAATTAAGTCCCCATGTATATATATAAAAAATATTGATTAATAGCACCAAAAAAAATTATTGATTAAAAGATTATATATATATATATATGCTTGTGTACTTATTTAATTTAAATATGAATTTAATTAACTGATATGCATTATTAGTGTAAATATTTTTTACACAGTTAATCAATCAGAAATTGTCACGTAAGCTGAAATGTTTGACTCTTATCCTAACTACCTTAAAAGTCATTTATACCATGATTTCTAATTGATTAATAATGTAAAAAAACTTTACACTGACAATACATAACAATTAAACTCTTTATATACCAACTCCTTGTTCTCTACAAAAAAAATTAATTTTGACATAGGTTCACCTTGCTTAAGAAAAACTCTTTAAATACATGATCATTAAAATAATATAATGTGATTTAATAGTTAAATTTGTTAAATTCATATTCTATAAAAAATTATAAATTGGAGTAATGCTTTCTTTGGATAAAGAAAGAATTATGATGCAAAGAAATAGAAGAGAAGAGACAATGATTGGAAAATGAGTTGATTTTTAGGTTATTGAGAATTGGGAATGAAAGAAATATGAGAGAAGTAGCATTGAAAAACAAATTGAGTTTCTTTATAAAGACATATTTATTCCTAATAACATAGCAGCATAGTCCAAAAGAAAATGATAGATATGTAATACCACTTTCCCCTCTCTCCTCCCAAAATATCAGATATCAAGGAGAGATTATTTTTATATGGGCTTCACCATATATTTTCTCTTTTCTCTATTTTCTGTCGTTTACCAAACAAACAAACTTTCACTTTTCTCTACTTAGTTTTTTCTCCCCAAAATCTGTAGGAACAAACAAAGAGGTCAAAATACTTACCGGAACAGGGGGTTCCCTTTCCATTTTAGTGTATATAAGTTATTTGCAACTGTGTGCTCTCTACAAGAGACTCGTTCGCAATTTGTTCAATATAAATAGGATTTGATTAATCACAAGCATCAAAACTAGAGGTACATAGAAACAGGCAGTCACACTGAACATCATCAAAATGCCTTGTACCGGGAAAAACCACAACTCACAAACTAACCCTGTAAAAGTTCAACAACAAACAAATATGAAGAATAACTTAAAAAGTTAAAACTACTTCTAATTCATGACATCTTATCACTTGCCTACATTCTACAGATCAAACTCATTTGCGTTCTCAATGGTGCTTTTTTTTTTTTCTGAGTAAATTACACCCCACCCCTTGAGGTTTTGCTAAGTTAAAAGATGGCAACAAAATATTCCTTTTATAGAATGGTTAACAAAACTGTAATAAAAAAAAATTAAAATTAAGAACCAAATAACAGTTCAACACAATTCAACTAAACACGGTTCAACTAAAAGCCTCTATTGCAACCCAACACACCTTTTCGATGTCTTACGGAGAGAATTCTATTTCAATGTTGCTATGGTTAATAAAATACCAAGACAACAAAAATTATATAAAAATTCACTCAATGAAATTATATACAATGCAGTGGACACAAATGCAGTTGACACAAATTAGTAAATTAGAAAGTACCATAATAGAGATATAAAACTCAGTTTAACATAACAGAAATAAAAAACAGCACGTACAAGCAACAACTAGAAAGTAGCAAATTGTGATCCTCTAGCTTGGCTTGGTTTGACTCTGTCCAAAAATGCCTCCAATAGTTGTTTCTCTTCTAATCCTCTGTTTCATCATTTAAAGAGAAAAAAATAGAAAGCAAGTTAAAAACAAAACAAGTGCATGCGCTAAAATAAATACAATGGTGAGTTAGAAAATGTATCAACATTTTTAGTGGTATTTTGTTTTAACACTTTAGCTACCCTTTTCCGTATATTTTTCTTTGAAGTATTAGTGCAAGCAGAGGGATTTGTATAGCATAAGAGGGTAAGTATCATAAAAAACACAATCCTTATTATAGCCTACAAAACACAATCCCTATTATCCCGCCCAAATTGATTAGGTGCATGCTTAACTCATGGTTACCACTAGTGGTGAGAAAAAAATACTTGAACCAAAAAAAACTTGAACCAAAATGAATCGTGAACCAAAAATTGGAACTATTGTTCTAAAATTAAAAGAAAAGAATGGGCTAGAAGCAAAAATCAACACATGAGGGGGAAGAAAAAAGAGTAACAAGACTCACGAGGGACACAACATTTCTTCGAACATTTCTTCAATGGTGGAAACCATTTCTTCAAAATGTTGTTCGAAGTTGAAAGGGGAATTTGTTCTAAATGCCCTAAGCCCCTATTCTCAATCTCTCGTAAGAAAAGAGGGAAGTTGGTTGGGTTACAAACACCGGTTTTTTGGTTGAACCAACCACAATATTAATTTTAAGTTTTAATTTTATTATTACAAAGTTTAATTTTTTTAACCATTCTATCTGCTATGGGTGGCATCAACGGAGAGACAAATTTAACAAGAGGTTGGAAATATTGGTTTAGAAATGAACCAGCCAATACAGGTAAGAGCACAACCTGTTGAGATAGAAAGGAATGACAATGACAAAAGAGCATCACAACAAATTAGAAACAGAGACAGCATTCAAATGAAGGAAAGCCTACTTGCAATGTTGAGGTCAATAAACCAGCTGCATTCACAGCTACATATTTACCAACAAGTTTAGCTGT
Source organism: Ammopiptanthus mongolicus (assembly GCA_039655645.1). Taxonomy (NCBI): domain Eukaryota; kingdom Viridiplantae; phylum Streptophyta; class Magnoliopsida; order Fabales; family Fabaceae; genus Ammopiptanthus; species Ammopiptanthus mongolicus. The sequence goes on along the minus strand of CM077351.1, from coordinate 13,189,329 downwards.
CAGAAAAGGAGTCATGACCTGCAATGTTAAGTTTTCAACCAGTCAATGTGAGAAAAGTTTAAAAAGTTAGTTCGACCTTAATATAACAACTCAGGTTTGTGCCCTCCCCCCTCTCTATTTTCCCCCTTGTGATGCTAGTATCGTTTTTGAAGAACTGAAAAGGATAAAAAAGAGAATGTCATGCCCAATATTAAAGTTTACACGTTATAGAATGCAGCAGATCATTCTAATAGGATAATTTCATGTGGTGCAAGAGAAGTTTGTTGATGACTTGACGTGTATTAGATTATTGGACTGTTAGTTATCTGTTAGTCTATGATTAGTTAGTTGGCAGTCAGTTAGAAAAACTGTTCGGGTTGTTAACTTAGTTATGCCACTACACTGAGTATATATATACATCAGTTATTCATCTTGTAAATTAACTATTCATTTTCTTTGTTTCATGAAAGCATGAAGAGCACAATGCTACTTTCATCACCTCTTGGTTCTTATTTTCTATAACCTGTAACACACATAAAATAGTCCGATTGATATCCCATTCAGTTTCATGCAAAATATTTTTTTGTTCCAGATAATATCTATCTTTCAGCTAAACAGATGAAAAATAATATACTTTTGTGCATCAAACTGCAAAATATACAATAACAAAGAGAAGAAAAAATAATTATTTATGCTCCAGCACAATAATATATAGAAAATATAACCCCAAGTAGTTTTCCATGAAAGGGTACCACATTTTTGTCATCAAGATTGCACATCAAAAAGGAAAAACAAATATAAGACTAAAATAATAGTATACCAACCAAGGTTGTCAGAGCGAGTCTACTTTTCTGCCTTTTCTTTACTTTCACCTTTTCAAAATACTAATTAATATACAATGCATGGTTGGTGTAATCGAAATGCTTGCTTGCTCCTCTTAATTCTGATTTTCAATCTGCACAGCCAGAAAATAAATTTAGCTAGTGTGTGTGTGTGTTTATGATTTTTTCACTGTTGGAACCCTCGCTCTTTTATTTCTGCATATATAATATGGGGGTCTCTCTTTGGTGTTAAGTTTGTTTAGTTTTTTTGCCACCTTTAATTGTTATTAGTTTCCATTAGTTGTTTTGTCCTAGCATGGCACATCTTTGTTGTTCCTTCAATGCATTCTTGGTTTATCAATATTAGAAGTAGAGAGGGGAGAGGAGAGAAATTGAGAAATGAATTGAGTTTCTATTGCTTGAATGATTCTGTTACAGAGATAGCTATATATAGTAGCTACTGTAAGTGTGTGCTAGAAGCCACATGGTTACAAAAATTCTAACAGCCTAACTATATGCTAACAAACAGCTGAGTCAGCTATAAGCTACTCGCACCCTCACATTACTAATGTACACTCTAACACACCCCCTTATAAATCAAGGGTGGTTTGTACAGAGTTTGCTATGCACTCTAACACACCCCCTTAGCAGCTCAAGGTGGGTTGTTGAGTGATACAGCATCTACAACCCCTAGATTGTGTCTGAGAGTGTCAAAACGTGTTTGCGTGAGAGGCTTGGTAAGTATGTCAGCCACTTGATCCAATCCCGATATATGACAGACAACAAGGGTCTTGTTTATAACCTTTTCTCTGACAAAGAACAGATCTAGCTCCATATGCTTCGTTCTGGAATGGAGGACAGGGTTGTGGGATAGCGAAATGGTGGACAAGTTACCATAGTAGACCACAGGCAGCTGTGTGTCAACTTGCAGCTCTTTGAGGAGAGATTGAACCCAAATGACTTCAGTGGTAGTGGCTGCTAGTGACCTATACTCGGCTTCTATGCTTGATCTGGCCACTAAGGTTTGCTTCCTTGATCATCACGATACCAGATTCGACCCAAAGTAAGCACAAGAACCAGAGGTGGACCTCCTATCATCAAGATCTGCCCCCCAATCAGTATCACTGAAGGCCTGCAGTGAGAAGGGTTGCCCTGCTTTGGCTGGGCTGAGCATGAGGCCATGCGAAATGGTGCCTTTGAGATATCTGAGAATTCGTTTTACTGCCTTCCAATGCTCCTCAAGCGGCTGGCTCAAGAATTGACATACCTTGCTCACATTATAGCAGATTTCGGGTCGAGTAATGGTGGCATATTTAAGGGCCCCAACTACCGACCTGTAAAGGGTAGGATCCTCCATGTAGTTGCCCCAAAACCGAGTCAACTTGCAATTGCTTACCATAGGTGTGGGAAAACCTTTGGCTTCAGCCATATTGGCTCTGAGAAGGAGGTCTTTGATGTATTTGGCTTGAGATAGGACCAAGGAGCCATTGTTCTGTTTCTTGATCTCAATACGCAGAAAATAGTCAAGTTCACCAAGTTGTTTGAGAGCAAATTTTGAGCTAAGTTTGGAGATAAGGCCAGTCACCCTTAATGAAGAGGACCCTACTACAATAATATCATCCACATAAACCAAGACATAGATGCAATGACCATGCCAGGTGTGAATGAAGAGAGAAGGGTCACACTTAGAAGCTGTGAACCCAAAGCTCACCAAAGCTTTGGTGAGTCGCTCAAACCAGGCGCGTGGGGCCTGCTTTAGGCCATAAATTGCCTTGTTCAGTCTGCAGATTTGATGGGGCTCCTGACTGACAAAACCAAAAGGTTGATCCATGTAAACTTCGTCTTCAAGAAGGCCATTGAGTAAGGCATTATTTACATCAAGTTGTTGAATGGGCCACTTGTGGGAGATGGCCAAGGTGAGCATGATGCGAACAGTGATAGGCTTTACAACAGGACTGAAAGTTTCAGAATAGTCATGGCCCAATTTTTGGTGAAAGCCCTTTGCCACAAGCCTAGCCTTGTATTTATTAACTGAACCATAAGGGTTTTCCTTGATCCGGAAGACCCATTTGCAGCCAATGGCCTGTCGGTGGGGAGGGAGATCCACTAAAGTCCATGTGCCATTTCTCATCAAGGCATCATACTCACACTGCATTGCCTGTGTCCACTGGGGTATAGTCAGTGCCTGCTTAGGGGAGGTTGGTTCTGCTTGTGTTAGAAGAGCAGAGAAGGTGACAGTGGGTAGCGATTTAGTTTTGGACCTGGTAGTCATGGCATGGTGACTGACAGGTGGTGGGGACTGAGAGGGACTGGAGGAGGAGAGGGGACTAGACTGAGTGGGATACTGAGGAGTGAGACCTGAATGAAGGGAAAGGTCAGGAGACAGGTCAGTGTGAGTTGGTGAAGGACTAGATTGAGCTGGGGACAGGTCAGGGAAAGACTGGGTGGGTGAATGAGGCTGAGAAGTTGTAGGGTGCCCAGAGACAGAAGAACTTGATCTAGGGATGAGAGGAGGGGGAATGGCCAGTTGCTGAACAATTGTAAGGGGAATAGGAGGGCTAGGGTGTTCATGAAACTGTTGGGATGCATTGGTTTCAGATGATTCGTGTACATCCAAAAACTTTGAGGAAAGAGTAGTCAGCACTGGTTTTGTAAAGGGCAGCATAAGGTGAGTTATTTTGAAGTGTAGGAGTGGGTAGACGATTTATGAGGTATACTGCAGTACTGAAGGCATGACCCAGTACTACATAGGCAAGGATGCCTGTGCTAACAAGGTGAGGCCAGTCTCTACTATGTGTCTATGCTTCCTCTCCACACTACCATTTTGATGGTGAGTGTGTGGACAAATGACTACGAATGATACCTAAATCGGAGAGGAATTTGGTAAAGGGCCTAAACTCACCCCCCCCAATCAGTTTGGACAGCAAGGATCTCTATTTGAAACTGAATTTTGATCAATTCTCTAAACTGCTTGGATATATTTAGGGTTTCAGATTTTTGTTTAAGTAAGTATATCCAAGTGAATTTAGAGGTAGCATCAACAATAGAGAAGTAATAGGAGTGACCATCAGGGGTTGCAATGGGAGCTGGTCCCCACAGATCAAGAAATAATAGTGCAAAGGGTTGGGTGTATGTGGTAGTGGAAAGGTGAGAAGGTAATCTATGTGATTTGCCAAAACAACAAGGAGCACATAAATCTAGTGCATTTTTATTGATATGTGAAACATTAAATTGATTCAACACACGTTTAACAGCAGTTTCATGAGCTTGCCCTAACCTACAGTGCCAGAGATAGTAACTAGAAGGCACTTTATTACATGAAGCAGCTAAGTCAGTTGGCCTAGAGCTACTGGATACATGATTGAAAACAGCAGGGGAATTACAAATTGATACACCGAGGCAGCTTGGAGCAGGAGTGGAAGACCTAAGTTGTCTTGAGTCAATTGAAAAGTTGGAAAAGACATAGAGACCATCGGAGTTGACTGACCCTTCTAACAAAAGTTCCTTAGTGACCTGAGATTTGACATAAAAGCAATTAGGAAGGAATTCAAAGTAAACTTGATTATCTTTGGAAAACCTACTAACACTAATAAAATTCTTTGTAATGGCTGGAACATATAATAACTGGTTAAGAGTTAGGGTGACATTTGCGTTTATGGGGGAATTAACACAAGCAGTTCCAATAAAGGCAATATTAAGGCCGAAGCCATTACCCATGTAGATTTGATCAGGACCTTGGTACTGGCCAGTGTGCTCAGGCTACTATGTGAGGTTTGCCAAGTTGGAAGTGACATGATGCGTGGCACTACTGTCCGGATACCATTACACTGTTGGAATCAGTGCAAGAATTGGATGCTATCATGGCCATTAGTCCAGATGCAGAGGATTGAGTTCCACTTGAATCATGTGACCGATTATGCCAAGGTAACTGAAGAATTGGAGGAGGAGCAGGTAGAGGAGTAGGGGATGGAGATGGAGCAGGTTGCTAAGTATAACCTTGCGAACCATAGCCTCGACCTTGAGATGGATAGCCATAGGTAGGTGCTTGAGTCTGAAAGCTCGAGCCTTGTCCCTTGCCATTGCCATTAGAAGCAGGATAGGAACTCTGATCATATCGATACCAACAGTTCAATGCTTCATGTCCTCCTTTGTTACAGATTTGGCAATAAGAACGAGACCTGCCTCTGCCACGGCCGTGATAGCTAGAGCGGCCACCACGTCCACCTCGGTAACCAGAATCAACGGTTGAATCAGATGATTGAAAAGTGGCGTGTTGAAAATTGCCTTGCGGCTGAGTCTGAGGCAGAAAGAAGTTCACCTGATTAGAAGATTGAGGTTGAGTGGTGGAATGTGCAAGATTGACTGAAAAGGCATCGAAATTCACTTTTGGTGTAGATCGTTCCAAACGAGATTCACGCGACAATAGCAAGGCTTCGATTTCTGCAATCGAATAAGGCTCAACTCGGCTCTTGATAGTTGGAAAAAGATGATATTCTTCAGGTAGACCTTCGAGGATAGCATCGAGATGTTCTTGAAACGAGACTGGATTTCCAATGGAGATTAGCGCATCCACGATCGCCTTGATGCGAAGGAGGTACTCGGAGATGGTGCGGTCGCCTTTGACCATGTGACGAAGTTCCGAGCGAAGCTGAGTGTTACGTGCTTTTGTTTGTGAGTTGAAGTGACTGTGAAGTTCATCCCACAGTTGCCATGCATGCGTACAACCAACAACGTGTGTGTGAATTGTGTTAGAAATCGAGTTAAGCATCCAAATGAACAAATGTTGATCTTGCGCTTCCCACGCAAGGTACTCTGGAATCACCGAGTCACTGAGACGATCTTGTTCGGAGAGAAATCGGGAAGGAATTCGCGAATAAACGACAAATCGCTCCAATTGGTTCGCACGCAACACTGTTTCTACCATCTGCTTCCAGTTCAGAAAATTCCGATCAGTGAGCTTCGTGGTAACAACAGCGGAGAGAATAGGGAAGGTTGCCGGAACCGGCTATGGCGGCGGTGGTGGTGGTGGAGTTTCACCATTGATACCGGCGGAAGACATGGCTTGAGATCTCAAGCCCTGGATACCATATTAGAAGTAGAGAGGGGAGAGAAGAGAGAATTTGAGAAATTAATTGAGTTTCTATTGCTTGAATGATTCTTTTACAGAGATAGCTATATATAGTAGCTATGGTAAGTGTGTGCTAGAAGCCACACGGTTACAACAATTCTAACAGCCTAACTGTATGCTAACAAACAGCTGAGTCAGCTATAAGCTACCCACACCCTCATATTACTAATGTACACTCTAACAATCAAAAAACAAAATTATGATTTGAATTTGTAGAAAAATGTCACATGATCATCTTGGTTGTTTCCATTATATATGCATGCATGTATTCTGATATCAACCTTGTTTGTATAAATTGCTAGAGTTGGAGGATATATAGTCTATTAAGGCATACATACAATTTCCGCTACGTACGTCTGAGTTGCTTCAGGTAGGTAATTAATCAGCTTGTTTTGTGTGAAACTCTGAGAAGTTTTATGAAACTTGTACTGTAAGTATCCTATATATCCTTAGTAGTTTATGTCCCTAGCCAACCCTAGAACTGAGCAAGCGCAGCAGCATACATGAAAGCAGTAAGATAGCTAGCACGGTTGTATATATGCATGCTGAAAGCTACCTTCTACATGTGACTCTTATACATAAATTCAAGATTAATTCTTACCAAATACTAATGAATATTCAATAGGGGAAGAAAAAATAATGCAGTGTTGTATGAATTTTGTGTAATCTTTACATGTAAACGAATATCATGAAAAAAATTAAAACCAAACAACATCTGCATGCATAATAGACAATATATATACACGGAAGCCCCCTCCTCGGTCCTGGAAAACTGATATGATAAATAAACGGTAAGTACTAAGTGGTTAACTGAGTTGACCACAAGTTTTTTAATAATTTTCAAAAACTACGACTGACCATTTTATTTTAATAACAGAAACAGAGAGTCCAATGTTATGATTTTTTATAATATTTTAGACTCGATAGGTTAATGAGATGTATATATAATTAGTTGAAAATACATACATGTTTCATTGTCTCTTTAATTAATTAAAACACAGCATTTTATGTATTATTATATTTTATTTAACTACAAGACAAGAAGGGAGAATGGAGGAGGAACACATTCGAATTGGGGAAGAGTGATCCATCGAAAAGCCTAGCTAGCTAGCTAATGGTTACAGCTCATCTTATTTGTGTTCTCCTGCACAAGACACATGCATCCATCCTCCTCAACGTCTCCATCTCATCAATCCCATTAATATATAGGAGGGTAAAAGTAAAAAAAAAAAAGGAAGGAGAGGGTAAAAGTAGAAAAAAGGACAAGAAGAGGAAAGAAATTAAACCATCACTTTTTCACATACATTAAAGGAAGTATACTATATACGTTAATCAAATATGTACATATATTAATTCCTTGAAACTATATATGATCAAATACATAGATCAATGATGATACGATTAATATTTAGATTTTATATATTTTTAATTTGTTAAGTTGTGATCACCATGAATCCTAAACCCGTTTGTCTTCCAATGCTTGATAGCCATAAAATAAACCGAGTGAGAAATCAGATTCCACGTTAATTCATTCCCCATCCTATATCCTATTATAAGATGCTGCACTACTGCACCTCTGCATCGTTAATTCATATTACTAAAGAAACCTACTGAAATATCAGATTCCGCGTTCCCATGCATGTACGTTTTGAGAATGAAGAGTAATTTAACGACATCGATCGTTTAGACTGTTGACGGTCCTCTTCCCTCCCTCCATGTGGGTGACTTAACCAGGTCATTGCCACTTATCGATCACTATCAAGTTGACAAGACTCGATCGATCACCTTGTTCGTTCATGCTCTTCTTTGTATAGTATAGTATATATAAATAAATAGAGTTGAAGAAGGATGCTCATTACTCAAGCAAGCTTCAGTTCAGGAGGTAATTAAGAAAAGAAGTGCTCTGCATCTCTTTATTAATTTTCTATCTTTTCTTTACTTTCACTCTTTCAAAATACTAATTAATATACAATGCTTGGTTGGTGTAATCAAGATGCTGCTTGCTCCTATTAATTTTGATTTCGATCTGCACTGCCGGAAAATAAATAAATTTAGCTAGTGTGTGTGTTTATGATTTCTTCACTGTTGGAACCCTCGCTCTTTTATTTCTGCATATATAATATGGGGGTCTTTCTCTGGTGTTAGAGTTTGTTTAGTTCTTTTGTTGCCTTTAATTGTTGTTAGTTTCCATTCGTTGTTTTGTCCTAGCATGGCACATCTTGTGCTGTGCGCATCTTGGTTGCTTCTTTTACTGCATTCTTGATTCATCAAAAAACAAAATTATGATTTGAATTTGTAGAAAAATGTCACATGATTATATATATATATATATATATATATATATATATATATACACTTTGGTCTAAAATCTCCATCGATCGTGGCCATGATAGCCAATTATATATGCATGCATCTTTTCTGATATCAACCTTGTTTGTATAAATTGCTAGAGTTGGAGGATATATAGTCTGTTAAGGCATACATACAATTTCACTCAAGCTACGTACGTCTGAGTTGCTTTAGGTAGGTAATTAATAATCTCTTGATAACTTTTCTTTGATATATAGATATCATTCACTCACTCCTTGTCCGTCTTCTATGAATTGCATGCATGTATTTGTTTCCTCTTTTTTATTATCTTATCTTTATTTGTTAACTAATTAATGTTTTTATTTAAATAAATTTAATTTATATTTTAATTGAATTAATAGTGCAGCTAGAAAAATGGAGGATGCTAATTACCACATTGTTAGAGTTGAAAGTGACTTTCAATTCAGGACTGCGTTTCGCACCCTAGTTAGGCAAAAACGTTACCTGGCGGTAGAATTCGTGGTTGCACCCTCGATTTCAAGAAGCACCTGTGAGGAGTTAAGAAACCAGATTCAGTTAAACAATAGAGAAACTAAGGGAAAGCCGATAGGAAAAGAAACCCCAAGCCGGTCAATCCCAACCTATCTCCCAGAATTCCAATTAATTCCCGCCCTCAGCTGGTTAACACTTATAGGGCAAGAGGAACAAATTGGATTGTGGTCTTTCCACCTAGAGCTACTACACTTCATCAGGAGGATCACTTGACAGGTTATGCTTCCAGTTAAGCATTGAGTATAATTTTGAAGAAAAGGAGTACGCGACTTGACTTGGGGTCAGTCCTCCGGTGTGCGTGCATGTATTCCACCAAGACCAATCATTTTCAAAAGCATGCACGCACATCGGAGGACTGATCCCAAGTCAAGTCGCGTACTCCTCCTTCAAAATCAAACTCAATGCCTAAGTGGAGAGCATGACCAATTAAGTGATCCTCCTAATGAAGTGTAGTAGCTCTAGGTGGGAAGATCGCAATCCAATTTGTTCCTCTTGCCCTGTAAGAGTGTTACCCAGCTGATGGCGGGAATTAATTGGAATTCTGGGAGGTGGGTTGGGATTGGCCGGCCTGGGGTTTCTCATCGCGTCGACTCTCCCCTTTTTTCTGTTGTTTAACTAAATCTCGTTTCTTAACTCCTCATAGGTGGTTCTTGAAATCGTGGGTGCCACCATGAATTCTACCGTCGGGTGACGTTCTTGCCTAACTAGGGTGCGAAATGCAGTCTTGAATTGAAAGTTACTTTCAACTCTAACAGTGTGGTAATTAGCATCATCCATTTTTCCAGCTGCAATATTGATTCAATTAAAATATAAATTAAATTTATTTAAATAAAAACATTAATTAGTTAACAAATAAAGATAAGATAATAAAAAAGAGAAAAAAAATGCATGCATGCAGTTCATAGAAGACAGACAAGGAGTGAGTGAGTGATATCTATATATCAAAGAAAAGTAATTAAGAGAATAAAGAGATGATTAATTACCTACCTGAAGCAACTCAAACGTACGTAGCTTGAGTGAAATTGTATGTATGCCTTAACAGACTATATATCCTCCAACTCTAGCAATTTATACAAACAAAGTTGATATCAGAATACATGCATGCATATATAATTGGCTATCATGGCCATGATCGATGGAGATTTTAGACCAAATTTTATATATATATAACCATGTGACATTTTTCTACAAATTCAAATCATAATTTTGTTTTTTGATAAACCAAGAATGCACTAAAAGAAGCAACCAAGATGCGTGCAGCACAAGATGTGCCATGCAAGGACAAAACAACTAATGGAAACTAACAACAATTAAAGGCAGCAAAAGAACTAAACAAACTCTAACATCAGAGAGAGACCCCTGTATTATATATACAGAAATAAAAGAGCGAGGGTTCCAACAGTGAAAGAAATCATAAACACACACAGTAGCTAAATTTATTTATTTTCTAACAATGCAAATCGAAATCAGAATTAGGAGGAGCAGGCAAGCATCTCGATTACACCTACCATGCATTGTATATTAGATAGTATTTTGAAATAGTGAAAGTAAAGAAAAGACAGAAAATTAATAAGGATATGAAATGTGCTTCTTTTCTTAAATACCTGAACTGAAGCATGCTTGAGTAATGAGTATCTTCTTCAACTCTATTTATTTATATATTTATATATACCATACAAAGAAAGGCATGAACGAAACAGTTGATCGATCGAGTCTTGTCAACATGATAGGGATCGATAAGTGTCAATGACCTGGTTAAGTCACCCACATGGAGGGAGGGGAGGGGAGGGGACCGTTAACTTAACAATCTAAACGATCGATGTCGTTAAATTACTCCTCATTCTCAACAGGTACATGCATGGGAACGTGGAATCTGATATTTCAGTCGGTCTCTTTAGTAATATGAAGTAACGATGCAGTGCAATGCAGAGGTGCAGTAGTGCAGCATCTTATAATAGGATATAAGATGGGGAATGAATTAACGTGTAATCTGATTTCTCACTTGGTTTCTTTTTTTGGCTATCAAGCATTGGAAGACAGACGAATTTAGGATTCATGGTGATCACAACTAAACAAATAACAAATTAAAAATATATAAAATCTAAATATTAATCGTATCATCATTGGTCTATATATCAGATCATATATAGTTTCAAGAAATCAGTATATGTACCTATTTGATTAACGTATATACTATAATATAGTATACTTCCTTTAATGTATGTGAAACAGTGGTGGTTTAATTTCTTTCCTCTTCTTGTCCTCTTTTTCCTTTTTTCTACTTTTACCCTCTCTTCCCCTTTTCTTTTTTTACTTTTACCCTCCTATATATTAATGGGATTTTGATGAGTTGAAGACGTTGAGGAGGATGGATGCATGTGTCCTGTGCTGGAGAACACACATAAGAGCTGTAACCATTAGCCAGCTAGCTAGGTTTTTTGATGGATGACTTCAATCCAATTAGAATGCGTTCCTCCTCCATTCTCCCTTCTTGTTTTGTTGTTAAATAAAATATATAGTAAAGATCCAAATTGGTCCTTCACAAAAAAAAAACGGGATGACATTTTGATCCTTGAGAAATGAAAAATATCAATTTGGTCTTCAAGAATGTAAAATGCGGGTCAAATTGATCCTTTTAAGGATAATTTTATTGACATTTTAGTTCCTGTCAGGGCCTATTTTGACTCATATTTTATATTCTTGAGGACCAAATTAATATTTTCTTTTTCTCAAGAATCAAAATGTCACTATGATTTTTTGTCAAAGACCAATTTGAGTCTTTACTCTAAAATATAATAATACATAAAATGTTGTGTTTTAATTAAGGAGACAATGAAACAAGTAAATATTTCCAACTAAGTATATATACATCTCATTAACTTATCGAGTCTAAAATATTAAAAAAATTCATAACATTGGTCTCTCTGTTTCTATTATTAAAATAAAATGGTCAGTAGTTTTTGAAAATTATTAAAGAACTTGTGGTCAACTCAGTTAACCACTTAGTACTTACCTTTTATTTATCATATCGGTTTTCCAGGACAAGGGAGGGGGGTTCCGTGTGTATATATATATATATATATATTGTCTATTATGCAGATGTTGGCTGGATGATATTTTCTTAATTTTTTTGTAATGATATGAGATTCGTCTACATTGAAAGATTACACAAAAATTTATACAACACTGCATTATTTTTTCTTCCCCTCCTGAATATTCATTAGTATTTGGTAAGAATTAATCTTGAATTTATATATAAGTCACATGGAGAAGTTAGCTTTCAGCATGCATATATACAACCGTGCTATCTATCTTACTGTTTCATGTATGCTGCTACAATTGCTCAATTTTGGGGTTGGCTAGAGACAGAAACTACTAAGGATATATAGGATACGTATAGTACAAGTTTCATAAAACTTCTCAGAGTTTCACACAAAACAAGCTGGTTTCTTGGATACTGGCTTTGACACCATAAACAGTACTGTATTACGTTCACAACTGTATTTTATTCTTTCACTTAAATATGGTTAAAGAAACACAAAAAGATAGTATTTTAGCTTTAAGTGTGTTTTTTTATCTTTGTAGTTTTACCACTGTAATTTTGGTCGTGTAGTTTTAATTGCTTATTTTTTTGTCTCAATAATTTTCCAATCAAGTAAAGTCGTTGATCTCTATGCTAACATTTTGTTCCACTTCTAACAATATTTACTATATTCGATCACAATTTGTGACGTCACAAAAGGAACATATAACATAAATTGTCAATAGAAAGAAAAATCATAATTTTTTTATAAGCAAAAGTGAACTAATAGGAAGTTGAAGGGGTACTCCTTCGTCCCTCAACTAATACCCATTCATGCAATGTGTAAAGGGATGTTTCGTTAAATTCTGCAAGATGCTTATGAGAATTAATTCTATGCGAATTGAGGCGAAATAACAGTATGAAAGGGAAGCAGAGAGCAAGGGAGCTTGGAAGAGATGGGAGAGGCAATCGATCGCGGCCAAGAGAGTACCTGGGGAATCTCCTTCGTCCCTCAACCTCCTTTGCATGTAAATGGGGAGAACAAGAATCTGCCTGCGAAGGACTTCCCTGACCAGAGGGCCTTCAAATCAAATACCAGAAATTTCAAACAATTTCCCTGGCTAATGATCGACAAAGCCACGTCGCTGATGAAGAGGGTAGATGTTGCACGCATTCAGGTGGTGGTGTCGCCGGCAATTTCAGTGGACGTCACCATGAATATTCGGGTAGCACTACTGGGCTCCATGAGGCGGTTTTTGTCAGGAAGTACTTACAAGGTGCTTCGCAGAATTTTGTGTTGACCCTTTGACTTACTTTTCCTTCCTTTTACAACCACCACTGAGTTTCTCTTTTCCCTACTGCAATAATAGTAAAACCAGAATTTAAAACCTAACACCTACAACACAAAAAAAAAAATAAAACTAAGCAGTTACAATTACATTATCATTATATTTATGCCTTGTAGACTGATTTGTAAGTACAACGCCATGGCCATTGTTTCCATCACATGACGTTACTTCTTTATCCTGCAATAAAAAACATGATCATATGTACCACAAGTGCAAAATTTCAGAACTTAAAATAGAAATATTTCAACATTTCTAAAAAATTTACACTATCAGATTCTATAAAAAATTATTAATTGGAGTGATGCTTTGTTGGGATAAAAGAAAGAACTATGGTGAAAAGAAATAGATGAGAAAGGAAAATGAGTTGATTTTTAGGTTAATTATACTAATAGATAAAGGCGATAGTTGAATTTTGGTCTCCACATTTATTTTCTCATTTTAACCTTATCTCCCATTTTTCCTGAATCACAAGAAGGCGGTGGAAACAGTTTCCACAGGGACAAAACTGTAAACCAAGACTGACAAAAAAAGAAACTGTAAACCAAGGCAGTGTCCCACGTTCTTTTAACATTTTCCTCTCATTCATTGTTGGCCTTGCAATGTCCGTAATACTCACTCTCCTCCTCTTTGATGTCCCTTCGTTTCACTGCAAATCTTTTGAATCTTCAACCCCTCTAATCATTCTTCATCGTCACCCCACTTTGTGCTTTTTAACTTTCTGGTGGTGTTGAAATCAAAGCAAACCATGATGTACAAAGTGGACCATGAATACGACTATCTCTTCAGGCTTTTGTGTACAAATCATGCTGCAAATTCTATTATACATCTTTTGTGAACTGCTGCAAATTCTACACTATATCTTCATTTACAGGTTTCAAATTTTGTTCCTTATAGTAGCATAAAAATATGAGGAATTTGTTAAGTCTATTCATACTACTGATTGTAAAATTGAAAGCTTTATTCTTTAAAAGTTCAAAGAATTTACTGTTTTCTGTAAGTAAAACAAGAATTATTGATAAATTATATTAAATGTGAACAACAGGTGAAGCCTGAGTTTTGTTGATTTAATTTTTGATATCTTTCTATAAATGGGTTTTAAGATTTTGTCTTTATTTTTAAATCCATTTTTCAATTTTCAATGTAGAGGTTTCTCTTTGGTATGACTTGATTTTCCACTCTAAACTTCTCTGCTTCAAAGGTAAAATTCTGATCCAGACATCATTTTTTTCCCAGTTGGATCATTGAAGATTTTGAACCTGCAAGAAAGATTATGCCTAAAATGGAAAATTGAGAAAGAATGTGATATGACCTTGCGTGACCAAAGCCAATTGAAGCCAAAGTATGGATAGAGTGCATTTTATGGGCACAAGTATGTCTTTATGTGCACATCTTTTATGTCTGTTACTCTTAGTATGGATTAATAGACCATCCTACTAATTTACCTTTTAATTTGAGTTATTTTCCACATTCAGGCTCTTAGGGCCATTGAAGTTTCTCAAGTGGTACTAGCTATTAACTACCAACTAAAGGTGAGCATCATGCCTCTCCGTAGACATTTCTTAAACAATGCTTAAAGAGATTTATGTGTGTAAGATGTTTTTAATCAATTTCGCCTTTCAAATACAAGGTTGTAATAATTGTGTAAACTCTTGGATGAATGAGTTCTGAAATATCTTTGGAAAAGTATGTTATATATATATATATATATATATATTTGTGATGTAGGCAATGTACAGGGGATTCAACGTGATATTGGAGCATTCCAGATGTTGTAATAATTGGGCTTTCTATTATTGCCGACTACAACAAAGGCAATAAACTAGGTGAGAGATTGATATTTAATTCGTCTCTTCGTTTTTTTTCATTGTAGTATGCTCTATCTTCGGTTTCTATCAATGTTGCTCAATCGTTAACTAATTATTAGTGTTTCTATCAATTTTGCTTTGCTTTTCATTCATTCTAACTTTTTTTCAACTTCAGTTGGTGATCTTTCTAAGATGGGTTGCCACAATGTTTGAATTAATGATGCTCGACAAAACTGTGTGTATGCCAAATTTATAATAAAAAAAAAATTATTGGTGCAATGATTTTTCATATAACTTGGCTTTTTCTACTTTTCAGATTTTGAATCGGAGAAGGAGAAATCCATATTGGATGAACAAAGGTTTCGTTTTGCACAAAACCAAGAAAACAGTCAGAAAACTAGGCGTAAACTTGCAAAGAGCACTAGAGGTATGCTTTTGCATTCGCTAATGTTTCCAAATTATGCTACACAAACGCATATAAAGGTCACTTACAATCATGTGACCGTAGAACATTGGAACCATGGTAGGGTTCTATTTAATATTTAACCCCCCTTCCCCCTTCCACTCTATTTATTGTTTGGGATGTTCAGTGAAAGTGTATGAGGAATCACAAATTAGGTTGCAAGATCATTTTATTTAACTTATTAATATGTGTCTATACAATAATCAATCAAGTATAATAAAAAACGATAAAATAGCAATTAGAATATCAAACAAAAATACACACAACCAAACAAAAAAACAACGCGATTATTTCTGACTATTATATGAGCAATTGAAGGATGATGTATTATACATCCAAATTTGAGCAATTTGAGCAAGTGGCAAAAATGTATAGCCAAACGATTTATGTTTGTATACAATAATCAAATAAGCATACATGTTTACTTAAAAACAAAAAAAATAAAATAAAATACCAAATTAAAATGCACGCAACAAAAAAAAAATGACACGGCCAGACAGGAACAATAGTGCCTATCTTTTGGTGTACACAATTTTGTCCCAAATTTACCCTTAAGAAATGCTCCTGAAAACAAATAAAAAATTGGACAGAATCGTAGTTGTATGGTATCTAGCGGTTGCTGTCAAGAAAAACTGCCTTTCACGCAGTTTTGGTGGCATTCAAATATCATTGGTGTCATTCTTCCATAGCGATTTTCCATGTCCAGCGTTCTCAGTCTATACCATTCGGTTTCGAAGGTACTCTCTGCATTCTCAGTTTCAATTTGAAGCACACCCCAACCACGTTGTTTGGTTTATGATAAATTAAACTCACCTTTTGTCATTTCAATTTCAAATAGCACTATATCTAGGCCCCTGAACCCAATCTATTATTTCCTTTGTGTCTTGCGTTCATTCTATTTGTTCACTCTATTTCTACCGCATCTCTTTTAAAGGCTACAATGGATCAAACTGAACAAGAGTTTGGTATCAAATTTTACAACTCTAGCACCACTTGATGTCATGCACTGATCATGCACCACTCTTCCGACCCACCATTGGCCACTGTCAAATTACTTTCCCTCTTTTTTCTCAACTAAGAGGTAAGTAAGATTCGCACACGTTTCATTTTATTTACCTTTTTTATCTGTTAATTTATCATACATCATACATAACATGAAAGTGGGTATTTATTCCTCATAAAAAGACCAGAACACAGAAAGAAGGATGTGGTGTAATGGATGAGAGGAAATCGCGAGAAAAAAATTGAATGTTGGAAGATGAAAAAAATTTGACTTGCAGGGGAAGGGGGGTCGGGGTCCCCTTGGAAATTGGGGATACAGGGAAGTTGAATGGAATAATAGAGAGGAAGTGCGTACGGTCCGAGAGGCTTTAATTTTTCTCTCTTTGTCTCTCTCACGGGAATGCCATGGTCAGGTGGGCTAACAAACCCATTGTCCTCTTTCTTCTTCTCTCTCAACTCCTTTTCATGAAAATGGAATTCAATGAAAGTAATACCAAAACATGCAGGCCAAAAGAATAAAGTTTCAGGTTAAATTTCATGCCTCCTCTTAAACCTTTGTTATTACAACAACATTCTATGGGGCTTATTAATTTGAGCTCAAGTTACTGATAAAAATAATTATTTTGAAAAATGAAGAAGTTTGAACTTGAATTATATTGGGAAATTATATACAATCCATTTCAAACATTTTCATTAGGATTGTTGTTATTTTGACAGTAAAATCATGGCAATTGCAACCATGGCTACTGCAGCAGATGTCTGTGCCCTCGAAAGTGCTACTAAACGTAGTATGATCTAACTGAGGAAAACACTGGGGTTCATTCTCTCGCCTGTTCGTCTTGAGATAGTTTTCATTTTGCATTTATTTTTCAGGGCGAATCTCACACTATATGGTATTCAATGACTACTGTGTTTTTTCATGATATTTTTATTTTTTGGGTTTGAGAATATGGGTTGATAACAGAAGAAAAAAACAAATGTACAAGATTAAGTGGGTAACTGGTGTATTAGCCGGTCATACAACAATCTGCTTGAAGGATGAAATGGGAAACTTATGGGTTGGTGAATCAGAGAATGAGAATGAAAAGGTATATAAACTATAATTGTGGAAGAGTTTAGATGTGTACCACTCAACTCACTCTTACACACATTTATACATGTTAGAGTTCTTATCAAATTTGGCTTCCTAAAGATGTTCGTATCATTTTTATCAAACAATAAAAAGGTACTCATCATCATCATCATCATTTAGTGCCTCTTCAACAAGGAGTTTTGTAGTTGATTAGTTGCTGAGGTTAGTGACTGACCCCTCCATTTTCTGATTATTGATCATAATATTAAATAATATTAATATAAGGAAGACTCGTTGCTTTTCTTGAACGTGTGTCAGTGAACGTGTGTCAGTACGTAAAATATGATAGGGGTAAATGAGTAAATACCTAATTATGAGAATGGATTCCATCCTATACCTCCCAAATTGGGGGGAAGAAAAATAAGAGGATAGGATAGAATGAGAAGGAATGGATCCCATCATCTACCATTCCATTCCATTCATTTTTTTAAAAGCTAAACAATGGAACCTTATTCTATACCATTCCATTCCATTCCATCCCGTTCCATCAATCCAAACAAACCCTTGGTTTTGTTGATCCATGTCAGAAGATGGCATTGGAGTTGCATCTGGCACAACAACACTTGTGAGGCTTGGCATATAATTGGGCTGCAATAGTGAACTCCTCGGGAGCAAGGCTTGTCCATGACGCAAAGCATTAGGTGCAACAACACAGTTCAACACTTTTTGAGTCCTCCACCTCATTCCCAAAAACATCACCAAAGCTATTATTAACACATGAATGTGACGCTAAAAATTTTTCAGAAGCAGAATTGGAAGTTTGTCTTGTTGCGTCAATAGGCTTTTGATCATGTCACATGCTTTTTTGTAGGACCCAACGGGCCAATATTTAACATGCAGATCTATATGATATTAACCATACAAAAGTCCACAGATTGTAAATCTTTATATATATAAAAGTAAGGAACAAACTAGGGTTACTAGGGTTTTTCTAGGGTTATTATAGGGGTAATTTAGTAAATTTTTTAGAGTAATTTGGTGAATTTAATAAGAAATATTATTAATCACTTATTTTAAATATAAAAAACATAAGGTGAAACGGTACAACATTTATAAACGATAGTTTGGTAATGATCAAATTAATAATAAACCAATAGAATATCAGAAGAACAAAAGTTGATTCATTGATGATCCATTAATATGATCCATCAACGTAAAAGTTATGCAATAAAGAGTACCATTCATTGTATCATAGCAATAAGAGGTGGTGCATCTGTACATGTAACGTTGGCAATAAGAATATGAGAAGGTCAATTACTTCACAACCAACCACTTGGCAATTATGGTGCAGGTTTATATAGGAATGGAGTGGGATAAAGCCAAAATAATATGGTGCAAGTTTATATAGGATTTAAACAACGAGGTAAGTTGTTTTCTTTGATTGTTTTTACTAAACGAATTTTAATTAGATTTTGAGTACGATTTTCTTCTTCTGTTAATTGTGTCAACTCTCTTTGGTTTTTCTCTACATATTTCAATATAGGGTCTTTTGCATATTTTTTGGAGGAGGATAAAATGTGGCCTTTGAGAATGCTTCCGTTAATTGTGTCAACTCTCTTTGATTTTTCTCTACATATTTCAGGGTCTTTTGTATATCTTTTGGAGGAGGATAAAATGTGGCCTTTGAGAATGTTGTATTTGCTCTATTTGGTTCTAATTCAGGGAGAAAGACTATGAAGGCTCCATTTCTTTCGGGGCTCATTTTGAGACTCATCTCTCTTTGGTCTTATTTGCTTTGTTTGTATTTTATATTGATTGGTTGACTTTTTGTGTGTTGATTTTTGTTTGGTTGACTTTTTGTGTGTTCATTATTGAGTAGGTATAGCTCGAATCTGCAATTTTGATGAATTTGGAATCAAAACTATGTAAATCCATCTCCAATGAATATTTCACTTGGGAATTATAAACTGAAAATTTCTATTCATTTCTATTCCTTTTTTCAACCATGCTTTTGATTTTGTTTTGTTCTTTTTTGGTAACTCTCTGCTCACTATTAAACAAAAATTGTGTTGCTAATGCAACTGTATTTGTATGTTTTTAAGGGGGGTTGCAAGTTGATCACCTATTGAAATTTTTTACCTCACATGGGTAACTATTGCGTGCAATCTCTTTGAAACAAGCCAAAAGAGATAATCCTACTTTATAACTGGCTACTTTATATAAAGAACTTTTACATGCTTGGATGTCGGTTATGTAATTATGTTCATCTTACTACGAACTAAAAAAAATATGATTCTTGAACTCTCTTTGTGCCTTTTGTCATTATGGAGTTTTTGTGTTTTTGGTTTATTTCTTTTTCTTTTTTTTTTTTCCTTTTTTTCTTTGTTTTTTTTCTTCATTCAGTTTTGTTTCTTATTTAAGGAGTGTCAATTGTACGCATGATGTAAGTACTTAAAAGTTCAAGTGAAGTGTTTCTTTGATGTGAGGTTGCTGATATATTTAAAAAATGTAGCCACTAGCACAAATAATAACACCTACATGTGTCATTTACTATAAATCAAGTGGCCACCATTTTGGAGCACAACTGCATATAAGAGAACATTTTTATAATTATTTTTGATAAATTATTACGCAATGAGTACTTAACCGTGCTTAAATCCAAACAATTCTTAACTTTGAGTTACATACTTCAAATATAAAATAACTACAGCAAAAGGATGGTGCAGTTTAATGCTAAAGTTTGTTTCTAGACATCAACTTCATATAAAGAATCTATTCAAAAGCATTACCATTGAATCACAATCTGGTGTTGTATCTCACAATTTTCACCTTTGTTTTTCAATGTTACTTTTCCATAAGGAAATGGTTAAATGGTAGTCACAATATTAAATTTTTATGCTTTTAATTATGTCAGCGTTTATAAATTTAGTTAAACGTAATTAAAATGAAATTGATGGTTGAGAATGATATCCAACTATTTTAGCACCAAAAAATTACATTTCGTTCCCGAAAAGGAAAAAACTTATCTCAATTTTGATATCATGTGCACAATGAATAGAGATTTTGATAGACCATATGATGTTCATATATAGTACTCTTGAGTTTTGAAACACGATTACTTCTTCAGGACTTCCAAAGCATGAGTTAAAACTCAAATTTCATGTTTCTATTTTGTTGTTGAAAAATGTATATCAATTGTTATGCAATGGTACGCGACCTATAATTATTCAAATGAGAACCTATGTAATCTTAGGAAACAATATTAGTCAAAAGGTTTTTATTTAGATATTATCACTAACTCCTTCTAATAATAAGGTTCCTTTTAAATTCCAGTGTAATCAATTTCCTGTTGTTGTTTCTATTGCAATACGACAATAAACAAAAGTCAATGACAATATCTTGAATATGTAGGGACTTATCTTCCACACATCACATTTTTCATATGGATAGTCGTATATCGAAATGTCAAGAGGTTACCACCCATTGTGTGGATCGAAGATTATGCGACAATGACAGACACATTTCCAACACTACTTCAAATATTGTATATAAATAAGTCTTTTACAATTTATCTCTTACTATTAGTTCTCTTTATGTTTTACAAGAACTTCAATGAGGTTTTACACAATTTTATTTATTAAAATGATAATTAAATATAATCGAAGATATATGTGTCAAATGATGCCTTTTTTAGGCAAAACAACTGATGTAATACAAATAACTCAATTTTTTCCTATATTTTCTACTTCAAATAAAACTCATACACAAAGTCATTACTCAATTTATTATGGATATATTTGAAATTTAGAAATATAAATTATACATCACATTATTCATAAACTCATAAATATTCTGTGCATCGCACGGGTACCGGTAATAGATTGACTGGTAAGTAGCCTCGATACTCGATGTTGCAGATGATAATATGTTAATTGGCAAGTAGTCTTTAATTTATATGCAACTGCCTTTAATTACATATTTAAACCGCCTTTTTAATAAAATTGCTATACAATATATTATTAGATATCATTGGACATATTATAAAAAAGAATGACATTAAGGAGATTAACAAAAACAGCAATAAGAACACACTCATTGACATTGTCCTCAAGAATCTAAAGTAAACTACTATATTCATGGATATTTCACTTTAAATAAATTTCTGACTTGCGTTGCTTAAATTTGACTGTATAAATGATATAATTTTTATTAACTAAATTACTCTTTTGGTTTGTTATTTGTTTTAATTTATTTAAGTTGGTCCCTTACTTGCCAAACTTTAAGTAATTTGGTCATTTCCGTTAAGTTTTACCGTTAAGTCTGACTAAATTACTTTTTTGGTCTCTCATTTATTTTAATTTATTCAACTTAGTCCCTATATTTTATTCAACTTGATCCCTTATTTGTTTTAGTTTATTCAACTTGATCCCTCATTTGTTTTAATTTATTCAACTTAATGACAAAACTTAACGGAAAAGATCAAATTTCTTAACGTTTGACAAATAAGGGACCAACTTGAATATTTTTAAAATAGAGATACCAAGTTGAACAAATTAAAACAAATAAGGAATCAAAATAATAATTTAACCAATTTTTATTTGCCTTCATATCATGAGAAACACCATGATTTGTATTATATGGGGAGATTTTACTTGAAAGATGGATCTCTTACTAATGATACAATCATAATAATTTTACAACTATTCAAGTTGAAATCCTTTAATGATATGTTTTTACAATTTAAAAGACTTTGCGATACATAACACTCATTCTATTTGTGTAAAGTTCTTTGGTTTTATTTGAAAGATTAAATTTATTTCCTTCTCTATCTTTATCCGGATAACCACCATTAGAAAACTGATTCTATAAATAAATGCGAGGTGAGATGGGTGAAAAGACATGTGATTATAATTAGTCATCTTTTTTTTTTGACATAAATAATTTGTCATCTAAAATACAATATAAAACCAATTCTTTCCTTACTAAAATTTTAATTTATTTGTTTTTTTTTAATCCTGAATCAATTAACCATTATTACAAAAGTAAAAATTGAGTCTTTATTCTTATGCTATTGTCTGTCGTTAGTATACAACCGTTAAATTACTTTATAATAATTTAGTTATTTCAGTTTTTTCACATGGACAGTTGTATGTCGCAATGTTAAGGGTTATCTCCCGTAGTGGATTGAAGATACTAAATGTGATCATGAACGCCAAAATTCAGGCATTACTACGAACGTGGTTTATAAAGAAGTCTATCAGAATTTAAAAAAAGTAAGTTACTTTTAAATTATTAGATTTTTTCTTATTAGAGTTTACCTCTTCCTCTTATTAGTTCACTTTTACTTTTACAAAAGCTTCACCAACCGACAGTAAAATGTATACTTCACCAAAAGGTTTTTGTTTTTCAACGAAACGATTTATTCATTATATGTAACAAACTTCTACTTCAAAAGATAACTCATAAATAAAGTCATCATTCATTTATCCAAACAAATATTTCCAACAGACTATAGTTAAAAACATATACCCACAAAAAAAAAAGTTAAAAACATATACTTCAAAAGATAACTAAACAATAAAGGCATCATTCATTTACTTAAACAAATATTTTTCAATATCACAATATAAAAATAAATACATTTCATCATCGTGCATCGCACGGGTAACCGTTCTAGTTAAGATCAACAAAAGAGATCACTTTCACACAAAGTAAATTAAAAATAAACAGATAGATGTAAATTGAGACTTTTGGGAAATATCGAATACCATAAAGAGCATCAGAATTCTATGGAATGAGATAAAGATTATTTTATTTTTAAAGTTAGAAAAAGGAGGAGCAAAATTATATGCAACAATTAAACAGATTTTAGAAAAGAAAAATTAGGGAAATATAATTAATTAAATTGTGGGTACTTTTTGAAAAAAGGTAGCCTCATAGAGAGAGTAGTTGCAAACAATGAAAAGTTACATGCAAGCATATGAGAAAATTCTGAGACATACCCAGAACTGGAAAACTCGAAGAGAATGCCGGTATTGGAGAAGATGATAACAGCAACCTCTGCATCGCAGAGAATGGCAAGTTCCTGAGCCTTCTTAAGCAACCCAATTCTTGCAATTATGTGTGTAATAGAGAGCTAGTGGAGACAAAGGAAGGGATTTCATTAGATAAAGACGCCGGTGTGTATTTATAGGGAACAAATTTATGTTTTCTTTTATACAATTGCTCATTTACAAAGCAAAGTGAATATATAAAATTTAAAAAGATATGTTGCATTGCATTCTACTTCGACTTACCTGTCCTCTTTATACTATTGTCTCATGTTCTTCAGATAACAATAATACATTTCAATTTTCCTAAGGAAAAGATCAAATAGTCATCTATTTTTTACAATACATAAAATCAATCAGGGATTTCGGTGCGACCCCTTCTTCATTTAGGAAGTGATGAATAATATTCTGTAAATAAATAATAATTTATTTTTTGGTTTTAATTTAGTTTACTTCTTCATTTTACATATATTTATAATTATGTACAATATTTTATTTAACATATTAATATTGTGTATATGGGATGCATCAAAATCTACCGTTTTAGACTTGGAAACCGCAGGCATAATCCGAGGAAAATGGTAAAAACATGGGTAGAGTAAGAAGTGACGAATCTTATGGAAAGACAGGCATTGAGGGGTGATGATAACAACACAATGCACAAAATGAAAATGTCAAAAAAGTGATCTAATTAGAGATCAAGTATACACATTTACTCATAACGTCAAAACAGCAAATAGAATACACAAATGAAAATGAAAGCAACAACAAAAAACGACGCGGCCAAAAAGATAAATTGATTTTCTTTATAAAGACATATTTGTCCTTAATAATATATTTGCACAGTCCAAAATAAAAGGATAGATAAGTAATATCATTTTCCCCTCTCTCCTCCCAAAATATCGTATGTCAAGGAGAGATTATTTTTTATACGGGCTCCACCATATATTTTCTCTTCTCTCTATTTTCTCTCATTTACCAAACAAACAAACTTTCACTTTTCTCTCATACTTCATTCTTCTCTACTTTAGTTTTTTCTCCCCAAAATCTTAGAAACAAACAAAGAGGTCCAAATATAAGTGATTTGCAACTTTTTGCTCTGTACAAGAGAGTCGTTTGCAATTTGTTCAATATAAACAGGATTTGATTAATCACAAGCATCAAATCTAGAGGTACATAGAAACGGGCAGTCACATTGAACAACATCACCAAAATGCCTTGTATCGGGAAAAATCACAACTCAAAAATTAACCCTGTAAAAGTTCAACAACAAACAAATATGAAGATCGCTTAAAAGTTAAAACTACTTCTAATTCATGGCATCTTATCACTTGACTACATTCTACAGATCAAACTCATTTGCGTTCTCAATGGTGTTTTTTTTCTTTTTTTGCTTCATCATTTGGAGCCATTTTTTTACCTACCCATAATAGCCAATGGCTTTGCTTTTGAATTTGCATTGCAGCATTTGAAAATTGCTCATATTGTATTTATTAATAATAATAATTCATACTTTGAAATAAAAAAGATAATCTATTCTAAGTTCATAAAAATGAGTAAATCATCAAATTTGTCCCTGAAATTGCGAGGTGATATCAACTTGGTTCTTGAATTGACCGAAATAGCAAAAACGTTCCTGAAATTGCAAAATGTTATTCAATTCAAACCCTCCATCAACCCTAGTCTGTGAACGCCTTTAACGTGGCCGATGTGGCATGTTAAGTGCTTGGGTGGCATCCATATAAGCGTCCATGTGGCCCTCCACATCACAGATAGCAATTTCAGGGACCAAATCAATAATTTCAGGGACCAAATCGATATTTCTCTTTCTCTTCCCCCTCTCCTCCTCCTTCTCTCGCTGGCCACCTCCCCAATCTCTTCTTCCTCTTTTCCTTCCTCTCCTCCCTTTTTACAATCATTTCTTACACTTTCACTTCCTAGAATCAGTACATCAAATAACCCAGAATGCACTAGAACTTTCCAATCTATAAACCTGGTGGCCAAAAATGATTCCCTTGCAAACCCTTTTGGCCAAAAATGACTCAACCTAATAGGATCACCAAACTCTATCCCTCACTAAAACCACACCAATGGCACCCTATTATCATATAAGTTTCATAGTAAAGGAGGGAGGAGAGGAAGGAGAAGAAGGGCAAGAGGGAGAACAGAGAGGGGAGGTGGCCAGCGAGAGAAGGAGGAGGAGAGGGGGAAGAGAGAAAGGAGTATCGATTTGGTCCCTGAAATTGCAATTTGTGGCGTGGAGGGCCACATGGACGCTTATATGGGTGTCACTTAAGCACTTAACGTGCCACATCAGCCACGTTAACGGCGTTAACAGACTAGGGTTGATAAAGGGACTGGATTGAATAACATTTTGCAATTTCAGGAACGTTTTTGCTATTTCGTTCAATTCAGAGACCAAGTTGATACTACCTCGCAATTTTAGAGACCAATTTAACAATTTACTCATAAAAATTAGTCTTGATTATCAAAGTTAGTATTAAGTTCAATCAGCTTCATTCCGCGTTAATGTGTGCTTTATATTCATAAAAGAGACTATTCAAATGAGCCATTATGTTCAATTGATCCTAACATTAAAACGCAAAAGTTTCACACTTATACAAACATATATATAAAAAAAAAACATAAAAAGTTATGGAGTTACAAATCCATCCATTAACTATCGTTTTCAACTTCTCCTTGCTGCATAAAGAGAGTGGATTCAATAAATAACTGAAGATACAATCATATTTTAACATTTCTGGAAAAAGCATGTAGAAATCCATGTAATAAGTGTTTTTTCTCAACTGATAGATGGTTCTTTAACATATCTGTTGAGATCAAATAACAAATTGAGACAAACAGAAATCTGAAATATCCCCAAGCAATATGTCCCTCAAATTTGTGTAATACTTCCGGCAGTTTAAACTGCAGAATACTTCTCCAGCATGAGTTTCAGAAAAAGCAGCTATTGCCGCACAAAAAAAGTTAAACAAACAGCAGGTAAGAACTACAAATGTGTACCAACTATATAGTACAAATCCATTAAAAAAACAATTAAACACACCTATATATCATAAATCCATTAAAACAAAAAGTTTACCGGATTGTGCGCTATGCTGATTATAGACTTGTCGCAGTAAATCTCATTGGTCCATCCGACTTAACCAAAGTAGTTCACAGACACCTTGAGCCATAGCTCTGATTTCTACCTTTGCACTAGATCGTGCTACCACATCTTTTTTTTTTTTTTTTTTTTACTTATCCAAGTCAGAAGATTTCCTCCAAGAAAAGTGCAAAACCTAGGGTGTTCCACACCTCCGTTCCTCTTAAATAAAATGCCTTTTCCGAGTGTCCCCTTGAGGTATTGTAATACTTGATGTGTTGCTTGCAAATGAACTTCCCTCGGGTTATGTATAAATTGGCTAATCATACTTACTACATACGCTATGTCCGATCGTGTGTGTGATATATAAATAAGTCTTCCCACCAAACATTGATACATCTCTGTCTACTGCAACATCTTCCTCTACCTGTCCAAGTCTCATATTAGGATGCATAGGAGTGCTTGTTGGCTTGCAATGTTGTCTTGCCTATTTCTTTGAGAAGACCTGTAGATTCTTCTTCTAATACTTGAGCTATATGCACACCTATTTACAAGAAATAATTGAGTTAATACCTATGCAACAATAACACTAGCTATTTCCTAAGAGAGGAGCTAGTACCTAACAAGAGTCCCGATACAAATTAATGCAATTTGTTATTTGCAAAACAGAATATTTCACAAGATAATTAACTAAACAGAGTTTTCAACAATTTTACTTGGTCACCGAAAACAATTACTAGTCAACAATGATACAATCATAATTACATGCAAAACCTTGTCCAGCTAGATATTTCAATCCTTCATCTCAGCAGGCACAGCGCGTCTCCAAATTCTTGCCAGGATACTGCCAAAGATTGAGTGACACACTTGAAACAGCACATGGGACAGTAGTTAGGGGATCTCCAAAGTGCTGAGTAGCCAGAATAACCCCAAGCGCTGAGTTCTGCAATATAGGGTGGAAAAATGGGTAAATTGAATTTGAACTGAACCAAAGATAAAATAAAGCTGTAGTAAGCTGCCTTTGCTTAACAATCCAGTAATACAATACTATACCTGCCTGCCAACCTCAATAGATATAGTTCGGGATGATGACACATCTAGCCCAAGCATCCTTGCAAGTACATAACCAAAGAAGAAGCCAGAAGCATGAAGAAGAGAGGACGCTAGAATTACTTGTCCACCAGACATAAGGATTGCTGAAGAACTCTTGGCAATTGCGTTTCCACCTACAATTGCCGAAGTTGCTGCGGCTATGAGTGGCATCAATGGAGAGACAAATTTAACAAGAGGTTGGAAATATTGGTTTAGAAATGAACCAGCCAATACAGGTAAGAGCACAACCTGTTGAGATAGAAAGGAATGACAATGACAAAAGAGCATCACAACAAATTAGAAACAGAGACAGCATTCAAATGAAGGAAAGCCCACTTGCAATGTTGATGTCAATAAGCCAGCTGCATTCACAGCTACATATTTACCAGCAAGTTTAGCTGTCAGAAAAGGAGTCATGACCTGCAATGTTAAGTTTTCAACCAGTCAATGTGAGAAAAGTTTACAGAATTAGTTCGACCTTAATATAACAACTCAGGTTTGTGCCCTCCCCCCTCTCTATTTTCCCCCTTGTGATGCTAGTATCGTTTTTGAAGAACTGAAAAGGATGAAAAAGAGAATGTCATGCCCAATATTAAAGTTTATACGTTATAGAATGCAGCAGATCATTCTAATAGGATAATTTCATGTGGTGCAAGAGAAGTTTGTTGATGACTTGACGTGTATTAGATTATTGGACTGTTAGTTATCTGTTAGTCTATGATTAGTTAGTTGGCAGTCAGTTAGAAAAACTGTTCGGGTTGTTAACTTAGTTATGCCACTACACTGAGTATATATATACATCAGTTATTCATCTTGTAAATTAACTATTCATTTTCTTTGATTAATGAAAGCATGAAGAGCACAATGCTCCTTTCATCACCTCTTGGTTCTTAGTTTCTATTAACACACATAAAATAGTCCTAGTGATATCCCATACAGTTTCATGCAAAATCTATTTTGTTCCGGATAGTATCTATCTTTCAGCTAAACATATGAAAAATAATATACTTTAGTGCATCTCACAGCAAAATATACAATAACAAAGAGAAGAAAAAATAATTATTTATGCTCCAGCACATTAATATATAGAAAATATAACCCCAACTAGTTTTCCATGAAAAGGTACCACATTTTTGTCATCTAGATTTCACAGCAAAATATACAATAACAAAGAGAAGAAAAAATAATTATTTATGCTCCAGCACATTAATATATAGAAAATATAACCCCAAGTAGTTTTCCATGAAAAGGTACCACATTTTTGTCATCTAGATTTCACATCAAATAGGAAAAACATAGATAGGACTAAAATAACAGTATACCAACCACAGCTGATAAAGTGCTAGCAGCTGTCATTAACACAGAAAGTGCCACATTTCCACTAGCAAAACAAATAGGTCATCAGATCAACTAGCTCATGCAATCCATCAAAAGCATTAATTGGAGCAACAGTCCTGCGAATTGACATACCGTGCAAGATATGTAACAATATTACTAGCTGTGCCTGCAACCGATGGAAGACTACTTAAAAAGTTAAAATAGGTGAAGGGTGGATTGAAAGCATAAATCACCGGGTTAAAATTCATACCTCCTGGACAGCACCCAACTAATATCAAACCTGCGGCATAATGTGATGGAAGATTTAAAAGTTTGCTTAAAAAATATCCAGATAATGGCATCACCTGAAGATTGTCAGAAATCCACAGAAACAAGGATACCTCATCAATATAAATGGTCCAGAATGCTAGTATATAGGTAAAAGAAGGTGCACTTTGGGATTGCACTATCATATACATCTCCATGTATTTGCATACGCATATAGGTACAAATAGCTATAAATTTCATCCATCACATAAAAAATCATATTTTGTTGCTTATTTGATACACTAAAATCTCCATTGTCAACAACAAACTAAGGAATAATTCTAAGCCGTTGGATGCATTATTTTTTCGATTGATACATTTGTTATTTAGTATTAGGAGGATTAATATGAGGATTTTGTAGGAGGATATAGCAAAAGTCGAAACTACGGTGTTGTTTGGTTTATTTACTGTTTTAATTTTCAGTTGATATTTTTCCACTCATAAATACAAAATGTCACATTATTTTTATTTTGTTTCTTGTTGGACAAATTTGATTTTTATAAAGCATATATATATATAAACAAAGGTTTCATTAATATGTAGGTCCCTAGACTATTTGAGAATTTTCAAATAGACCCCTATGCTTTAAAAATTTATAATTGGATCCCAAAACATATAAAATTTATAATTAAGTTCCCCATATACAATCTCCGTTAGGATGTTCAAGGACCCACAAATGCACGAGTTGATAGGTAACTCTTAAAATTTGGGCTTGGACCTAACTTAACCCCACGAAACCAACTTGTAAGGTGAGGACTGCCCAAGCCTTATAAACACTACTTGGGTCATATATATCTAGTCGATGTGGGACTAAACACACCTCTCACACCCAACACAATGAAAGTGTTGGCGGCTACAATGAAGGCAGCCCAAAGTTGTTGCAATTAAGGCGGCTTTCCAACACCCCCCTCACGTCCAGGGCTATGAACCTGGAGCGTGGATGATGTGGCCAACCCAACAACGGATCTAGGATAAGCTCTGAAACCATCTTAGAAATTAGGCTTAGACCTAACTCAACCCCACAAAACTGGCTTGTAGGGTGAGGACTGCTCAAGCCTTATAAGTACTACTTAAGCCATAACTCTAGGCGATGTAGGACTAAACACACTCCTCACATCCAACACAATGAAAGTGTTGGCGGCTGTAATGAAGCCAACCCAAACTCGCTGCAATTAAGGCGGCTAGGAGCGAACCGCAATTAAAGCGACTTTCCAACAGCAACTTAACGGAACTGTAATGGAAACTTAAGGAACCTGAAAAGAGATATGTACGAGGGATTCAATTACAACCTTCTTCTAAAGTTCAGTAACCCAATTACAAACTTCTAAAGTTCAAACTTCTAAAGTTCAGCAACCTATTTGAAACTTCTAAAGTTCACAATCTACATATTAATTAAACCTAAAAAATAAAGTAAAGTTATCCGGAGAAAGGATCCAGCAGAGACAGGAACCGAATATTGAAGGACAAAACCAGAGATGACTTCTTTAGGCATATCAAGAGCCCCACGAAGATCATCAAGAGTGAGAGTCATACCCATACCAAGCATGATGATGGTGAGGCCCACAATGTTAAATTTTGGAGTCACCCAATTGAAAGAACTCGGTTTCATTTACCCCAAAACACACCCAATTGTTACCCATAACGGAAATGCTGTTGATAGAGCCTCACCAACCACCTCAACCCACTCCCTAACTATCCAACCTTCATTTGCACTGTTCCTGTTCGACGAAATGCCACACAGAAGTGGACTAACGTTTCTGGGTGATCTTGATGTGGGAACAATGCTAGTGGAGGGAACCAAAGTGGAAGAAGGGTTTAGCAACGGTTGAGGTTGATATTTGCATCGTAGTGTGAGGTGAGAAGATGTTTTGATTCGAATCAAAATAGAGTTAGGTTTGGGTGAAATGATTGTTGGAACAAGGTTGGTGTGTGATTGCAATTGAGGCTTGATTCGATTTCCATGTGGATGTGGAGAGCATGCAATTCAGGCTTGCATTTTCTCCTTGTGGGTTGTTCAATCTAAACAATCAGGATAGCACAACAAATAAGCATGAAAGTTGAAAGCATGAATCTAGCTTTGGAGTTTGGACACAGTGACACAACACCCCGAGTGTACTTGGCATACATGTAACACTGTTACCATATTTAATTTTGATTTAATTACTCTCGAGGTCCCTAAACTTATTGGGAATTTTTAAATAGGTTTCTAAACTAAAAAAATTTGTAATTGGATCCCTAAACTTACATTTTATTTGTAATCAAGTCCCTCCGTTAGGGTTCTGTTAAAACTCTGCTTTCTCTGTCCAGGTGGACTGTGACGTGGCAAACTTATTATAAACACTAGACAATCTTGGCAAATGCAGACAACAAAAGCATAATAAAATACTTCCAACAATTGGTAGACAATTCCAAAAAGTGCTTGCTTTCAACTTCCAACATTTGTCTAATACATAATAAAATACTTTAATATTCCATCATCGAAAACCAAAAAAAGTGGTCCCAGACCACATATCATATCCTAACATTTTCTACCTAGGTGGAATCTTTACAAAAAAAGTGGTCCCAATCATCATGGTCACATATCACATTCTAACATTTTCTACCTCGAGATGGAATCTTTACAAAAAAAGTGGCCCCCCACAGATGTAGTATTCATTGGGTCTTAGCCTTTGTCTTCATTGTTGAAAGCTTTGGTCTTACTTAAGCCTGGAGCTATGATGGCAGCTTTCCCTCTTCCTCTTCCTATAGTTGGTTGAGATGAACTAGTGCCACTTGGAACCCACACGGATCTCCCTCGTCCTCTCCCCCTTCCTCTCCCTCTTCCTATACCAGTAAGTGTGGTTGCAGATGCTTGGGAACCAAATTCAGCAACTACACTTGCTTGGGGACCAGATCCAGCAGCAGGTGCAACAGATCCAGCACTAGGTGCACCAGATCCAACAGCAACAGGTGCAGGTGCATCAGATCCAGCAGCTTGGGCACCACTTCCAACAGGTGCCACATCCCGGAAACAAGTTGCATATCAGTCCCAACAAATCATCAACATCAGCATAAAAAGTCTGAAAATGAAGGGAAAAAATACCTCCTTGAGTTTCAGCAGCAAGATGTTTGCAAGAGGCTCTATTATGGCCCACTTGCCTGCACCAGGTAATGATTGTGCCTTGTCTTGAACTTCTTGATTGGTTGGGGTTCTTGTCATGTTCCCTCCTTCTTAACTTTCTAGGTCTCCCTGGCATGACTCTATGTATTGGGGGGAGAATCTTATCATTGTTCATAGTTGGCCAAAGATTTTCCCCATTTATTGGGTTCACCACTGGGCCATAGCAGATCAAGTAAGCAGCAGGTGTGTAGAAGTAACTAATATAGTCCTCCAGATTATCTCCTTTGAAATAAATAGTACTACAAGCGTGCTTGCAAGGCAATCTAGTTAATTCCCAGAATCTGCAACTACAACTCCCACTCTTCAAGTCCACCACAAACTTCTCAGATATATGTCTGTAGGAATGCTTCACTTCAAACTTGAACTGTCTAGCCCACTTAGATGTCCAATTCCTTGAGTAAATCTGTAACACCTCTCCTTCTCGGTTGTCACTTTCGTAACCCCAAACACATAACGTATGAGAATAAAATTTGCTGGTTCATTTTTGGAAAAAGATTCCTTTACTTAGGTCTTACTTATTATGAAAATAGTGATAAAAATTTTCCTTCACCCTACACTACAGAAAATATATATATATATATATATATATATATATATATATATATATATATATATATATATATATATATATATATATATATACTCAAGATAAATATTAACGCCACTCATATACACATACTTGTATCATCAGTATAACGATATACCTAGGAGACCCTGAACCACACATCCGTCTCTGAATATATTGAAAGAAGCAACATGTTATAATTCCAAATATTAGGTAGAGATGGGTCTGAGAATCATATCTCCAAAATCCTGGCTATCAGTAGCCACTCACAGACTAGCCGAAAGGCACTAACTCAAAAGAAAACCCTAAGCTGGTCTAGCACTAACAAAAGACGCACTACCTAACATACGTTGTATCCCTAAGACTGAGTCTCGTCTTCAACCGTCCACACCTCTTCGCCTTCAGCATCGAGCAAATCAAGCTACTAAGGCTCTAAATGACCCAGAGAACTGTTGACAAACATCTATACATGTATCCAAAAACACAACAGGGTGTTCAACATGTACAGGCAAGGGTGAGAAGCCAATATATGAATCCAAAAACACAACAGGTATATACCCAAACACATACAGCAGATTCATATAAGCATATCTCACAAAATATCATCATGTATAATATAATACAATATATATCAAAGTACTAACAGTAAAACACAAGGGCGTCACGCCCAACAATCAACGTTATTTTCAGAACGTATGCATGAGCACTTCTATATAAATCAACTAATTTTCAATCCTAAATTTTCGGAAGTCTCATCACCAAAAGAATGAGTTGATCAAGCTCAAGGTACATTGGCCATCAAGCAGCAATGTCTAGCACCAACGTGCCATATTAAGTCATCTCAGGTTTTTCTTGTCATCAAGGTCCCCCGTTTCACAGCACGTTCGCCCAACACATAAATACATGAGAAAACTATTTAGTTTCCATCGGGTTATCTTTGTCGTAACAATATTTCCTCGTTGTAGAGTCAACGCTAATAGCCACCATAATGTCCTAGACTCTTAAAGTATTAACATTTTTCTCAAAACAGGATATCTAGCCCAAAACAGCTCGAACCCCAAACATCCCTAACCGATGCACCAGTTTGGAATTTTGGATTCCAGAGCATAAAAACATCCTCAAGCTTACAGGACCACAAAGATCGTCCCTGAGCCGACAGGACCTTAACTAACACAGATCATTGATCCACGTGTTTCTACAGAATCCTAGAATCCCGACGTCTCGGTTTCTAGTTTCTAAGCTTAGAAACCACTTTTCCTCGAAAACTCAAAAACCAAAACCCAAATCTCCGACACTTACACAAAGTCTTCGGCATCGGTTTTCCATAAAACAAAACTTGGTCTTTAGGCCATTTCTTTTCTTTTCGTCGTTTTTCGGTAAAACACAAACCTTGAAATACAACTTGTAAAAACCTTTTTTTCTTGGATACTACGAAATAACTTGAAATCACTTTCCTCAAAAACGCTTTTGTTCAAACGGTTAACTTTATTAATTTAAAAACTAATAAAGTTTTCCAAAAACACTATTTATCTTAAAACTTCATTTTTCGTTATTAAAACACATTTTCACAATTTTTGCCTTTTAATTTAACTTTTCCTTAAAAGCAGATATTTATTATTATTTTATTCCCAAAAGAGATAATTAATTATTTTCTCTTAAAATAAATTGAAAAACAATAAAATATTATTATTTTTCTCCATTCCACATCTCAAGCTTTTGAAGCTTTTATGTTACATGATATTGGATCCTAATATATATTAGGTCCTTTAATGCCATAAATCTCACAGCAGGGCACACGATACATCCATGCATTTATTCAAAAGCTATACCATGTATCCACATACATAAGCAGGTATATCATGCATAGACAAATCAACAGCAGTAAATAAATCACTCCACCAATAATCAGATACAGATATTTATTTACAATATAGACACACAAATGCAGCACATAGCTGTCGGAATTAGAATTCCTCAGGTTTATCCCCTTACCTTAAATGAAGTCTCTTTGATGAGCAACTCCAAACATCAAATCCAAGAGGTGACTGAAGGCGACATTAACGTCCCAACACGTATACGCAACTCCACAAGAGCTCCAAGAATGCATATCCAGCTCCCCCAAGTAAGTATAGCCACAACCAAAAACCAAGAGATAACATCCAATCACATTCAGCATCCAAACAACATCCCAATTAATTAATCATCATTAAAAACATAATCTAATGGATTTAAATATTTTATTTAATAAAAAAACAGAATTACTTTTCCAATAAAATCAATTTGGGAAAAACCAATTTGACCATGAAAATATGAAATTAGCTTAGGGAATCATTTAACTACCCTAATTGCACTAGAACGGAATTAATTTCATGATTAGAGTAAGATAAAATTTTAGGGATTTAGAGAAATTGGGGAAATCCGAATTTAAAGGGGGATTTGAACAATTGACATAGGGGACTTGAAATTAAAATACCCAATTGCATAAAAACATAATCAATTTCCCATTTAAAGCATGAAATTAAAATGCTAGGGTTTCAAATTGGGAATTTACACTTTGTTTGGTATGATGGAAAAAGGAGGGAAAGAAAAGGGAAGGAAAGAAAGAGAAGGGAAAAATGATTTTTCCCTTGTTTGGATTGGAAGGGAAAAAAAACATGTTGGACCCACTTCAATTTTTTTCTTCCATATTTGAGAGGAAAACACGCAAACCGAGGGATCACTCATTATTTTGGGCGAACATACCAAAAAACTCATTCTTTTATTTATTTAAATATTATTATGTGGGGATATTTATGTCATTTCACAAATATGTTTTTTCTTTCCTCTCACTTTCTACTCAACCAAACAAGAGAAGGGAAAATTTTTAGTTTTCTTTCTCTCCATTCTCCCCCATACCAAACAACTAAACAATCCTCTTATTTTCCATTCTTTTTCTTTCCTTCCCCTTTCTTTTTGCTCACTTTCTTTCCTCACTTTCTCTTCTACAGCCAAACAAAGTGTTAGGATTAGGGTTTCTCATGAAATCAAAAGCCAAGAGATAGGAATGGAGTAAATGAAGGATTCTTACCAAGGAGGAAGAAAGGGCATGAACGACGGTTCCGGCAATGGCGCACAGCGGCGGTTCCTGCGATGGCAGTGGCAGTGGCGGTGCTCGGTCCAAACGTGGAGGAAGATGCGGCCTTCCACATGGTTGGTTCATTTCTGGAAGGGAGGCCAAACGGTGGCCGGAAAAGCCCAAAAACAGTGGCGGTTCTATGGTGGTTCCGCCGTCAAACGCTGTTCATTTGCAAAAATGTTCAGCTAAAAATGTAGAGGAAGGTGAGGAGAGCAAATTTATAAGGTTGGTTTGGTGAAAAGTGGTCGGACGGTGGTCGGAAAATGTCCAAACAGTGGCGGTGGCTCCGTCGTCAACCTTCTCCGTTTGGAAAAAAGTTCGGTTAGAATTGTAGAGAAGAAGGTGGGGAGTATTTCTATGATTTCGGTTTTGTGAGAGGTGGTCGGGGTTGGCCGGAAATTAAGAAAGAAGGAGAGAAAGTTAGAGAGAGAGAAGAGAGGGCGTGGGGGATGCCCGGAACGGGAAGGAGAAAAAGAAAAGAATAGGGCAGAGAGAGTAAGAGAAAGAAAGGGGTGGGTGAGTTGCTGGTTTGTGAGGAAATTTGGGGAGTTTTCCCACCCTTTTTTTCTTTCGTTATTTTAATTGTGGTATGTGGGAAAAATCTAAATTTCAAATTTTGAAATAGGATAGAGATTAATGATTGAATTTATTAACCTAGGGAATCAATGATGCAAAATAAATTTTTGATTAAATCCAAACCATTTTATTTTCAAATCTAAAATCAAATAGGTTAAATTTAGAAAATAATTTCTTTCAACCATATTACTTAACTAATATTTTTCTAAACAAATAATAATAATAACAAATGCATAATATTTCTCTTGTAAAAGTGTATAAACTATGAGAAAGCATCCAATAAAATAAATAAACTAATTTAAGCAAATAAAATTAATTATTAACATATATAGGATTTTCGGGGTGGGACAAAATCATTTATGCATCTAGCTTCTTTTTAGGCTTTAGCAATATCTTTCCTTTATACTTTTCACCTTTTGTCCTCTTATCAACAAATCTTGACATCCAATAACATCGAATCCACTCCATCATAGTTAGAATAGGCTTGTCTCTGGCCTTTAGTATTCTTCCGTTAAAAGCCTCAGAAATGTTGTTCATCAGCATGTCACTCTTGCAGTAAAAACTGAAGTGTGCCTAGTCCATAACTTAGGATCAAGTGCCCTCATCTTATTATGACAGTCTTTTTTAACCTCCTCTAACAGCTTCATTTTTTTTCTCCCATTTTTGTACATAACTTGTTTTTACATAACTCATGATCAAGTCTTTTAGAGCTGACCTCCACCAAATTGCTTCATACAATTAGCATATGGATGCCTAAGACAAAACTTGTGTTCAACACCAGGCATCATCTCTTCAAAGACCTATACAAGACCCTGCCAAAACAGTCACCACATACCAGTAAATGAGCAAATTTTGGTTTTGATCTCTATAAAAAAAAAATTATTTGGTTTTTGTCCCTCTAAAATTTCAATTCACTACTTTTGGTCCCTATTGTCATGTCACTTCCATTAATTACTTATGTGTCTAACATAAGGCATATGATCATCCTACGTGACACTCAATGACCTTTGTGATGTCATGTTAGCATATGATTCACCTAAAGTTTTCCTTAAACCCTAAAATGAATTATATTTATTTATCCTAAAATAAATGTTAGGGATTAAAAACCATGATATTAAATTTGAGAGGGATGAAAATAAAAAAAAATAATTTACAGAGATCAATACCAAAATTTACTCATTTTATGGGAATCAAAATTAAATTTTATATTTTAGAGGGATGAAAAAAAAAATTGTAGGGATCAAAACGAAAATTCCCTCATTTTTTAGGGACTAAAAACATATTTAACCCTTTAATTTATAGACACCTAAAAAAAAAAATTGGGCTAAATTACTTTTTTTTGTTTACTCATTCGTTTTAATTTATTCAATTTGATTCTTTTATTTTAAAATTATTAAAATTGATCCCCTTACTTATCAAACATTAAACAATTTGATTATTTTTATTAAGTTTTACCATTAAGTTTTTCTTCCACAAAAAAACTTGCGGAAACTCGAAAGCCAAAATATTCTATTTTTTAAATTTACGTACTATTGTAATTGTAATTGTAAAAAATACAAAACATAAAACAAAAGGCTCATATACTGTTTCAAACTCCAATGCTACTATCTTCTAGATATCTACTGTCCGATAACACGGGAAAGTGCCAAGTGTATTCTTAAACAGTGAAACCATGTGTATGTGAATGCTCTGTGAGTGAAGTGGAGGCCAGGTAAATTTGTGCGGTGAAAATAGTGGGACATGTGCTTATGCGATAAGGAAATCTGACGTAAGAGGCTAGGAGAATCTCCTCCAATTTCTATATTTTCCTATCTGTTCATTTCTTCCTTCACTTCTTCTGCTCTTGCATGGCTCAACCTCGCTTTTGCTTTTATTTTTCTTCTTCTCTTAAGCATGTATTTGGTTTAAAGTTACAAAATCATGGTAGAGAGCTTTTTCACATTTCTAATGACAGGATGGTAATTATTTCTGTATAAAACA
Organism: Ammopiptanthus mongolicus; assembly: GCA_039655645.1. Taxonomy (NCBI): domain Eukaryota; kingdom Viridiplantae; phylum Streptophyta; class Magnoliopsida; order Fabales; family Fabaceae; genus Ammopiptanthus; species Ammopiptanthus mongolicus. Next base: position 13,150,538 of record CM077351.1, on the reverse strand, counting down.
TGAAAACTACTCGTGTTAGCTTCAGCGCTCCCCCAAACATGCTATAAATCTCATTTTATTTACTGCTTTACTTCTAAAATATCTGAAATAAGTTGTGGTTGTTAGTTTGTTTTGATGATCTAAAAAGAGGATCAAGAAGTAGGATCTTTCACGTTGCACCGAAGTAACAAATCTTAAGGTAAGGTCGAGGATAATCCTTTATTGCAAGTGGGAGATGGTAAATGTGATCCTTCTCTTGTATAGGGTCTCCCCTTAACCCTAAATTCTTTTGCTTCTCTTATTTGGTTGATTCTATTCTCTGTGTTCTTTTTATCTTGATACTGATTCCTCTCCGTGATATTTTCAGAAGTTAAATCTGAACTTCTTGAAGATGATGATGGTCTTGAAGATCTTTCCTTATGTTGTTCTTTCTGTTCTAAAAACTTGTTTATTTATAGATATACTTCGACAATGATATATACTGTCACAATGTAAGGTGATCAAGTGTTACATTACGCAACTGCAACAACGCCAAAATCCAAATTACAAGAAGAGTTATTCAAGTATTGCATTCTTCAACCTCGACGATGCAAGCAAGACATTCACTGATACAAAAATTGAAAGAGAGTAAGCACAACAGCATATTCAACAAGTGGGAGCTTATGAAGTTAAGACTTCAGATTTATTTTATTATGCATAGATTGCAAGAATCAATTTTAAAGTCTGAAGTGCTCTAGTCAATTTCACTGCATACTGAAATCAGTGTTACAACAAGCAAATTCTACTTTCAACAAACTGAGATCAGGGACCAACACGAGAGAGCTCATACCACAACATCGAAATATTGAAGAACAGGCAAACCATCTTCTAGTATAAGAACTATAAGGACAGGAAAACTAATCCACTGTCTTTTCTAACTAGACAAATCATCATATCCTACTTCTACTATACCTGGAATTAAAGCTAAAGAAGCTGATAAGTCTATAAACAAATAAAACAGAAACATTACGAAAAGAGATAATATAGATTTGCTAATAATAAAAGTGATCAGAGGATTACCTTTTTCCACTATTTGGGTACCACTACTACCGCTGGACATGCTTACCACTTATAGACCTATAATGATCAATCAACAAATCTATTATATACTACACTCTACCCATGACCTCTAATTGTGGTTCGTTAAACAATACAAAAAACAAGATTACTTCTCAAATACTCCATTTGCATAGCTGCATTTGACACTTGTTTGATCTCCATTTTTAATGACTTCTTGAAGGAAACCATTCCGAGAAGTGCCATTATTAGCATTCGGCACTCCAGTAAAATACTGAAAGGATATGTACTAATTATTAGCAGACATAAGACACATAAAATATGGGGGAAAAAAGTTACAAGCAAGTGCAACATATGGATCTCATGACAAACCTGAGGAAATTGTGGAAAAGCTGGGACTTGGGGAATTTGAGGGGAAACAGGAACTCCACCAAAATGAGGAAACATCAACCCCCCTTGGCTCATTGTGCCATAACCAAATGTTGGAATATGCATTAGGGGCTGCGTCGGGGGTAACATAGAAACCCTTTTTCGAATATCATCCTTACCTCCACTGGAACAACCAAACGGTTCGATTTTCTTATAAAAAAATTGCCAATCAGTAATCGTTTAATACAAACGGAAAACAATGCAAACAACATATGTAATTAATCAGTCAAGCAAATTTACAACAATAATGAATATGATGTACTTACAGGGTGCTTCGCAGAATTTTGTGTTGACCCTTCAACTTTCTTTTCCTTCCTTTTACAGCCACCACTGAGTTTCTCTTGTCCCTTCTACAATAATAGTAAAACCAGAATTTAAAACCCAACACCCACAACACACCAAAAAAAAAAAAAAAAAAAACTAAGCAGTTTCAATTACATTATCATTATGCCTTGTAGACTGATTTGTAAGTACAACGTCATGATCATTGTTTTCATCACATGTTGTTACTTCTTTATCCTGCAAAAAAAGAAAACATGATCATATGTACCACAAATGCAAAATTTCAGAATTTAAAATAAAAATATTTCAACATTTTTAAAAAATTTACACTACCAGATTCTTTGCAGATGTCAACAGACTCTGAAGGCGATAACTCATCATCCTTTGTACTCTGATCATGCGTACCAAGAACCATTGGACATCTCCTGATTGTGTGTCCAGTGCCACCACAACCCGAACAATGTCTCCTCTCCCGGGCAAACTTTTTCTTTCTTGGAACACCTTTTGTCTTCACCAAAGTGGGATTACTGATATCCTTTACTGATGAGTTATGTGTGCTATGTGGACCCCCTAGCATCTCAAACTTATAAGTAAGCTTCAATATTTCACCCATGATCTCGCTGAAATACTCACTCTTTTTTGCAGCAATATGGCAAAGCCTATTACAAGAAGCAACTAAAGCCCCAAAACGGGAAACATACATGCCATCAAAATCTATTTCCTCCAACTGATCTGAGGAGATGCAATCACTCTTAGCAGTCTTTGTCCACCGTTTGCAAATCAAACTGCTAGGAATATGACCCACATGCTCATTTTTCATGGCACAAATAATATGAGCACATGGAATGCCACGAGATTCAAAGAGTCGACAATCACAAATGAAACTGGACTTCACTGTATCATAAACAACATGGATTTCACTACAAGGCTCGCAATACTTGTTCATCTTGAACATCAACTTCTCTCCATTTTTGGCTCGCTCAGTAACAATTAATGCACCAGCCTTTTCAATCTCATGCTTAACCTCTTTGAAAATCTCCTGTGTGTAAATATTTGAAGCCTCTTTCTCGATCTTGTAAAGAGAGGTAGTCATCACAGGTTCTGTATATAGAGACTTAAAATCAGCAATCAACTCATTGTTTCTGTATTCTCTCAAAGCTTGCTCAAAATTATGCATAAATTCAACAATGGTGCTTTTTTTCCTGACACATGTCTTTATTATTGAATTAATAGCTTCACATCGAGATGTAGTCCTTATACGGGCAAAGTATTTGTCACGAAGATATGCAGTGGCCCACAATGACTTATTCTCATATGTCTTACAAACCCATTTATTTCCTACAAGCCCATGTTTACCGACCATCTTCTTCCAATACTCTTCAAATTGATCCGGGGTAAAATTTGAGTACATTGCTGTCTTGAAGTCCTCCAAAAATGGAGAACTCTTGACATTTTCACACACATTATTATGCAACTGCCATGCACAAAATCGATGTGATGCATCCGGAAAAACCTGCTTGATTGCCTCCATAGCACCATCACCATTTGTCACAACTGCTTTTGGATGTTTATTGCACATTGCTTCCAAAAATGCTTCTAAAACCCACTTATATGTCTCAGTTGTTTCACTTGACAACAAAGCACAACCAAATATAGTGGTCTGCGAATGGTGATTACACCCAGATAAAATTGCTAGAGGATAATTGTATATGTTCTTCTTGTGTGTGGTGTCAAAGGCAAGAACATCACCAAAACATTGAAAATCAGCTCTGCTGCCTCCATCAGCCCAAAAAAGATGCTCCAGTCTACCATCAACAGAAGTAGTATATTTAGAAAAAAAAATTGGATCATTGTCTGCCTTACCTTGTAGATAACATAAGGCAGCGTGTGCATCTACATTCTTAATTTGACCATGCTTTTGGCGGTCAATATAGTTGTATAAATCCTTTTTCGAAAAACCAACACCAGAATATCCCTCTTTCTGAGCCACCATGTATCCCATTATGTAACAAGCTCTGACACCATATGAATGCAAGCTATCCACCTGAGCTTTATCTACATCATTCATGACACGATAAGCAGGGATTAAGTGCACAAATTTGGATGCGATTAGTTCATGGTTATGAGACTCCTCAAAGGATACCACTATCCATTTTGATGTCCTTTGATTCAATTGTACCCGAAGCTTGGCCTGACACTTAGTACGGGTGATTGGTTTATGCTCTCTTTTTCTATCTACCCTCATGAAGTGCTTTTTGTTCCTCAATCCCTCTCTATTACATACAAGCTGGCGCATTATAATATTCCCCTTAACATCCCGTCTTACATCGTCTTTCCTTACCACAAAACCATGACATTTTGCGTATGTCTGATAAAATTGCCAACCTTCGTCTTCACTACCAAACTCTAAACCCAGTATCTCATCAGCTGTCAAGTCTGCTACCCTTTTATACTGTTCATCTCCAACATCTAAGTCTTCAGGCTCATTTTGATCCCCCAAATCAATAGGCTCATCACTACCACTTTCATCAGCACTAGAATTCACATCTCTATCATCATCCAAATTTACAATTGAAAAATCATCGAAGTTATCCATCTGCAGTACATATATAGAATGTAGAAGTTCATCCCACATATTCAATGTCATGTTCACAAATTCCTTTTATCTTCTAAATGCTAAGTTTATTTCAATCTCAATAATAGATCTGTTTCAATATGACAAACTACAAAATTGCTTTAATAATTTTCATCAAACATGTTGATATCAAATTTTCACAAATAACTAAATAGCATGCCTCTTAGGTAAGAAAAGTAGAAATTACCAAGGCTGAAGTTCAGTCCAACAAGAAATTTCATAGAAAATTGGTAAGACTTCCAATTCCAACTAAATTCCATTTATATGCACAAAACAACATCAGCAAACATTCATTATTTCATATTTGCCTCAAGATAAATCATTTTAGAAGCTTGTAAAAGCTAATATTACTGCTATATCCATGAATACAATTCTCCAAAGATACTGTTAGACAAGCTGCTACTGTTGTGCTACCAGTTGAACAGCCTACTGATACACCACGGGTTATGAGTGTATTATAGGAAGAGGTTAGGAAAGTTAGGAAGGACAGGAGGGACTTGATTGTAATAAGAAATGTTAGTTTCTTTAGTTAGGAGCTAGGTCGGGAGTTAGTTAGTTAGTTACTAAGAGTTAGTTAGTTAGTTGCTAACGCCAACCAATAAATAGGACTCAAGCTAGGATTTTAGCTCACTCTTGATCATCTGGTAGTCTGTGACTGAGAATTCTCTCAGTGTAAGAGGAGTGCCTCTTGAGTCTCATGTAACCGTTTTCTTGTGATTAAATAAAATCAAGGGCGAATAATCCCTTTTCCCTAGATTTCTCTTTCAATTTCTAAGGATTCCTAACAGATACAAGGTGAGAGATATAAAGTATAAATACCCCAAACTAGTCTTTTTACAGATGGTTACATTATAACTTAAATAATGTTTGTTACTTTGATCGATGTTTAAATAAAGGCCAAATGAAATCAAAATCCTAAGAAAAATTATGCATCACAGTTACACTCCACACAAACTTAACATTGGAGACACAAGCTGTAAACAACATAAAATAATTTTATAGAACTACAGCATATCATATAGGACACTAGAAACTTCAATGACCAAGCCAAACTGCAATCTTTCTATTAATGAAGATATATCATTGCCATTTGTAAGAATGAAGCATAAATGGTACTACCTTAGTATGATAGTGAAGAAAATTGTAGGCAGCATAGAAAAAATACTTGAGTCTACAAAGCAACCGGACTTAGCCAAACACTATATATGGATCTATGTATCCATGTATGGATGCAGTGCAGCCCTATAAGTCCAAGATGATACATCACATTATCCTTATCGTTCAGTCTCTATTTGGGTAATTGAATCAATATATAACGATTCCAACCCTTTGTTCAATCTCAATAAATCCCATCTTCTTCTTGTTGTTGATCCTCATAAAGGTTATGTTTGGGAGTTTTGAAGGAGATGGAGTGGAGTGATTAGTAATGGAGTAGAGTGGAGAGGTAAAAGTACACCACTCCATTATTTAGAAGTTTAATGAGGGAATCTCAAACCCCCGAATTTGGAGGGCATAAAAATTGGGGGTTTGGGTGGGATGGAGTGGTTTGGGTTACCGTCCTAAGTCATCCCACTTCATTACTTACTAAACTCCTAAACAATGAGTTAAGTTTTTTTAACCATCTCACTCCATTACTAACCACCCCCACTCCATCCTCCCAAACATACCCGAAAATATGATCAAATCATTAAACTCACTCCTCATTTCAACAATCCCATCCACATTCCCATACAAAACCCTCACTCCTCCTCAATCCTCATCTTCCCACCATTATAATTGCCATAATAATAGATAATCACGTTGATGTCAAATTTTCCCAAATCACAAAATAGCAGTCCTCTTAGGTAATTTTAATCCACATGCACGAAAATTGGGCTATGAAAATATTAGATTTGGATGGTACGACAGAACAAAAAACCAGCACAAATCAATAGATATTCAAAACACAGAATGGCAGCATAAATCAACTATGGATACCAAAATTAATACCACCACAAACTAAAAACAGTAGCATTGATCAGATGCAAACAAAAATTCAAACTCACAAGATTCCCAAGCTGCGTTCTAATGGCGTTCTTGTTCAGAGGGTCAGCTTCAACAGGAACGAGGCGACAGGGTAGAAATAAATCTTCATTCAATTAGGGTTTTCGAGGTTGTGTTATAAGTTATAACCGTTACAATTAATTAAATTAAAAATAAAAACAAATTAAATTATAAGGACTATATTCAAAAAACTTTTTTTTTATTAGGAAAAAAAAAACTTTAGTACCTAAATAATAAATGAGATGACATGACATGGTTGAAATAGTAGTCATCTCATTATTGGTCCATATAGGAAATGTGTGATTTACAAGAACATTAATAGATTTCTAGTTTCTGAATATATGAATGTGATTTTCTAGGTACATGAATATGTGATTTACTATATACATAAATAATTATAACTTATTGATACAAATTTCAATACAACTATCTCCTAATTCCAACAACCACAAATAAACTTATTTTATGCATCTAGGGTGTGTTTGGGTAAATAGCTTAACTAAACGTTTATTCAATAAGCTCTTTTTTAAATAAGCTAAAAATAATTTATTTTTATAAATTTCTCTTACAAGCTTATGGAAATAAGCTAAAAAGAGTTTATAAGAAAATCATAAACTATTTTTGTGTCTAATAATTTTCATAAACTATTTGCATAAATTTATTTTCATAAATTATTTTCATAAGCTCTTCTAAACGCAATCCTAATGTCCACACCATCCAACTTAGGAAGTAGCAATTGTAGAACGATACCAGAACAATTCCTTTTTGCCTCCGTACTAAAGCAATTCTCAAAAAGTGTTTTACTAGTTGCTTTTGCGGGAAACTTCAAAACAGATAATCAACTACCACCTTCACGGATTTGAATTCTCTACTGTCAAAAAATGATTACAAGATATCCTAGCCTTACAAAAAAAAATTTGCATATGCAATAATAAAGATACAAAAACATTATATTCCTCTTCATAACCATAAGATCATGACTGTAGGTTCATGTAATCATTTTTTGACAGTAGAGAATCCTCATCCCACCTTAACACTCTATAGCATAGTGAGATCTTAAATTAAGTTGATCCTTCATATCCACAACTACATGAAGGGTACATTTTGTTAAGCTTTTAAACAGAGAATTTAAAATAGCACATTTTTTTATCGAGATTTTTATAAAAAAACATGTATTTTGTATTTGGATATAATTATAAAAAGCAATTCTTTTTACTTTCTTCGTTTCATTGCATCTCTCTTAAAACTGATTATTTTAAGAAGCTACTCAATTTAACATCCAACTAAAAATAGAAAACTAAAACTAGTACGCATGTCTGAGAAGTGATTTTTTAATAAAAAATACTTTTCTTACATATTAACTTATTAAGCACAAATAAAAGCATTCTAAATAAGGCTACTTAATGACAATGGTAAACAATGTCCCAAAAGTTATTTGGTGGCCAGCCCAGTTACAATCTAAGTGAACACTTGATATGTAATCCACTTCTTGTGCTTTTTTCAGCTTGTTGCCCCAAGGCATTCAAATGGAAATCAACTTGGTATATCAGACTTCAGACTTTATAAATAAAACATGTCTCTCAAACAATGTGTATATGTCTGTCTGTTACATCGGATGACTTGGCAATGGCCTCAATGCTTAGACCGGCCCCAACAACTGCAGGAATGGTGCAATATGCTTTTTTCTCACAATAACCCCATTTTGAAGAATGGTGCACCTCCCCAATGAATGGATAAATATACAGACAATATGAAGTTATTCATTATTGCAACTTCTGGTAACTCTCAAGGAAGCAACAGTAATTGCTCCAGTAATTGAACCAAATAGGAATGTAGCCAACTCCAGTTTCAGACCACATTTAGCAGCAGTTGCTTATTTCTAACTTTGGTTCTGTTTCGTACAAGAAAAAAATAGCAGTTAATGTGAGAACTACTCTTAAAGATTTAATATGTCAATGGATTTTCCTTTTTCTTGTTGGCTGTAACAGACAGATATTGAGATTTTACAGTGGAAAAAATATGTGGTCTAGTTTTAATATGCAATGCTCATTTCATTAAATTGCAATTTTGTTCCTAGGCTCCTTGCACTATGAGAATGTATTTCCATTTCAAATAGCTATAGTTCTAAGCTGCATGAAACTTTTCATTCTCGTTTTCTATTATGATTAAATGACATTTTGTTAAAATGCAGCTTACAGCAGAAAAACTAGAAAAAATAATAGCCACACAGATAAAAGTAAAGAAAATTAAAAAAATAGTTCATGGCCACCTGGAAAATATGGAAAGACAAACAAAATGGGATTTGCTTCAATTAGCATGTCATCTAGTAGGAAACCATTCATAATTTTTTATAGATCAGCAAGAATAACTTCAACATTATTTTAAGTGGATTACTTATGCTCACATGCAATTCAACTATAAATTATAGATTAGCAACTTAGGAGTTAAGGTATCTAGTTTCAGAATAATCTTTATGAAACAAGGACCAATCAGGCAATACTCTGTATATCATCTGGTCAGAAGGCCACCTTCTAAATCAAGGGGGTTCGCTGTTAGACTACAAACTGCTGGACCAACCCATATATACACTGTGGGAAAACCTTAACCACTAATGCTTATTAATCTGTCATGATATCTGCTGTAGATTAATCAAGGGCATGAATCACATGATACTGAAAATAGCATTGCCTATCAATAATTCAAAAGCAAGTAACTAATTCTGAATCTAAGAAGTAACAACAGCACTTGGTCAAAGTCTATAATGGAAAGGAAACAAAATTTTTAACTTATCTCTAATGAGGATAAACTTAAGATTGTGGTTAGATAATCTTCTCTTCAGAAAACTGATGTTGATGCAACAAAAAGGAGGGGGGAGGGAGAGAGACTATGCTAGTAACAGAAGATATTAATACCTAAAGTAAGGAAGTTTAAGAGTTTTGATTGGCACTATGAGCATAGTTTTAGCTTTTAGGGATCAACGTGGAAATTAATGTCATCCTCTGATTGCAAGGATTTCATCCACTAATTTCAGGAAAGGCATCCATTCTTACTTAGTATCGAGTACACAAAAGATAACCTCAGAAATTAAATTAAAGACTAAAGGCCGAATTTGGTCCCTAAAAATAAATACGGGGATACTTATGATCCCTGGAAAAAAAATTCATCACTTAATCCCTCAAAATTACAAATGTGGGCCACGTTAATTCCTCCGTCTAGTTCCAACGTCCGTTTACTTGCCTACGTGTCCCGTTAGCCATCCTGCATGGCCCGTCAGTGGTCCTACGTGACCTATAACGAAATTTCACCGTAAAAAATGAATGAAAAGTGGAAAAACGTGCACAATTTTAAAATCCACATACCTGAGAATTGTGCACCTTTTCCCATTTTTCATTCATTTTCCACGATGGAAATTCATTATAGGCCACACAGAACCACTGACGGATTAGACAGGATGGTTAACGGGATACCTAGGCAAGTAAACGAGCGTTAGAACTGGAAGGAGTGATCAACGTGTCCCGCGTTTGTAAATTTGAGGGACTCAGTGGTTAATTTATTTTTTTCAGGGACCAAAAATATCCCTGTATTTATTTTTAGGGACCAAATTGGGGATTTAGTCTATATTAAAAGATCAAACAAGGGAGAAATAAAAAAAAAACACTCAGATTCACATAACCCCATAAAGAATATGCCGCATCATTGCTTTTCTTATAAGAGAACATTTCATTTATGAAAATCATAAATTGATTCAACCAACTCAGGAAAACTATCTCATACATTGAGCATTGATTCTCATAAAAGAATGCCCATGGCCAATTTCAGAGAAGTGCCTCATGGTCTGTTAAAGACCAGAAATCTTAATCAGAAATATTGTGCACTTGCCTTTACCCTTTCTGTCAGCAGTACTGATCATGCGTATGACACTACCAAGGGTTCTCTGGAGTCTTCTCTAGATTTGTTCTCGTAATAGGAGTATAAAATCAACTGTGTCATTCCCAAAATGGTTCCTATCCCATTTGGTGCCTAGAAAATCAAACACGGAAGTAGGTACATGTTATAATGCAAATATAAGCCAACAAAGCAAACATTTCAAATTAAAAAGGATATTTCAAGAATAAATAGAAATAAGAAAACATGAGCTAAAAGGAACCTTACATAAATGAAGGGATCATCATTGAGTAATCCATAAATTAAGAAAGAGGTGCTCATTAGGAAGGTGCAAAGCGAGAGATGAAACGGCATAAATTCAACACTCTTTGTCTGAATGACCAATTTCTGTGAAATATATAGAATTATAGATAATAGAAGTAAATTCACCTAGCTACTAGATAGGACTCAATATTAGTTGAATCCAGGAAATGATACACTTACAATTATAAACAGTGGAGAAGCAAACATTGAAATGAGAGAGGCACAACTCAAGAATCCCACAAAGAGCCGGCGTGTTGCGCTGTCATCTATTTGCAAGCTCCCGACTAATATGACTGCAAATATGCCAAGAACTGCCAGCAATAATCCTAACATTCTCACCTATCAAATGGAAGTTCAGAGTATTACATCTTAGAAATTAACCAATGAGTTTTAGGCCTTATCATATCATAAGAATAAGCTTCCAATTGTATCAGAAAGGTAACCTTTTTTGCTTTCTCAGCATGCATCATGAAGAGGACTATGTACACAAACTGAAAGACTGCTCCAATTGAATTAACAGTGGTAACCAACAAATTATCAGGTGATATCAGAGGCGTGCCATACCACATGCAGACCAAGCAGTTCATGAGAGAATAAATATATGGCAACCCTGAGAACATTTCTGTTGACCCATTTCTCATAATTCTTCTAAATGTAGGTCTACAATTCAAAACAGAACATGAGTTAAGCAATGAAGGGAGATAAACAACAATATCTCATGAGCTCAATTATTATTAAGTATGCATAAAGAAAGCTTACATGGGAGATACAAACAACCCAAAAGCAAAGATGTTCCCTGCAAATATTGTGAATTGTGATCAAGATAAAAAAGAAGTCTGAAGAGTAACCCCTATAGTAAAGATATTTTTTTTTTTTTTGGTTCATCAAACATCAACTAAATCCCAGAGAAAAAAAAGAAAAAAATCCCAGAAACTGAGAGAAAGAGAAAGTAAGTTACCTGCCACTCCTGCTGCATCCTTAGCAACTGTACAGATAGAATATGCAGCAAACATGGACATTATTCTTCAAACACTACTTACACACAAAAGCAAATTTAACCAAATGATAAAAAAAAAAAAAAAAAAAAACCCTCAATTTATATCATAAAATTGATAATGAAATTTGAGACATGACCCCTATATGCTCTCTCTCTCTAAAATCAAATATTCCGCACGTTTGCTATAATAGGCATGGAAGGTTTCTCTCTCTCTAAATATTGTACTTGAGGATGACAACTAAAAATGCTAAGCTGTGCTCAGCCTCATATATAGTTATCTTTGGCTATAAATTGCAAAGGACTTTCACAAATAAAATATAAACGGCAAAGGATATGTATCCAAAAAAATAAATAAGAAAGGCTTTTGAGCCACGAAAACTGGAGCAATTTGCATTTGTGTATATCCACACGTTGAGTGTAAATTGCAAAAATTGGCGGAAGGCTTATGAGTATGTTTGTGTTGTATGTGTCATCGCTGATCTGTAATCACGACTAGGTGGAAAGGTGGGTGGGACAAAATCTATATATACAGACATTGGAATCGAAACACGGGTGAATTGACATGTGCTCCTAGTTGACCGTTGATCATTGGGTAAGAATATGATTATTGTTTTCGTATGGTACATGCTTTACGAATATTCTATAAATCAAGAAGGGATTAAGCTAACTCAGATAATTGTATATGAATTAAGATATTTGATCATCAAAATTTAGATATTATATATGATATTATATATATTTATTTTTATCTTTTATTTATATTTTATCTTTTTAGTATACACGTATTTAAAAAATACAATAAAAAATAAAGGAGACACCGTATGATATCCCATTCTGATGTTCAAAATTCATTCCTCATTATATAGAGTATATTGTTATTTTGATTAATTTAATTAAAAGAATTTAGTTTTAAAATTTTTTAATATAATATTTACAAATACTTAAAAAAATACTATAATTACTTTAATAATGTGATACATTCTACTATATTGAAAAAAGTGATAAGTAAAACTTTAATTTTAATAGTGCTAGTGTAGTTACTCATGCTTTGCACTAGTTTGTAATCTATAATATTAGGGGTGTAAATGAGTTGAGTTATTCGTAAACTATTCGTACTCGACTCGTTAAATGTTCGATCAAGCTCGTTTGTTTAATTAAATAAACAAACTCAAGCTTGATATTGAGCTTGATTATTTAAATGAGTCAAGCCCAAGTCTTACAAGCTCGATATTTATGCCTCATGAATACCTCATTTATATATATATATATATATATATATATATATATATCGAAAAATTAAAATTATATATATCCTACTTTTTGTATAAAAACGTGTGGCTGGTCAAATTAGTAAGGGAATCAGACACCTTAAGTAAGTGGTCAGAGGTTCGAATCGTGACTCTTGTGTATGGAGAAAACCTGGTTGGGAGGGGAGAACTCACCTTATGCCCAACAAGTTCCCCGACAGATATTAGTCACTGCTAAAGTGGTGAATACTTCGTACCTATATCATAGTTACCAAAAAATTAGTGCTTAAAACAAATTATAAATAATAAAATAATAAAGTGAATTGTTTTTAGTTTCCCACTCATTTTTTCCTTTTCCTTTGTCTCGTAACTCGTAAGTTGGGCGGTAAATGAGCTGAGCTATTCGTGAACTATTCGGATTCGGCTCGTTAAATGCTTGATTTTTAACAAGCCAAACTGAAGCTTTTAGTTAGACTCGTTTAAATAAATGAGCCAAATGTGAGCAACACATTTTTTTCGCAAGCCAAACGTGAGAACACATTATTGCATTTCGGTTAAAAATCTAGTCAAGTTCTCTTACTCTCCTCTTGTTTTGATTGTAGGAATTGATCAAGAATGATACTGGAGCATTAAATCTAAAGAGATGGATGAAAATTAATTTTGGTTGAAGTTTTACATTGTTGGGAGCTCACATTGCAAGCGCCGGGAACTCAAGCATAGCAAGAAGAACTCCTCTCTACCTTGAAACTGTTGGGCGATTTCATCTCAATCATTGGGTGGCCAAGCTTCTCAAAAGTTAGTTCTCAACCTCTTAAGTATTGGGCGCTCGTGACTTTTCCAACCCACTACGAAATGCACATTTTGGGCAAATCTCAACAGCTTTTTTAGCCCCCATACTTTCCTCTACTACTTTTTTTAACCTAATTTGGAAACTCTAGGGTGTAGTGAAGTAAAGAAGAGTGATAGCTTAAGCTTTCTTCATCAAACTCATGGAGTTTCCTCTCATTTCCTCTCATGGAGTTTTCATGTTTGTTTCCATGTCTAGCTAAACACCCATTGTTGGGGTTAGGAACTTGATGGGACTTAATTGGAATTGATATTGGGGTTCTTAATACAAGTTTGTTTCTTTTATTTTGAGCTCGTAATTCTCTTCTCTTAATGCTTTCTAAGGTTTGGCCATCCTTGGAATAATTTTTTAATTATCCATGTAAATGAAAGAGTATGATGTATGATTGTGCCTTAAGATTATGAACCTTGCAATTATTTAGTCTTAGAATAGTCATTGAATTGCTTGTTACCTATTGGATCTTGTTCTTAATGTTTTTTGCTCTTGGAAACACCCAAGGAATTAGGTTTTGTAATTAGGAATTTAGGTTCAATTATTTAAGGAATTAGAAATTGGATGATTAAGTGAATTCGATAACAAATAGGAATTACAAGTGAATTCAAGTGAAGATTAACCCTAACTCTTTCATCTAATTGAATTTTATATCCTTCGCGTTCTAAGTGTTTGTTTTATTACCTTAATAAAAAAAGTCCAAAAATATTGTACTTACTTTCTACTCCTTAGTTGCTTTGTTATGCTCTTAAGCTCCCTTTGAACCAAAATCATTCATTTAAATAGTTGTAAAGTTTGTGAATTAGTATTTGACCCTCGATCGCTAAGAATGTTATCCAGTTTCTTACCGTTTTATTACTTGCAAAAGGTGAATAATCACAACGGTTCTTATGGAGTACGCCATCATTTACAACGCTTCAACCAAACGGGGGGTAAGGTGAAAGACCATGATAGTTGGAATAGGAGTCATATCATGAAAGAGAAGAATCTTTTATGGTAGGGTTCGAAAATGGGAAGAATACCCAACAGAAAATAAAAAACATAAGAGAAAATAATAATACAAATACATAACGACCATCTGAAACAAATCAATTAACCTTCTTCTAGGTTTCGTCATTAACAAAAAGGGAAAAGGAAGGGGGTTGAGAGAAATTTAAACCATTTGGATGGCTTCACTTTTTTGGGGGCATCAAACGAGGATAATGGGGTAGGTGAGAGGATGCATCAATACAACACAAAATTAAGTATTAGTGGAAAATAAAAAATATAAATATAAAAGAAATTATTAGATGGCAGAAGTGGGAGGCTCGAATTTTGGAGTGAAAAGGAAAGAAGTAGGTCTATAGATAATAGACCTACTTGACATGACACTTGACATAAACTGTAATTTATTAATAGATAATAGAAGATTATGGGGGCGGAGTTTCCCAAAATCCTTGATTCAAAACTTATATTTTGACATGGTAAATGATGGATTTGGATCATCTCCTTTGTCTTTCTTGATCTAATGTTTCCTCTCATGTTACGAGAGAGAAATAGATAAAAGTAATTTTGCTTTTATATATGGGATCCATTCAAATTTGTTTTCCTCTCTTTCTCTCTCATAACATAAGAGGCAACATAAGAGAAGAAAAGGAAAGGATCCTAATCTGTAAATGATATACTTATTTTTATAGAAAACTCTATATATGTTTTAGCGTGTCCCTAATAATTGTTGCGTCCGCGTTTACCGTCAAATTAATTCGAAGATGTCAGGAAATTAACATGTGATTCTAGAATGCTTTGCTTCCACCAGCATATTTGTCGAGAGACGTATAGTATGTTAGGAAACATGTGGCATCCATGAAGGATGAAAGAAATTAAGAGAAATGTGAATGTGGAATTGATAGAATTAGTAAAGTTGATTACAAAGTGATTACATCAAACATTTCTATAGGCTAATGATCTAGCAACTAACTATTAACAAACTAACTATATCTCCAACTAACTATTATCTCTAATAGCCGCCGCAAGATGAAAGTGTTAGCATTTCAAACTTGGTAATGAACAACACAATACAGTTGAAAAAGAAAGAACAATCAAAGATTACAAAGGTACAAGCCGTAATTACACCGGCTAATAAAAAAAATCTAATAATGATCTAGGCAACAACCGAAGTTCATAGATTTGGAAAGTCTTCGACTTTCTTTTGGGCATCTTCGATCTTCTTCCAGTGTCTCCACGACACACGTTCCAAAAGCAAATGAATCTTGTCAGAATGAATATTGACAAAAAATATTAATCTGAATATGAAATGAGTTGACTTGCTGGAATTAACATCAGTCAAAAGTCGCTCCAAATTGAACTTTATAGGCCTCTAAATATCGATGCCAAATTAAGGCAAACGCTTAATCACTTAAGCAGAAACTATCAAGTCTTAACCACTTAGCAGAAGCAAAAGAATCAAATATCAACGCTGCTTAACCACAAAGACTTGCTTGCAGCAATGTTGAAAATGTGACCATTGGAAGAAACAAAATTCATGAAGAATCTTAAGCAAAATGACAAAAATTGTGAATCTTGAGACCAAAAATGCATTTCTTAACCAAAAATGCCAAAAATGCTCTCTTATGACTTTGCATCAAAAGTGAGAATAATCATCCAAAGAATGATCGCCATGGAATGAAAATAGAGGATTCTGTAGGTATACAAAACCGAAAGCCTTTTTTTTTTCCGATACGTAAATATTTTATTCGAATAACACCTAGACTTTCACATCATAATGCAAGCCCTCTCCATCTTCTAGGAAGGGTTGAAGAGCATGACACCCAATCATATGATCCAATCTAGGGAGAGTGAGAAGTCAAAACACCTGTATCAAAGTTTCGGATCCCCCTAAAGTTTCTTTATGTTCATCCACCCTTTCCCAAGCATGAGCACAGGGGCCTCGTTAAAATCTTCTGATGCAAAACCCTCCTTAGGGATAAAATCATCAAAAAGGAAAAAAAGTAACCCAGTTGCAAATGCTTCTATCACATCCTGTACCATAGTCTAAAGGTAATTAAAACCAAGACTACATACATCCACCCCCTTTACATTATGACCCATTGTAAAAATTACATAGCATTAGAAAATAGTTCTTGTAGCAATTTCTGCCATCTCAGGATCTTTCCTTTCTGTGCTTTGGCCTTTTATTTTGAGATTTGGAAAAGCATTTGGGCAGGACACCCCCACCTATCATTCTCCTTCGATTCAATCTGAGTACCTCTACAGGATAGACCTCAACAGAAAACTGAAGAGTATACCTTCAGTCATGTGGGTATACCTGCAAAACAAGATAACCACTACGCCCAAAAGGTATCTCTGTATCTTCATTAGCACAGATATACATAATAGATGTCAAAATAGAAGAGGTGCAAGTATAAGTATGTAAGTATAAGTATGAAAGTCTTTTTCGAATTAGGAAACCCCCTCAATGCGTTGCCTACAAAACCAAAGGCCTTGTTTTAGGTTTCCACGTGATGCGGTTGAGAAGTTTCGCCAAGTTTTTTTGTGTGCAGAGAATGAACTTCCTCCAAGATCGACAAAGGAAGGTCTTTCAAAAGAGTTGGAACTTGATGCTGAGAAGGTTAGCAAATGGTTCAAAAATGCACATAGAAAAGAAATGGAAAATGCATGACTGGTCAGCCCAATAAGAAGTGATGACAATGAGCTTCCTGAGCCATTTGAAAAGGACAAGACTTAGGTACAATTCCATATGTACATTAGGCGCTGTTTTTCAATTAGAATAAGACATGTAAATGTTCATCAATGAAAAGATAACATGTGTAACAACTATTACACATGTCATATTCCCATTGGAAAAGAGCACCTAATGTACCTATGGCATTATACCTAAGTTTTGTACATTTGAAAATTGTTATTCAGAGTTTTCTAGAGTCCAAGAGGAGAGTATGAGAAATCCAACTAGACTCCGTTCCATTGGTAATTGGCTTCAGTGTCGCGAGGTTATAGATAGAACCAAGGGAACCATATGTGGAAAATGCTTGCGTATTCTCTCTTACGGCAAGAAAGTGATTATAGCAAGAAAGAAAATAGGTTCGAAAATCAGGAAAGTGGAATAAAGAAATGGAACATTGTTTGGAAGGGGAGAGGAAAACTGAGAAAGATGAAGAAGAAAGTTGTTGATGGCAACGGAAAGATCATCATGGTAGATGATATCGCTTTGATATCATGTTAGGAAACAAATATGGCATCCATGAAAGAATGAAAGAAATTGTAAGAAATGTGAATGTGGAATTAATAGAATTAGTAAAGTTGATTACAAAGTGATCACATCAAGCCTTTATATAGACTAATGATCTAGCAACTGACTATTAACAAACTAATTACATCTCAAACTAACTATTATCTCTAATATAGGTAATAGCATAGCTCTATAATTTCCCCCCTTAGAGAATTGAGATAATCCTAAGCTTTGAAGTTGTATTTCATGGGGAGCTTAACAGGGACCGGGGAGCTTTATAATCGAACAGGGCAATCAGAATATAGAAAATGCTTCTCATACATCCTTAAATCTCTCACTTGCATGTCTGCATGATAGAATTAAAGTATAAATGCATATATAGAAAATGAGATAAAAGAAATTGTAATTAAGTAATATAAATTATATAATATAAAGTAATATGTATATAAATATGTATCTAACATTATTCTTAAAATTTTGCATCCAGTTGCAGAATAATTTGCTTAATGAATGTTCGGGTGAAACTGGTTGGGACCGTAGCTTTCAAGGAATCATCATGGAAAGTGGAAACAGACTTCCACGTACGTGGAGACGACCACCATGATGAAATGCATGGTAAAGGGAGTAGTTGGCATAGACAAATTGAGAAGCCGACATAAATCCTAAATAAAGCCACAAAGCTATAAAAGTGGATTTTCCAATGATATAAGTACCTTTACCTTATCTCATGAAGCATGTGAGTTGTGAGATTAATTATGTTATTGAAAGCCTAAATATGGTTTTTTTTTTTTTTTTATCAGGAAGAAAAATAAAACAAACACAAAAGCTAAGGCCTGAGCCTAATTACACCACTTGCATCAGCAAGGAGGACCAAATTTAGCTGAGAAGAGCAATGCTCCCAAATATCCAAATCCTAATCCATGGAAGCTCCACACTTTGCCAACCAATCTGAACATTCATTGCCCTCACGCAAGATGTGTTGAAACCTAAGATTCCAAGAAAGAGACATAAAATGTCTGATCTGGGATGCCAATAATTTTTTTTGTTTAAATTGGGTATCCCGCACGTAATTGTGGAGAATAATCCCTTAAACCGGATAAGATCACATGGACGGCAAAACTACCCCATAAGAGTTTTAATATTGTTGCATTCTCAGATTTGGATTCGAACCTAAGACATTAATTAAACGGAAAGAAACTTCTGTCATCTCATCCAAACGCTATTAAATATTAGCCAACAAATTTAAGTGATCATTAACTGATATAATAGTATAATTGTTTTTAAATTGCACGGTAGTACTACTTTGTCAGTCTCCCTTTAATTCTTATATCATCATTAGAAAAGTAGAGTGAAGGTGGGGTGAAGGTGAACCACAAATAACACCTAACTTTGTACTGGGAAGTTGTATTCCATAAATACTAGGCCCCCAACTCCAAAGCCACCGGCTAGGAGTATCGTGTTTCCAGATTCCACCAACCCCGTTTTCAGGACAATACTCTGCAGCTGTCCAAATAGCAGCCACAGCTTGTATACTCGCATCAAGTTAGTAAGCATTTGAATTTAACATAATGATATATTGTTAGGGTTTTTTTAAAGGATAAAACTTACGTGCAGTTCCTTATATGTAGTTTTTATTATTATTCAATCACTATTCAACACATGGATTAACCAATCAATAGGAAAAATAGGAACATTTTAAATTTAAATTTAAATGAAAAATTTAATCTATACAACATGTTATAATTGGTGAACAGCACATATTGAACAAAACGTAAGTTTTGTCGTAAATTTTAATGGATCAGAATGATTTATTTAATAAATTGAAAAGTGATTCATATATTTTTTCCATAAAAATTTATGTTTAACTAATGTTCTTATAGTACTAATTAGTAAAATTTTTATTTTTATTATAAGGATGATACAAAATT
Organism: Ammopiptanthus mongolicus; assembly: GCA_039655645.1. NCBI lineage: Eukaryota > Viridiplantae > Streptophyta > Magnoliopsida > Fabales > Fabaceae > Ammopiptanthus > Ammopiptanthus mongolicus. The sequence goes on along the minus strand of CM077351.1, from coordinate 13,130,691 downwards.
TAAATTAATGACTTTTAAAAACAACTTAATCTAATTTTTTTTTATTACTATCTCTTTCCTTAACATTTTTTTTTCCTAAAAAAAGATATTCATTCATTCAAATTAGTAAAATACATTGAAAATAACACAAATGCAACATCGCTAAAAATCGAAAAGGATGAATATGCTAACAAACTCACAGCACCCAAGTTAATAGCATAAAGCGGCAAAATACCTACAAATGTGACAAAATCAAAGTGACCAAAATACCCATGCCTCCGGATCTGTAACATTAGCACTCAAGTCTTGATTGAATCTGTAATAGATCGAAGCTGATCTGCCAATCTGAACCAAACGAACACCGTAACAAGACAGAAAACCAAACAATACAGCACCAAGACGACGAACAAAACAACACCACATTCAAACGACAAAATCACAGAAAAACACGAAAGAAAAATCAGATCTATATAAAAAAATCACTTATTTAGATAAAATAAAAGAAAAACGATGTAGATGGGTGATTTCAGGCCAAAAAATAGCCCAAAATCACCCCTCTTCGGTGGATGAGGAATAAGGAAGAGAGAAATAGAGAAAATGTTGAGAAAGAGAGGCGGCTAGGATATATCTCTTTCCTTAACATATTGATATTATAATAAGAGAATTTTATGCTACGAAACTAATCCTATAACATGTAACAAAAAAAAAAACTAATAATCATATAACATTAAAGTGACAAACTAATTGTAAAATAGTAAAATGACAAAGTCACAATTAGAAAATGAATTTCAAACTACATTGTGAGTAAATCTATCTAGTTAGTGAGTTCTTAATTATAAAATAAGTGTTACTAAATATACATTTAATTTAAAAAAATATGTTCTTTTATGTGAAAAAAGAACATAATTAGATTTATCATATTTTATAATTATTTAATAAGAGTTGTAATAAAGAAGAAAGACCATTACTTTCATCACGATGAGTTGTCACCTTAGGAAAAAAAAAAAAGAGTAAATTCTTATTTCCTGAAATTTTAAGGCCACATCAACTTGATTCCTGGCATTTTCAAAATTTCAAAAATATTTTTAAAGTTGTCAAACATTAATCAATCTGGTCCCTCCGTTAGGAATCAAATTGATATAACCTTCCAATTTTCAGTAACTAAATTAATACGATTTTACAATTTCAGAATCAAATAGTGGATTTACTTGAAAAAGAAAGATCTTTTATCCGGATAAAAATGAAAATAGAAGCTTAGGTATTGACCATATTGCCCTTACTAATTCAACAATAAGATGAAAGAGAAAAAAAAACGATTAAACAAGAACTTGAATCATAAATAACATCACACGGTTCATGCAAGAGCACGATGTGCTAACTACCAAAAAGAAAAGGGATCGTGAATGGTGATCGCTCACAATTAGTGTCCAGCTACTATGTATAAAAATCCAGCCAATGAGCATTTCCCTCAGAGTCGGTGGCCCAATGAAGTGCTGGTGGAGCATGGTTTTCACATGGTCTTCACCTCATCCTATCACAACCTTTTATTCCCGGTAAAATCATAGCTAGAAATATTAAATGGAGTCATACTTAAGTATATTGCTAAAGATTCGATTCATTTTATGTATATGAAAAAAAATTTATTGAAAAAGATAAAACTCACTTTGATAGTCTCTATGACTCGAACAAAATTAGTCTTTTGCTATCGTCTGAAGATATCTTACTACACACCAAAAAAAAAAAAAAGAGATGATAAATCTTTGGTTTAATGAAGTTTTTAGTCCCTGAAAAGTGAGTCAATTTTGGTTTTGGTCCCTATACTTTTTTTTCATTGGTTTTGGTCCCTATAAGTTCCAAAACTTTGGTTTTGGTCCCTGCCGTCACTATTCATCCGTTAAGTGTTGACGTGACTAGCGTACTGTCACGTTAGCACTGCTATGTAGGCTATTATAATATCTTTATTTTTATTATAATGTTATTATTTATTTTTTATACTTTTATTAAATGAATGAAAGGATGAAATGACAACATTTAGGAACACTTATAGGGTTTCTGAATACCTCTGTGGCATTAAATATTATAAGTGTTGACGTGACTAGCGTACTGCCACGTTAGCACTGCTATGTAGGCTATTATAATATCTTTATTTTTATTATAATGTTATTATTTGTTTTTTATACTTTTATTAAATGAATGAAAGGCTGAAATGACAACATTTAGGAACATTTATAGGGTTTCTGAATACCTCTGTGGCATTAAATATTATAAAAGAATGTAAAAAAATTTAATATTTAATCATACGTGACATTAAATATTATAAAATTAGCCTACATAACAGTACTAATGTGATGGTCCGTTAGTCACGTCAACGCTTAACAGATAGATAGTGATGACAGGGACCAAAACCAAAGTTTTGGAACTTGCAGGGACCAAAACCAACAAAAACAAGGTACAGGGACCAAAACCAAAACTGACTAACTTTTCAGGGATTAAAAACTTAATTAAACCTAAATCTTTTAAGAGTATCCAAAACAAGTTAATAAATCACTTCCCAAAATTTTTTTTTAATTTTTTATTCTTAAAAAAAAAAACAGTATCCTTAGAATTCTTCTAAATCTTTTTAAGTTTTTAAGAGAGTCTGGTTATCAATTCTGTTAACTATATAAAAAATAAAGTAATATAAATTTTCAAAATATTAGATTTACATGTATTATTTTAATTTTTATATAATAACGATAAATGTTAAATATTCTTAAAAATCAATTCATCCGTTCTCCTAATCAAGAGGTAATCCTGGCGATTCAGGTTGTGAAGGACTCTTTAGAGATTCTTGTGGAAATTGGATTAAGGACTTTACTTATCACATAGAATCTTGTACTGCTTTAATTGCTAAACTTTGGGGAATCTATGTTGGGGTGTTTTTGGCTTGACATTCTAGTTTTAAACATCTTATAGTAGAAAGTGATTCTCTTTCTGCTATATTTTCCATAACTAAGAATGACTCTTGCATTAGAAATAGTAGAATTCTCTCGTGTTGGAATATTCTATATTTAATTATATTTCAATGTCATAATGTGAGCAGATATCATCAATTAATTATATTAGCTATTTATCAATTAGGAGCCTTAATTGATATGTGATCAAATTAAGTAATAAAGCTAATTAAATTTCTGATTTGATAATAAATTAGTCAATTGATATGGGCTAAATATGAGTGGATGTCATTGATGGCCCATTTCGGAATAATGGGAACCCTAATTGGCCATTACCCTATATATTGGCTATGGTCCCCAATACACCGGACAACATGGCGTACCGCCTCTTCTCCCCATCTGAAGAGCGACTAAGGCATAAGGAGTCCCGGTTGAGGAAGAACCACAAGCCAACGGGTGTTCATTACCTGTCTCTCTTTTCTCTTCCCCCTCTCTGCGTTTCAGGATTACTACCCTCCGTTCGTGAAGGTTGGTGATCAAGTTCATCCTCTGAAGAACGCTTGAGGTTAGGAACATACAATGGATTCAGGAATTATGAAAGAAGAAATAATTTTGGCTTTTACGTGAATGATGAATTTGGTTGGTGGCTTTCTATATCTGTGATTAAAGTTTTCGAGTATGTATAAATTGATATTGAAGAGTGGTTGATATATGATCCGATACATGTATTGTTTTTTCAATTTGGTGGAGAATGAGTTTTCTCTTTTGCTATAGGTAAAGGTACTGGACAAATAAAGTTTCGATTCCTTTTTTTTTTGTATATATTTGTTTATTACAATATATATGAATTGGAAGTGATATGATGGCTCTTCTCATGAATAAATGAAATATAATTCATCGAAGATTGAAGGCTTCAGAAGCCGTGTTATGTGTTTCGTTTATTTGCTACTTTTGTTTCGTGACGGTGGATTGCAGACTTTTGGCAGAACAAAAATTAAGGCTCTTTTCACCATTTCTCACACACTTATGAGTGGGACCCTATATCCGGGCCTGAGTACAACTTGAGATAGGGAGAAGGTTGAGTAGTGATAGCCTTCTGGATGTATATCCTGTTTGATTATCACGAAGGTTTAACTTAGAGTGATTCCTTTCGAGGGTATTGCCACTTCTAATAGTTTACCTATGGTTGTGGGCAATATTTCGAAATGGGTCCAGACTCTAAGAACCAAAGTTAGAACTATAGAACCACCTATTCGGAAAGTTCACATATGAGAAGAATTTTTTTTGAAAGGTTCTTTTTTCACACTAAGCATTCAAGTTTTCATGTTTTTAGTGCGAAAAGGGCAAATTCGGGACCCCCCATTTTATTAAAATTGTCTGGTATTTTTGGTTGAATTGGTTGAAACAACACGTTGCCAAAATAACCTTTGTTGCGTAAATTTGATTCAATTGGATTTACAAAAGATGTAGTATGAAATTATTCATGCGAGTTGTTGTCGGCCCGAAGGAAGGCACAACTTGGCCGGATAATTACATATATGTGATGGTAAATGTGTGGTGATTATAAAGTATTTTCCATGTGGATAATGGGATGCCCGAAGGTGACCATTATTTGACAGGATTTATCACTAATATTGGATCATTGCGTTGAAAGTACCACTAGCAGTTAATTCTAAGAATCCGAAGATTGGGAATTAATGGTGCGCTTGGTATCTTGTTTGGGTTTTCAGTTTGCCAATTTGGATTTCGAGTAAGTCAATTAAAGTGTGAAGTCGCCAAGGTGACATCTCTTATGTAAATCACTCAAAAGAAATGTTAAAGGCTATGTGGGTGTACATCCATGCGGATATTAATCGGCCCAAAGGAAGGTTAATATTTGGCAGGGTTACATTCACACCTGTAATGGTAAACACATAGTGATTATAAAGTTTTTTTTTTCCATGTGAATAATAGTGTCCAAAGATAGCCGTTGTTTGACAGAAATTATCACTAATGTTTGATCATTACAATAAAATACCACTAGCAATTAAAGTTATTGTCCAAAGACTTAATATTAATGGTGCACAAGGTATTTTGGTGAGTATCTTTATGTTACTTATGTTCTCTTTAAGCTAATATTACTTATGTATCTGCTGATTTAATTCAATTTCGATTCTCAAAAAGTTATGACTATTTTTTGGGATTGAAAGAAGAACATTAAGATTGTTCTTGGATCTTGACCTTGCATAAGGATGGAGAAAACCACATTCTCTCACACAATCCAGTTTCTTTGAAGAAGTGAGATCGCTCCAATTACATGAGTCTTATGATCATAAATGATGATATTTTAGAGATCTTTAGGGGTATTATTTTGGATGGTATAATTAATGCCAGAGATTTCCTTGCTGAAATTAAAAGTGCTTTCTGAAAGCAATAAAGACGAAAACAAGCATTCATTAGAGAGCTAGATTTTCATTAAGTATAAAGACAAAGGAAACGTAAGGAGCACATTACGGGAATGTCCAATCTTGCTCATAAACTTATGGCGCTAAAACGTGGGCTGTCGAACAAGTTGCCCATGCATTTAACATTTGGTATTCCTTTATGCACAATTCAGTCAGTTTAAGTTAGCTTATAGCTGTTATAAAGAGAAATGATATTTGAATGGATTCATTTCATAAGGTGTGCAAGAAAGGAAACAATGAAGCAAGAGACGATAAATAGTGCTCATTTGATAAATACCTTTAAGAATAAGGGCTAACAAAAGGAAATTGAGGATAAAGCTGCTAAGGGTCCGTCATAAAAGAAATAGCTAGGGTCATAATTATTTCTTTTATAAGGACATCGGGTATTTAAAGAAGAAACGTCCCAAATATCATGTTTGGCATGCCTATAAAGGATTGTCTGAACTGATGAATTGGCCAAGTGATGCTGAAAGATGCGTCTATACTTGAGTTGACCAAGTCAGTAAAGGAAAAGGCTGTTGACATTTCAGATTGTTGCTACTGGCTAATATTTGAAATTAAAAGACATTTTGGTTTAGTCATCATTTAGATGAAATTTGGCTTTGGTTTCTTATTGAACAAATCAAGATTATTTTGTTCATTTAAAAACGATGGATTCAATTTGTCTTTTAAATTCAAATATTGTAGGAACCAGTTAAACTATGGGCTGGACAAACTATAATTGCTTGGTATTGAGACCTCTTGTGGCAAAACATTGAGTGAGGAATCGTACGACACTAAGCGTAATGTTGATAGTAAAATTAAGGAGCACTATGACATAAACCTTTAGAGCACATCTCTACAAATAGAGTTGAGCAACTTGTATGATGGAATCCTAGATTCCATTAGCCTTATACATTTTATTGTTTGTATTAAATGCTTTAAAGTTAAATAGATCAGAACATGGCTATCAAGAATGTAGTTAAATCCTGCTAATGACTCTTAAAGGTATGGTGAGGAGTATGATTAGTCATTCTACCTTATCAGAGTCACTATGGGAGTAACACTAGAGATTGCAGCTTAAATGCTTGACAAAGTACCAACTAAAGTGATCGATCAATCATTTTCAAGTATGAGAACATCCAACTAAGGCAAGACCTTATGAGTCTCGCGAAGGAAATTGGAGCCCCCCCAAATAGTGAGCAGCAACCTTATTGATACTTTGAAAGGTCAAAGGGGTATGTGAATTTTTAATCCCAAATTAAAGAAACCTTGAGACAGGAACTGACTAGTTCTTTGAGGATATTGAGTTTGGGGGGGGGGGATAAGATTAGAGACATTATCTTTGAGGAAGAATTGGTTCTAATTCCTAAATCAATTCATACACTTGCTATTGGTGTAGCAAATTTGGATCCTTGTAAGGATATTGTTATTATTCTTCCTATTCAAGAGAAGAAAATTATCCCCGAAGGTCAAATTCAACACCCTCAAGAACTAGAGCATTGGGAGCCTATGCATTTTGCCATGATCCACTAAAGAAAGGATGAATACTACTTTGGATAATTATATAGTATTTCTCCAAGAACATAAGATAAATGGTATAATGGAAAGTGATTCTATCAACTCCCATCAAACCATATGACGTTTCTATTCGGAAAAGTGGATTGAAGATATGAGTACAAGCTTTAGCTAGACAATAAGGTTTGAAACTTATCCTATTACCTGAAGGTTTCAAGGGTAATATGGAGAGGTATAAGGTTTGTCTAGTGGCAAAATGCTATACTCAAAAGAAAGGATTACTTGTAAAGAAACATTCTCTTCAGTACCATTGAATGACTCTTTCAAGGACAATCATGGCTCACGTTGGTTATTATAATTTGGAGCTTCACAAGATGGACGTCAAGACGGTGTTTCTCAATGGCAACATTGAGGAAACAAATGTATATAATGCAAATCAGGAAACTTTGTGTCGAAAGACATAGAGAAGATGTTTTGAAACTTGACGAAATCTATCTATGGGCTAAAAAAGACGTCTCGTTAGTGATATCACAAGTCTCATCAAGTAATTGTCTCATTTGGTTTCGAGATGAATATCGAGGACAACTGTGGGTATTACAAGTTCAGTGGGAGTAAGTTCATTTTTCTGGTATTATATGTTGATATTATGCTAGCCAAGAACGATATAGGCTTATAGTGCGAAACCAAGAAATTTCTGACAAAGAATTTTGTGGGGAAAGATCTTGGGGAAGCTTCTTTTGTCTTAGGAATTCGATACTTAGAGATCATTCTCGAGGTATCTTTTGTATCACAAAAGAGCTATATCAATATAATTTTGGATATGTTCGATATGAAAGATAGTAAACCAGGAGATACTCGGTCACTAGGGGAGACATTTTAGTCTCACTTAAATGCCCCTATGAGAATCTGGATATTCAAGAAATGCAGAAGATTCCTTATGCTTCGGCTGTGGGAAGTCTAATGTATGCTCAGGTTTGTGCGAATCCAGAAATAGTGTACATAGTAGGATTATTAGGCAGATACTTGAGCAATTCAAGGATTATTGGAAAAGCAACCATAAGGAATGTGAGATACTTAAAGAGAGCAAAAGGGCATATGCTCACATATCGGAGATCTAACAGTTTAGAGATCATGAGGAATTCTGACTCCGATTTTATAGGATGCCAAGATAGTAGGTATCCGACTACGGGGTATTATTGGAGTAATTTTTTGTCACTTGGTTGCATATAGTAGAGGGTATTGAAATACCACTCAATTCATGTTGTGACAAAATAAGTCAGTCATATTGTACTTCAACAATGACATGGGTTCTACAAAGTCGAAGTTCATCGACATCAAGTATCTTGTAGTTAAGGAAAGAGTTTAGGAAAAAACAGTGTTTCATAGAGCTCATAAGGACAAATTTTATGCTAGCAGATCCACTAACTAAAGGCTTGGCACCTAAGGTTTTTCATGAGCATGTTGCTCATATGGGTGTTGTCACTGAGGATGCCTTAGTTTAGTGGGAGTCTCTATTTGTGTTTTATATTTGAGATACAAACCTTTTGTTATTTCGGATTTGCTGCAGAAATAAAGTCATGTTTATGAGTTCATTATGAACTTATTTGTATCTTGTTGTGTGTAAAATTTATTTACACATTAAGGACTTTGGTTTGCAAAATTGCAAAATTGATCTCATTAAAGACTTAAGTTGGACCAGTTGGAAATAGGCATGATTCAAAGATCACATTGCATGAAATTTCCATGCCACTCATCCATATCGATCTATGTCATCAAGTGCATTGATGTGGTGGTCGTCGGGGTTTAGTCACAATAGACGTTAGTGACGACAGCCGCGGTGGTCCTATTGATGATGTATGAGGTGAACCAGATTGTAAAGGGAAAATTTAAAGATAAATAGCATTCGGATGCGCGCCTAAAGAATTCTGATATAATTATTACGATATATTGCCCAAGTGGGAGATTGTTGGAATATTCTATATGTAATTATATTTCAATGTCATAATGTGAGCAGATATCGTCAATTAATTATATTAGCTATTTATCAATTAGGAGCCTTAATTGATATGTGATCAAATTAAGTGATAAGGCTAATTAAATTTCTGATTTGATAATAAATTAGTTAATTGATATGGGCTAAATATGAGTAGATGTCATTGATGGCCCATTTCGGAATAATGAGAACCCTAATTGGCCATCACCCTATATATAGGTTATGGTCCCCAATACACCGGACAACATGGCGTACTGCCTCTTCTCCCCATCTGAAGAGCAACTAAGGCATAAGGAGTCCCGGTTGAGGAAGAACCACAAGCCAACGGATGTTCATTACCCGTCTCTCTTTTCTCTTCCCCCTCTCTGCTTTTCAGGATTATTACCCTCCGTTCGTGAAGGTTGGTGATCAAGTTCATCCTCTGAAGAACGCTTGAGGTTAGGAACATACAATGGATTCAGATTATTGAGTTTAAATCTAACATCCTATGAAGAACGCTTAGTTCAGGAATCGTTATGGATCCCAGGTATATTCATAAATCTTGAATCCTAGTAATCTGGCATGATGTTGATCCTAAGCTATGTGGCAAATGTGCTCTAGGATGTATGCCTATAGATTTAACGCTTCCGCATAAAGAATAAAAAATCTAAAGAAAATATCTAACATCTCGAACATCAGCGACCTATCTCGGCTTCCTTGGTCTATTCGGTTCATTCATACTATGAGAGAAGGGAACAAATGTGCCGATTGACTTGCTAGCCATAGTCTTTCAAAGGATTTTGGTTTTGAAGAATTGATTGCTTTAACTTCTGAGCTATCTCTTCTCCTTCTTGATGATGTTTCAGGGGCCTCCTTATCTCGTAGAATGTTTGTTTAGGTTTTTTTTTTTGGGTTTAGATTCCTTCTTGTACCAAAAAAAAAAAAAGAGATCAGGGAAAATAAATCTTTTAAAATATTTCGAAACATCAAATTCATATTTTCTGAATCTTCTTTCTTTATGAGTTCAAACAAATCTTAAAATCTTATATTAAACCAAATATTAAAAAATAAAATAAATGTGGCTAACAGCACAAAATGAAGCAACCATATGTAGTTGTGAATTTTATATTAAGGTGTGTCCGATCATCGTCATTATGTTTCACTTGTTTAGGAGATTCGACTTCTTTTCTACCATTTTTTTTTTTAATATTACTAGCTTATTTGCTCGAGAAAGTAATGTATGTGATTATTTTTTTTGCTAGTCTAGGTCCCTCAAAGTCATTACCTTATAATGTAGTACATGTCCCTAATTATCTCGATTTGCTTACTATGGCAAGACTATTATGTGAAGGTATCTCATTGTTAATTGTGTGTATCGTGTTATTACTTTATGTGCCAATAGACTCTGCGGATGATAAAAAAGAAACATAATGCTCTTCAAGTTTTGAAAGAATTAATAAAGAGTTTAATTATTATGTATTGATAATGTAAAATTTTTTATATTGTCAATCAATTAGAAATCATGGTTTGAAAGACTTTTAAAGTAGTTAGAATGAAAGTCAATTATTTTTACTGATGTGATAATTTCTAATTTATTGACAGTATAAAAATATTTTATATTGTCAATTTATAACAATTAAATCCATTAATAAATAGGGATGTTAGCATGATAATAATAATAAATATGAGTGTTTACGGGTTGGTTGGATTCAGATGTGTATGAAAAAATTTAAACCAATTAAAATCAATTGATTTGGTTTGGATTTATATTTTTTTCTTCAAAAAATTCGAATCAACCAATCTGTTTAAAAACGGGTTGGTTTGGTTAGGTTCAGATCCGAAAATATTTAAATATGTATGGTAATTAGTTTGGTTTGGTTCGATTTCAGAATCCATTTAACCCAAGAATCAAACCTATTATCATTGATTTTGATTTGGTTTGATTCCGATCCTAGTACATTCATAATTTGTCATGCATCTATATTTAATATAAATCCTTAATTGATATCATTACTTTACTTTCTAAAATGATTTTTTCTGAAATGAATTATTCACTTTAGAGGAACCGAATATATTATTAGATCCTTTAATGAGTTAAGAATTTATTACACTTTATCAAATTAACATAATACATTCTATTTTAGAAGGGGAAACAAACTCACCTTAGAGTGGTGATGAGAGGATTTGTTCCCCATGTTAATTTGCAAACATGGAAGGGCATTTACATCATTTAACATGATCCTCTGGCCCCCCTTAACTCTCTCAGACACAGTTAATACACACAGCACAAGCGCGTATATATATCTATACATCTATAAATAGAAAGAGTAGAGACCCAAAATCTGAGTTGAGAGGTTCCGTTTTCCATTTCTTCTGTTTGTGTCCGAACAAGTTCTCTTTCTTGTCTTCTTCTTTTCTCCTCTTCCTTCTTCCTCACTTCATCGCTGTCCACCAGATACCAATTCGTAAGTTGTTTTACTCCCTCCTCTGTTTTTATCCATTTCTCTGTTTCCTCTAACTATGACATTTATTTATTTTGATCCTGCTGCCCCATTTGGCGTTTCTGATTTTTCTCTTGAAAAGATTTTAAATTTAGGCTAATTGGTTATTTTTGTGATCTGGGTATTGCTCCATTTTGTTGGATCTGTGGTGATTCTGAAGATGGTCTTTTTTTTTTGTTCTTGTGTGAGTGTTGTATCTTGATCCACGTGATTGTTTCACTTGATGCTAGTGAATTAACCAAATCTGTGTTGGATTTGCAATTCTTAAGCTAGTGTGTTTGGATGTGTGAAAAAATCATTGTATTTCCAGTTCATCCTCTGGAATCATATCAAATCCTGGATCTGATGAAATAGGATGAATTGAGTGTTTGTGTGGAATCTGTTTCCTGATTATTATTATTTTTCATTTATCTGCTTTTGTGTTTTACTTTTTAAATTTTTTTGTTCTATTCCATTGCTTAGGTAGAGTACAAATGGAGAGAAAAACTCTAGCTTTAGATATTGTCTTGTTTGCTTTTGTCTAATTGTTGATGGTAGACTTCTTACTATAATTGATTGCAGAATGATGTAATGGTTTTATTTTTATTTTTATTTTTATTGTTATTTCATCTTAACGAACTGGATCAAGAAAATGTGTTTTGTTGCTTTGTGTTACAATTTACACTCTTTGTTCTTTCTCTTGGGCTTATTCTGTGAGCTATTGAGCTGTCATCTTTTTGATGATTTACCTACAGATGGACGATTTCCTTATTGTTTCTTTCTTTCTTTGGTGCACACTAGCATGTAGGTTTCAACTTTCAACCTACTGCTTCCTGCACTGCTTCACACTAACCAAACCTCTGCCCTAGTGGCTTTATATCCTCATATTTCTGTCTTGTTAACTTCTTCTCACAAAATTAGCTTACCTTAGTTAGAAGGATTTTCTGTTTTTGATGAGATTAACAGCTGTTGGAGTATGCTAAGTTGTTTTATTTTACATTAAGTGATCATTTCGTATAATATCATTTTGATTATTTCGGATTATAATTGATTTGTTGTGATTTGCATTTACTTTTATTGTAGAAGTTGCTTGATATGGCTACGCATACCCCAAAGAATATCCTCATTACCGGGGCAGCTGGATTTATTGCATCTCATTTTGCCAACCGGCTTATCAGGAACTATCCTGAGTACAAAATTGTTGTGCTTGACAAACTTGATTACTGTTCTAATCTGAAGAACCTTATTCCTTCAAAATCATCTCCCAACTTCAAGTTTGTGAAGGGGGATATTGGAAGTGCTGACCTTGTCAACTACCTTCTCATCACTGAGTCTATTGACACAATAATGCATTTTGCTGCTCAAACCCATGTTGACAACTCGTTTGGTAATAGCTTTGAATTCACTAAGAACAATATATACGGTACTCATGTTCTATTAGAAGCGTGCAAGGTGACTGGTCAGATCAAAAGGTTCATCCATGTGAGCACTGATGAGGTTTATGGAGAGACAGATGAGGATGCTGTTGTTGGAAACCATGAGGCTTCTCAGCTTCTTCCCACAAATCCATACTCTGCAACAAAAGCTGGGGCAGAAATGCTTGTCATGGCATATGGTAGGTCTTATGGGTTACCTGTGATCACGACACGTGGAAACAATGTTTATGGGCCCAATCAGTTTCCTGAGAAGTTAATTCCAAAGTTCATCCTCTTGGCCATGCAAGGCAAGCCTCTTCCAATTCATGGGGATGGTTCTAATGTGAGAAGTTATTTATATTGTGAAGATGTTGCTGAGGCTTTTGAAGTTATCCTTCACAAGGGAGAGGTTGGGCATGTTTACAATATTGGAACCAAGAAGGAAAGGAGAGTTATTGATGTAGCCAAAGATATATGCAGACTTTTCTCAATGGACCCAGAGACTAGTATAAAATTTGTAGAAAACAGACCATTTAATGACCAGAGATACTTTCTTGATGATCAAAAGCTGAACAACTTGGGCTGGTCTGAGAGGACCACTTGGGAAGAGGGCTTGAAGAAAACAATTGACTGGTATACCAAGAATCCTGATTGGTGGGGTGATGTCAGTGGTGCATTGCTTCCTCATCCAAGGATGCTGATGATGCCTGGTGGGCTTGAGAGACATGTTGATGGATCCGAAGATGAAAAACCTGCATCATATGTCTCAACTAATACTCATATGGTGGTTCCATCATCCAAGAACGTTGGCACCTTGCAGAAACATCCTCTCAAGTTCTTGATCTATGGTAGAACAGGATGGATCGGGGGTTTGCTGGGGAAATTGTGTGAAAAGCAAGGGATTCCATATGAATATGGAAAAGGGCGCCTACAGGATCGCTCGTCACTTGTGGCTGATATTCAAAGTGTGAAGCCAACACATATTTTTAATGCAGCAGGAGTGACTGGCAGACCCAATGTTGATTGGTGTGAATCTCATAAAACGGAAACCATCCGAACCAATGTTGCCGGGACTTTAACATTGGCCGATGTGAGCAGAGAGCACGGTCTCTTGATGATAAATTATGCTACTGGGTGCATATTTGAGTATGATGCAGCTCATCCAGAGGGTTCTGGCATTGGTTTTAAGGAGGAAGACAAACCCAATTTCATTGGTTCTTTCTATTCCAAAACTAAGGCTATGGTAAGTTTTGCTTACATGATATGGTTTTATTCCCTTTCCATTATGATCATGAATATCTCTATTAATTTGTCTGTGATTTTTTTTATCAGGTTGAGGAGCTATTGAAAGAATATGACAATGTATGCACCCTCAGGGTTCGTATGCCAATTTCATCAGACCTGAGTAATCCACGCAATTTCATTACCAAGATTTCACGTTATAACAAAGTAGTTAACATTCCAAACAGCATGACTATTTTGGATGAACTTCTACCAATTTCAATTGAGATGGCAAAGAGGAACTTGAGGGGAATTTGGAACTTCACAAATCCTGGGGCTGTGAGCCATAATGAGATTCTTGAGATGTACAGGGATTACATTGATCCCAACTTCAAGTGGGTTAACTTCACACTTGAAGAGCAAGCCAAGGTGATAGTTGCACCAAGAAGCAACAATGAGATGGATGCATCCAAATTGAAGAAAGAGTTCCCAGAGATGCTTTCCATCAAGGAATCACTGATCAAGTATGTCTTTGAGCCAAACAAGAAAACTGCTTAAATAAATTAAGCAGTTTCATGCTTTAGGCATCACTGTTATTCTCTCCATTTTTGTGTCAGGCTACATAGATCACTCATTGTTTCATTGGTACCTCCATCTCGTTACTGTGTTTAGAGGGTTACAAGTATTATAATTGTGTACGGTATGGTTCCTAAGTTTTCATTAAGACGGCTTTATTCTAGTTTTCTAGTGTCCTATGAAAGCTTGTAGTGAGCAACTTTTGCATCCTGTAAGACATGTATTCTTTTATTGCTCAAATATATCCCTTTTTCGGGAAAGGAGATATTCATTTTATTACCCCCAGTTAAAGTAAGAAGTTATGTTATATAACACATGACGTTGTGCAAAATAAAAATGTGACAACAATGAAGTTTTTGGTTCTTGAAACTCTTTTCTATTCCTTTATAACTGTCTTTTTAAGACATTTATTTTATCTTAAATTATATATCATTTAATAATATCAAGAAAGTACTAATTCAATTTTTTTGATTAAAGATCCAAATTGGTGTTTGACAAAAATTCACGGTGACATTTTGGTTCCTAAGAAATAAAAAAAATATCAATTTGGTCTTCCAGAATATAAAATGCGGATCAAACTGGTTCTTTTTAGGATAATTTTTTTCAAGAATTATTTTGACCCGCATTTTACATTCTTGAGGATCAAATTGATATTTTTCATTTCTCAGGGATCAAAATGTCATCGTAAATTTTTATCGATGATGAATTTGGGTCTTTACTTAATTTTTTTTACCTTATTTTTCATTACCTCAACTAAAGCAATAAGTAATAAATGAACTTGCAAAATTCTTCAAATTGTATGTGATTCAATCTGGATATCGTAAACATTTCCTCATTTTTATCCCAAGTATTTTCAATTTTTTCATTTCTTTCATAAAAAATAGAGTAAATATCTAAATTAGTCCCTGAAAATTTTTGAAGACTCACTTTTAGTCCCTAAAAAAAATAAACTAACTATTTAATCCTTCAAATATATAAATACGGGACATATTAGTCCTTAGGTTTAGTTCTGACGTCCATTTACTTGCCTACATGTCTCATTAACCATCTTACTTAGTCTATTAGTAGTATTGCGTGGTCTATGACAAATTTTCACCATGAAAATGAATGAAAAGTGAAAAAACATATAATTTTCAGGAATTTTAGGTTTTAAAATTGTATATTATTTTAGGTTTTAGTCCCTGAAAAAATTAACTAACTAATTAATCTTTCAAATTTATAAATACGGGACATTTTAGTCCCTAGGTTTAGTTTTGACGTCTATTTACTTGTCTACATGTCTCATTAACCACCCTACTTAGTCAGTTAGTAGTATTGCGTGGCCTATGACAAATTTTCACCATGAAAAATGAATGAAAAGTGAAAAAAGCACATAATTTTCGGGAATTTTAGGTTTTAAAATTGTACATGTTTTTTTTTTATTTTTTATTCGTTTTTCACTGAGGAAATTCATCCTAGGTCATGCAGGATCACTAACGGACCAAGTAAGATGATTAATAGGACATGTATCCAAGTAAATGGACGTCAGAACTAAACCCAAGGACTAATGTATCTTGCGTTTGTAAATTTGAAAGACTAAATAGTTAGTTTATTTTTTTCAGAGACTAAAAGTGAGTCCTCAAAAATTTTCAGAGACCAATTTGAGTCATCACTCTAAAAAATATCTGATGATTTGTTGTCGTTCTTCATCCAATCACATGAATAGATTTATCAGACATTTAGTAATAATAAAATCTCTGCATAACTAATTGAAAAATTCCACCTAAACTTCTAGAGTTTTTTAAAGAGTATCAAATAAAAAATTTGATTCCATTTCTACAATAATTGTGATACATATTTCAATTCGTTCGGACTCCTTGGTCATGGATGTCCTTGGTCCTTTATATCATCTAACCAAGGATATCCCAAATTTCACAAATTTTTTTGATAAATTTATTTAAGTAAATTAAAAAGAGCTTATTAAGAATGTTATAAACTATTTTCATAAACTTATTTATATAAATTATTCTTATAAGTTTAAATATATTTTTTATAAGCTCTCCTGAACACTCCCTGATTAGATTAGTTTAGAGATGGCAATTTTTACCCGGATGCGGGGATCCCCGCGAGGACCGCCCCATTTGGCGCCCCACGGGGACGGGGACGTGAGAGAAAATCTCCCAGTGATCAATTCAAGGGCGGGGACGGGGATCATACCCCCGTCCCGCGGGGGCCCCGCCCCGAGAATATTATTAAATTACCCTTAATATATGATGGAGGCAAAGGAGGGACAAGTCAAGTTTGCAACAAAAGAAGATCAATCCATTCAAGTCTAAAAAAAACCATTCAAGTTCAATTAATCTGTGTTCTTATTTTGGCTATATATTGAGTTCTAGATGTCCGATTGAAGTGATTCTTCATGCGTTGGAAAGATAAGAAAATTATCTACAAGTTTTATCTGAAACAAAAGATCTGACTCGGACTCTATCATGACGAAAACTGGGCTAGAAGTTAGGAACGCTGTTCTGGACGGATTTGACTCTCATTAAGCAATTTTTTGGCTTATAATTGGGTTTTGGTTTTATTTGTATAATGGGCCGCATAGGCCACGAAAATACTCAGCCTCCTTGGATTAGGGTTTGGCGGCCATGAGCCAAATTAGAGGGTTGGTGTGGGTAGCATTTTCCTTTTCTATAAATAGGAAATGTATGACCTCATTTACATAACTTTGAATGAAATTAGAATTTATCCTATTTGGATATTTTTCTGAGTTGAGCATTGGCTCCTTCTCTTCAAGTTCTTGGATTAGAACTTGTTTGATTCTTATCAAAGAGTTCTATCTCTTTGTGGCGAATCCTCCTTGACTTATCAATCTTCCAATTCTATGGATGATTGTGGTGCCTTCCCCTTCATCTTCTTCCATTTTCTTAATTTATTTTATGTTCTTTATATTTGCACCATTTACATTTTATTTTTAGTTGTTGCACTTTAATTCTTTGTTTGGTTAAGTTTCTTGTTTAGTTATTTCCATTCTTTAGTTGTTTCCTTTTGTTAATCATATTCGGGTGACAACCGCACCTTCTTCTTCCCCCAATTCTTTTCGTCTTTTTAAAATAAGAACTAAGAACAAGCTCTTGGATAGATCCTTCAAATTTGATGATTCTAACTTCGATCATATTATGTGGTATCTTGAGCTAGCTTCCTAAGGCTTACTGTTCTTTTGGTTTATGCAATTTCTAGTGGATGTTGTTTGAATTTTTGGAAAATCAATAGTAAGAAGTCCATTGGTATTTGCACCCTATCTACCCATTCTTGATCTTCAATTTTTGATCAATTTTGGTGTTTTGTGGGGTTGTTAGGCCTTGGAAATTGAAAAATCTAGCATCAATTTGATGCTTGGAAACTCACTTTGTCTAAATTCTTCATCATCCATGTTTTCATTTTCTTGAACCTTCATACAATCTTCTTTATTTTCTTAGGATTTGAGCCACTTTGATCTTTATGAATTTCAAGAATTGGTGTTAGAATATTAATCTATACCTTGATTGAAAGGTCTTTACAAGTGGAATCAAGTATACCAATCAATTCTAAGCTTAAAGTATAAACTAGACATCAATTTGGGGGAATTTAATTTCTGGGCACACTTCCCAAGAACAGCCCCTTGTCCATCATGTTCATGCTTTAAAAGGTTATTTGATCTTTATGATTCACTTAAAATCTGTTTGGGGCGTTCTTTTCTGTAATTTTCAGAAAAATTTTGTGGCCAAAGTTATTTTACAAAAGTAAGGATCCCAAAAAGTTTTTAAAAAAAAAATGGAATCATAAAAATACAAAGGGACCAATCTGCAATTATAAAAAGTACAAAAAAAATAATTGCAGAATTCAAATTAGGCCACAAAACCCCTTTTCTAAGTGTTTCTAGCATTAAATTTGGTATTACTTGATGTTTTGGACATATGGCTCAAATTCTATTCCTAAACATTATGTTAGAGTCTTTGTCTTCTTAATTTTCCTTTTAGAATGTGCTTTATTTTTTAGCTTTTCTCGCTTATCTTTGAATTTCTAAGTTTGTCTTAGTAGTTTTCTTCCTTGAACCTCTTGATTGATAGCTTGTGTGGATTTTTCACAAAGTTTTGATACTTTTTCTCATTACTTGAATTGGTATAGTTCTTTTTGTAAGAATATTGAAAGAGGACTTTGAGTCAAAAAAGACAAGAGCGCAAAACAAGCTAATTGTGTGGAAAACGTCAATTTGAGTGAAACACTTAGTGAGGAAAATGATAAAAGTGCCTAGTTTCCAAGGAAAGGATAATCCGGAGTTGTATTTAGATTAGGAGATAAAAATAGAACAAATCTTCTCTTGTCACCACTATAGTGAACAAAAGAAGATGAAGGTGGCAGCCCAAGAATTTGGCTATTATGCACGAAATTGGTGGGACCGAGTGCAAAAAGATAGAAGGTGGTTTGGGGAGCAACCTATTGATACTTGCAGTGAGATGAAGGCCATGATGAGGAAGAGACATGTTTCACCCCACTATCAAAGGGATCTTCACAACCAATTGCAAAGGTTAACCCATGGCACTAAGAGTGTGGATGAGTATTACAAAGAAATGGAGATGGCCTTGATTAGAGCCAATATTAATGAAGGAAAAAAGGCAAAAATGACTCGGTTTCTCCATGACCTAAACCAAGACATCCAAGACATTGTTGGGCTTCAACACTATGTGGAGCTTGATGACTTAGTACACCAATCCATGAAGGTCGATAAACAACTCAAAAGAAAGAGGCACAAAAGATATTGCAAATTCCTTTTACTCCAACTCTTAAACTTAGAAGTAGAGATATGAGGTGACTAGTATGTTTCGGATGGGGACATTTGGATTATCAATGCCCAAATGAGAAGGAAAATTTTGAGAGAAAAATTGAGAGTGCCTTTGAAAAGAAAGAAAACAAAGAGAGTGAGAAAAAAATTGAGAGAAAAGAAGAGAGTCTCTTTGTAAAAGAAGGTGAGGCGGAAGAAAGTAATCCAAAAGAGGAATGCAAAGCATCAATTGAAATTAAATTTGAACTTCCAAAGATACAAGTTCTACATGGCTTAAAAGAATTGAAGACAGGACATCCTACTACTCTAGTACCTTCCTCTAAATTGGTGTGTGGCTTCAAATGTTGGGATTATTCTACTTTGGTTTATTCATCTAATATTTCTCCCTTATGCCACATTGAAGAGTCATGCATCAAGGCAATTGGACAAGAACATGTGCTAAATTCATTGGATTTGCAAGACCTTTTCTTAAATGATGGTGGAAAATTTTTAAGGCTTAAGCTTATTGCTTTTTTCCTTACTAGCCTAGGCCAAATTGAAGAGTCTTGCATCAAAGATGAAAATTCCTCAAACGTAGAAGTTACATGTGATGGGTTCTTTAGATTTGTTTTTGACTCCGGAGGATTGGGTATGTGCACACAATAACAGTAAACGGTATGTAGAGAATAAATTCGAGGTCGAATTTCCTCTAAGAAGGGTGGAATGATGGAGGCAAAGGAGGGACAAGTCAAGTTTGCAACAAAAGAAGATCAATCCATTCAAGTCCAAGAAAAACCATTCAAGTCCAATTAATCTGTGTTCTTATTTTGGCTATATATTGAGTTCTAGATGTCCGAGTAAAGTGATTCTTGATGCGTTAGAAAGATAAGAAAATTATCTACAGGTTTTATTTGAAGCTCAAGACCTGATTCAGACTCTATCATGACACAAACCGGGCTAGAAGTTAGGAACGCTGTTCTGGACGGATTTGACTCTCATTAAGCAATTTTTTGGCTTGTAATTGGGTTTTGGTTTTATTTGTATAATGGGCCGCATAGGCCACGAAAATACTCAGCCTCCTTGGATTAGGGTTTGGCGGCCATGAGCCAAATTAGAGGGTTGGTGTGGGTAGCATTTTCCTTTTCTATAAATAGGAAATGTATGATCTCATTTACATAACTTTGAATGAAATTAGAATTTATCCTATTTGGATATTTTTATGAGTTGAGCATTGGCTCCTCATCTTCAAGTTCTTGGATTAGAACTTGCTTGATTCTTATCAAAGAGTTCTATCTCTTTGTGGCGAATCCTCCTTGGCTTATCAATCTTCCAATTCTATGGATAATTGTGGCGCCTTCCCCTTCATCTTCTTCCTCTTCCATTTTCTTAATTTATTTTATGTTCTTCTTTACATTTGCGCCATTTACATTCTGTTTTTAGTTGTTGCACTTTAATTCTTTGTTTGGTTAAGTTTCTTGTTTAGTTATTTCCATTCTTTAGTTGTTTCCTTTTGTTAATCATATTCGGGTGACAATCGCACCTTCTTCTTCCCCCAATTCTTTTCGTCTTTTTAAAATAAGAACTAAGAATAAGTTCTTGGATAGATCCTTCAAATTTGATGATTCTAACTTGGATCATATCAATATAGGTATATAATACAGTGTACATATATGTCTTTTTTAGTTAATTTTTTTAAAATAAAAATTGAAATAGTAAAACAATTAATACCCTAGCTCAGCTATGTGTGAGACTGAGACCACCATTCTCGATTCTCATAGGCTCAACTTAGAAAATCCCTAGAGCCCGCTGCTGCGCTGCCTACCAGGAAAGTGGAAACCTAGCCGCCACCGCCTGCTCACGAGCACGCCGCCACTGCCGCTTCTGCTCGGTCCTTAGCAGCTTCGTCGTTTCTGATCAAGTTCTCCGCCTTACTCAGTCACTCTCTCCATCTCACTCTCTCTCCACCACAGCGTCGTCGCTTCTGATCAGTTCTCCGCCTCACTCTCTCCATCTCACTCTCTCTCCACCGCGGCACCGCCGCTTCTGATCAGTTCTCCGCCTCACTCTCTCCATCTCACTCTTTCTCCACCGTAGCGCCGCCGCTTCCTCTAGGTAAGAAAAACTCTTCACATTCTCAAGAGGAGCAGTAAAGCTCTTTGTAATTTAGCTTTTCATTAGAGAAGAAAAGCTATCTCTGTGACTCTTCATTATTTTAGTTTTTCATTATTGTGTGAAAGTATTTTTGAATTTTTTCATTCAGTGCAGAAAAGAAGAAAGGATTCATCCTCTTTTGTGAAAAGCTAATTTTTTGAATTTTTCCACTGACATAGCATCTTGCTGGAAATTTTTACATTAGATGATATGTACTGCTTATCAAATGCTCTGTTTGCGGTTAAGCTAGAATGCTACTGATATGTACTGCTTATCATGCTACAATCGCATATATATAGTTACAAAGATAGTTGAAAGTATTTGAAAAGAGAAAAAACAGAATCTACAACCTAGCAGTAAGTTACATAGCTGTTAACAGCTGAATTTAAACAAATGTTATCTTAACAAACTCATAACAAACTGAAGCTGTTATCTCTTGACTAAGTCTAACTCTATCTTATTAGGTAGTGTAGTTGTACTGCTTCTCAAATGCTCTATTGGTAGTGTAGTTGCCGAAATATTGATATGCATTTTTTACTTGTATTGCATGAGATTGTATAACAATGGTTGAAGGTCAATCATCTAATAGTCCTATGGAAAGCAATCAAAGCATTGAGGCCACTGAAGTTCCTCCCACATCTAATTTAAATTCAATGGGAGAGACACAACAAACGGAAACTCCTCCGAATGACACAAATATGGAAAACCAAAATCAACAAGAAGAGCACTCAAGTCCTAACAAAAGAGGATTAACTTCAGAAGCTTGGAAGCATTTTAAAAGGGAGAAGATAGATGACAAATGGAAGGCAGTATGCAAGTATTGTGAAAGGAAACTTGGCGGTGACACTAGACAAGGTATTAAGCATTTACATGACCACATTAGGACATGTAAACTTCGCACTGTGAGGGGTCAAAGCAATCCATAATAAAATTTATGGA
This sequence comes from Ammopiptanthus mongolicus, assembly GCA_039655645.1. Classification (NCBI taxonomy): domain Eukaryota; kingdom Viridiplantae; phylum Streptophyta; class Magnoliopsida; order Fabales; family Fabaceae; genus Ammopiptanthus; species Ammopiptanthus mongolicus. Next base: position 13,108,304 of record CM077351.1, on the reverse strand, counting down.
ACAATCAGCAAGTTCCACGGGAAATAGACATGAATCACTTGTAGTTGGCAACTATACATTCAATCAAGATGTTGGCAGGAGGGAACTTGCGAGGATGATTATATTGCATGAATATCCCATCATGATGGTCGACCATATTGGTTTTAGAAGGTACAACCATGCTCTTCAACCTTTGTTCAAAATAGTTTCTCGCAATACTGTCAAGAGTGATATATTGAAGTTATATGAAAGTGAGAAGTCAAAACAAATGAAGTTACTTGCAAAGAATAGAAGTCGCATTGCGATAACTACAGATATGTGGACTTCTAGCAATAAGAATAAGGGATATATGTCTGTTACAGCTCATTACATTGATGATAATTGGACTTTGCAAAATCGGATCATTAGGTATGTTTCCTTTCTTTTATTGGTAAATTAGTAAATGTTATGATTGATGCTTATCACTAAATTAGCAAATGTTATGATTGATGCTTATGTGATATTTATTATTATTTGTTTTAGGTTCATTTATGTGCCTGCACCACATACTGCTGAGGTTATATGTGATGTTTTGGTAGAGTGTTTGATGGATTAGAATATTGATAGAAAGTTGTCAACATTAACTGTTGATAATTGTAGCACTAATGATGCATTGATTGATCGTTTGTTTGATAAGATGTCATCTTCTTCATTTGTTTTGAGTAGGGAATTATTTCATATGCGTTGTTGTGCGCACATATTGAATTTGATAGTAAAAGATGGCTTGTCAACAATTTCTACATCTATTGAAAAGATTAGGGACAGTGTTACTTTTTGGGTTGCAACACCGAAGAGGGAGGAGAAATTTAGAGATACTTGTTGTCAATTAAATATGACTTATGCAAAGAAGCTTGCACTTGATTGTAGAACTAGATGGAACTCTACTTATTTAATGCTTGCTTCTGCATTACCTTACCAAGGAGTTTTTAAACGTTTAAGACAACGTGATTCTCAATATAAATGTTTGCCAAGTGAAGAAGATTGGAAAATGGCAAGTGATATTTGTGATAAGTTGGAAATGTTTTTTAGTGTCACCGAGTTGTTCTCGGGTACTCAGTACCCGACATCAAATATTTATTTTCCAAAAATTTGTGAAATAAGATTGGCTTTGAGAAGTTGGGAATCTTGTTGTAGTGATACCATCCAAAGCATGGCTACAAGTATGATATGGAAGTTTGACAAATATTGGGGTTTTGATAAATGGAGTGATGGCAATAGGGGTTGTTTTGGATCCTAGGTATAAAATGACATTGTTGAATTATTTCTTCCCTCTTATGTATGGAGATGATGCTCCCGAGGAATTGGAAAGAGTGAAGAAACTATGTCAAGATTTGGTTGATGAATATCAAACAAGGGATAGGAGTGTTCTTCCTGCTAGTAGTGATTCCAGTGCATCGATATTGACAGACGTTTCTCATGTTACAAAGTCAACGTGGAAATGTGATTATGTCCAATTTGTGAAACAAAATGTTGCAACTACACATGTGAAGTCAAAATTAACTTGCTACTTAGAAGAGCCTCTTTTGATTGATGAATCAAATGCAGAAAGTTTTGACATATTAGGTTGGTGGAAACAAAATGGATTGAACTACCCAACTTTGCAAAAAATTGCAAGAGACTTTTTAGCTATCCCCATCTCTACAGTTGCTTCAGAGTTAGCCTTTAGTACTAGTGGTCGCGTTTTAAGTTCACAGCAAAGTAGGTTGAATGAAGACACTTTGGAGGCTTTGATTTGTACCCAAGATTGGATACATAAAGAAATGCAAGGTAATATATTTTATTTTGAATTCACCTCTATTTATTATTTTCATAAATGTTTTTATTTTGAAAGTCATTTTGGTTCTTTATTTGTTAGGTTCTTCGAAAATAATGCATCAATTTGAATCCGTTGGTGAGGATAAGGATGATGATGATAATGAGATAATGGATATACTATTGGATTACTTTATAATTTTTTAAAATATTTATATGAAGAGATGATGATTGTGTGTTTATTTTGTAGACTGCGGAAAGAGGGACATAGGCATCCGGAATGATGACAAAGACTCACAAGTTGGTTGTAATAGTTAGTGTGGTTGATTATTAGTTGGATTCATCAAATGTTATAATAGTTTGGTGTGGTTGATTATTAGTTTGATTTCATGAAATGTTGTAATACTTGTACTTATTTTGGTTAATTTTATTATGAACTGAACTTAGAGTTGGAATTATTACATTTTGGTGGAATTGAACTTAAGATTGTTTAGGTGAGAATTTTGCATTTTCGGGGTCCCCGCGGGGATCCGCGGGGACGGGGATGAGGGAGAAAAATCCCCCACGATGGGGATCGGGGACAAGGATGGGGGAAATCTGGGGGCGGGGACGGGGAGCGGGGGAGTACTCCCCGCCCCCGCCCCCGCCCCGCCCCGCCCCGCCCTGCCCCGTTGACATCCCTGGATTAGTTAGACTTTAATAGCTTACCTTTATTTTCTTTTTATATATTCAAATAAATCTATTTTCATATTAATATTCTTTTTTATTATGTATAAATAATATAATATATTATTCTAATAAAATTATGTTATATTATGTTATATTAGAATAAGGAATTAATTGATATACACTGTTAGTGTAAAGATTTTTTTACATAGACAATTAATCAGAATTTGCCACATAAGCTAAAGTGTTTGACTCTTATCTTAACTACCTTAAAAGTCATACACACCATGATTTCTGATTGGTTGTCGATGTAAAAAAACTTTACACTGAAAGTTTATAACAATAAAACTCATACAATAAATCTCTAGTTGGAAACTTTCATGGTCAAATAATTTAATGGGTTGTGGATGAGAATGAATCAAGAGGAATAAAGATTGGAAATAGGAGTAAGAATATATTTAGTAGACTAAGCATGTCTGTGGATGAGTTTTTGACAAACGTGATTTTGGATATAATTGATTTTGTAGAATTGATTTCAATATAATTGAGTTTGAAGTGAAGTGATTTATATTTGAATGTTTTTATTTTGAAAGCAAGATTGATCCAAAACTTAATGTAATTTTTCAATCCAAAAACAGAAACTACTTCAAGCTACTTCTGATAAAATCAATTCTAGATGCAAAATTATTTCCCCAAACATATAATCAAATACCTATTTTTTTTTACTTAAGCCACGTTTGACAGGTGTAGAAACAATTCCAATGATTCGGACGGTGATACTAAATTACTCTTCGTATCATCTATCTTATTTTTCAGTTTCACGTTCGTTCCTTGAGTTTTAAAGTTCCGGTTTGGTCCCTTATTATGTTTTAATGATAGCAAGTTAGTCTTTCCATCAAATTTTCTTGGGATTCAAAATCTTTGCGGAAACTGAAAAAATTGACTGGAAATTGAAAAACTCTTCTTCTCTTCCCCCTCTCATCACTTTTTGTTTTGTTTTCATTTGATTTTAATTTCAATCACAAAAAATTGATTTAAAGCAGATGGAGTGAGTCCCAAATGAAAATGAAAGAGAAATGATCAAAGTTGATACTCGCTCCATGTATTTGCCCAAACCAGCTCTTCACACCGCTTGCGGGTTTTTCAAATTCTATTTCTCTTCTCCCCTAGGCATGCATCTCCTTCTCCTTCTTTCCTCTATTCCTGTTACAGCACATTACCCAAAATTTGTGGTTGTTCATGTTAACATTTACAACACATTGTTGGAATATTTTGTATTTAATTATATTCCAATATCATAATGTGGGCAGATATCGTTTATTAATTATATTAGCTATTTATCAATTAGGAGCCTTAATTGATATGTGATCAAATTAAGTGATAAGGCTAATTAAATTTCTGATTTGATAATAAATTAGTTAATTGATATGGACTAAATATGAGTGGATGTCATTGATGGCCCATTTCGGAATAATGGGAACCCTAATTGGCCATCACCCTATATATAGGCTATGGTCCCCAATACACCGGACACAATATCGCATACCGCCTCTTCTCCCCATCTGAAGAGCGACTAAGGCATAAGGAGTCCCGGTTGAGGAAGAACCACAAGCCAACGGGTGTTCATTACCCGTCTCTCTTTACTCTTCCCCCTCTCTGCGTTTCAGGATTACTACCCTCCGTTCGTGAAGGTTGGTGATCAAGTTCATGCTCTGAAGAACGCTTGAGGTTAGGAACATATAATGGATTCAGGTATTCCTATATCTTTGATAAATCAACATGTTGTAGATCCTAAAGGTATCAAGTTTTACGTTGTTCTTGATAATAAAGATGCATGCTATATATGGTTATTATGTTTCCGCAATAAAGACTTATGATAGCATGCCTTGTATATGATTATTGAGTTTAAATCTAACACGTGGTATCAGAGCGGTCTTCATGTTTGATTTATTGGGATTATTTGTATGAATCCTAATTTTGAAAATTAGGAATTTTGAAAGGAAATATTTTTTTTTTTTAATTGGCACGTGGTATTAAATATATATACCTCCAGTACGTGATCCAAATTTTCTTCTTCTTTCGAAATCGGAATCCAGGATTCTGTATTAATAAATTATAATCAATTTTCGATCTTTGGTGAAAGTTTGGAAAGTGAATCGGGAAAGTTTGATTCATAAGGTTTCTTTCATTCATGGTTTTTTGGTTAAAAATAATATATCTATCTTGGTTTTTCAATCTTTGAATATATGAATTGATGATGATATTTTTTTTTTTTTTACGTGATTAATGTTTCTTGATTGAAATTTTTTTTGTTTCACGTAATCATAATCATCTTTGATTGGGTGTCAATTTTGTATATATACTATATAAAGATGAATGGGAAAAGACTTGCTTTTCCATATTGTTTTATGGTCTCACTGTGTTGAGCAATGTATTTGTTATACTTTTCTCACATACTTATGAGTGAGACCCTATACCCGGGCCTGAGTGCAACTTGAGATAGGGAGAAGGTTGAGTAGTGATAGCCTTCTAGATGTACATCCTGTTTGGTTATCACGAAGGCCTAACTTAGAGTGATTCCTTTCGAGGGTATTGCCACTTCTAATAGTTTACCTATGGTTGTGGGCAATATTTCGAAATGGGTCCAGACTCTAAGAACCAAAGTTAGAACTATAGAACCACCTATTCGGAAAGTTCACATATGAGAAGAATTTTTTCACACTAAGCATTCAAGTTTTCATGTTTTTAGTGTGAAAATGGCAAATTTGGGACCCCCCATTTTATTAAAATTGTCTAGTAATTTTGGTTGAGTTGGTTGAAACAACACGTTGCCAAAGTAACCTCTGTTGCGTAAATTTGATTCAATTGGATTTACAAAAGATGTAGTATTGAATTATTCATGCGAGTTGTTGTCGGCCCGAAAGAAGGCACAACTTGGCCGAATAATTACATACCTGTGATGGTAAATGTGTGGTGATTATAAAGTATTTTCCATGTGGATAATGGGATGCCCGAAGGTAACCATTATTTGACAGGACTTATCACCAATATTTGATCATTGCGTTGAGAGTATCATTTGCAGTTAATTCTTACGATCCGAAGATTGGGGATTAATGGTGCGCTTGATATCTTGTTTGGGTCTTCAATTTGCCAATTTGGATTTTGAGTGAGTGTGAGTCACTTAAAGCATGAAGTCGCTAAGGTGACATCTCTTATGGAAATCACTCAAAAGAAATATTAAAGATTATGTGGGTGTACATCCATGTGGATATTAATTGGCCTAAAGGAAGGTTAATATTTGGCAGGGTTGCATTCACACCTGTGATGGTAAACACATAGTGATTATAAAGATCATTTTCATGTGAATAACAGAGTATCCAAAGATAGCTGTTGTTTGACAGAAAATATCACCAGTGTTTGATCATTACAATAAAATACCACTAACAATTAATGTTATTGTCCAAGGACTTAATATTAATGGTGCACAGGGTATTTTGGTGAGTATCTTTATGGTACTTATGTTCTCTTTAAGCTAACATTACTTATGTATCTGCTGATTTAACTCAATTTCGATTCTCAAAAGTTCTGACTAATTTTTGGGATTGAAAGGAGAACATTAAGATTGTTCTTGGATCTTGACCTTGCATAAGGATGGAGAAAACCACCTTCTCTCACAAAATTCAATTTCTCTGAAGAGAGGATCAAGTATAGGAAGTGGGATCGCTCCAATTGCACGAGTCTTATGATCATAAAGGACGATATTCCGGAGACCTTTAGGGGTATTATTTTGGATGGCATAATTAATGCCTGAGATTTCCTTGCTGAAGTTAAAAAGTACTTTCTGAAAGCAATAAAGACGAAAACAAGCACTCATTGGAGAGCTAGATTTTCATTAAGCATAAAGAAAAGGAATTATAAGGAGCACGTTATAGGAGTGTCCAATCCTGCTCATAAACTTAAGGCGCTAAAACGTGGGCTGTCTAACGACTTGCCCATGCATTTAGTATTTAGTATTCCTTCATGCACAATTCAGTCCGTTTAAGTCAGCTTATAGCTGTTATAAAGAGAAATGATATCTGAATGGATTCATTTCATAAGGTGTGCAAGAAAGGAAACAATGAAATAAGAGACGACAAATAGTGCTCTTTTGATAAATATCTCTAAAGATAAGGGCTAATAAAAGAAAACTAAGGATAAAGCTGTTAAGGGCCCATCTCAAAAGAAATAACTAGGGTCACAATTATTTCTTTTATAAGGACATCGGGTATCTAAAGAAGAAATGTCACAAATATCATGTTTGGCATGCCTATAAAGGAATGTCTGAACTGATGAAGGCCAAGTGATGCTGAAAGATGCATCTATATTGGATTTGACCAAGTCAGTAAAAGATAAGGCTATTGACATTTTAGATTGTTGTTACTGGCTAATATTTGAAATTAAAAGACATTTTGGTTTAGTCATCATTTAGATGAAATTTGGTTTTGGTTTCTTATTGAACAAATCAGGATAATTTTGTTCATTTAGAAACGATGGATTCAATTTGTCTTTTAAATTCAAATATTGTAGGAACCAGTTAAGCTATGGGCTGGACAAATTATAATTGCTTGGTATTGAGACCTCTTGTGGCAAAACATTGAGTGAGGAATCGTACGACACTAAGCGTAATGTTGATAGTAAAATTAAGGAGCACTATGACACAAACATTTAGAGCACATCTCTACGAATAGAGTTGAGCAACTTGTATGAGGGAATCCTAGATTCCATTGGCCTTATACATTTTTATTGTTTGTATTAAATGCATTAAAAGTTAAATATATCAGAATATGGCTATCAATAATGCAGTTAAGTCCAAATAATGACGCTTAAAGGTATGGTAAGGAGTATGATTAGTCATTCTACCTTACCAGAGTCACTATGAGAGTAACAATAAAGATTGCAGCTTAAATGCTTGACAGAGTACCAACTAAAGTTACCGATCAATCACTTTCAAGTATGGGAACATCCAACTAAGGCAAGACTTTATGAGTCTCGCGAAGGAAATTGGAGTCCCCCCAAATAGTGAGCGGCAACCTTATTGATACTCTGAAAGGTCAAAGGGGTATGTGAATTTTTAATCCCAAATTAAAGAAACCTTGAGACAGGAACTGACTAGTTCTTTGAGGATATTGAGTTTGGGGGGAGATAAGATTAGAGACAATATCGTTGAGGAAGAATTGGTTCTAATCCCTGAACCAATTCATACAGTTGCTATTAGTGTAGCAAATTTGGATCCTTGTAAAAATATTGTTGTTATTCTTCCCACTCAAGATAAGGAAATTATTCCTAAAGGTCAAACTCAACACCCTCATAAACTAGAACATCAAGAGCCGATGCCTTTTGCCATGATCCACTAAAGAAATAGTGAATACTATTTTGGATAATTATATAGTATTTCTCTAGGAACATAAGGTAAGTTGTATTATGGAAGATGATTCAATCAACTCCCATCAAACCATATGAAGTTTCTATTCGGAAAAGTGGATTGAAGGTATGAGTACAAGCTTTAGCTAGACATTAAGGTTTGAAACTTATCCTGATACTTGAAGGTTTCAAAGGGTAATATGGAGAGGTATAAGGTTTGTCTAGTGGCAAAAGGCTAAACTCAAAAGAAAGGATTGCTTGTAAAGAGACATTCTCTGCAGTACTATTGAATGACTCTTTCAAGGACAATCATGGCTCACGTTGGTTATTATAATTTGGAGCTTCACAAGATGGATGTCAAGACGGTGTTTCTCAATGGCAACATTGATGAAACAAATGCATATAATGCAAACCAGGAAATTTTGTGTCAAAAGACATAGAGAAGATGTTTTGAAAATTGACGGAATCTATCTATGGGCTAAAAAAAAAAAAAAAAAGATGTCTCGTTAGTGATACCACAAGTCTCATCAAGTGATTGTCTCATTTGGTTTCGAGATGAATATCGAGGACAACTGTGGGTATTACAAGTTCAGTGGGAGTAAGTTCATTTTTCTGGTATTATATGTTGATATTATGCTAACCAAGAACGATATAGGCTTATAGCGCGAAACCAAGAAATTTCTGACAAAGAATTTTGTGGGGAAAGATCTTGGGGACGCTTCTTTTGTCTTAGGAATTTCGATACTTAGAGATCATTCTCGAGGTATCTTTTGGGTTATCACAAAAGAGCTATATCGATATAGCTTTGGATAAGTTCGACATAAAAGATAGTAAACCAGGAGATACCCCGGTCACTAGGGGAGACATTTTAGTCTCACTTAAATGCCCCTATGAAAATCTGGAAATTCAGGAAATGCAAAAGATTCCCTATGCTTCGGCTGTGGGAAGTCTGATGTATGCTCAAGTTTGTGCGCATCCGGAAATAGCGTACATAGTAGGATTATTAGGCAGATACTTGAGCAATTCAAGGATTAGTGGAAAAGCAACCATAAGGAATGTGAGATACTTAAAGAGAACAAAAAGGCATATACTCACATATCGGAGATCTGACAGTTTAGAGATCATGAGAAATTATGACTCCGATTTTACAGGATGCCAAGATAGTAGGCATCCGACTATGGGATATGACTGGAGTAATTTTTTGTCACTTGGTTGCATTTAGTAAAAGATATTGAAATACCACTCAAGTCATGTTGTGACAAATAAGTCAGTCATATTGTACTTCAACAACAACATAAGTTCTACAAAAGTCGAAGTTCATCGACATCAAGTATCTTGTAGTTAAGAAAGAGTTCAGGAAAAACAGTTTTCTATGGAGCACATAGAGACAAATTCTATGCTAGCAGATCCACTAACTAAAGGCTTAACACCTAAGGTTTTTTTTTATGAGCATGTTGCTCATATGGGTGTTGTCACTGAGGATGCCTTAGTTTAGTGGGAGTCTCTATTTTTGTTTTATATTTGAGATACAAACCTTTTGTTATTTCGGATTTTCTGCAGAAATAAAGTTATGTTTATGAGTTCATTATGAACTTGTTTGTATCTTGTTGTGTGTAAAATTTATTTACACATTAAGGACTTTGGTTTGCAAAATTAAATTTTTGCAAAACTGATCTCACTAAAGACTTAAGTTGGACCAGTTGGAAATAAGCATGATTCAGAGATCACATTGCATGAAATTTCCATGCCACTCATCCATATCGATCTATGTCATCTAGTGCATTGATGTGGTGGTCGTCGGGGTTTAGTCACAATAGACGTTAGTGACGACAGCCGCGGTGGTCCCATTGTTGATGTATGAGGTGGACCAGATTGTAAAGGGGAAATTTAAAGATAAATAGCATTCGGATGTGCGCCTAAAGAATTCTGATATAATTATTACGATATATTGCCCAAGTGGGAGATTGTTGGAATATTTTGTATTTAATTATATTCCAATATCATAATGTGGGCAGATATCGTTTATTAATTATATTAGCTATTTATCAATTAGGAGCCTTAATTGATACGTGATCAAATTAAGTGATAAGGCTAATTAAATTTCTGATTTGATAATAAATTAGTTAATTAATATGGACTAAATATGAGTGGATGTCATTGATGGCCCATTTCGGAATAATGGGAACCCTAATTGGCCATCACCCTATATATAGGCTATGGTCCCCAATACACCGGACACAATATCGCATACCGCCTCTTCTCCCCATCTGAAGAGCGACTAAGGCATAAGGAGTCCCGGTTGAGGAAGAACCACAAGCCAACGGGTGTTCATTACCCGTCTCTCTTTACTCTTCCCCCTCTCTGCGTTTCAGGATTACTACCCTTCGTTCGTGAAGGTTGGTGATCAAGTTCATGCTCTGAAGAACGCTTGAGGTTAGGAATATATAATGGATTCAGGTATTCCTATATCTTTGATAAATCAACATGTTGTAGATCCTAAAGGTATCAAGTTTTAAGTTGTTCTTGATAATAAAGATGCATGCTATATATGGTTATTATGTTTCCGCAATAAAGACTTATGATAGCATGCATTGTATATGATTATTGAGTTTAAATCTTGTATATGATTATTGAGTTTAAATCTAACACACATTACTCAAAATTTGTTGCTTGAACAAAAACGGGAAGGATAAAAGAGAGTGATAGATTGATGGCTCGCGAGAGTTGTGGTTGTGGCAATGAGGGAAGGTTAAATCTGAGAAAGCCTCACTTCTATGAGGTTTATTCCTCCACCTCTGATAGACTGGTAATTCCCTTAAACTGCTTCTGTCTCTAACCTAATTGCATTTCTCAAACTCCACACATAACTTCCCAAATTGTAGTTAGTGTTATAAATGAATGAAACCCTACCTAACACTAACTTATTGTTAGCACTAGAATGATAACCCATGTCATGCACGGGGTATTAAAGTATTTTAATTAAATATGTTTATATTTCACATTGTGACATTAAAAATATTTGTTTAATTAAATGAATAATGACTTTATTTTTGATTTATCCTTTGAAGTATAAGTTTTAAATTAAGCTTTGTTACATATAATGAATAAATTGTTTTGGTGTAAAAGAAAAACATTTTGGTGATTTACACATTTTAATGAAATATCGGTCGGTGATGTTCCTGTAAACGCAAAAGTGAACTAATAAGAGGAAGATTTAAACTCTAACAACCAAGAAATATAACAATTTAAGAATAGTTTACTTACCTTGCTTAAATTTTGATAGAGTTTTTTATAAAATACATTTGTAGTAGTGTTTGAATCTTGTTCTTCATGATCACTTATTAGTATCGATTTTCAATCCACTACGGGATATAATCCTTGACATTGCGACATACAACTGTCCATGTGAACAAAATTGTTTAGGAAGATAAATTCCCACATGTTTGAGATATCGTCCTTGATTTTTAGTTATAGTCATTGTAAAAGAAATAACAATCGGGAATTGTCTATACTAAAATTTGAATTGAATCCTCTACTAAATTTAATTGATGATAAATTCAGGATAGTCTCTCATTACATATAAAGTTGACCGTTTTCAATTTAATATTGCACAACAAATTATACAATAAAACTATTTAACATAGTAATTATTTTTGTATTCAGCATGTTAATTAGTTATATTTTTAAATATGAATAAATTATGATTCATGCGGATAAACCACAAAAAAATGACAATAATTTTATTTATATTTATATTAAAACCAAATATTTAATAATTGATAAAATAATTAAATTCAATATAATTAAAACTTTTATGATTTGAGTAATGAAGACAATTTTAAAGAATTACAAAGTCTCCAAGAAAATTTATTTTTGAATCAAATATTACTAATTTATTTTAAAGAATAAATTTGTAAAGAATAATTTTAATAGGGGCGACAATCTTACTCCATCGTTTATTCTTTGGGTGTGTCGTAGGGTTGCCTCCATGTCATAGTTTTAAGCTTAAGTGAGAACAACCATTAAAATTCAATTCCTTTTTTTGTTTTAATCAAAATCCTTTGTAAAAGTTGAAATGGTTGCTTCGATAAAATTTCAAAAATCATGATACATGCGGAAGAGTACAGCATATTTCTAATGTAAATTTTAAGAGGAAACCACCACTTTAGCACATTTTTAGAATCAAGAGTCAGTTTAGTTCAAACAAAATATAAAGTACTTTGTTATCCAGGAAACATTAATCTCCAATTGTGTAAACATATCCATATGTATATCTGCGCGAATCTTAACAATCACTTGTTCTGATTCTACATGTTGATCATTATATATGTCGAATCCTCCAAATTACATCATTATGAAAAATTTTGAAAATCACTTACTAAAAATTTGCTTCAAGCAATAATATCCACTTCTACTATTCTCAACAAAGATCTTGTAAACGTGAATGTTCACTTATCATTTTGTTTGAAATCATTTTTGCACAGACTTGCTTTTATCATTTTTCAAAACTTTGGCACAGTTTGTTTGTTATGAACATTTTTTCATCTTCAGGTGTCCCAATTTGTTTTTAATTATTTTTTATTTTTTAAAATTGTCTTGTATTTAAAATACTCTCCCATTTGACTAAACATTGAATTTCTTGGTCTTATCTAATTTTAATTTCATTAATAATTTGATTCAGTTTATTAACTTTTTAATGCTCTGTCCGTCACTCAAAATTGGCAATGTGTTTTTTTAGCTTATTTCAATAAGCTTAGTAGAGAAGCTTATAAAAATAAGTCGTTTTAAACTTATTTGAAAAAAAACTTATTGCATAAACACTTAATTAAATTGTTTATCCAAACGTGCCCATGGTCAATCAATTGGGGCTATATTTAAAAACTGATGCAATCAATTAAGTAATTGTTCTATTCACGTTTAATTTCCAATTTGATTTGAATTGATTTATCTTTTTATTTTTATTTAGTGTTTTGTTTTTCATTAGAAATTCCCTTTAATATGTATTATAAGTGTATCTTTATATTTATTATCAACATGTCCAGTAATATTATATATTGCTACATCCATCAAATAAAAATTATATATTGTTACATTAATTTATAATTTATAATTAGTAACAATATGCCCGTGATTAAGAGTATCCCAAAGACTAACGTCAATTTTTAATGCTTCACAAAATTTCACATGCTTTAGCACTCATACTCTTTATTAAATAAACCAAATTTAACAAAACTAACAAAACAAAAAGTTAAATAATACTTACATACTTCTTGCCATGGGGTTGCAATAGAGAGAGATAGATTTTGATGATTGTGGTATGAGTAGGAGAAGGAACTACAACCATATAAAATGGCCGGTTTCGAAATATTTGATAGGTCAAAGAATTTTAAAGGGCAACTTAATGTCCTAAAGTTATTGTTTAGGTGAAATAGAAAGGGTTTTTAATAATATTTATAAATTCATTTAAATAAAGGCAAATAAATGATAGATGCCAATAAATGCGAAAAAATGGACACCAAGCAAAAAGACTCTAATTAATAAAAAATAAATGCCTATTAATACTGCAACCTTGCAACATAATGATAATTAAGGCAGTAAAAAATTGCAACCAAAATGAAAAAATTAACTATTGTCAACTACTATGATTAAAAAAATTGAGTAAAAAATAGAATAAATCATGTTTCATCTTTGTGAAAGGTGGCAAGAAGTCAATAACGATGATATTCTAAGTTTCTAACAGAAGCAGATTTGTCTAATTCCTGAAATAAAGTGTCACCAATAGTGATATGTTTCCAATTTTCAAAATTAAAGGAAAACAAAAAATAATAGAAAACCAACTATAGTTCTATGTCTTTGAATCCCAACTCCCAACCCAGAACCTACCACAAATAATAGAAAACAAAAAAAAAAAATCATTCATGAGAGCTTTCTTTTAGCCAATGTAAATACACATTCAATACATCATGTAAAAGAAAGATACATAGACTCGAAGAATCAAATCAGAGAATTTTTTCGAGTCTTCTAATGAAGGGGTTTTGGTTGAGAAACGGTGTGACAAAATGAAATTTCCAGGTAGAAGACCATTAATGTTATGGAAGACCATTAAAGTTAAAAAATAGAAGGTGGGGGTTGAGATTTCATTACAGGAAGAAGAGTATGTAAAAGACCTTACTTCTGAGTTCTGAACATTGATGCAAATTTATTAATTTCTTTGTGTTACATTATTGCCAGGCTTACATGATGATACCGATTACTCTAATAACTTGCATATTATTACAGATACCCATTAAAAGAACAAAACAAATCTCACTATGAAGCATAAAACAGATGCAGACATGTCATTCATACCAAATCAAATCTTATACATCAAATAACAAATAATGAAATAGGATGATGATGGCCCCATTAACCAATATGGATTAATAGTTAATAATTTAAAAGAAAAATACCTTCGTCTTGATAGAATGCAACTGTGAGTAGTCCTGAACATTCAACCTATAAAGGAATATATCAATGTGAATAATATGAAGACGAAACATGTTAGTTTTACCCCAAGAATATGAAGACCATTTCATATGTCTATGAATTAAAAATCACTATGGCATAGCATAGTGTTTAACTAGACAATGTAGTTGGATCTCATTGAGTCTGGAGGTAAGTGGGCTTCATCGTACGCAAAAGCAAAACATAAATCTTGTGTTAAATAGATCTCTACAAAGAAAGGCCAAGAAACATTGAAGCGGTAAAAACTGTGATCCAGAAAGTATTTGATAGATAAAATAATTTATTCGAAATTAAATTAAAATGATTAATAATATAATATAACTGCATTATTATATATTTATTGCATTTTAAAATATCATTTATTTTCCAAATGCCAATTAAGGTTGCCTATTTGGAACTAAATGGCAATTAAGGCTAAAAAAATGTCAATCAAATATTGGCAAAAGCATCTTCCTTGGCTTCCTGATCTCCAATGATGCTGCTTCTACTGCAGGGTTTGTCACCACTATATCTTCTCTTATATTGGCTTCACCATCATCTCCTAATTCAAATCAAAATAAATATCATCATGTCGTGCATATGGAAATCAAAGCATAAGATGGTGTGGATATTAATCAAACCCCAGTTATATCTCCATACATATATGATATATTCAGAATTAAATTAACATGCAAATATATATTATCTCATATCCAAAAGAAACATACAGCTAGCAAAAAAAGTTAATTAATGACCTGCTTTACACTTTTCAGGAGAAATGGGGAGGAAATTATGTAATATAATTATGGCTTTTAAGAAAAACAAAAAGAGATGTTGTCTATATTGTGAACACCCAATTTTGTCCGGGTTAATTAATCTTTTGACTAGGTAATCAGAAAAAGAAAGAAAAAATTGAGTGGGCTTTGGCCCGTAATCCTTTTTGTTTAACCCACTTAAAAGCCCATTTCTTGTTCAAAAAAAAAAAAAACGAAAATGATAATAAAAAAAAAATGGTAATAACAAAAAAACTCAAAGGGGAGGGGACGTGAGTTTTTCTGGAAGTCCCCTCCTTTTTCTTTTCTCCCCTTTTTTGTTTTCTTTCACTTTATTCCCTTATTCTCCTAAGCAACAACAACAATGGCAGACACACTGCTGCTGCATCCCCAAGGGCAGGGAACAAGGCTGATCTGCATTGTACATTTCCTGCACCAAGCTAACAGAAAATTTTGGAATTACTCTCCTATCATTTTGCCTATAAATTCAGCAATCCACAGAGAGAACAGGGGGGATTTTTTTGGAGGAGGGCAGAGGGAATCTGAAGGAGAATGAAACCAGAAACAAAAAAAAATACATAAAGCTCACATTCCTCCCCAACCACAGCTTGATCCCCTTAACTACATTAGCATAAACTCAGCTCTACCCATACTGAAAGAAGAATGAGAGAGTGAACAGTAACAGAACCAGCACCCAGCCCCACCGAGCCCACACCGCGCGCTCCCTCAACCACCGCGGGCCACGCCGCCGCTCCACCGAGCCGCATCGTCGCTGGGATCTCCGCGAAGCAGAGCCGCCGTGCTCCTGCCGTTCCAGTCGAGCCAGCTACCGCCGCAGCCGGAACCGGACTCGCCAGATCCGTCGCTCTCCTCCACGCCGGTCCACTGGAGCTCCGTTGAAGTCGGCTGCTCCAGATCTCCGCCGCGAGGACTCCCCATCTGCCGCCGCTGTTCCGGACCAGCGACCCCCCACTCACCGCGGTTCCGTTCGTCCCTCCAGCGCTCCCGCTCACCGCGCGCTGGCCATACCCACCGCGAGCAGCCCCTCAGCCGTGCCCGCCTCTTCGCGTCGCCGCTGCCGTGTGCTCGCCGCTTCGGGTCGCCGCCACCGTGCCTCTGTTGCCGCAAGGTCCTCTCCTCTGCTCCTCTTCGTGGGTAGCTCGAAGGAGAAAAGGCAGAAGCCTTTCTTCTGGCTTTAACCCATTTCTCTTGGTTTTTTGTAGTTTTAACTCTTATTGTATGTCTCTGTTTTTTTCGTTTAATTCTTTTGTTAAGTAGGGAAGTGGGGACAAGCTAAGGATGAGAGTGTTTAATATTGGGTTGGGCCTGATAAAATGGATTAGTTTAGGTTGATTGTTTTTCTGATTTCTTTTTTTTGGGGGCCAAGCTCATACTTCTGTGTGTGTCAGATTCTGGTTTTAAATAAGAAAAAGGAAGAAGAAGAAAAAATAAAAAATAATAATCACTTTCAAAGAAATTCACGTAACAATCTACGACGTTGATGTATGAATTTTTTTTCATCCTCAAGTGTCGCATGAATTGTAGGGGTTTATCGTATAGTTTTGCTATCTTTAACCCCGTGCTAGAGTGAATTCTTCTTTAAGTAAAATATTTTAAAATTCGTGCGACAATTTATGACGTTGATGTATGGTCTCCCATCCTCAAGTGCCATAAGAATTGTAAAGGCTTATCGTATAGCACCGCTATCTTTAACCTTGTGCAAAAGCGAACCAGTCGAAATAAAATCCTTTTTTCGAAATCAAATCTTTTCTAAGAAAAAATAAAATAAAATAAACCAACCAATCAAACTTTTTCTATTAAGAACTACGTGGCTTTGAGTTTTCCATCGCACCGGGGAATACGTAGGAGCAGAATAATCATTCTGTCAAGCCAAAATTTTATTTTTCTTCCTTTTGTGTTCATTTCCTTTTTGTTTTAAAAATGGGGTAAAATAATATTTTTAAAGGTTATTAAAAATTTTGCACAATTAACTTGGGGTACCGTTCTTAGAACGGGTGACGTAGGGTGCTAACACCTTCCCTACTCATAACCGACTCCCGAACTCAAATCTCTGTCTTCTTTTTTTTTAGGACCAGTTTTCCTTAAATAATTGGGTTTTCCAAAGTTTTCCCAAATAAAAATTTTGGTGGCGACTCCTCTGTTGTTTTTCTTACCCCCTCCTTTTTTTCGCGGCGCCCGGACGGGACGGTCGCGACATATATAAAAGAAAAGAAGCTTGTTTAAATTCTTTACAGGAAAAGCAAATAGAAGAGTCAGAAAGCGAAAGTAACATATGTTAAGGAAAATTGATACATATGAATCCAATTGATAAAAGGGTACGTAATTTAACTTGCGCTAGGCACCACCTATCTCGAATTTTAACTTTTTTTTTTAAAAAAAAAAAAAGAAAGAAATAGCTAGAAAGAACCAAAAGCTAGATAATGAAGAAGCACCATGAATTGATTATCTGTGGCCACTGACTGTGTCCATGGAGAGATGAAGATGAAGAGGATCAAAGGATGAAGTTGAAGGCTACGCATGCTAGGTGAAGTTGAAAGAGAGTGAGGAAGAAACGATGCTAGCTAACTTTTCTTTTTTCCTTGAAACCTGTTGCAGAAGTAGAAAAAGGGAATGTTTTTTAGAGGCTCTGTGAGTGTGGGACGATGTTATATGAATGAATGGATCACCGTTACCAACTTTGTCAATTTAAATGCTACACAACTTCTGTTGGTGAAACCTGATAGTCTTACTTTGTTATTCTTTTTCCGTTTAAATGCTCGACAATTTTTTTTTTTGTGAAACTCTGTAGTTTTATTTTATTATTGGTTTTAAATTTGAGTTTAATTGTTATACACCGACATTGTAAAACATTTTTACACAGACATTCGATTATAAAGTTGTTACAGTAGTAACAAAATTTGACATTCATTCATACCATGATTGGTTATTGATTGACAGTGCTAAAACTTTAAACTATCAGTGAATAGCAATTAAACTCTTTAAATTTTGCCTAATTTATAAATTAAACAAAAGAATGAGTTATTAATATTAATTATTATAAAGAATGAGTTAATAATATTAACTATTATTAAATTTATGAAATTATTGTCAAGGCTTTTTTTTTTTTTGTGAAACTCTACAGTTTTATTTTATTATTGGTTTTAAATTTTACCTACTTTATAAATTAAAAAATGAATATTTTATGTCCATAAAAAACAAAAAGAATAATTTATTAATATTAATTATTATTAAATTTAAGAAATTATCCTCAAGGCAATTCGTTAACTGCATTACCTTACTTTTAATTAACCGTTTGGAGCATTTCAATGACCTTTGTCCAATTCAATTCCATGCTAATTTAATTTTGGAAAAACAGATGACCGTAACTTAACCCATGGTTGATTGCAATAAATTTTATATTGTAATTACAAAATTAACCCAAAACGAAACAATTGCAATCAAATAAAAACCCAAATACTAACCCTAGAAAACCCTAAACCTATTTCCAATTGTTCCTTACTTTAAGCACCAAGCAATTGAGTGTTGGAATCACTTCAGTGTACCATTAAAAAGAGAGGGAGGGGGAAGAGGGAAGAGTTTTTCACTTTCCACCAAGATTTTTAGTTTTCGACCAGATTTTCCAAAATCCGCCGAAATGTGATGGAAGGAACTATCTTGCTAATATTGAGACAAAAAATGATTAAATTGGAACTTTTTAAATTTAAAGAAAAAAAAGTGAAACTAAAAAATAAAATAGAGGATCAAAAATGATATTTTAAGCTATAAAGTACTACTCCGAATCTATATATAAGCAAAAAAAATTAATTTCTTACATATTAAGAAAGTTAGCTATATTAATTTAATTGTCTTGATTTGTGTAAAAAAATAAGTTATAGTTACTAAACCACCCTTTCTTGGGAGTATGTAATATTCTTGGAAGTTGTGCTTTGAGAGTGTATAATACTCTTGAAAAAATAAAAAAATAATTAATCAAAGATATTTTTGAAACACTAACATTAAAAAAGATTGATTTGATTGATTTTTGTTTATATTTGAGTCCAAAAAATTTAAATACTTTTTTGTTTTTATATATATATATATATACACGGATATATATACACGGAGGGAGTATCTTATCATGATTTTTTTATGTTGCTTATTTATCAAGCTGGGTGAGATGGTTCTAGTTTGCGCACGACAACATGTTTACCGTAGTTGTTCAGATTTTGAATGAGGTTAAGTGGGACTAAAATTCAAAAATTTAGGAGATCTCTCCATGTCGAAAAGGTTTAGTCCTTGGTTGCAGGACACCCTGGGTGTATGCCAAAAAGAAATTTGTACGAGCACGTCACGTTCATTTATAATACTTTTCTTCTATTGCCAAAATTATTACAAGACCACTGAAATGATTACTAGAGAAGGAGGCTATCTACCCTCTTCGGCAGAAGAGAAAGTAAACTTAACTAAATGAAGCACGAACATGTATGTACAGGGAATTGTGTGAAACTAAAATGCCTACATTCTTTATCTTTCAATTTGAGGAGGGCATCAATCTTCCGTTTTTTTCTTCTTTTTTCTTGTCTCTCCATTTCTTTCCCACTCAATGGGAATAAAACTATTAACTGGAAGTATCCTAAAGTGCGAAAGCATGGAATCTTAACTCAGATACTCAGTAATAAAGGGTTAGAAGACGCAGCCGCTAGTTCCTTCAGAAATGCAACAACATCATCTGATGATCCAAGCGTGTACCGAGCATTTGTTTGAGTTCGTCCAACAGCACATGAGAAGTAATTCTCCTTCTTGAGGTCAAGGACATTCCAAGAGATCTTTTCAGGAACTGGCCGCCGTGGTGCACGGCATACATGATTAGTCGTTTTCTTCTCAGAATTTGACAGAGGCCGTTGTGCCTTATTTTGAGATGGCTTTGGCCCATTTTTATTAGCTGGGATCTTCAAAGATGATATCCTCTCAACAGGGAACTTAACTCCATCTGTTGCCTTACTTCGTGGAAGGCCCGCACCAACAGAAGGAAGCTCTGGCTCGAAAAAGGCATATATATCTTCATCCTGCTGCACTCAATAATGTTAAATTGGGTTGCTCCATAGTATTCAGTATTCAGAGCAACACAAATTCATTACAATTAAAGAGAGATGTAGGAAATAGAGAAATATCAACTGATCAAACTTAGTTTCCCACTTCCCGAATGAATGTACAGTAGCTTTTATGATTTTTAGAAATAAAAATGTACAGAATCAATCCTGCAATTTCTTTCAATTTTTCATCAATTAATTGCAGAGAACGAAAAAAAGATCAGAGCACCAGAGTTCCAAACACATGAATGAAAAATACTTCGTAAAAATCATCTAGACTCCCAGCATCGAACTTTTAATAGATTCACCTAGATATATCGGATATGGAAGAATGAGCTAGGAGTGGATGGCATCCCGCATCAGAACATATCAGAAATAATTTTAACTTACCACTTTGCTTTCCATGTCTAAGATCGTAATGTTAACAATTTCATCATATCAAACAGACGTATGTTACAATGAAAAATGAAGCCTAACCAGCAAATAAGCGGCAAGTGTAAAATACTAAGTTATATACAGATTTTGACTGTGCATGAGGTAGGTTCACATAATACAATCGATAGTGGAGTTCAAATATGCACAGGAGTTCTAAATATTTATAAGGGTTAATTATATGCACATAAGAGAGATAGAGTGAAATAGGGCATTAGCAACAGTATCTTCCAAGGCCTATGTTATCTGATGAAATCTCTCTTTAACACTTCAGGTAAGCTTGTTTGAATTTTATTTTCGAATGTTCACCACATTTTAAGCTTCCACTTTTTCCTTTTTATCACATAAGAGAAGTTTGTGCAGTATAAGGCTTACCAAGTTAAAGGTGCAAGCATATGCTAGGCAGTCTTGCATGCTATGGGAAACAATTTGCAATAAAAAAATTGTCGTCTATGAGCATGCTCGAAAGGACATAAAAACATAATTTCTCATATTAGACAGATAAATAGGATAATGAGAGTAATTTGAAAAACATATCAAATATCAAATGAAAATTTAATTTACCTTTGCCAGAAAATGTCCTATACACAGAACATAATCGATTGGTGTTGTCATGGATTTACTGTGGACTATCTCACCCAAGATGCGGTCAATAGCTGCTCCCTGATTAATAAAGAATTGGTGTAGACATTTAAATCATTATAAAAACTTTTAGGTGCAAACATAAATGATAAAAGTCAATTATTAGAAACAAGAGGTCACCTTTGTAACACCAGCAGCTCGCACCTCAACAGATCTGCTCCCTTGAACAACTTCAACAGGGGCATTAGAAATTGGACCCGTCCAGAGATGCTGCAGCATGTCCCTTGCTTGAAGTCTTCCGAACTCAACATCTATGATCATGGTGAGAGGTCAGTAACTGGAAAGACAGCAGGCAGAACACAAAAATCTCCCTAAGCACAACTTAAGCACCTGCATGTTTGTAATTCCACACAAGTGAAGCTTCCCTTTCTTCGAAATGTGACCGAGGTGTTCTTTCCGTGAAATACTCAAAAACATGCTGAAAGCACAGGATCACCAATGTAAGTCAATATCATGAAGGAGTGGGGCTATCAAAAGAATAGGACTCTCGAAATGAGCACCTTCACACTGTCAACCCATTCCATATTTAGCTGCTCTGGCATTGTTGTCATCCATTCTCCCTTTGAAGGGTTTAGAAACATCCCATTCTCAGCTGCCATCCACATGTCATATTCTTTAAAGTTCTGTAATAGCAATATGTCAAAAGTGTACCGAGTAGTTCACAAAGAAGGAAGTAATGTACCAAGAATTACTTCATCTAGAATTGTTCTGCCACTTCCACTAAGCACAATAACTGTGGTCTTTGGGTCACTGCAAAGTTCTGTCAACGGTTGTTTCAGTTCTGGATGCACAGTCGGTTCCATTTCTTTATACTGATCACCTTTTCTCTCAATAGGTTCAGTTAAAGTTCCATTGAATCCCTGTAGTGTGTATCACCAGTGTCAAGAGAAATTGTTAACAAAAATATATTAAAAAGCTACAATTCATTATGTATTATTAGTGAAACATTGTACACAACAAAATATTCAAGTTTTTTAATCGTAATGTTTTTGTACTGGGGTTGGCAAAATATCCACCTAACGTCAAGGGACATTGAGGGAAAGCATGAAATTTTTATTTCCATTGAACGTGTTCAGGATGTACGTCCTTTCTAATCTCAGCCATAGAAATTGTCTTGAATGGTATGGTGTCTTAGAAACAATGTCAAACAAACATACACTTATAATTTTTTTCCTTGTTCAACTGATGACTCATTCTTGTAATGTACTTCAGATAGCCTCCATTACAGCCTTCCTGGTTTTCATCTCAACAAGAACAAAATGTGTTTCACTAGTTCAGAGATCATTTATTAAAGCAACAAGTTTTTTCTGTCTTTCTAAAGTAGCTAGTAGGAAACATTCAGACAGGTTTTAAATAGAGTAAACCATCATTTTGGTCCCTGAAAGTGTGAGGCGCTCAGTTTAGTCCCTGAAAGCAGTTAAATTACAAAAAAGTCCCTGAATGTTAATTTCGTTAGTGAGGTTAGTCCCTGACAGAGACTAACATGACTAACGAAATTAACATTGAGGGATTAACTTGACTAATAAAATTAACATTGAGAGACTTTTCATAATTGAACTGCTTCCAGAGATTGAGCTAACAACGGCTCATACTTTCAGGGACCAAAATAATGATTTACTCTTTTAAATACTTGGAGGAAACTGATGGGCCTCGAAATCATGGGCCTCCAATTCAGGTGTACGGAAGAAAGGAGAGGGAAATAAGGTCAGATTGGGGAATGAGTTTGGAAGTAGAGTGGAGGAGTCTGTTATGCAAGACTCTAACTGAATGGACACTTGGCAGCAGGAGGTTGGAGAAGATGGTGCTGGAATCATGGAAAGGGACGCGAAAATGGTGTGTCATCACTTGGGTAGTTTGGGGTGGCTGAGGTCACAGTGCAGGGAAATCATTGCTTCTCTGATATTTTTTCATGCTTTTCTCTTCTTCCTATATCTGAGCCTAGACATTTCTGTTATTATCTTTGTAATCAGAGCTTGTCCTCTGAATTTCCTACCACATTCATAGTTAGTACTAGTATCTATCAAAATCAAGAAGATTTAAAAGGCTTCCTGAAAGATCAGTATTCAATGAAGTCATAAGATAAGTTTCATTATTAGATAGCATACCAAAATGAGCAACCGGTTAGTTGATTGCAGATAACGCTCAATTGCAGTCTTAGTTGGGAGGCGGGGTGGAACTTGTTTTGTCCTTAGTTGTGCCTCAACAACAGTGTCGTTTAGCTCACTGCAAATATTCAAAGATAAGGTTCATCATGGCATTGTGGATCTATCTTAAAAATCCAAGCAATAGATCTATTTTTCAAAAACATATTTTGGTTCATAAATTAAAATCAGGCATCTGCATGTCTTTCTACTTTTCCTAAAAATACAGCACCATAAGTAAACATCATATTTAAGTATAATTTATCTGCATAGTTTCATAGATTTTTCCAGGGCGACTGAAGCCTTAAAATTCAATCAAGGACAGGATTTCAATTAAGAGTTTAATTTTGTGCACGATCAGCCTAGTTTTTTACACTATCAACCAATCATACATTAATTCATGTGTGACTTTTGAGGTAGTTGTTATGGGAGTTAAGTATTTTTAATGACAAGTCAATACATGATTTTATGATCGTGTAAAAATACTTTACGCTGACAGTACATTAAAATTAACTAATTAATTGGGTAAAAGAAGCAAATAAGTTCCAGTATTATTTAAGAAAAAAGAAGTGGTTTAGAGTCTGAAATACAGACTAAACTTTGAATCAGTATTGTATAAAATCAACAGGCCCTAATATGAAACATCACCCTCATTATAAATCACAAACTTCTATTACATAAAAAACGATATTCAGGAGGATACTAGTGTGTATACCTTACAAAAGTTTCTGCCCATTCTTGAGCAGTGTGGGTTTTTACATGATGAAAGTTATGCCTATGTCTCTTCTCTCTTTCCGCAGATGGCATATTCAGAGCCTTGGCAATTGCAGCAGCAACTTCTGTGATGTTCCAGGGGTTGACCAGAATTGCACCAGCACCAAGAGACTGAGCAGCACCAGCAAACTACAAGAAGAATACCAAATCCCAAATGTCAGATCAGCAGGATATATGTCTATTTAAAATAGAAACCAGCAAGCCTTATCCCACTAAGTATACATATCTAATTAAAAGGAAGAAATATGCAAAAGATGAAAACGTAGATAAAAGTTTAAGCAAAGTGCAGAGAGTTGCAAGAAGTTTAATTTAAAGAAAAAATTTATTTGGTGATTTGTTAAATTGATTATGATGGGTACGTGGGCATGGTACAAGAAATGATGCAGGGTCACATGGCCGTCATGAACCTTGGCTAGATTTTACAATGCTTGTCAAAGGTTGCAGGAAAAAGTAGTTACTAATTGAAATTTGAAATAGTCATATTGCAGCGAAGAAGAGAACAAGAGCATATGATCAAGATCATGTGAAGATGAAGTGGTATTTAAAAAATGGCCTTCTAAAGGATATGAAACAGACACAGTATAATAAAGCTTGAATTTTTTTCATAGGTGTATCATTATTTTCCCTGGTTAAAACCTAAAAAGATAATTGAAAACAGCAGCAGTTTGCCTATTTTTGATAATATATTTTTAAGCAGGGTCTAGTGGGAAGGGGAGTTCATGAACTTTTTGCCGGTTTATCACAGGTATGATAACCTAAAGACGTAGGACTGTAGGAGGCTAGAGATTTCCATCTTAAGTTTCGAATCTATAATCTGCTAAGCAATTATTCAACATTAACATAGTCTGAATTGAGCGATTAAAAGAAAAGATTTTTTTTTTTACATAAAAAAAAGAAGATAAATACACTAATAAGTTTCTGTAATTACTTCACTAAGAATGAGAACCCCTTTCTTTTTATCTTGGCAGGCCACAAATTCGTAACTAACAAGATTCATTCCATCCCTCAAAGATGTGACAAGTGCAACATCTGGGTAAGAAACAGAGTATGAATACACCATTAGCAGAAAATTTACAATAGAAAAACTAAATATAAGCAATACAGTAAATTGAAAATTCAGCGAAATATGTAATAAATTGAAGTTTAATATATCTGGGTCAGTTCTCTAGACATATTGTACATACTTTCATCTTTTCCCAGAATATATGGTCCCAAAAGATATTTCAAAGCCTGACTACATTTCACAAAAAACGCATACAACTTACAAGTATTAAGTACTTACCTACTGGCTGTGAACAAATAAAATATTACCAGTGGCCACTGAAAGCAGTCTAAGCATATTTTTGGTTGTAAATGTGGAGTACGTGTGGCTTGAGTTTGTTAAGAAAAATAGTTTCCATTTTGTTATATTTCTCTTGTATGGTTCTTTCCATAAACTGCTTTTTTTCTCAGTTCATAAACAAGCATCAAATACCAGAAATTACTGAAAATGTAATGTGCTACAAAAACATTAGTAAAACAGATATCTGAATAAGTGGAGAGAAAACAACACAACTCAGCAAAGAATGTACTGCACTAACAAAAAAGGCATTCATGCTGAACAAGGCAAGTAGAATATATAGAGATTCTTCAAGAAGCATTAAAATTTCTAGACAATGAGGTAACATATAAACGAGCCTCAATATAGGTGCTAGTGCAACTGCTTCTCAAAGTGTAACTTCTCAAAGCAGTTTCTCTTTCTCACTATTTACAGACCTTTGATGAGTCATGAGCCAGATAAATTCATACATGTAGAGAAAAAAGAAGCAGAAGAAAGTGTGCAACATTTTCAGTGAAGAGCTTAAAAGGAAAGCCGATGACCTATAAATGATACATTGAATCATGTCCAAAAGAACACTGAAACAAGCACTTTCCATTTTAGATAAGTAAGTATGCATTAAAACTTTGCACATGCTGACTACTGGCAAACGGCAAGTTGACATCAGAAGTTATTCACAGGAAACCTCAGTCAAAGAGTAAAAAATCTAAAAGCACATAGTGCATAGTAAATTGTACCCGTAACAGCGTACAGAGCACATAGTGCATGAAAGTCAAGAGAGCGATCCTGCAGACATAGCAAATTCGTTAAGCCATCTAGCATAGCAATCTGATAAAATAACAAATAAAGGAAGTAGATCCGGCAGGCATAACAAAGTTTGTTTGCTACTGTTTAATATGAGCTGGGCGCATCAAATGAACATAAGATGGTGTCCAACATAGGGAAACGACCCACAGTTCATATGTTGTTTCAAACATTTCTTTACCCTTGATTTGGGAATAAAATGTGAGGAGGGAAAGAAATTTTGGTAGCAGGGGATGAAAATAAGGGAAATGAAAATCAAGATATTTTCATCTCATGTTGGATGCCATAGATAGGAAATAAATGAAAATGATAAAAACAGTGTAAAATTATATACAAACTCAGTTGATTGTTACCGAAATGATGTTTTAAGAAGGAATACTGTGTAATGTAGAATTTTGTAAAAGTATGATTTCAATCTCTCTTTGTTTCTCCATTTTTGGAAGAACTTGATTTATGACACCAAACACCATTCAATTTAAAACATTTCCTCATTTCATTCCTCCCATATTTCCCTTTCGTTTCCCAAACAAATTAAAATGAATTTTACAGATAACATATATTCCTCGCAAAATCTCCATTTTCACCCATTCCAAAAAAAGTGTTAAGATAAATACATAGCATGACAGAAATTAACAAAAATAATAAAATATACGCAACCAATACGGCTGAATTAGATAATCCAATGAGATTTAAGTTAACATTCACAGAAACAAATTTTGCATTGCATGTGATGGTGTATAAGCATTAATGTAATGTTCATTAAATGATTACTGTCTTAAGAACGCACCAGGTGATGTATAGGAACAGCAGTCAGTGTTCCAAATCTGCCATTGATGCGACCAACTATTTCATGGACCTGACTTGTGAGCTTTTGATCTGTAAATTTGCAAGAAATAAAAGGAAAAAAGTACATGCTTCACATGCCAGTTGTTGAAGATATAAAATTATTCTGGGGCTTCCAACTAAACAGCTCAAGCTTTTCATAGAGTTGCTCATGGCAGAGTTAAGCACATTCCCACAGAAAAACTATCTATAGTTGTTAGAGATTAAAAAAAAAAAACCACTACTGAATCGCTTCCTAAAAGCTTAAGCCTTTAGGAAAGTTGGTTTTTGACATGGTACTACTTTACAAACAAGTAGTCAGGAGTTTATCCTTTCCGTCACCTAAAGAGCTTAAGCTTTTAGGAGAGCTAGTATTTTAACACAAACTAAATCAAAAGGGGGAGAGAGTAGTAGAACTCAAGACTGCAACATAAACAAAAAGTAAATAAAATGCAGAGTGAATGAAGTGTTATAATAATAGAGCTAAGAGCACATTATATTGATTGTGTGCCCAATTTTCAAAAAAAAAAAAATTCATTAATGGAATTCTTTATACATGAATTTGAAAATACAGTCAAATATTTCAGCCAATAGATCTCAGAAATGATTTGTTTATGTTTTTTTCTTTTTCCTTTTAAGCATAAAAAGACATTCTTTTTTGGCCGGCACATGCAACAACAACAATAACTTAAGCCTTTTGTCCCATGCATGATTGTGGAAAATAGTAGTAGTACAAACAACAATGAGACAGAAAATATTAGGTCTTCCATTAATATAAAAGAAAATTGATTTTCCACTGGTAGAAACAAGGAACAAATTTAAAACAACAATCCTAGTTTGTTGCCTATTATATTGAGGGCAGTGCAAGAAAAAATTAAATAATATAAGTAGCATACACTCAGGAACATCTGTTCTTGTTGGCACAGCAATTTGAAGCAGAACGACTTTATCACGCCAATAAGAATTCTCTTCCAGAAATTTTTCAAATGCTAGAATCTTTTGAGGGATTCCTTTAATCATATCAAGGCGATCAACACCTAACATTACCTGTAAAGCCAGGAAAAGGATGTGATTGTCAAATGACAACCAAATTAAAGTACCACTCTGCTCCAGCAAAAAAAAAACAAAGAATATCATGACATTGCATATCAAACAAATAGTCACTCCTACATAAGTGTTCTATTATCAACCATGTTTTCAGAAATGTCATTTATATCTAAGTCCATTTTAACGGTTTCACCTATAGTTTTTCAAGATCTCCCTTTACCTCTTAACTATTGGGCTATTTTCAACCTAATCTACTCTTCTTACTGAGGCTTCTAATGATCTTCTCCTCACATGTCCAATCCAGCTAAGACGAGATTGTACCATCTTTTCCAAAATAGGTTATACCCCTACTTTCTCTTTAATGCATTCATTCCTCATCCTATATTGTCTTATATGTCTACTCATCCAGCACAACATCCTTATCTATGCAATACTGAGCTAATGTTCTTGCTGGCTTTTTATCTCCCAACATCCAATACCATGCAACATCGTGGGTCTTACAATTGTGCGGTAAAATTTTCCTCTAAACTTGAGAGACACTTTTCTATCACAAATAACATTCGGATCACTCCTCCATTTCATCCACCCAACTTGAATCTTATTGTTTACATCTCCCATTATTTTTCCGTCATTTTGTATGATAGATCCATGATACCTAAACCGTATGACTTGTGGTATGGTGTGATCTCAAATTTTCACCTCTAAGCTAGTATTATTGCCCTTCTTGCTGAATTTACATTTCATATGCTTTGTTTTACTTCTGAAGTTCTGCTTAAACGAAAGCAATATGCTTCCAAAACTTGTCTCTACAGCACTAGCTTCCGATTTATTTCCTCTCTCAACCCTCCAACTAGGACTATGTCATATGCAAGAGCATGCATAAGCATATGATAGCATGGCAAATAGTTGACACAGATTGTTTGCTTTCTACAGAGAAAAATTAACAGAAAAATATGATTAAAAAATAAAAAGATTATCTGCAATTTTCAGACATCTTGAATAAATAATAAGAAACATGAGATTTGGCCTTTAAGAAAAAAGAAAGACAAGAAACATAAGTTTGTTATACTTAATTGTTTATCCCTATATCATATTTTTCTTTGATATCAACACAAGTAGTATCTTGCCTAAAGTGGTTTGGCCATATGAGGGCTGAGAAGAAGACCAACATAAACTCTAGTGAGAAAACCAGATCAAATGAAAGATAGTCTTGCAGGTAGAGGAAGACCAAAGAAACTTTAGGAGAAACCATTAAACAAGATCTTGATCTAAATGGTTTTTTCTGAAGATGGTTTTTTCAGAGAATGGTTTTTTATAGATCACAACGGCATTATTTAATCTATGTAGCCGACCCTACATAATGGGATAAAGCTTGGTTGTTGTTATATTAACATGAGAAGAACACAACAGGCAACTACTCCCTGCAAACCTAGAAAACAGAGGGGTTAACAAGCAAAATATCACATAAAGCACCCCGGGAAATATAAAAAATTAGACCCCAAAACAAATTAAACAGAGTCTATCTAGATTTTTTAACACCATATTCGAATAATGATGAACTTGTATGGTGATAGAAAAAGGATTCAGAGGTCATGTTGAATTTTGCCATGATTTTTTAAGACAATTGATTATAGGGATGACATTCTTCGTGGCCAGCAATAATCCATGGTTTTAATGCCTTTTTCTCTTTCCTTCTATCTATCTAATTTGTTTCAAATGATACTAATTTACTCTAGTGAAAAGCATCACCTAAATTTTCTATCTATAATCCTTGACAGAGTTTAACTTGTCCAAAATTGCCATGACTCTAAAATCCTTAATTTATAGAATGAAAAAAAATAGAATTATAAAACTGAAACAATCTCAAAATTAATAGGACCAACGTGCACAATACATTATATAATATAAACAGAAAAAGAAGTTAATACAAAATTAAAGATGTACCTTTCTGCCTTTAAATCTTTCTTGTAATTCTTTGATGTGATCTTGGACTTGCGGAAGGTCAAGTGCACGTATGAATCGTTCCGAGTCTATACCAATTGGAAACTGACATTCAACGGCAACAGAAGTAGATAAGTAGTTCTAATTTTAAGCTCATCTTCTTAATTGGTTAAAGCTAAAGAAAAACAATTTCTTTCAAAAAGTTTCTTTCATCCCCACTTCCCTTTCATAGGTAAAGTTTGTCGTAAAATTTTTAGTAAGTAATGGTGAATGTATGTATGAAGCATGAGTGTGATCTTTTAGACAAATTTTGTGAGCACATACTGCAGCAACTCGAGTCAGCTTCCCTTGATCCTCAACCCCTTCAGGTGTGCCCTCAAGTCCAAGGATGCGAGTACAAGCACTAACAAAATGCCTTGCATAATCATAGGTGTGAAAACTGCTCAACAAAAAATATACTTATCCAAGTCAGAAGCAATGACAATAATAGAAAATTAACATGATTAAACTGGAAAAGACAACATATAGCATAAAACGAGGAAATCATAAAGTATCGAACATAAAAGAAATGAGAAAAAAGAGAATGACAAGCTAAATTGGAAAATATTATAACCTCCAGAGTCAGTAGAGGCAGCATACTGCCATTTCAACACACCTTTGCTTTGTCGTTATTATGTATGTTGGTATGTGTATCAACTTCAACATGCACTGGTTTAAAACCAAACCAGGCCCGTCAAACTGTTTTCAATCAAATGTTTTAGGTCACTTTGACCATTTGTTTGATCACAAGAAGGAAACTATTAACATTTGGACTACAGTTATTAGATTTAGCCCCTTTAGTTTTGGGGGGCAAGAATCAGGTTTTAAGTATTATTGGCTGATTAGTCAGAAAGAAATTGATAATGAAACAATGTTGTGTAACTTGTTAATATAACCATGGGTCGTGGAGGTTCACGTTTCGATTTTCTTGAGAACTGACTGGAGAGAACGTCAGAACTCAAGGACTGTAATGAGTTAGCACAAACTGTTCCAAAGAAGTTTGGTTTACATAAAATTCTATTAGATTACAAATATTTAAAAAGTCTATTCATAGAATATTTTATAGAAGTATAGTCGGGAGGTTATTGATGATATTTGCAAGAATAGGTCAAAAGAAGAAAGTAAAGCTCCCTTCTTGACAGATATAGACAAGAGGCAGTGAGGTCATAGCACTAGCCTCTATCTTTAGTACAGAGGAACTTGAGTTGGAATGAACTTTTGTTTTGCCAGCAAAATCAACGCTGAGGTTAGATGGTTGACTGCCACTTGATACACTCAACTAGTTGTTTATGGCTTGTCCAGATAGAGAATTTATCAGTGGTAAAAATTACTTATTGACAAATAGGCATAGTCTCAGTTTAATGCACAACTTCCTATTCTCAAACTATCTGAAGGACACACGAAACAATCTTATTACAAAACCAGCATGCCCATATCAAACATATTTATTTAAGTAATGAAAGTACATCAAACAAAATTAGAGGACTGAAAAAAGAGAGAAAAAAACCGATTCCTAAATGGAGGAGCAAGTTGCGACTTACCCAACTAAATCAGCTGCGAGAACAGCATGCAGGAGCTCTGAACGAGATGGCAGTGTCCTGTGAATTTCAGAAGAAGGAAACGGGGTGTGAAGAAACCAGCCAACTTTCATTTTGCTGTTATGATTCTTTAAGCATTGTGGAAGGAACATAAGATGGTAATCATGGCACCAAACAACATCACCCTCTTCATAGTGCTTGTTTACAACATCAGCAAACATTTGGTTTGCTTTCTGATATGCTGCGAACTGAGACTGGAAACTACGTGTGGTAGCAAGCCGGTCTTCTTGTGGAAGTCCAAGGTAATGAAAAAGGGGCCACAAAATGTTGTTGCAATAGCCATTATAATATTGATGAACAATCTCTTCATCAAGAAATACTGGGATACACCTCTGCAATGCAGGTAACAAGCAAGAGAAATATTAGGAAAAAAATCATAAAATCTACTGATGAAAAAGCACATTGATAAACGCAGAAGTTATTTTTGATATTGTGAGTGAGAAACTTATAACCTTTTCAGCCAATGCGTTAGTAAGTGCTTTCTGTCCAATCTCATCTGGCACATTGACACCGGCCCACCCTATCCACCTCGCCTCAAATTCCTTCACACCTTTGTTAAAAGGCGCAGCCGTGTCAGAACTCTTTGTATAACAGTTAATCATATACAAACTTCAGAGCAGATACAGCCCACTATGAAAAATGATACACTAAAAGGAAAATAAAAAAGAAAGGAAAAAATTTATTAAGAGCCTCATCACCACATACCTAAAAGAGCGCTAACCAGGCCACCGGCACTTATCTCCAAAGACCATGAATCCTCACCTTTCCTAACTGCTGAGACTGGCAGCCTATTGGCCACCACCAAAAGCCGTTGTCTAAAAGGCTTCCCATCTTCCCTTTCGTATCCCTCACTAAGAGCCCTTGCTGCTGCTGCCGCCCCTTCCAGGAATCGTTCAACATAGGAAGCACCTAAGTTGTTATTAGCTTCTCTTAAGCGCAGGTCATGCTCAAAAGATTCAGCAACCCCGTTGATGTTATTATTATTATTATCTGGAGACTCATTCAAAAGAGATGCCCTGCTGCTTTTTCTTAGCTCTCTTCCTCTCACAAGTCGTTCAACACGACCTGAAAAACCATTAGAATTGCCGTTATACTTGTTCCCAGGCATATGCTCACCCTGGAATCCAACCATTATCGTTGAATATCAAAGTCACGAGCAACCCAATTTCCTCCCCTGCATTACGTTTGCAAACAAAATTATAATTAAAAAACATCCCCAATTCAGTTTCTAATAAAACAGAGTGAAAGGAACAAGAAAATTAAGCACCTAATTAGAACAGAGTATTTCAATGGCAGAGAGGGAAATTTTCCAGACACCGAAAATTAAAATGAAATATAGACAAGAAAGTGAAAATACAAATGGTATCCACAAAATTACAGAAGGCAACGGGATGGGGTCAATAGGGTGGGGGCGTGGGGCCAATGAGTTGGCAATTTCACATTGTAAGCTTATATATGTAAATAGAATTATCAGCGTTCCTGGGCCTTGTACATGAATGGAATATAAACAAAGCAGAGCAATGAGAACAGAGGAGGCGGTCGAAAATCCCGGATAGCGTTTGCTGAAATAACAAATACATTGCCCGAAAGGAAGAGTATTGAAAATATACGAGAAGTAGGAGGACTCTGCCTATTTGATGCAACGACTTAATCAAGTCATAGGGTAGTGAAAATTACAGGATGTGAGGAATAAGTTCAAAGGACGGCACAGGGGGCACCTCGGAAATCAGCGGACGCTGAAAGCAAGAGACAATACTAGTTACATCAATCTAAAGCTGGTTTTGGGTTTGAGGGTTAAAGAAAGGGGAAGAGGGTACGAAAAGAGTGGGAAATCTGCAGAATCTGAATGGCAGAGAATTAACATAGTGACAGAAGAAAAAAGAGGAAGCAGTGGAATCCTCGTGTAAGCTTTATATATAAGGCACATATAGCTCACTGCCATGCATGTGACACCCAAGATCTTGTTGAAAGCAGCAAGAAAATATTTTACTCAGAGAAGAGATAAAATATCAGTGTGAAAAAAGATTCTAGAACCCAACCCTTAAGCCTTAGGCCTCCAACTCCAACACACCTATATTTATTCTGGCCTTTTTATATATGTAAATAAATTTAATTTAATTAATTTAATATTTCCTTTTTGGTGCATACTAAGATTATGCAATATGCATCAATAAAGATATTTATTAAAGATATTTATTTTTTGTGTTTATATGTAGTCACTGCGTAACGAAGGTTATTCCTCGCAACGGGGACTCTTTTCCCGTGAAGTTCTACCCATCTTGTTCAACTTACTTGTGAGAAAAGATGGGCTTTTGATAACAGGATTTGTATGAGAAAATGGCATCTATGGGATATACATGACCCTAAATAACATTTCAAATTTTTGCTGACTATGATATGAATATTAGGGTGGAAAATATATGGGGGAATAAAAATAAAAATGAACGAATAACAGCATAACAGCATTAGTCAAAGCCAGTTTTTTCTTTCTGTTGGTGTTTAGAATCAATAAAAATTAAAACACCAAAAAAATTATAAATGATTGGAATTGATTTGACACAATTTAAATTTTGTTTTCGAAACTTATTACAAAAATAATTTTTGAATTGATTTGTAAATTATCTTCTTGGCAATATTATTAACACTTGGAATTATCTATTTACACTCTTTATTAATCAATTATACTTATATTTTTTATTTTTTAAAATTAAAATTGATATATAAGAAGTTACTATTATGAGAAACAGTTAAAAATAGTTCACAAGAATGAAATAGTCTAGTTAATTAAAACCATATTAAATTTTTTTTTTTGGTTACAAACCCTATTAAATTTTATTAAATCCTATTAAATTTGATGAAATTTCTAAATTAAAAATATTTAATCTATGAGATTTAATTTTTTTTTTTTATGAAGATATCGTAATAGGAGAATACATTAAGGACAACCCGATCGTGTCTGAGGTAGGTTGCTTAGACGCCACCTCTCCAGTTTATAAAAATTAACATTACATGGTTCTTCGCTTGAAATCCTAATCCTTCGTTATGATGGCCTTGTTAGAGAAGATCAATGAAGGTGGCTTATGAGATTTTATTCTTCGTTGTCTTTAGCCACCAATATTCATTATTTTCTTTCTCTCGTGTTATGAGAAGAAAGTGAGTAAGAGAGACTGAAATATCAAATTTATCTCTCATCTATTAAGTGTTTTCTTATTTAATTGGGACATAATTATCTATTTAAAAAAAATCATCTTCTTTCTTTTTATTTTTTTCATATCAAACAATCCTTAAAATCTATTTTGTTTTTCCTCCCCATTTTCTTTTTACTTATATTCATTCCATCTATTTTCTTTCTCAAACCAAACAGAAGAAAGTATCACCTCGTGGAGGTAGCATAACAGCATATTACATGCATAATTCTTTTTCTTTATTCACATGACTATATATTCTATTTAAATATGTTTTTTTCTTCATAAACGTATGAACTATATATTTCGGTTTGTCTAAGGATACTACTAAAGAAATAAATTTGAATCCTCTCCTTTTTTTTCTCTCATGTTTTCTGTTATGTTATGAGAGATAAAAAAAATAAAAACAAATTTACTTTTATTTGCGAGGCCCATTTAAATTTGTTTTTGTCTCTTTCTCTCTAATAATATGATATTAAACATGAGAGAAAACAAGTAAAAGATCTCAATCAGTTAAGAAATAAATAATAAATAAAAATAAAACATTTAATGCATTAAAAATTTAAAAAGATTTGCTTTTATTTAATAGTTACTATTTTTGCTTTCTTAATTTAACAAACCCATTATATTTTGAGAAAGGGGAACATGCACCGTCAGTGTAAACCAGTTTTACACTGACATCTAATGAGAATTCATTATTCTGCAGTAAATTTTAAAAAGTATTTACAAATGAGAAATGTTTCTTGGACATCAAAATATGAATAACAATATGGTACCCTTTGTTTTTTTTAATGTATTTTTGAAATCCATGTATATAACGAAAGTAAAAAGTAAGTGAAAGATAGAAACAAAGAGATACAGTATCACATACGGTGTTTAAAATCTAATGTTCAGATAACACAACTGTTGGGTCCGTTTGTTTTAGATTGTGATAGAATTGATTATGAATAATTGATTTTAAAAGAATTGATTTTAAAAAAATTGAGTTTAAAAAAATTGATTTGTGTTTGGTAATGATATTTTAAAAGTGAGTTCATAAGAATTGATTTCGTTTGGATGATAAAAGTAGAATCACTTTTGATGTGTAAATATAAAGAATTTTGTGGGTCCCACATCCAGAATTGATTTTATTCAACCCAAAAGCTAGGAATTCTTACTTCCATCAGAATCGATTCTACCCACCCTAAAATCTATTCTATCCACCACGATTTTCCACCCAAACACAAGAAGAATAATTTTCACTTCTAGTGGCCTTGCTTTTGCTCCTAGAATTGATTCTGGCCTCTCCAGAATCTAAACCAAACGGACACATCCAAATTGGACTGATGTGTCAACATGGTGAGCTATTATTGAATGTCAGTATAAAATTAATTTACATTCACAATGTCCATTAAACTCTTATATTTTTATCAATTCACATATTAGTGACTTATTACGCCAAGTAACACAGCAATATCGCAGAATGTGTTGAAAATCCAGCCAAGCTTTAAATGTAATTGTTGAAAATTTGTTTCAACCATCAATCACCAACTACACCATGCCCTCATTTGCATCTATAAATAGATGCATTTGGGATGAAGAAAGACACAACAACACAAAGCCCCACAACTAGAGAAAGAGTGTGAGAGAAAAATAGAGAGAACCTTAGAGAGAGTTTCTAAGAGAGAAAAATAGTGAGCCAATTTGTGAGTGTTATCCACAAATTGAAGATACAACATTATTGTATTTTTGTATTCCTATTATTTTATAGTGGAGGTTTAAGTGTCCTACGGGTCCCGTGGCTTTTCCTTGTTCACATTAAGGAGGTTTTCCACGCTAAAAATTTCCTAGTGCTGCTACACTTATTTTTACGTTTCCGCATAGTGCCTATTTTGAGTTCACAGAGGAGAGAAATTATAATGGCATTTCCCAACAGTGGTATCAGAGCTCTCAGAGCTCTCAGATACTAGGTGCCAGGGATTCATAAGAAAATTCTTAGTATGCTCTGTGGTTGCAGCATTGTCTGATCTTCCACATCAGAAAAGAATTATTCTTGTTGCTGGAAATAAAGTTTAGTAGTGTGAAAGTG
Source organism: Ammopiptanthus mongolicus (assembly GCA_039655645.1). NCBI lineage: Eukaryota > Viridiplantae > Streptophyta > Magnoliopsida > Fabales > Fabaceae > Ammopiptanthus > Ammopiptanthus mongolicus. The sequence goes on along the minus strand of CM077351.1, from coordinate 13,071,311 downwards.
CATTCTAGGAAAGTTCTGGCTAGGAAAGACTTGGTATTTAAGTGTGTCCATTAGTGACCCACCACTCTTTCCTGGGAACTTACTTGGTGCACTGTTTGTATACTGCATTTATTGTTCCAGTATACAGCACTATTCACGTATACGATATTGGCCTGTGTAACTCAAGATGGACGGAGCTATCACTCATGATGGAGATATGTTCAAGCTAACTGCAGATAACTACTCCTATTGGAAGCCGATGATGGAAGATCACTTATACTGCAAAGATTTGCATGAGCCAATCACCCAGAAAGATAAACCGGAAGGGAAGACCGACAAAGAATGGGAGCTCCAGAATCGGAAGGCGGTAGCTATGATCCGCAAATACATTGATCGCAGTTTGTTTGAGCATGTGTCAACTTATACTAATGCGTATGAGTTGTGGACAAAACTTGAATCCTTGATTCAAAAGAAGACACCCAGAAATAAAGCTCATCTTGTCAGACGACTGGTGAAGTTGGAGTACTCGGACGGTCAGAACATGATCGAACATTTGAATACCTTCAAAGGTATCGTGAATCAGTTGACGAAGACCGAGATGAAGATAGATGATGAGTTGCAAACTCTTCTACTCCTCAGTTCTCTGCCTGAGAGTTGGGACACTCTAGTTGTCACTCTCAGCAATTCTGCTCCAGACGGAAAGCTTAGCATGGATTCTGTTACAGATTGTTTGCTAAATGAAGAGTCAAGACGGAGGGAAAGAGGCTTGAACAACCAGTTTGAAGCCAACGTTGTTGAAAACAGAGGAAGGAGTAAGAATCGTGAAAAAGGAGGTCGTGGAAAATCACAAGGTAGATCCAAATCTCGCACTAGACTAAACTGTTATTACTGTGGCAAACCGGGCCACAGAAAGTCTGAGTGCAGATTCTTGAAGAGAGACCAACAGGCTGGAACGGTCCACCCAGACCAGATGAACCCAAAGAAGAAGGAAGATGGAACAACTACTGCAATAGCCTCGAATGATGAGAATATATTTCTTGTCGGAGAAGAAAATTATCTAAACATTGCATCTGATGATTGCATTTGGATAATTGACTCAGGAGCATCCTTTCATGTCACACCTCATGAAGAATTCTTCTCATCATACCAAAAAGGAGATTTTGGTACGGTGAAGATGGGCAACCATGTCACGAGTAAAATCGTTGGTATTGGAGAAGTAACTCTAATGACTGAGAATGGAAACAAGCTTGTGCTGAATGACGTAAGACATGTACCAGAGATGCGTCTAAACCTTATCTCAGCAGGCAAGCAGACGAAGCTGGGATGATGAACCAATTTGGTGCCGGCAGATGGAAACTCAGCAGAGGAAGCATGATTGTTGCTCGTGGAAAGAAGGAAGGCTCCTTGTACATTATGCAAGGAAAGATATGCAAGGGAGAAATGAATGTTGCTCAAGACACAACCAAAGAACTGTGGCATAGACGATTGGGCCACATGAGCGAGAAGGGTTTGGAGATTCTTGCAAAAGATCATCTCCCAAACATAAAAGGACAGCCACTTGAATCCTGTGAAGACTGCCTAGCAGGCAAACAACACAGAGTATCTTTCAAAAGGTCAGATGATGCAAGAAGAAGAAAGCAGATTCTGGATCTTGTTCATTCAGATGTTTGCTCAACGTCCGAAAGGTCCCTTGGTGGTGCCCAATACTTTGTTACCTTCATTGATGATCACTCCAGGAAAGTGTGGGTGTATCCATTGAAGACAAAAGATCAGGTTCTTCAAGCTTTCAAGGAATTCAATGCTTCTGTAGAACGAGCATCTGGAAGAAAACTGAAATGCTTGAGAACTGATAATGGAGGAGAGTACATAGGTCCGTTTGAGACATACTGCAAAACTCATGGGATAAGACATGAGATCCCAAGACACCTCAGATGAATGGACTAGCAGAAAGAATGAATAGAACGATTGCAGAGAAAGTCAGAAGCATGCTTTCTCAAGCAAAACTTCCCAAATCATTTTGGGGCGAAGCGGTGAAAACTGCAGTGGATCTGATAAATCTGTCTCCTTCAAGACCTTTAAATGGAGAGATTCCAGATGAAGTATGGTTTGGAAAGAAAGCCTCTTATGGTCACTTGAGAGTCTTTGGGTGCAGGGCATTTGTCCACATTCCTAAAGATGAAAGAGCAAAGCTTGATGCAAAGACGAAGGATGCATATACCTTGGTTCACCAAGAGATGAACTTGGCTTCAGATTATGGGATCCTGCAAACAAAAAGATTGTTCGAAGTAGAGATGTGGTATTCTTTGAAGACCAGAGGATCCAGGACATTCAGCAATCTAAGAAGCCAAAGATCATTGTGATACACAATTCAGGGGGAGAGATTCTTCAAAGAAATGATGTACCTGATCAGACAATACATCCCAATCAGACGGAGCAACCTGATCAGACGGAACAACCTGACCAGACGGAACAAAGTCAGACAATACAGGGAGAACAAATGGAGACTGATTAGACAGAAGAAGAATCTCAAGTAAGACAGACGACGAGACTCAGACAACCTTCAAGGAGGTATTATTCCGATGAGTATGTCAATCTCACTGATGAATGGGAACCTCAAAGCTTCATGGAAGCCATTGAGACGAATGAGAAGGAGAAATGAATGCAAGCCATGGAAGAAGAATTACAGTCCCTGAAAGAAAATCAGACGTATGACCTGGTGAGATTACCAGATGGTCGAAAGGCACTGAAAAATAAATGGGTGTTCAAGCTCAAGACTGAAGAGAACAACCCAAACCCCAGGTACAAAGCAAGAATTGTTGTGAAGGGGTGCAACCAGAAGAAAGGCATAGATTTCGAAGAAATCTTCTCACCAGTGGTGAAGATGACATCCATTAGAACAATCCTTGGTCTAGCTGCAAAACTAGACTTGGAGATAGAGCAACTTGATGTTAAAACAGCATTCCTACATGGAGACCTAGAGAAAGAAATCTATATGGAGCAACCAGAAGGTTTTGCAGAACCAGGCAAAGAACACCTAGTGTGTCGTTTGAAGAAAAGCCTCTATGGTCTAAAGCAAGCTCCAAGACAATGATACAAGAAATTTGATCTCTTCATGGCCCAACATAACTTCAAAAAGACGTCCGCAGACCACTGTGTGTTTGTGAAGAATTATGAGAATGGTGAATCCATCGTACTTCTATTGTATGTTGATGATATGCTGATTGTTGGGAAAGATAAGGCAAAAATAGCCGCTCTCAAGAAGGCATTGAGCAAGTCTTTTGCAATGAAAGATCTGGGTGCAGTGAAGAAGATTCTTGGAATGAAGATCACTAGAGATCGTTCTAGAAGAATGCTGTGGATGTCACAAGAAGACAATATCAAGAAAGTTCTTGAAAGGTTCAACATGCATAATGCCAAACCGGTGCATGTTCCATTACCTGGTCATCTGAAACCGAGTAAGACACAATGTCTAGGCAATGAAGAAGAAAAAGAAGAAATGAGCAAGGTGCCCTACTCTTCTGCAGTGGGTAGTCTTATGTATGCAATGGTCTGTACAAGACCAGACATTGCTTATGCGGTAGGAGTTGTAAGCAGATTCCTATCAAATCCAGGAAAGGAGCATTGGAACGCTGTGAAATGGATACTAAGGTATCTAAGAGGAACTGCCAAAAGGTGCTTGTGCTTTGGCAATGGAAATCTAAAGCTTCTTGGATATGCAGATGCAAATATGGCAGGAGATGTAGATTCAAGAAAGTCTACGTCTGGATATTTGATTACTTTTGCAGGGGGAGCTATCTCATGGCAATCACGACTACAAAAGTGCATTGCTTTGAGTACCACAGAAGCTGAATATATCGCAATCACTAAAGGTTGCAAGGAAATCTTGTGGATGAAGAAGTTCCTACAAGAGTTAGGCCAGAATCAAGAGAGCTATGTTCTCTATTGCGACAGTCAGAGCGCAATTCATCTCAGCAAGAACTCGACCTTTCATTCAAGGTCGAAACACATCGACGTAAGGTATCACTGGATCCATGATGTGTTGGAAAGTAAACTGCTGCAGATTGAGAAAATACATACCAATGACAACGGGGCGGATATGATGACAAAAGCTCTACCAAAAGAGAAGCTAGAAGTTTGTAAAGATGTTGCAGGCTTAACATCAACCCCAAATTGATCCAAGGATATTTTCCCTTTGGCTGGAGGGGGAGAATTGTTGAAAATCCAGCCAAGCTTTAAATGTAATGGTCGACAATTTGTTTCAACCATCAACCACCAACTATACCATGCCCTCATTTGCATCTATAAATAGATGTATTTGGGATGAAGGAAAACACAACAACACAAAGCCTCACAACTAGAGAAAGAGTGTGAGAGAAAAATAGAGAGAACCTTAGAGAGAGTTTCTAAGAGAGAAAAATAGTGAGCCAATTTGTGAGTGTTATCCACAAATTGAAGATACAACATTATTGTATTTTTGTATTCTCATTATTTTATAGTGGAGGTTTAAGTAGCCTACGGGTCCCGTGGTTTTTCCTTGCTCACATTGAGGAGGTTTTCCATGTTAAAAATTTTCTGGTGCTGCTACACTTATTTTTACGTTTCCGCATAGTGCCTATTTTGAGTTCACAGAGGAGAGAAATTATGATGGCATTTCCCAACAGAATGCCCCGCCATACAAACACTACTGATAGAACTTATCATCAAACGGTAATGTGAAAAATTATTGCATCCTTGTCTTCCACTATACTAGTAGTAAATATCAGAAATATACTGATAAATATAACTAGAAACTTCCCTCCAAAAAGAAACATCCCTTCAAATATCTGAGCAAGAGATATGGCTCGTGATAGCAAAAGGTACAGAATACGAAAACCACGATAGTGAACCATTTAACATGTGACTAAATGGATGAAGTGGTCGAGGGAAAAGCAACAAAAGAAGTAATAATAAACGGAAAATACTTGCAGTTGCGGCCTCGTTATTTACTCTCCAGAATGAAGGCAAAGGTAGTTCGCATTATTGCTGTTGCCAGATACGTGAGAATCAACTTTTAGAAGGAGGCCCCCCGTGAAAGCTACACGGTGAGCAGGGAATTCCCGTAAAAGAAAATATACTTTAATAGAAAAAGGAAAAAACAGAAATGATAAGGTAAAAAATTTTAAAGCCTTGCTCACTTCTACGAAAAAGAGAGAAAGCGTTAAAATAGGAAAAGTTATTTATAAAGAAATTTCAAACAGATTTCACACGGAACACTTGAACGCCGTTGACATTAGGGGAGAAGAGGGAGAGAGAAAACAAAAAAAGAAAGATAATGGGATGAGATGGGATGGAATGAGAAGTTCCTAAGATAGGAATGTGGGATAGGTCTGTGTAAATAACACAGCTCTAATAAAAGACGCCGACTGTGAAGTTCGTGATCAGAGTTACATGCCTGTGTGCAATGAATCGTTGAGTGTCAACATTAAAAAATAAATACACATTGACTTTTTCAAGTGGTTAAGTGATAACTAAATAATTTTTAATTTTGAGATTTATTATTCCCATGTTATTAAAATAAAATTGTTCTTATTTTATATATATATTTTATTATAGTATGGTAGTATCCTTGTATAAAATAATAAAATAGATTCCGCTTGCAAGTTGCAACCATAGCATGTCTCTTGGCTCACTTTCAAACAAGGTCCACAACATCCGGCCACATGTATTCCAATTATGGAAAGGATATCTTACTCTCTGTTTGATTGTAGGAGAGAAAGTAGGATGAAAGAAAGTAAGAGGAAAGAAAAAGAAATGAGAGAAAAAAATGTGAAAAATGAGAGGATTGTTTAGCTATTTCGTAGAAAAGAAAACTAAAATTTTTCTCTCCTCTTATTTGATTGAGTAAAAAATGAGAAAAAGGAAAAAATATATTTATGAAATGACATAAATATCTCCCTATCCCCACATAATAAAATTTAAATTAATAAAAGAACGAGTTTTATGGTATTTTCATCCAAAATAATGATTGATTTCTCGATTTCAGTGTTTTCATCCTAAATATAGAAGAAAAAAATTTGAAGTGGGTCCCACCAGATTTTTTTCCTTCCCTCTATTTTCTTTCCATTCCAAAGAGGAAAAATGTCACTTTTTTCCTCTCTTTCTCTCCTCTCCCCCCCCTCTTTCCACCAAACCAAAGGAAGCATTAAGGTCCGAACTATGGGGTATATCTCTTTCTAGTAAAAATGAAACAGAAAATACCTTATTTCATTTTTAGGAAAGGAATAAGGATAATGGTAACGAAAAAAGATCCTTTCCATTTTTTATCTCTCCATTTCTGTCTATTTCCAAAGTTTTTTCTAAATAAATATGTATTATATACATATATGTAGTATCTCTATGTATTTATTATCCCAAAACTTTAGTAATAGACATCTCCATTTCTAATGAGAAATGAAGAGGATCCCAACTTAATCGTAACATAACACAAGTAGACTTTTGTCAATAAAGGACATGTTGGATATAAACCCAACCAAGCGTACAACACAGCGGTTTTCTCAAGAGAATTTTAGGAACTAAGCTTCCCGATATCAATGAATGAGAAAGAATGGGCTGACCAGAGAGAGGGATGCGACAGCATCCTCCTACGGAGTTTACTTCTTTAAGAGCAAAATGTTGAAAATAATTAGTCCAAGCATCTGAGAAAACATGACAGTTTCTATCACGAGTTAAAGTCAGAAAGTTGCACATATGACGGCAAAGAAGAGAAATATATGAACTAGGGCACTTGGTTTCTATTGGCTTAGTCTAGCTCTCTTCAAACTAAACAATGGCTCCATTTGACATGTCCAATAATAACTTATTTGATTAATTTATAAGTTAGTTTGATCAAAGTAGAGGTATCTGGTAAACAAACTGATCTCATGAGCTTTTAGTTTTTTTTCATAAGCTAATTTATTTAGCTTATTGATTTTTCTCTCATTTTTACCTTTACTCATTTAATGAAATTCTCAATTTACTATGTTTGTCATAAATATGCCCCTTTTATTTCATTTTACATTTATAAGCTAGTTCAACATCTAATTTTATCAAACACTTCAAATTCAATCAGCTAGCTTTTCAGTTATTCGCTATAAGCTATAAACTTTTAGCTAAAAATAATTTATCAGTCATAAGCTAACTTATCAGTCATTTTTATCAAACAGAGCCTAAATTTCTATGTCCGTGGCATAGTGTGAAGAACCGGGAAGGTAGAAGTTAAGCAGTCATTTAGTATGGAAATTAGGGCACTTTGTCTAGGAGGAAGCAGAACCACGAAAATTTGAAGATAAGATTAACTAAACTTAAAGCATCCAATTATTTAAATTTTAAACTCTATTTACCCCTTAACTAAGATTTAATGAGATGGTCAACTTTCTTTAGCAGTTGTGTTATTTGGACACCCGAGTTTGGGACACCTACGATGACACCGTAGGAGTCCATGGCAAAATTGTAATAAATAAAACAACTTAACAAGACTCAACTCAACAACAAGTATTTCATCACTCCCAAGACACTCATAATTGGTTTCCCAATCTCATCTGATATTTCTCTCATCTCACTTGTCTGTACGAAGTCAACACTCGTTTAAGCTGGAGCTCACTCGTCTGATGAAATATATGACTCGTCTGACCGAGAAAGCTCACCCGTTTACTCGAGAGGTCTCACCCGTCTGAATCTGAAGATCTCACCCGTCTGATGACTATCAGTGAAGAAATGTCCACCCGTCTGATTCACTCGTCTGATGACTATCAATAAAGAACCTTTTAAATGATCACTCGTCTGATGACTCAGTGTCACCTGTCTGAAGCTGAAGATCTTCACCCGTCTGATGACTATCAGTGAAGAAATGTTCACCCGTCTGATGATTATCAGTGAAAAAAATTTCACCCGTCTGACGATTATTGTTTGCTTGGTGAACAAGGTTAAAATTCGTAGTTAATATTGTTTTGTACATGATTAAGAAGCACATTTGTAGTCATCAGACGAGTGAACATTTCTTCAATGTGATAATCATCAGACAGGTGAACATTTCTTCACTGATAGTCATCAGACGAGTGATCATTTAAAAGGTTCTTCACTGATAGTCATCAGACGGGTGAAGATCTTTAGCTTCAGACGGGTGACACTGGTAGTCATCAGACGGGTGATCATTTAAAATGTTCTTCACTGATAGTCATCAGACAGGTGAATCAAACGGATGAATATTTCTTCACTGATAGTCATCAGACGGGTGAAGATCTTCAGCTTCAGACGGGTGATACTGATAGTCATCAGACGAGTGATCATTTAAAAGGTTCTTCACTGATAGTCATCAGAAGGGTGAATCAGACGTGTGAAGATCTTCAGCTTCAGACGGGTGATACCTCTCAAGTAGACGGGTGAGCTTTCTCGGTCAGATGGGTCATATATTTCATCAGACGGGTGAGCTCCAGCTTAGACAAGTGTTGACTACGTACAGACAAGTGAATTGAGAGAAATATCAGGTGAAAGTGGGAAAACAATTATGAATGTCTTGGGAGTGATGAAATAGATGATGAGAAAGAAAAAAACAATAATTAAATGGATATGAGTGTGTTAGGAATGATAAAATACTTATTACTGAATTGCATCTTGTTGAGTTATTTTATTCATTACATTAATGTTGGGTGTTAACTTAACATTTATGTTTCTTTAGCTAATAGTCTCACTAAAAACGAGATCAAGTAGACATCATTAATTATTGCACTCAAGTCCTCTATAGTAACCTTTGCCCTGCAACTCCTGGTCCAAGAGATACTACCCTCATCAGTTCTACTGTTCTTCTGACCCCACTGGCAGTCAATTTGTTTGTCTCTCTGCTCTCAATACTGGTCCAAAAGATACATTTCGTTATTTGCTCTCAAGATTTTTATTCTCTCCAGCAGCATGGTTCACCATCAGTGCACTAAGTCAAACCGAATCTATATTGAAACGGAACAGTTAATCTCTACGTAACAGCTCTCCAACAATATTTAATTATTAACCTGAAGAGGCAACTCAAAAAACAGAGGTCCCGAAAAGGCAGAGTTCACTGCATAAAACGCCAAATCCATACCTCGCACCAAGCACACGCTTCATAAAATTTCATCTCATATTTCCAAGGCGCATGACACTTTAATAAGGAGAACCATTTCCACAGGCATTTTGTACTAACATTCTTAATTGTGATAAAGATAACAAGAATGATAATAAGTGTTCTTAGAGTATTAATTAAGAAATCAAGAATTTTTTTTTCTTCCATTGATTTATTTAATATGTGAAAAAATGATATATTTAATTTTTCAATAAAAATTTATTTTTTTAAACTTTCTTAATCAATGTTCTTAGGATATTTATTAATATAAACCGAAAGATACTAGTATTTCGTGCATGGCTAATCTCATCCTCAGTTACTTACCGTAACCAGCTGATGCCTAAGTTGAATTCTCATTCAAGTTACTAGACTTTAGCCGAGAATGACAAGGTTGAAGTTGAATTGTCTTGATTATTGAACTTTTTTCTTTCTTTTTAGAAGGGCATTCCCGTAACGACTATGCAATAGATGGGTAGATTTTGCATGATCACATGGAACATGACCCGGGAACGGAGTGGAACCTTGAGAAAAACTACTTCTAGCAAATCTATCTTACACAAAATGGGTGAAACTTTGACAAGAACTCTTTCAGGGTCCATCATTTCTGGCATTCACAAACTCCACCACATGGGTGCCTGAGTGAATCACATGTGCTGCTTGATCTACACAGAAAGATGAGAACCATCTTTTACTGAAAAGCCTATATTTAAGAGCCATGGCCCCTATTCATTTCTACCGCTTCTTTTCCTCATCATATTATTATAATAATATATGATGTTTTATCTTTGCAATTGCAACTTGCAAGTATCCATTCCCCTCCACTCATACACACCAAGGACAGCAGTGTGAGCCAAAGCACTTTGGAAAACTAATTTCACAGACCAAACTTTGAAGTCTCAAAGGACATTTCATGAAACTGAATGAAGGAATCTTCACGACGATGCTCTCACAAACACCCTAGGGACCACAAACCCGCAAAGTAACGTGACGTCACTACTAGCATTCTACCAATGTACACTAAAAATATCTACCTTAAAAAGCTCCTATAAACAATTCAACGCATTTTGACCGGAATCGTGTTCTGGAATTCTCATGGTGCGAATATATCCGGTTACAAATGAAGCGGCTGAAGCGGTGGATGAAATTCAACCAAAAAAGTATATAAAATCGCATCTCACTCACTCAAGAATTTCGAACTGAATAACGCATGCAAAAAACAGAGATACACCAAACGACGAGGTCGTTTTCATTTTCTAGCTTTCGGTTTCTTTCAGTTTCGTTACATTTTCTCAGGAACGAAACAGAAACTTCTTTCTTCTTCACATTCAAAATCCATCCAAATCAAAAATCAAATAACATATAAAACCAAAACAATTGTATCATCACCAAAATTCAAAAAATAAAAATTAACAAAATGCTACAGCGTTTCACCAGATCGAACACTCCTCACTCTCCGATTCAAACAACTACTCAATTCAATCCTCATACAGAAGCAAAACATTGATACATATAGAGATAGTGATTGAGTGAGAAAGCTAACCTGAATAAGGCCAGATTCTGTGAAGTGCGAGTGCTTCTTCTTCTTCTTCTTCTTCTCCTTCTCCTTTGTTCGAGTTTCAGAGTGAGCGAACGCGGAGGTCCTGGAATTTGCAGAGAAAGAGAGATTCTGTGAAAGTGCGAGTGCTTCAACTTCTTCTCCTTCGTTCGAGTTTCAGAGTGAGCGACAATGGAGGTTCTGGAATTTGCAGAGAAAGAGAGAGAGTAAAAAAGCAGAGTGTTGCGCTGGTTATGGAAGAGAGAAAGAGTAACCGAAGGGGGTTTAAATAGGGAAGAGAATGTGTGTGTGTGTGTGTGAGAGAGAGAGAGAGAGAGAGAGAGAGAGAGGCAGCATTTGGCAGACATGGTATCGTGACGAACGCATTCTTTTTGGCGGGGCACATAGGGGAGGGGGTTGAGTTGAGTTGCCCCTGCTTTGCTCGTGCCCAATCACTTGGAGGGAATTTGTTCCACTTTTTATTAATTTTTAAAAGTTTGAATTTCTTTTCTAGTAGTCATCTTTTAATAGTTTAATTTAATTAATGGGAAAGAACTTCATCCATTTGAGAATTTTCAAACATTATATTTTAAAAATTTATAACGGGACGCTTGAATCATAGAAAATTTGTAATTGTGCATCTTATATACTTTTCACTAAGTATTCGTTAAGTGACTATCTACTCGTCATCATGGTCCTCGAATTTTTTGAAAAAGTTCAAATAGATCTCTATATTTTTTAAGAAAATTCAATTAGGTCATTATATTTTTTAACTTTAACAAAACCCACGAAAAAATATATGAGGGGTCTAATTACAAATTTTTTATGTGTTGAATGATTTAATTACAAACATTTAAAATATATGGACATATTAGAAAAATCTCAAACCATTAACAGACCTACACATTAATTAAATCTTATTTAATTATTATTTATTATTAAATACAAAGTCAGAAACCATGGTTGTGGTTTTAAAAGACCTTCCCACAAAGTTTATTCTTTTTAGTCTCTAGTGCTAGTTTTGCTATGTCCTGCTATGGATGGAAATTTCTTATGGAGAGCTATGTAGGAATTTGCCTATTTGTTTAGAACATAATATTCTTTTGCTTTACAACTTTGGCATCTTTTTTTAGCTCTGTGACTTGGGATGCCTCGTAGCCTCGTAGGGCATTGCTCAAGTTGGAAGAATTGGTCTGTGTTTTTTATAAAGATTCTACGGATCAAAGTAGAGAGATAAATACTAAATTTAAATACGTGGAGAGTTTATTTTGTTTACAAAAAAAAAAAAAAAGTTTCTTCTGGAATTGTATTCATGTTAATCTAATAGTAGTTGGTCACATTAAAATGAATTACGACTCCAACCAAACTACTTTATCAATAATGTTGGCAATTTAAATTTTAAAATTATTATTTTAGAGAAGATTTTGTCATAAGGATTTTTATCCTCTAAAGTGAACAATTCACTTTAAAGAGTAAAATAAGTAATATCAATCGATGATGAGAAAATTAAAGAATTGATATTAAGTATACATACATAATAAGTCATGAATGTATTGGAATATAAACCTTTGATTTTTTCATCAATAGTTGATATTAATTACTTTATAACATTATAAGGAAATAAATTCTTTTTGCAAGATCCGCAAATATTTTGTTAGATAATTTTTTTTGGTAAGAGGTTAGTACTTTTTTTTGTTTCTCAGGGTATCCTTCGCACGCAACTGCGAAGACTAATACCTCGAGGTATTGGACGACATTTAAGGGCTGATATCTCCTAACCAGATTTTCTTCGTACGCAAGAGTCAGAGATCGAACCTCTAACCACTTGCTTAATAGGCCAGAACTAATTATCACTCGGATCAATTACACGTTGGTGATAAAAAAGTTTATATGATAAGCCCTTACAAATGGAATGGGATCCTTTCAGATGACTTGAATTTTTCAATAAGAGAGAGAAAGATCCATATATGAAAATAATATTATTTTATAAATAATATTATTTTAATAAATAAGTCTTTTTCTCTCTACTGAAAAATTCTAGTATTTGAGAGGAATTGGATTCCTTGAAAATAAAATAAAAATATATTATTTCTCATATAAAACTCATTTCTCCATTTTTCGGGTTAATGTGTGACTAACTCGACTAACCACTATTGAAACATTCTGCGGGGCAGCCCCAAAAGTGATCCCGGATGTAATTTTTTTTTTTTATGTATATCGTCTCCTTCCTAGGAGTGGAGTTTTTGTAGCACCTCATCGATAGAGAATTATTTTTTCGACTGGACATCGATAGAGATTAGATGGCGTAAGTTTATACCTGAGCGTTATAGTTTTATGATTTAATTGATACATATGATCGATATAAAGATTTTTTACACAGACAATCAATCAGAAATTATCACATAAATAAAAATATTTGACTCTTATCCTAATTATCTTAAAAGTCACCCATATCATAATTTTTAATTGATTATCAGTGTAAAAACTTTATATTGACAGTACATACTAATTAAACTTATAATTTTAATTCTCCCTCTTTCTTGTATTAGTAAATTTTTTACTTTTTTTTTTTTAAATTGAGATACATCATGTTCATGTAATCTATATAGTATATACTATTAATGAAGGGGATTCCCTTGTGGTTGGCGTCATTTTTTTCCTTCCTATTTTGCATTTTATTTATACCCACAATTCAAAACCTATTACCAATAACCTCTTGGGATAGGTAAGGCAGATTCTTTCCTCTCAATCAGGTTTTTTCATACACGAGTCAGAATTCGGATATCTAATCGCTCGCTTAAGGTGTTCGAATCTCTTATCATTCGAGTCAACCATATGTTGGTTAGTGCATGTCTTTATGCTAGTAAATATATATAAAACTAATTTAAAAATTTATTTTTAATCCTTCATATATATACTTTTTTTAATCAATTTGTTAGTTTATGATTTTTTATCAATTTAATTTCTCAAATTTCAAATTCTCAAACAATCCTGAACTGTTAGGAAGTGTTGCACAGGGATGTTCAGATCTATTCTGTATTGAAAATTGAACCAAAAATTCGAAATTTGATCGGATAGAAGAAGTTCGGATCTTTATTGTTTATTTTTTTGAAAACTAATTGGATAGGGATTGAATCATTTTTTGTTTTGATTTTTAAAATTGATCCAATCAAATTTAGGACCTGTTTGGATAAATGACTTAATTATGTGCTTATATGATAAGCGTTTATCATATAAGCGCATAAACGTTTATGTATAAGCTATTTCTATAATAAAAGAGAAAATATAATCAAATTGTTTTTATATAAATTATAAGATGTTTTTATAAGCTATCCTGGAGAGTTTATCAAAATAAGCTGAAAATAGCTTATGGACATGTCGTAAACTATTTCCATAAGCTTTTTCAAACAGTCTGACACGTGCTTATATTAATAGATAAGTCCAAATAAATTATTTATAAGTCAATCCAAACACATTCTTAAAATGATTACTATTTTTCTTTTGGCAACTCTTTTTTTACGCATACTTCTTTCATGACCACTTTATGTGATCAAGCATTATTATAATCACGTAAAATTGTTATTTTTTTCATTTTTCATTTTACTTTTTATTAATCTTTTTAATAGGTAGGAACAATTTTAGACTCAAAAAGTTTTGGCCAAAAGTTGATAAAATTGATCCAATCCCAACCTAGTAATCAATCAAATCTAATCCAGTCCGTTATCCATAACAATATGTTTTTTTATTAGCACTTGATCGTATTTCTCACATGCATTTAAATCTATCCAATGAAATGTTACCGCGATTATACACTTTATGGGGAGTTTCAATCATCTCCATTTAGTGGATAAATAATAATCTTAATTTAGAAAAAAAAAAAAACATAAAAAAGGATTTATATTTTAAATTTTTTTATTTAAAAAAATTAAATCATTGAAAAAAAAAAATATATCTATCTTTATCCTAAATAGAAAAAAAATAGAGGGAAAAAAATAAAGAGTATCTCCACTATTGTTTGGGAGGGTAGAAAAACCCAAGAAAATATTCATTTTTTCAAAATCTTATTGTTTGAAAACATCTGAACCCTTAACAAAAGCATTTTCGTGATAGAAATATTAATTTACATGAAGAGAGTAAGCGTAAAACCCTCTCTATAACATATTATTTTGTTGGTAAAACTCTATATAGCATATTAGTTTAATTGCTATACATTTTCAGTATAAAATTTTTTTATATTGACAACCAATCAAAAATCATGGTGTATTTGACTTTTAAGGTAGTTAGGATAAGAGTCAAACACTTTAGCTTATGTGACAAATTCTGATTGATTGTCTGTGTAAAAAATCTTTACACTGATAGTATATATCAATTAAATCCATAACATATTAATTATTCATAATACTCTAATAAAATGAATTTGGTTAGGGCCACTAGATTGGCCTGGCCCACCGCTCATGTCTGGTCAGGCCAAACTAGGTTAGGGCAAGTCTAATTAAATATATTTGGGTTTAAGTGTTGATAGCTTAACCTAATTTTTTTTTTTTTGCATTATTTGGATAAACAAAAAATACACCAAAAAAATGAAATTGAGAAAATTTTGAATAAGTTTGGACATTTTTGGTTTAAATAGTTTAAACATTGATTAAATTGGATCCATTTTCTACCAACATGTGGCTGGTCCGAGTAGTAACGAGCTCGGACCCTTAAGCAAGTGGTCAATGGTTCGATCCCTAGCTCTTGCATACAAAGAAAACCTGATTGGGAAAGGTCAGCCTTAAATGTCGTCCAGTACCTCGAAGGATTAGCCTTCGCAGTTACATGCGGATAATACCTTAAGAAAACAAAAAAAAAAATGAATCCATTTTCCGTATTAACTTTTCAAAACCGTTCTAATCCATTCCAAATTGATTATTATTATTATTATTATTATTATTATTATTATTATTATTATTATTATTATTATTATTATTATTATTATTATATAATGAATAAGGCTCCTCTAAAGTGAATTTCTCTCTAAAATGAACAAATAAGGTTGTTTTCACCCTTGATTTAATAAAGTGCATAGAGATCTTGACTCACTTTATTAAATCAAGGGTTGAAACACCCTTACTTATTCACTTTATAGAGAAATTCGCTTTAGAAGAGTTTTTTCCTAATATAATATATTTACTTCTTGTTAAAGTAATACTTTTACTTATATTAATTTTGATTCCTCCCATACTTCTCTCACTTTAATCACCAAATATTATTTTAAGATATGAAATGGGTTATTTAATTTGTTATCTTTTTACTTTTCTTTTTTATAGATTATATTGTTTTGAGTTTAATTTTGATATACTGTTTGTGTAAAGTTTTTTACACTGTCAATCAATCACAAATCATTCCATATGTGACTTTTAAAAATAGTTATGATAAGAGTCAAATATTTTCAATGATGTGGCAAGTTTTAATTGGTTGACAGTGTTAAAAATATTTACACCAACGATACACATCAATTAATCGTATTTTTTTAATCACAATTTTAGACTTGATTTTTTGTTGTTGTAAAAAAACAGATTAAATCAAGTTTGGTATGGATAAGTTTTCAAAATGTATTCAACTCAATTCCATCCAAACTTTTATAAGTAACCAAGTTTCGATCGGTTAGTTTTTTGACTCAAAACTGATCCAAACCAAACACCAAAGACCCTTATCTTGAATTCCTAGCGCAACATTTCTAGCTGATGCAATGAAAATTGAATTATCTAGGAGTCATCCCTATAGGAAAAGTTTATCTAGCCACCACCACCGGTCTATAATTATGAGTTCAGTTTGTTACACTAAAGGAACAAGATTTTACTTTGCGTGCGTGTGTTTGTTTTTATTGTAATTATTGAAAGAAACATACACATTTTTTTCAAAATAAATTCTCACTTTTCAAAGATCTTTTTTCGCAGGACGACAATAAAGAACAATAATGAAAAGCTTAAGTGTCACACTTCTTTTCAAACAAATTCTCACTTTTCAGAGACCTGTTATTGAAGGATGAAAACACGGACGACTATGAAAACCAGGAGCATTGAAATGGTTAAGCTTTCATACTGTTTTGATAACTTTTATTTATTAACTTTAAAGTTGAACTCATGGGTCCCACATGCATTTCAAATCTAACCAATGACATACATTTGCATGCTCTAACATAGGGTAGAAAAACCCAAGAAAATACTTCATGTTTGCAAACTTTCATTTGAAATATGAAAATGTCTGAAACCCAACTAAAACCAAATAAAAGCATTTTTGTGATACAAATATAAATGTAAATAAAGATAGCAAGGGTAGAACCCTTTGCATACCATATAAGTCTTTTATAATACTATAATAAAATGAATTCGGCTTGGTCTAATGGGTTGACCTAGCCCACCAAGGGATAGCTCATGTTTGGCCAGACCAAATCAGGTAGGGCCAAGTCGAGTTAAATATATTTGGACTTAAGTGTTGTTCACTTAACCCACTTTTTTAAAACTATTGGGGTAAACTAAAAACCAAATCGAAAATATGAAATTCAAACAAAAATGAATAAATTTGAACATTTTTTTTAATTTTTCAAAAATCCATTATATTGGATCGATTTTCAATTCTTTCTTTCGAAATCGATCTAATTCGTTCAAAACTGGTTAATATAATAAAATATATTTTCTACTTCTTAAATTTATACTTTTACATACATTAATTTAATTCCTCGCATACTTCTCTCACTTTATTGATCAAATATTATGTTAAGCATATGAATGTGTTTGGAAACTTTTATTTATTTTTTATTAATTATTTTTCTCTATGATAGGTTATACTGTTTTTAATCACACAATTTTAGACTTGATTTTGTCAAAATCAGATTAAATCAAGTTTGGATTGAATAGGTTTTCGAAATGTAATTAACTCAATTCAATTCAAACTGATACAAATAACCATGTTTGAATCGATTAGTCTTTTACTCAAAATTGATCCAAACCGAACACCAAACACCCTTATCTTCAATTCCCAGCGCAACGTTTCTAATTGATGCAATGAAAGTTGAATTCTCTACGAAGTCGTCCCTATGGGAAAAGTTTATCTTGCCACCACCTTCGGTCTGTAATTATGAGTTCAATTTGTTACGCTAAAGGAACAAGGTTTTACTTTTTGTGTGTGTGTGTATGTTTGTTTCTATTGTAATTATTGAAAGAACATACACACTTTTTTCAAAATAAATTCTCACTTTTCAACGATCTTTTTTGCAGGACGACAACAAAGAACAACAATGAAGAGCTCGAGCATCACACTTCTTTTCAAATTATTTCTCATTTTTTAAGGGATCTTTAATTGAAGAACGAAAACAACGAACAACTATGAAAATCAAGAGCGTTGAAATGGTTAAGCTTTCATACTATTTTGAGACCTTTTATTTTTAAACTTTAAAGTTGAACTCATGGGTCCCACATGCATTTCAATTCTAACCAATGTAATGTTGTGGCATTTGCACGCTCTAGTAGAGGGTAGAAAACCCAAGAAAATACTCAATGTTTGAAACTTTCATTTGAAATTTGAAAACATCTGAAACCCCCCCAAAAAAAAATCAAATAAAAGCATTTTTGTGATACAAATATTTGGATAAAGATGACAAGGGTAAAACCCTTTGCATATCATATAAGTTTTTCATAGTACTCTAATAAAAAGAATTTGACTTGGGCCAATGAGTTGACCTAGCCCACCGAGGGATAGTTCATGTTTGGCCAACCCAAACCACGTTAGGTCAAGTCGAGTTAAATATATTTGGGCTTAAGTGTTATTCGCTTAACCCACTCGTTTTGAATTATTGGGATAAATTAAAAACCAAATTGAAAAAATGAAATTCAAACAAAAATGAATTAATTTGGACATTTTTTGTTTAATTTTTTAAGAATTCATTAGATTGGATCGATTTTTGGTTTTTACATTCGAAATCGATCTAATTCATTCCAAACTAGTTAATATTATAAAATATATTTACTACTTCTTAAACTTATACTTTTACTTACATAAATTTAATTCCGAGCATACTTCTCTCACTTTATCGATCAAATATTATTTTAAGCATATAAAATGTGTTTTTCAAACTTTTATTTCTTTTATTTTTTATTTTTCTATCCAATAGGTTATACTATTTTTAATCACACAATTTTAGACTTGATTTTTTTGTTGTCAAAATCAGATTAAATCGAGCTTGGATGGATAAGTTTTCAAAATGTAACCAGCCCAAAATCAGATTCTTGTGTTTACTTGTATTTTATAACATCACTCTGTTAAAAGAATAGGACCATACGAGTGCAAGCATCTGGACCCTTGATCATTTATTAGTCGAGTGATATAGCTCAATTTTGAATTGTTAACTGAATTGCAAGAATAGGTATTACCTTAGTAATGATAAAATCTCCAAATTTGTCCCTGAAATTGTAAGGTCGCATTGATTTGGTCCCTGTATTAATTTGGTCTCTGAAATTATAAGGTTCGTATCAACTGAATCCCTGACAGAGGGACTGAGTTAATTAACGTTTGACAATTTCAGGGACATTTTTGGAATTTCGAAAATGTCAAGAACCAAATTGATACGACATTACGATTTTAGGGACCAAATTGAGGATTTACTCCCTTAGTAATTCTAATTTTCGGAGCTTAGACATGCTCAACCAATTACCAAGGAATTCATTAAAATCAGTGACTCCCTATGAAGGTTGCATAAAGAAAATACAGGTATATCTCTATCTGATTAACACTATGGTTTTATCTCAATGCTCTAGACACATAAATCTCATCTCTGTCTCATTAATATTAGGAATTCATTTAATTGGTGATTAGGCAATTAGAAGCATAGTTGAGAACAGAGAATAAAATGCAAAAAAGAGAAGAAATTAAGAAACTGAAATAAAATCACCAAACCGTCATGGAACGATCACATCGTCACCCTAGAAAAGGGATTTAATCCATAACAAACAAAGAAACGAAAATACAAATTAAAATAAAACATATAGAAAAAGAACAAAGGTAGAAACAAAAACAAGGATTCAGATCAGCCCCAGACGGATTTAGGTACGTCGGGTACAACTAATACAAAAGCCCAGTCCAATTAGGACTCCATTCCATTGGGCTGAAATAATTACGCCGAGTGGATTTAGTGATAAAAATTACTGGAAGCACAATCTAATAAATAACTGGATGTTGGCCTAATGACTAGCGTGTCTACTTCCTAGCAATGTGTTCCGACGTTCGAATCCTAATGACTAGCGTGTCTACTTCCTAGCAATGTGTTCCTATTTACATTATAAATGGATATTAATTTCATAAACTGACATGGAATCAAGGCATGAAAGATTCTAATTGAGGTGTATATGCACGAGACATCAATGGCTAATTACAAGATGTTTTTTTTTATGAGAAATTGACTGGTATTATTGTATTTAAGTATACTCGTTGGCCCATGAACAAGTTAATTATCTTTGAGTGTGAATGGTTTGATAATACTCATAATCAAAGAACAATAGTAGACAGTAAGTTTGAGATTGTTAAAGTTAGGCAATCACAAAGATATAACAAGGCGCATGATTCGTTCATATTTACACAACAAGTGAAACAAGTTTATTATATGCCATATCCTAAGGGACATCAAGGGTGGTTGGATCGATGTCATTAAGATAAAAACATGCAGTACAATCACTGATAATATAATTAATCAAGCTGAGAAAGATTCTCCGTACCAACATGATCAACTTCATAGACTTCACATATTGTTGCATTTTGACATAGATGTTTATGATGATAGTCTAGCGAATGTTGGTGGTGACACGCGGCGAGGAAGTTTATAAAGTATTTCAAGATCAATTTGATTTGGACAAACGTATTAAGGATACATATATTTCAACGAAGAGCAAAGGTGATTTCAGTGATATAGATTTGACTTAGGAAGTTTGTGTATGAAATCATACTATTTATTAAATTATGTATGATCTTTGTATATTTATCAAATCAACTTTGATTCCATTATATTTTTTGTGTTAATAATTTTTACATAAACTAACTATGGTTTTTTATTTTTGCATACAAATGGCAGTAGTAGTGCATGCGGATGCTGGATCGTCATCGGCTATCCCGCTTACGAGTATCGGGATGTTGGTTGCACCATCATTACCAACCGATTAGATTGATTAGGACATTATATTTTATATTTTTACTTTCATAGTGATTATTTTTATTAAACACTTTATGGTATTTACTGACTAAGATTAATATAATATAAATGAACAATTCTTCTCGATTTCACTTCAGTTTGTTATATGATTCTTCCCAGATTTTTATAATTGTGTATTTGGGTAGGTTTATAAAACAAAAATACTTATAGTTGTAAAACCATATGAAGTTTGACCGCTAAGTAATTGGTATATAATATATTACAATTGGTGACTGATTGGTATATGATTCTTCCCAGATTGTTGTACTTGTGGATTTGGGTAGGTGTATAAAATAGAAATACTC
This sequence comes from Ammopiptanthus mongolicus, assembly GCA_039655645.1. Lineage (NCBI taxonomy): Eukaryota > Viridiplantae > Streptophyta > Magnoliopsida > Fabales > Fabaceae > Ammopiptanthus > Ammopiptanthus mongolicus. Next base: position 13,050,165 of record CM077351.1, on the reverse strand, counting down.
ATAGTCTTTAAAGCCATATTAAGTTCGATCGCTAAGTCGGTATATAACATATTATAATTGGCGATTGATATAATCGACTGCTAACTTGACAATATTAGTTAATTGACATCAACGACTAATATGTAAATTAGTTTCTATTTTTAATTTAGTGACCACCTAGCGACCGCAATTCTTAATTGCTATGATCTTATCAAAAGATTCGAAAAGCACAATTTAATGATCGAATTGAATAGTTTAGCGACCGATCTTTGTGGTCACTATTAATGATCACCTTTAATTCGGTTGCTAAATATGTTAGCGACTAGGGTTTTCACAATTACTTGCTTTCAGTCGTTAAATCGATCACTAACTCGTTTAACAATCGAAATTCCGCATTTAGCGACCTATTCTTTCGATCCCTAAAACATTTCTTATTTGTAGTGAAACTTGGTCAGTGGCCAACTATTCTCAGAACAGAAGGAAGAGGAAATACCTATTTAGAAAAAGGAAATCGTCTCTATTTTGGAAGAAGTTCAAACACCAAGTTTGCAAATCCCTAATGTATAGTAAGAGGAATAAGACATTATTCAGCCACATTTTATCAAATAAAAAATTACTTGAAAATGAGTTCGTATTAATAATAAAAATATATTTATCATTATTTTTTTTTTGGTGCAGGAAAAGTTTAGATTAGGGAAAGACACACCCACTTGCACGGTTTGGGAAGACCATAAACCTTAACGAGGATTTATAGTGAAATTTATATATCACCTACGAATCGGGGAAATTTGAGAAAGGATGTTCATGGGTTCGGGTCAACCCGATGAACCCGATGGCCCAACCCAACCTAATGCATTCGGGTCAGATTTTACCTAAGGGTTTGACCCGACCCGTCCAAACCTGAGGTGGTTTTGTTCGGGTAACGAATTTATCAATTGCAAACCCGAGACCTGATGACCCAACCCAACCATACCCAATGCATTTGGGTTAGTTTTACCCAAGAATCTGACCCGACCCGTCCAAACCAGAGGTAGTTTTTTTCGGGTAACAGGTTTATCAATTGCACACTCGAGACTCGATGACCCGACCCCTAGACATATATTTTTTTCAATTTTAATAATAAGAAATGTCTTTATGTTTAAATTTGATTAATTTATTTTTTGTAAGCTTAAAAAATATAAGTTTATGACCCGACCCGAACCAACTCGTCCTTGGTTAGGTTAGTCTGGGTCGGGATTACAAAGAAGAATCGCATGAACCCGACCCAACTCTTAAAAAAAAACCAATTTGGGTAACGGGTTTGGTCAAATCCAACCTGCGTACATCCCTAAATCTGATGATCGAACACAAAACACAACAAGTATGGACGGAAGACTTAATCGAAGACCTAACCACATGTGTCAACCTCATTGATTTGTCTATCATTAATTTGATAAAATGTGTCATGATCTTAATCAATTAAATAATATAAAAATAAATAGATCTTTAAACTGCTCACTTTATAAATGAAATTATTTTTCTTTAAAAAATCATTTTAAGTGCATAGCGAGAAGGAAAAAAAAACACTCCATTGCAATGAAAAAAATCATAGATGACCTCAAGTGTGTTATTTGAACATCAAATTTTGGATATCATATGTAATATTATATATGTTTATTTCTATCTCTTATTTACCTTTTATCTTTTATATATGTACGCTTAAAAATACATCAAAAAGGACAAAGAGACGTGTATTATTATTCCATTTTGTGATTCAAAAATCATTTCTGCCGATGACATAATGATATGATCAAGGGTATACACTCAAAAAGGTTCTAGACACCAGAGCAAACATAAGAAATACTCTCCCAAGAAGAAAAAACACACAAAGTTCACCAAACCGTCCAAACAAAAGTTGGATTCTGTATAGTTGTGTTCAGCTATAAGTTTCTGCAAGCTATTTGATGAGGACCCCCCCTACCCCTGAAACATTGAATAGGTGTCTGGAATCCACTTCGATATTCAAGCAGGATCTTTATTTAATCAAAGCCACATTGATTTGAAAAGCTTCCAACTTTTAAGCTTGTCTAGATGTGCGTGGTGGAAGCAGCTTTTGTGGCAAAGCAAGGTGAGGTGATACGCGATATCGCAAGGATGTGATGGCCCTTCTCCTCTCCCCCTTGCATTTCTCTCTGCCTTTACGTCTCATTGCTTTCTGACTCTTTGTTCGACCTCACGTGAGGTCACTAGCCCCTCCACTTTTTCGTGTCTTCTTCTTTGCCGTTGCATATTAATCTACCAATTATTACTATTATAAAGTTCACATTTCCTTATAGCTATACTTTTTCATTATTTACTTTTAAGTATAAACTTTATTTTGATTCTGATTAACTAATGAAGTTGTTTTGTATATAGTCTTTAACAGTCAAAATTTCTTAGGAGTTTAAAAAGAAATCGTTTTATACTCATCCATCATACGTTTTGTGCTTTGCAACTTTTCTATAAAAAGCACAAAGATGACATGCAGTATTTTTTTTATTTACTTAAATGGACTTTGAGTCAAAAGGCCAAAGAAATTGCACTATTTTCTTTATTTATATTTTATCGAGCGGTTGTGTATGTAGAACATAGTTGACAACTTTACATTCTCATTTAAGAATGTCACATAATATTTAACTATCCACGTGGATACCTTTATTAAGGAAAGAATAGTATTATTGTCTTGCATCTTTTCTATAAAATAATATTTTACACCTGGTCTATCTAAAGTTCATTTATGAAGTTGTTAAATAATATATTGACGATTAGACCAATATAAAGATATTTTAATTTTTTAGGAACTAAATTCATAAATTTTTAACAGTAAAAAAGTAAAGTGAGAACAAGCAAATTAGTTATTAATTTAAAAAGTTTTTTTATGCAATTAAAATAGGTTTTTAAGCGCTGATGAAGTTTGCTTATTATTGATAGGAATAACATTGACAAAAATATGTTCAATAATTGCTTGCCCAGGGTCCTTCATTAATCACTGGTAAGTCTGTTGTAAATTAATACTACTATAAGTTTCTTTCTACGGCATGCAGCATCTTCTAATATTAATATGAGGCCATTTCTCTTCTACTTTTGCTTACCAAAACAAAAATAGAGGGTTTTAGGCTTTTAGGAATTAATTATTATTGTTGATGTTATTTTTTTTTTACTTTCTTATTTTTATTTTAAAATTTATGCTTAATTGCACTTTTGATCCCTCAGGTATTACTATTGTGCAATTTTAGTCCCCTAGGTTTTAATTGCACAAATTGAGTCCCCCAAGTATTACGATTGTGTAATTTTGGTCTTCCAAGTATCACTATAGTGTAATTTTTAACGCTAGTAGCCTACATGTCCCATGTGAGACTGGTTTGACACTTAACGAGATCAACTTGACAGCTTACATGACATTCTTATGTGGCATCATTGACATCTCACACACTTTAATGATCAAATATACATCACTAAATGCCATATAGGAATGGCACATAAGCTGTTAAGCTACTCTCACTAAGTGTCAAATCAGTCCCAGATATGCTTCGTAGGCTATTGACGTTAAAAATTGCACTATCGCAATACTTAGTGGACCAAAATTGCACAATCGTGATACCTGGGGACCCAATTGGCTCGATTAAAACCTGGGGGACCAAAATTACACAATCGTAATACTTGGAGGACCCAATTTGCACAATTAAAACCCGAGGGACTAAAATTGTATAATAATGATACTTGAGGGATCAAAAGTACAATTAAGCCTAAAATTTATTCAAAATTCCTCTAATTATAACATGGATGTTGCTATTATCACCTTAATCAATTATCAATCCATATTCTTTATTAGTCTTTTATATTTTTTTAAAATAAAATAAATTTTGATTAGTTAATAAGAATGTAAATAGACAATTTTGAAGGAACCTGTTGGAAACACAAGAAATGAGGTTCAATTGTGTTTCTTAAGTTTTTAAAACCTTTTTCGCAAGCAGATAGATTTTCTCGATCATTTGGACGCAAAAACAGGCAAATGACGCTAAGTGCGTAAACACACAACTTTGGATGCAAGCTAAAAACATTTTCTTTGAAAAATGATCTTTAAGAAAACAAGTTCAATCACGAATCGATGTTAGTTATAAATAAACTAAAGACAAAGATAAGGGATCGAAGGTAACACATAAAAGTTATTCTGGTTTACTCTTAACCCAAGAGCTACGTACAGTCTCCTCCACGTGAGAGCTTTATCCACTATAACAAAAAGCCTTGTTACAAGTATTCTACACCTCTTCAGGCACAAGTATTCTACACCTCTTCAGGCAAGTACAAGTATTCTTTTACAGACAAGCCTCTCCAGACACAACCAAGAATGGTTTGAAAAGATTCTTAAAGTAGATCTAACTCACTATATATGAGAATATGAAACTTAAGATCTAGAACTCTGAAAAACAACTATTCACAGAGAGGAATATGAAAGTTAAACTCAGAGAAAGCTTAAGAGTTTTTTGTTTGCTTTTGATTTGTTTTACTTGTAAGCTTGTTTGCATTTTTGTTCTCTTGTTCAAGTTCGGTAACTTTGCTTCTTCAAAGATGAAGGTATTTATAGCCTTCAGTCTTGAGCAAAACTCAAAAGCTTGAATCTTCAATGGTGGGCAAGAGAGTCGTTCTGATGTAGCATTTAATGCAAAATCTCGTTGAGTCTGATAACTTGTAAGACTTTCTGAAAAGTGAAGTAGGCTATCAGAGAGATAGCTGAAAGTGGACATGACAGCATTTTATTGTACTCGAAAGTTGTCTTTTGTCTTTTCTTGTTGAGTAGACTGTAGAGTCAACTTCGTTATGTCAAGAGCAGACCGACATTTATAATGCGTTCAAGAGTAATAAGTTATAGAGAATATTTGTCCAAGGGATATTACCCTTTTACATGAAAGACAATAATTTAAAAACTATTGCTTTGTACATTTTCACGCTTGGACTTAGTCCACTAAAAAATAAAACTATTTATTACATTGGACTTAGAAATAAAGCAAATAAACTTCACTCTGATGAGTCTTTGGACACACTTTTTCTTTTGATAAGATCATAGTCCAAGGAGGACTTAGTCTATTAATCGTTTTCATTAAAACGATAGACTATGCGATCAGACGTACAATCTTATAAGTCTTTAGATTTTGAATATTTGCACACTGAAGATAAACATGTTAGACCATAACAGATCTTTGTTCACATAATTTAGTCATTTGTTAACATCAAAATCTTAATAAGTTATGTATCATAACCGCTTTGGTTCCAATCAATTTAAAATAACTACATCACTAACATATAATTATATTGGAGGGGGCCGGGACGGGTAGGGGTTAGTTTCTCTACTTCCTAATTGTGGTACCACTCTAGCCCCATTTCCGTGGAGCATGTCACTTCACTTTATTGCTATTGGGTAAAATTGATGGAGAGATTTCGATTCGCTTAATGCAAAAGAAATGCAATGTGTATGGGACATAAGAAAAATCATGTAATTATATAAAAGTAGAACACAAATTAAAATACTTACTTGTTAAAGAAATGATACTTAATATTTAGGAATTGTCCGTTGGTTGGATAACCTGCAAACGTGAAAGGTTAGATTATTTTTTTTGGTTTTCACACTCCCTAACACAACTCTTATATACTAGGCCGGGAGTCGGTGTGTATGTGAATATAAAGGGGATCTATCCAAGTGATCACTAATACCTTTCCATCGTGCGCGTATGAGATAAGGCCTATACTTTTATCCACACTAATCAAAGTTACATATGTCTCATATATATTAACGAATTACTTAAATTAACAAGTGGGCTACATATACACCCCGTATGGATGATGAATTAGCTAACTAAAAAGTTGTAATTGATTATAACCCATAAAAATTATTAGATAACTTTAAAATTCTCTTGGAGAAAATCAATTGTATAACTTTAATTTGAGACGTATTTGTTTGAAAATGACTGTCGAGCTTGTGACTAATTTGTTATATGGCTACATTTTAAGAAAACACATGATCCAAATGTGACTTTGTAGGTGTTGTTTCGGGGAAGCCACTTAGCAGGTGTTTAGAGATGGTCCTCTTAGTGGTAATTGAGCTACGTCGGTTAAATCTCTCCCACTTAGTTAAGGGATCTCTTTGTTTGGGTGTACGCCCCTTACTAGGAACATCAAACTCATTCTTACGCAGTATCAAGTCAAGGTCAGCAATTTCTAAAGAGAAATACAAAGCTTGCTTCCATTTGTTATAGTATGATCCAATCAAAATCTCTATTGAATAAAAAAAGTGGTTTGAGCCGTACATTGAGACATTAATTAATCAAATTGATTAAAAGTCTATCTTACCATTTGTTTGTGAAGGATTGCATGGTGATCATATCAGCAGCGGAACAAGCAATCCAAAAATAAAATCTTTTGAGTTTAAAGTATATTTTTCAATAAGATGTTAATCGAAATATCTGATAAGGGATTCCTAGCACTTTTAAAATTTATCTTCGATTGTACAAAGAGTCTATGTGTATCCATACCGAGACCAAGTCTTGCTATCAACCATTTGAAATCTGAAACTTATACAATATAACTGAAGAAAAAATATCAGTGTTTGGAATCCCTTACTAGGTATTTCGATTAACATCTTATTGAAAAATATACTTTAAACTCAAAAGATTTTATTTTTGGATTGCTTGTTCCACTGCTGATATGATCACCATACAATCCTTCAGTGGTATCAGAGATTAATTATATTCTAAGTGCTAGCAAAGAATATAATAATATTCCATTTGGATAAAAAAATTATTTATTTGATTAAATTAAATTCTCTAATTTAATTTATCAAATAATAAATTAAATGATCCCTTAGCAAAGACTGGAACACTCATTAGTGTGTGACCCCATAGGTTCAATACTAAGCCAGTAGTAATTTAGTCGAACCAAATTACTAATCAAGGTTGGCGTCTAACAACACTCCTTAAAGTTCGGATAGCATAAGTAATTTCAAGAACCTTTAGAAGAATAATGTAATATTTCCTTCCATCGTTCCAGCTCTGAGTTACCCTTAGAGTATGGTATAATAGTCAAAACTCTAAATGGTAAACTCTTATATTTTATAACCAACTAGTGAATGACTTAAGAAACTCATTTCTTCATTCATTCAATTGTCTTGGCCAAGGTCTTTAACTTTGTTGTTATAATCATAGAGCTCAAACTCATTACCGAGAGTTGATGAATTCCTTCTTGATATATCATTAATCCTACAAGTACTTAGCCATACCCAATATCCATTCAACTAGCACCCTAGGGCATTAGGTGTCCAGAATCAAAGTATAACAAGTAACTTGTTAATTATTATGATAATCTCAGGTCAAAGGAAATATTTACACTCTTCATGAGAATATCCTATTGACAAATTAATGGTAATATAAACCATTAGGATTTCTCAATTGAGTCAGTTCAATGATCATATCTCCATATGCATCATCTATATATGTGAATTGATAAATGAGATCTATTAATATCTATCCAATAGAGACCATCACACACACACACATATCATTTATATATATATATATATATATATATATATATATATATATATATATATATATGTATGTATGTATTGATCTATTCGAAATACTGATGTCCCATTCTCAATAATCCTCCGATCAAGAACACTTTAGATTAAATTATAAAAGACTTGCCTCTCATTAACATGATCTCTATCACGATGACAAGTGTCTAAATTTAATAAAGGACTTTGTCATATCAAATAAATAATTATATAATGAATATGACAAATAAAACCATTTAATGGAATGCTAAATTATTTTATCAAAATAAAATAATTACAATGCGTTGCACAATGGATTGGATCTAGGGCATACCAATTATTCCCTAACAGTTTGTACATTCTGTATATGTATACATATCATGTCTTGCACAATGTCTTTTTACCTCTTAAGTGATTTTCTGTACGGATGCTCGGGATTTTTAGTTCTTTCCTAATTTTCGTTGCTTACTTTCTGTATATATAGACACATTGTAATTAGATCAAGACATAGTTATTGTCATATATAAAAAATAAAAGGACAACTATGAAATTGTACATATAAGTGATATTACCTGAAAACTGGTATCTTCTGTACGTTGAGCTATAAAAGCTCCCCATGCATCTTCAGATATGATACTTTTATATGATAATAGAGGTTCCATAATGAGGTTTTCGTTTGCATCTCTAGAACAATGCCTTGTGAGGTGAGTTCTGAATGCTCTGTGCAGTTTGTCGGTTCTTGTAGTACATAATCTGATGTAAAAGATCAACATTATCAAAAGTTGCTTGCAAAACAACATAATCAAATAATTGATGAATTAATGCAAATCTGGAAAATAATAGAATGCACCGCAAGTAATTGGGGCAGTTCTTTTCTCTTTTTTACCTGTATATCTTTCCAAATTTGCTCTTTTACAACTGCCAAATCTGGATTTGCCATGTACCACAAGTAATTGGGACAGTTCTCCGGACAAGGGTTTCAATGTATTACACCGATTTCTCATCGTTCTTCTCAATTGGTTGACCCTTATCATTCTATTCAACCTAATAAAAATGATAAAGTATATATGTCTAGATAAAAAATTTACAACGTAATCAAACTGTTAGAATATAATCAAACTGTATATTACCTCAAATTTGTGTCCTTTATTTGATGCTCGAAAGACCTCCTTCATAACGATCGGCCCACACTTCGACCTCTTTTTCAGGGTGTTGGATGCACTATTGTGTTTGAAGAGACCCTAAGTAACCCTAAGTACTTCAAATGACAGAGGTGAAGAGACTTACTAGCTGATGTAGAAGACAAAGAGAGTGAGTTCGTCGGTAGTGGTGGTGAAGTAACTGAAGAGATTGAAAGAGAGCTCACAGGCCGGGAAAGAAAGAGTGAGAGAGCGAGAGAGGGTCAAAGAGAGGGGGTGGGAGTTTGAGAGAGAGAGGGCAAGTTTGAAAGAGTGGGAGAGACTAATAGTGATCATAGAGAAGGTTTTGTTTTTAAAATTGGAAAAATATGGTGTTTCCTCAGCATTGTTAAATGTATCCCTTTTATTTTAATAGTGTTTCCTCATTAAAGTGTTGTTAAATGTACCACTTTTAATAGCGTTTCTTAAACAAAACGTTGTTAAAAGTAATACATTTAACGTTTCTCTGAAGAAACACTATCAAAAGTGATACTTTTTTAACAATGCTTCTCTAAAAAAACACTATTATATCTTGATAGCACAATTTTTGGAGGGAATAATACCAAGTGACAGGGAATGACTGCATGTCTTCGTCTTCCCCACTACCGTTGTAACTTGTAACTTCTATTTATGCTTTCTCTATGAAAACGCATGATTGCACGTCTTTGTCTTTTCCACTAACTGCACGTTCGCTCGTGTGTATAAAAAGAACCATTCCACACTCTAAAACCTTTCACTCTAATAAACCTTTCTCTTTGATCACTCCATCTCAAAAACCTCTCTCACTTCAAAAATTGGCGTCTAAATTTTCATCTCATTATAATAAGGAACATTAACCTTGAAGAGCTTAAGGATGAATATTTCAAAACTAGAAAGATTGTGAATCAAGAATGGACTCATTACTTCAACATGAGGAAACTCATCCATGTTATAGAAATTAAGAAGTTATGGTCAACTGTTGATATCAACGCTGACAGATCAATCACTGGGAACATAAGTCGTTGTGCACCAGTGATCATCACCGAGGCTCTTGTTGCTGAAATAAAGGAAGCTCCAAACAACGGTTTGGAGAGTTTCAGAAGTCTGGGTTGTATATAGGGAAAACCAGACCTTTCTCTGAAGAAGGTATATCAGAGACTATTTAGGGACAACGTTAGTCTAAAGAAGAATGAGATTAAACTGCTGACCAACAATCCTAGATTCTTACTGGAGTGCTACCTCCATTTCATTCTTACCCTAAAAGAAAGTGAAAGCTTGTACTCCTTTGGTCTATCAAAATTTGAAATGGTCATGGTCTATCACCTACTCACCTTCTCCAAAATCAACTTTCTATTCCACATCATGGAATGTCTAAAATATCGTCTTCGCAGGAATGATGAAAGCATTCCCTATGGAATGCTGTTTACTATGATCTTCAGAGTTAATGAAGCCTACTGGAATGATGTAATAGCGCCTAGACCTCTCAACGTTGCCTTCCTTAGAGGCAGAGGTATTGAATTGGATCCTCTCGACTCTCATCTTCTTCAGAATCTACGTATCCAGATTCTTCCTCGCCAATGTCTTCATCTGAATCTAACTTGGAGGACATTTGGTCAAAAAGAAAGCGTGAGTATAGCCTGGCCGTTCTCGATGTCAAGCTATCTTTTCAGTCCAGGAAAAGGTTGGAATATCTAGCCAAGAAGATAAAATGGGAGTCATCTTCATAGTCATATCCTAATGTTGTTCTTAGAAATCCTTATGAACTATCTATTTTTATAAACAACTTTTTAATTACTATCAATGAAGTGTTATTTCTATGCATTTTCTATTGTTCCATTTATACTACTATGCTCTCCTCAATATCTAATGTAATTATATCAAATGCCAAGTGTCTACTTATACTAATTAAGTTAATCTTTCTTTCACAATGTATAACTAACCCACAATTCCATCAACATGTTCACTACATGTTTTTTTTTTTTTTAAAAAAAAAGTATATGGCTAACTTAGAAATTTAAGTTAGAAGTTAAAACTATTTATCAAGTATTTGCCATTAACCTATAAGAAAATGTCAAGAATCAATTATAAGCAACAACAATTGTATGGCTAACTTAGAAGTTTTAAGGAAATGTCATGCATATAGCAATAAAAGGAAAGATGACCCTGCGGTGAATTATTTTTTTTCCTAACAGACATTGCAATGAATTGTAGATAAGGATGCTCTTCATCATCAAATTATAGTAACTCATTTCATAAAATTGTCCAGAAACCAGGTCACAAAGAGTGTTTTGTTTTTTAAAATAGTGGAAAGATAGTGTTTCCATGAGAAAGTGCTATTAAAGTTTATATCTTTAATAGTGGTTCATTGAGAAAACGTTATTAAAGGTCCTATCTTTAATAGCTTTTCCTTGATAAAGCACTATTAAAGGTTAGCCACATCATAATTTATAGCGTTTTCTCGAGAAAACGCTATTAAAGTTAGCCCTATCAGTGTTTTGTTAGGTAGTTTCTTTTTCCACTTGATCATTGAAAAACTTTGAATAATTATGAGGCTTGAAGAATACAACTTAATAAATCTTTTTCAAAAGTGTATATTTTAATGATTAGTAATGCTTTGAATTTGAGGCCTATTGGTTTGTTCTTTCTTAAACTAATATTGCAGAAACTCCAAATTTATTTTCATTGAAATTAAATCGGTATTGCAATCAAAGTAGACAGTGCAAAATATGCAACAAAAACTGGTATTGCAGTATTTTTTATATCACTATTAATAGCAGTATCATAATTTTGAGAATTATAATCAAAGTTACAGCTTGAAAAACAAATAGATATGAAGCAAAATTTTTTTTCATCATTGATAACAAGAGTTACAATTTGCTATATTACAACTAGCTACAGAGTTACAATTTGGTAATTGGCATGGAAAACAGATAAATAATAGATTTCAAGTGAATACATAGTTACAAAATTTATTGACAACAAGAGCTTGCTGAATCTTTAAATTCGAATTGAAATTACAGAATTTATCCCTTCAACTACAGAATCTCATTTCTAGTTGTCTTTTAATTGAAAAATCAAAATTACAAAAATCATTCAGCTCCAAGGCGTCTAATTTCTACCTGTTGACAACAAGAGCTTGTTGAATCTTCCAATTCCAATTAATTGCTCTTGACAACAGGAGTGACGTTGAAGAATCAGTTAAAGGCAACTCTTTGAGAGATGGACAAGTAATCCAGAATCTCATTTCTAGTTGTCCTTTAATTGAAAAATTGAATCTCCTTGCCCTCCAAGACGAGTTGTTCTATTTGCCTCTTTCGGTCTTTCCGAAGGGCAGGATGGAGGGGAGAGAGAGAAGGTTAAGTCCATTTTGTTGGGAAATATAGCCAAATTTCTACCTCTTTCCCAAGAGAGAGACGTCCATTTGGTAGCAGACTTGTTGGCATCTCTTCCAATTCTCCTTCTGATGAGGACGGTACACAAACCCCTGTTGGGTTTTCTTATAGCTCACATACTCTCTTCTAGGTTTTATATATTATAGCTCACATTCTGGATTTATTGAGCCAAATTTCTTCCATTTTTTCAGAAAAAGAGAGGAAAGTCCAGAAATGAAGAACACAATGGTTAGTGTGAAGGATTTCGTGATAAAGATTGAAAATGAGTTTGTAAAATTTGGAGTATTATGAAGGATAAGAACAAAAAGGAGAATTATTTATAGGAGAGTTTGGTCAAATAATTCAAACTAACGTTTTCGATAATATTGAATTACAATGCAGCAGAATTGTTTAATTGAGAAAATCGTGCATTAGATATCCCATTTTCTGTACAGATATTATTGTTCATCTAACTTCATATATTGTTCTTCATGCATGAACTGTTTCAACTAACGTGTAGAGAGTTGGTCACCTCCACGATTTTGTTTTAATATAGTGGAAAGCTAGTAATTCTTCAAGCAAATGCTATTATAGTTATTCTTTTAAGTGCGTTTGCTTAATAAAATATTATTAAAGATATATCTTTTAATAGTGCTTCTTCGATTAAGTGATGTAAAAGGTGGAGCGCGTTTTTTTTAATAAAAAAGTATGAGATAAAGATAGCATTTCCTTGGATAAACGTTATTAAAGGTATATATTTTTATAGCGTTTGCTTTGGAAAGCACTATAAAAAGCCTCTCTGTGCAATTTTTTTTCCCAGCGTTTCGGCCCGAAACCGCTATAAAACATGTACTATTAAAGGTCGAATCTGGCGTATAGTCCAATTATAATTATATTACAATGATATATTACACATATAATTACGAAGAAATATAAATGAAACAATTATAATTGCGTTAAAGTTGCAATCTTGCATAAACCTCTAACATTATGCAGCTACAATTTTAATTACAAATCATAATATAAAACCATGAAGTCGCTTCTTAAGGAAGATGTTATACCTATAGGTATAGCTTTGCCTCGTTTAATTTGATAGTATGTTGTTTCTTCGTAGGCTTTATGTCCCGTTTATTAAAAAGAACAAAAAAAAGGACATATAGTGTATGTAGGACATATAGTGCAACATACACTTTTGCTACTTTAGTCAGTTTAGTGTAATGTTTGCATCAAAATCGTAGTATTAATGATAACTGTTAGTTTAAAATTGATTTTTTTTTTAATTTCACAAATGTAAAATGTTCTGTCAGACTTATATTTAGTTTAATAGCCTTGAAGTAATATAATGGTAAGTACTTAAATACTTCTTGTCAAAATAAAATTGAAATCTGCAGCTTAATTTGATGCGATATGTAAGACGTCACAATTTCCAATTTAATTAATGAAAAAGAAAAGAAAGTAAAGTAAACGCATTACAGACTTTTGGATAGACTATATGGATCATACAATACGAATTGTATTCACCAAAAAAAAAAAAAAATACAATACCAATTGTGTTATATGGGTTATTTAGAATTTATGTGGTTAAGGACTCGAATCTTTTGTTTTTTATATAATTACTATTTTAATGAAATATTGTTTACTAAAAGTGAGATACTATTAACTAGTATTTTTATATTAATTGACAATATTATATTAAAAGTAACATTAAAAATAAATAGTGACAATCATTTGAATCCTGTGGCTAGATACAATCTAAATGGTGTGGCATGGGACACCAAAAAATGTCTCACTACTTACTTACTTTGTGACATTGGCTGTTGTACGTGGTGCTAGTAATGTTGTGGACTGAAGAGCAAAGAAAAACAAAGTTGAGCAGAGCCGTACTCAGGAGAGACGACATTATGATTAGATAACTTGATTTGGGGAGGGACGGATATATTCCTTATTCCATGCACGTAGTGATCCTTTCAACTTGGTTTGAGATTCTATGGCGTAGTAAAGATGTCGTGCAATTGATGCAGACACTTACCCATAATCCTTACCATCATTGCTATTAGATATTCATTGTGTACCTTTTTCCATGCGCACCTACATTGGCGGAGCATCAAAGGTCGAGCACGGTATACGGACCAGTTCAGTTCGGTTCGGTCCGATTCGATCCGCATTAATCCGTATTTAGACGGACTGAACCGAAATAATTCATAAAATAAATGGACTTGTATTTATTAAGTCCGCGTCCAGTCCGCATAGTCCGCGGGTTAAATGGACTGGTCCACGGACTCAAAAAAATAAAGGAGCAAATTTTGTAGGCCAGTTCTAAATTTTAATTATTTTTTTATTTTCTTTAGTTAAAACCTTTTTTATGCTACCAAGACTGAAATTGATAAATGCAAAGTCTGAATATGATTTGCTTTAATAGCATGCACCATTTTCATGCAATTTTATCTAAAAATTCTCCAAAGCAAGTAATATTTGACTGAAGTACATCAAACATGAGTACATTAAATACAATCCAAAACAATCTGGTGGGTCACAAATTGAGCCCTAAATTCTTTGGGCGCGTAAGTCCTCCTAATTCAGGATTTTTTTTTATATTGTGTAAGTCCGCGGACTAAGTCCGTTTAATCCACGAGTTAAACGGACCGGACTTAAAAAGTCCGTATTTAAATGGACATGAATTTTGCATAGTCCAAGCCCGCATGGGCTACGGGATAAATGGACTGTCCGCGGATCCAGGTCCATATACCTAGCTCTAATGAAAGGGATCGGGACCAGGATTTTTTTTTTTTCTTTTATATATTGCTTTGTGTTGATATTATTTTGAATCGTTGATAAAATTTTGAATTGTTACTATGGTTATGCAGGTTCTTGAGATTAGAAGATTGTCTTTTACTATATGTATCATGTAGTTTGGCATTAGGAGTTTAGATTGAAATGAAATTTCATTTTGATAATTACTGCAGGTCTCAATACCATTATTATTAATATACATATTTAGTTTATAAAAAAGAAGAAGAAGGTTTAAGTAAGTTTTTAGTCCCTGAAAAGTGAGTCGGTTTTGGTTTTGATCCCTGCAAGTTCCAAAACTTTGGTCCCTGCAAGTTTCAAAACTTTGGTTTTGATCCATGTCGTCACTATCTATCTGTTAAGTTCTGAGGTGGCTAACAGACCGTCACGTCAGTACTGTCATGTAGGCTATTATAATATTTTTATTATAATGTCATTATTTGTTTCTTAAACTTTTATTAAATGAATGAAAGACTGAAATAACATGCAGGAACATTTTTAGGGTTCCCGAATACGTTTGTGGCATTAAATATTATAAAAAAATGTAAAAAAATAATATTTAATCCTACGTGACATTAAATATTATAAAATTAGCCTACATAGCAGTATTGACATGACGGTCTGTTAGTCATGTCAGCAAGTAACACAGATAGATAGTGACGATAGGGATCAAAACCAAAGTTTTGGAACTTATAGGGACCAAAACCAACGAAAAAAAAGTACAGTGACCGAAATCAAAACTAACTCATTTTCCAGGGACTAAATTTTAGTTATAGCGGCTCCCCTCAAAATTTTAGTCAAGCTCTGCCACTGCGTACCTAATCCTATATAGCTCATGGATGGGGATCTTCTGTCCCACTTTTCTGTCACATTCTTTGTCCCCCACCAATAATAATTTGCCACTTAATAAAATAAAATCATAATTCAATAATACTTATATATATCCTAATCTTTTGATTAGTGCGGGACACAGAGACACCAATTTTGGGGACAACAGATTTTCATTCATAGCTAATACCTTTTTTTTCTCGATAATTGAGAAAAATATTATTAATGCTACTAGTTCAAGCACCACAGTGTTTGATCTCCCCATCTTCTAGGAAGGGTTAAAGATAACATGCCATATCATGTGCTTTTAAAACTAGGGAAAAAGTACATCGAAATCTTGTACATCATAAAACCATAACAGAAAAATACACCCTCTCAACCAAGAAAGAAGGCTGCAACTCCCTACCAAACTGTAGAAATATTTCCTAACATATATAATACACCAAGATTGCTTAATCAAGATATAACAAAGCATAAGGAAATAGTACAGACATTACAAATGGAAAGACAATCAAGAAAAAAAAATCATGCCTAGACTGCATATCCTTCCTCCTGTTCTCGACCAGCAGTATGTTAATTTCTAGTTTTACAGTTATACCCTTTTTTAAGATCAAACCAGTATCCTGTTTCTATCATATATCTTCATAGTAGGCTCTTCCTAAGTCCACTGCATCCATGTGCTTTCCATTTCAATTCCTGTCTTTGCTAAAAATATCTGCACATTGGTTAGCTTCTCTATTTTTATGAGTAAAAGTCACATTTTTAAACACCAACAGTAAATTTTGCAATTTGTTACAATAGAATCTCAAGCTCCAAGGGCATTCCTCTCTTTTGTTAATTCAAGCTAAGGCATTTTTAGAATCAGATTCAACAATAATTTCCATGTTCCTTAGCCACTCCTTTTGAGTTGACATCTCAAGGGCAAAAACTATTGAAATAAACTCAGCCTCGTTTGACTCCCTTATGCCTATCGATGCTGCAAAAGATGCTATTATCAAACCTTTGTCATCTCTTAGAATACCCCCGATACCTGTTGGCCCTGATTTTCCTTTAGAAGAACCATCCACATTCCACTTTATTTTATTCAATGGAGGAGAGGACCAAACTATAATTGCTCTTTGCTGTTTTTCCTTTCTCCACCTCCTAACACCATCCAGCCTAAATACAAACTCTTTTGGTCTATATGGGCAGTTTGGGTTCCACTCCTTTGTCCAAAATCCCAATCTCAGTTTAATTTGGAAAAGGAAATGACCCCAGTCAATTTGTGCATTATAAAAAATAATACTTTTTCTTAGATTCCATATGGACCAAAACACCACAAAAAGAAAAGATATCCATAGTTTCTTCTGAAATCCTCCATCACTAATACCACCTAACCAACACTCAAACCATTGACTAGGTGTTTGAGTAATTGGGAGTTGTATCCCCCACCATTCCATCACATTCATCCATGTTCTACAAGAATGGATACAATGCATGAATAGATGCCCTACTGTCTCTTCTCCCTTATTGCATAATGGACAAATGTCCTCTGCTTCACTTGTTAGATTCAATCTTTTTAGCCTATTTCGTGTATTTACTTTCTCCTTTCTCCTATATCACCGACC
Organism: Ammopiptanthus mongolicus; assembly: GCA_039655645.1. Taxonomy (NCBI): domain Eukaryota; kingdom Viridiplantae; phylum Streptophyta; class Magnoliopsida; order Fabales; family Fabaceae; genus Ammopiptanthus; species Ammopiptanthus mongolicus. The sequence continues at coordinate 13,032,872 of CM077351.1, read as the reverse complement.
AAACTAACAATTCAGCCCTGGGTGGAGTCACCCCCATCCACACTCCTTTCACATTATTTATCACCTGACTTGGTTCCCAAATCTCATTTGTAAAAGATTTAACAGTAAAGCAGCCCCTATTATTGAGTTTCCACCAAACTTTGTCTTGGATTATATTTGACAAATTAGCATCCTGTAAAGTCTTCAGCATGTCATCTAGAAATTGTGATTCCCATTGAAACAGGTTCCTTCTCCATGTTAAGTTCCAATGCCAGTTCATTCCATCCCATAATCCCATGTTTGCTATCTTCTCATCTTTTTGCAAAGATACAAGAAAGAGTCTTGGGAATTTTTCTCTTAGAGTTGTATCCCCTACCCATTTATCATTCCAAAAGCTAGTCTTTCTCCCATCTCCTACTCTTAACCACCATCCCTTGTTTATAACTCTTCTTATATTATTTCCCCAACTATCAATTTCTATAATTTTACCCCATAAACCTCCCTGGGCCACAATGCTGTAATAATGGGACATCTGCCTCTAATCTATGAATGGAGCATAAAACTTTCTTCCATAGTGGATTACCTTCAATAGAAAATCTCCACCAGCATTTAAAAAGTAGAGCTACGTTTTTAATGGTAATATCATCCACCCCAAGTCCCCCTAATCTTTTTGGTTTCTATATGATCTCCCATTTCACTAGTGGCAAACCCCTCCTATTCCCTGCCCCCTCCCAAAAGAACTCCCTTTGAATCTTTATTATTTGTTTCACTACAGTTCTAGGGACTTAGAAATGGCTCATGAAATATAGAGGCATACTATTAAGCATAGATTTAATTAAAACAAGTCTCCCAGCCCTAGAAAGTAGTTTGGTCTTCCACATTGCCAATTTCTTCGGAATCCTGTTCAAAACTGAATTCCAGGCCTCTAATTTCTGGTATTAGCTCCTAAGGGTATACATAAATACACAATGGGCAAATCAATCAATTGCCAACCCAGTTTATCAGCCATTTGTTCCCCCATGCTCTTTCTCTTCCTAAAACAATAAGGCCCGACTTTGCATAGTTAATTCTTAGGCTAGATAACAGTTGAAAACACTGTAAAATTCTTCTCAGGATTATTAGATTTCTCCTTCTAGCTGGACAAAAAATCAATGTATCATCAGCAAATTGAAGGTGTGATACATTGATTTCCTGAGATCCTACCTTCACCCCCTGAAACAAACCTTCAATTCGCTATTGCAGTTTTCATAATTTGGTTGAAAGCTTCTGTGACCAACACAAAAAGAAAAAGGGATAAAGGGTCTCGTCTATATCCCTTTTCCATTTCAAGGAATCATGTATTTTTTCTTTATATATATATGTATATATTTTTTTCCTTATATAATTATTTAAAGAAGAAAGATAAACATAAAGATCATAAGAAGAATATTCCAAATCTTAAATAAACTCACTAATAAAATTTCTTTGTATTTATATATCTCCACTATATAATGATTGAAAGTTTGATACAAAAAGGCAAAATTACTCTTTTGGTCCCTTATCTTAATTGCTTTTTTTCATTCTGGTCTCTTAACTTTTTTTGTAACAAATAAGTCCCCTATGTTTACAAACATTAACAACGTTGGCCTAAACATTAATAAACATCGCCTCAAACGGTTCTAAATGTCCATTAAGTGTCCAACATGAATCTGATGTGCTGTTGGCTTAGTGGCTTGGCCAAAACGACGTCGTTTTGATGACTTCAGATCGGTGTCCGAGTAAGGTAGATGTAAACTAAACTTTGTTACCATGGTTGTAGGGGAAAGAAGATTGGGAACCATAAACACTAGGTCACCATTTAAGGGCAAGGAAGATAACCCATACGCCCCGAATGGTAACAACCATGTCATCAACCACTTAATACGTCCAATTGTGGACTTAACAGACATGTTTAACGGAGTTGAATGTAGAGTAACACTTAGGTTAATATTGTTAACGTTGGTAAACATAAGGGACTAGTTTGTTACAAAAAAAAAAATTAAGAGACCAAATTGAACAAAACAATAAACTTAAGGGGCCAAAAATATAATTTTGCCTAAAAAAATAGTTAGTGTAAATTGATCAAAAAAAAATATAATGATTGAAATAAAAAATACATGAGAATATATATATATATATATATTCCATCCCTATTAAACGCTTTTCAAAACTCGGGGCTTGGGAGTAGGTGCATCTGATGAGGGGGTGAGCCTATTAACATTATTATATAAGAATTTGGATCCTAGCCGAAGAACGGGATATGGCCATGTTGGGATGAGAAAGACACAATTTTTTTGAAATGTAATCAATGGATCCTCCAATCATACATGGTGAGCTCTTAAATGAAAAAGCTTGTGTCTCTCTATGGAAAAGAGGAGATAATCTAAATCCATCATTTATTACATATTCACACTCCTTATTAACTAAGGCAAAATTATGGATTCGATCTCTAACTATTTTTTTGTTTTCAACCAGGTCATGGATGACTTATTTGTTTCAAATTCGTCTTCTAAGTTTCTAAAGTTAATGAGCATTATCCTTTCCGTCAATATCGTTGTAACTCTGTTAGAAGAGCTATTAAAGTGACATGTAACACAAAAATAAAATAAAAAATCTTTTCTCTATCTTATTCACTCTCCCCCTCCTCCTCTTGTCTGGCAGATGCTGCCAATTACTTGTGATAAATGGAAATATCCAACTTTGGCTCCTGCCAAAGAGCACATTTGGGAGGATATATAGGTAACATTGGTGCGTTATACGGGTGAGGTATATGTAAACATACTTACACTACAACAGATTCGAGATTTAATAGCGTGTAATTTTGACATTTTATAGCGCTTTCGGGCGCTATCTATGTTGGCGCTATTTAAGATTATAAACAAGGATAGCGCTTACGAAGTGTTATCGTAGATTTAACTACCAGAGTGTTTGTCTAACGAAACGCTACAGTTGTTTACACTAAAATGTGCATCCATGAAGCAGCATTGACATGAGTTCATAATAAAGATAGCACTGACTTAAAAACGCGCTATCTTAGTTAACCATAAAATCAATAGCACGATTTCACTAAAGCGCTATCTTAGTTTTAACTACGATAGCGTTTTCTAAAACAAATGATGTCTATTAGCCACCTTTTTTTTAATTGGTATCTTCAATGCTTTGTGCACATTCCTTTGCATTCACCAATCAAAAACATCATTGACCAATCAAAAAACATCATTCAACATTCAAAAAAAAGCTTCCAGCATTCAGCGTATAAAAAAAACAGCAACTAACATTCAAAAAATAGCATTCAACAATCAACACCAATCATACCCCTAATGTAATCAACAAAATCGATCATAATTAAACTTTGATTCTTAAAAACATTTGTGATAATGCAAAAACAAAAACATATACTCCAATGTATATCTCAGAATATATCAGAATTTGACAGAGTCCAGTTTCCATTCTTTTCTGCACTAACAGAAGCACATTGATAGAATTGCCACCAACATTCTGAAATTGACACTTTAACATCCATCAAGAATTGCCACAAATACCACAAACGCCTATTAACGAAACATAACACCAAAGTGGAAAAAAATAAAACGTTTTGTTTTTTCTTTTTGGTCCTATACGTTATGTTTCGTCTTCCATGTTAGTCCTAAAACCGACGCCGTCAAGAAGAAATTAACGGAAATGACTAACATTGAAGAAGAAGCATAACGTATAGGACCAAAATGAAAAAAATAAAACATATAGGACCAAAGTGAAAAAAAACGCATGAGTGAATGAAACAAATATAAATCACGGTAAAGGTATGGATAACAGATTAATGAAACAACATAAATCATGGTAAAGGTATCTAATCAATCATAAGCAAGACTCATTTGTCATTAATTTTTGTTGAACCTTGTGTGAATCATCAATTGTACTCTCTGTTAAGTTAGTTAATTAGAATATGCCTTGTTAGAGCTATGTGATATCTACTATTAGTCTGACAGATAGTTAGTTACAAAAGGAAGTTGCAACTGTTTCTCTAACTAACTGAGACTTAGAGTGTAGATATATAAGTCATAGTTGTATGCTCTATTGGGAGTATGATAGAAGCGAGTGTTATTCAGAATAGCATGTGTGTGCAAGTGAGGTAGAATTGAGAGAGAATTCGGATACCTGCAATTTGATGTAACATTGTTCTGCTATTAGTGAAAAAGAATAACAGTGACTCAATGTGGATGTAGGAGGTTTTTCTCCGACCCACGATAAATCTTGCCTTCATTCTTTCTTTCTTCTTGCTTTTACATTTCTGATTATTTGGTTCTGGCTATTAATCAAATATTAAAGGGCTTGTTTTCACAACAATTTTAAAAAATAACTCGTACTAAAAAACATTTTCAATTATAAATACATCGACAATTGCTGATGTGGCTCCCTCCATTATAAATTAGAACACCGAGTAAAACACTTGTTGGAGATATGATGCTTGATGCTAAGCACTTGTTGCGATGATCGAATAATTTCCAAGTTTGAAAGATATAAGTCTTGGAGCTTGTAAGTATTTGAACACAGGGGAATGTCCATGCTGAGTGACGTAAGCAGTGTGCCTTTTCATCATAGGCCTATAGATTAAAGCCTATACTTTCATCCACATTGATCAAAGTTAAAAAATTTTAACTCGTATTAATGGATCACTTAAGTTAGTGAGATACTATTGCATTCGCATATGGATCGTGACTTAGTTTGTTTTGAGAAAAGCTAAAAAGCCAATGTTTATAGAAGCTCACAAGATTTATTAGACAATTATAGCTAGCATACAATTAAGTGGATTATATTTTAGTGAATATATAAAAAAAAATTACAATTAATATGTTCGAACCAAACCATTGATGGATCCTTTCTCAACAAAGAGGCATCCCAAAAGGAAAGATAACAAAAAATTTGAAAGAGAGAATATATAAAAAAAATTAATGTGGTTCGGTATTAAAAATACTATGATAAATGAAAAAGATTACATGATAATTTTGTAGATATTTTAAATCTCCTCTTTCCCATATGAATAAAACAACTAATTCTCCCATAAATAACACAATTTTTGGACAAAATAAGTTTTAAACTATCTTTGTTAGGGATTCGAAACCTTTATCTCTTCTTCAAGTCCCCTTAGTTTGCTCTCAATTGAATGATAAGAACACAATAATTCAAAATGTTGTCAACATTCAATTGATATGACAAAGAAGGGGAATGAAAAAGAGACATAGGATTTGAATCCATCCATAAACCACCTAATAGCCCTAGGCTACTTTTGCTATAGGGATAATTGTAGCTATAATCACAAAGACTTATTTATAAGGGATACTTCTCTATAGGTTCTCAATCACAAGCAATGTGGGACTTAAAACTTAAGCTTATAAAACCAAGCAAATCTGGCCTTGAGACAACATCCTCAAGTAAATGCAACTCGCTCTCTCTTTGCAATCAACAATCTTCATCTTATCCAAGCATTGCACTCCAAATTGCAACATTTGTTATGTGATGAAATCCCTCCTCCTTATTTAAAACACCATTGATAAAAGAATTTATAAACCAAAATTATGTAGTTTGAAAATTGTAGTATGGATAATAGATGAATGAAACAACATAAATCACGGTAAAGGTATCTAATCAATCATAAATAAGACTCATTTGTCAGCAATTTTAAACTCATTTGTCAGCAATTTTACCAATATAATTCGTACTAAACAGCATTTTCCATTATAAATACGTCAACAATTGCTGTTGAGGCTCCCTCAATTATAAATTAGAACACCGAGTAAAACACTTGTTGGAGACATGATGCTTGATGCTCAACAATTGTTGCGACGGTCGAATAACTTGCAAGTGTGAAAGATATAAGTCCTGGAGTTTGTATGATGTGAACATAGAGGGACGTCCTTGTCAAGTGATGTAAGCAGTGTGCCTTTTCATCATAGGCCTATAGACCAAAGCCTACACTTTCATCCACACTAATCAAAGTTACAAATCTCTAACTCATATTAATGGATCACTTAAGTTAGTGAGATACTATTGCATTCACATATGGATCGTGACTATGTTTTTAGAAAAAATAAAAATCCAAAGTTTATAGAAGCTCACAAGAATTATTAGACAATTATAGCTAGCATACAATTAAGTGGATTATATTTAGTGAATATAAAAAAAGGGCAATTAATTTTTTGGATACAAACAATTGATGGGTCCTTTCTCAACAAAGAGGCATCCCAAAAGGAAAGATAACAAAATATTTAAAAGAGTAAATATAAAAAATAATTAATGTGGTTCGGTATTAAAAATACTATGATAAATGAAAAATATTACATAATAATTTTGTAGATATTTTAAATCTACTTTTTCCCTTTTCATCAAAAAAAATTTCATAAAAAAAAAATCTACTTTTTCCCATATGAATAAAACGACAAATTCTCCCTTAAATAACACAATTTTTGGAAAAATGAAGTTTTGATCTCTTTTGTTAGAGATTCAAATCCGCTATCTCTTCTTCAAGTGCATTTAGTTTGCTCCAAATTGAATGATAACAACGCAACAATTAAAAGTGTTGTCAACATTCAATTGATATGGCAAGGAAGTGGACTAAAAAAGAGATATAGGATTTGAATCCATCCATAAACCACCTAGTAACCCTAGCCTACTTTCGCTATAGGGATAATTGTAGCTATAATCTCAAAGACTTATTTATAAGGGATACTTCTCTATAGGTTCTCCATCACAAGCAATGTGGGACTTGAGACTTAAGCTTATAAAACCAAGCAAATATGGCCTTGAGCAAACATCCTCAAGTAAATGCAACTTCGTGCTCTCTTTTCAATCTACAATCTTCATCTTATCAAAGTGTTGCACTCCAAACTACAACATCAGTGATGTGATTAAATCCCTCCTCCTTACTTAAAACACCATTGATAAAAGAAATTATAAATCAGTAAGTTCGAAAATTGTAGTATGGATAACAAATGAATGAAACAACATAAATCACAGTAAAGGTATCTAATCAATCACAAATAAGACTCATTTGTCCGCAATTTTACAAATATAATTCGTACTAAACAACATTTTTCATTATAAATACATCAACAATTGCTGATGTGGCTCCCTCAATTATAAATTAGAACGTTGAGTAAAACACTTGTTGGAGACATGATGCTTGATGCTCAGCAATTGTGGTGATGACCGAATAATTTTAAAGTTTGAAAGATATAAGTCCTGGAGTTTGTATGTCTGTGAACACTGAGGGACATCCTTGATAAGTGACTAAAGTAGTGTGCCTTTTCATCACAGGCCTATAGATTAAAGCCTACACTTTCATCTACACTAATCAAAGTAACAAATCTCTACACTTAAGTTGGCGAGATATTAATGCATTGGCTTATGGATCATGACTTAGTTTGTTTTAGAAAAACTAAAATGCCAAAGTTTATATAAGCTCACAAGAATTATTAGACAATTTTAGCATACAATTAGGTGGATTATATTTTAGTGAATATAAAAAAAAGTACAAGTAATTTTTTGGAACCAAACCATTGCGAGCGGAATGGATGAGCGAAAGGTGCCATGCCATGGAGTGAGAAAGATCCCGAGTCTCATGTGGATCCTTTAATTTCTCAACAAAGAGGCATCCCAAAAGAAAAGATAGCAAAAGATTTAAAAGAGCGGCTAAATAAAAAAAATTAATGTGGTTCGGTATTAAAAATACTATGATAAATGAAAAAGATTACATGATAATTTTGTAGGTATTTTAAATATCCTACTTCCCCTATGAATAAAACCACTAATTCTCCCATAAATAAGACAATTTTTGGACAAATGAAGTTTTGAACTCTCTTTGTTAGGGATTCAAATCCTTTATCTCTTCTTCAAGCCCCCTTAGTTTGCTCCCAATTAAATGATAAAAACATAACAATTAAAAATGTTATCAACTAACATTCAATTGATATGACAAGGAAAAGTAATGAAAAAGAGACAGAGGATTTGAATCTATCCATAAATCCATAAATCACCTAATAGCCCTAGGATGATTTCACTATAGGGATAATGGTTGCTATAATCACAAAGACTTATTTATAATGGATACTTCTCTAGAGGTTCTCCATTACAAGCAATGTGGGCCTTAAGACTTGAGCTTATAAAACCCAGGAGGTTTTGCCTTAAGCCAATATCCTCAAGTAAATACAACTTCGGTCACTCTTTGTAATCTACAATCTTTATCTTATCAAAGAGTTGCACTCCTAATTGCACCATTCGTGATGTGATGAAATCACTCTTCCTTACTTAAAATTACACAATCGATAAAAGAAATTATAAATCAATATTATGTAGTTCAAAAATTGTAATATAGATAACTGATGAATGAAACATAAATCACGGTAAATTTATCCAATAAAACTCATTCGTCGATAATTTTACAAATACAATTCGTACTAAACAACATTGTCCATTATAAATACATCAACGACTGCTGATATGGTTCCCTCAATTATAAATTAGAGCACCGATTAAAACAGTTGTTAAAGACACGATGCATGATGCTTAGGAATTGTTGTAATGATCCAATAATTTGAAAGTGTGTAAGGAACACGCCGTGGAGTATGTATGTGAATATAAAGGGACCTGGCCAAGTAACTTAAGCGTTGTGCCTTTTCATCATAGGCCTATGGACTAAAGGCTACACTTTAATCCACACTAACTAAAGTTACAAATGTCCAACTCATATTAATGAATCGCTTACATTAGTGAGATACTAATGCATTCCCATACGAATCGTGAATTACCTTGTTTCTAGAAAAACTAAAATGCCACAGTTGATAGTAACTCACAAGAATTATTAGATAATTCTAGCATACAGTTAAGTGTATTATATATTACTGAATACATAAAATAAGTTCAAGAAACTTTTTGGAACCAAACCATTGATGGATCCTTTCTCAACAAAGAAGCATCTTCAATGAAAAGATAACAAAAGATTTAAAAGAGTGAATATATAACAAAATTTAATGTGGTTCAGTATTCCTAAAATCCTCAGATAAATGAAATGATTACCAATAATATTGCACATATTTTAAATCTCCTCTTTCTCGTTTGAATAAAGCCACCAATTCTCCTACAAATAACACAACTTTTGGACAAATAAAGTTTTGATCTCTCTTTCTTAGGGATTGGAATCCTCTATCATCTTTTTTGTCCCATTTCTTTGCTCTCAATTGAATGATAACAATTCAAAAATTTTCAACATTTAATTGAGAGGACAAGGAAGGGGAAGGGAAAGGAAAAGGAAAAAGGGACGAAAATATTGAATCCATCCCTAAACCACTTCATAGCCCCAACCTACTTTCGATATAGGGATAATAATTGTAGGTATAATCACAAAGACTTATTTGTAAGGGATACTTCTCTATAGGCTTTCCATCACAAACAATGTGGGACTTAAGGCTTAAGTTTATAAAACCTATCAAGTCATGGCTTGAGCCAAAATCCTCAAGAAAGTGCAACTTTGGGACTCTTTTCACAATCTTCAATCTTCGTCTTTTCAAAGCATTACACTTTGGATCCAAATTGCACTATTCGTGGTGTAGTGAAATCACTCCTCCCCACCATCTACAAAAGCAAATATAAAATAACATTGCTATGTAATTCAAAAATTGTAGTTTGGATTACAAATGAGAGAAACATAAATCACAGTCAAGTTATTTAATCAATAATCAATAAGAGTCATTCATCTGGCAATTTTTTCAATATATCACTCTTTTAATATTTATTTTCCAAAATACCACCCTTTTCAAATTATGTACCAAACTACCACTGTTTTGAAATTAGTTTAGAAGTCGGTTTTGGAATTAACGACTTCTCAACATAATATATCTGATTTTGTTTTTTAACCCCTTGAGAAGTCGGTTTTGACAAACACGACTTCTCAAGGGGTTTTTTTTTTTTTTTTTTTTGAATGTTCTATATTTATATTACTTTATATTAATTTATATTAATTTATATTAATTATGATAATTAGCTAAATTAATTATATTAATTTTAAATATTAATTTTATTAATACAATAAAAAAATAAATAATACACTTATAGAAAATATTTAACATCGATTAAATATAGAAACGGTACAACGATACAAATTTTCTATTGTTGCGTAGAAGGTCCGGCACGGTTCGGACATTTATTCCTGCTATGACCCTCATTCCGACACAGACCACATCTCTTACGGCGACTCCCCCCCTCCCTCAGATCCATCTCCGTGCGAATGCGGGTAGATTGTGGACGACCCCGTGGATTTCTTCGCATGTCTTGATTGTGGCACACCTCTACTCCAGTATACGTTGGCCAATATGCTTCGTTTGGCACCACGCTGAACTCTTCGCGGTAAACATTGAAGACATATTCCAACTTGTAGACAGCAGGCACATACTTCCAATAGTCGTGATTTTCGCTTGAACATCCCGCGATGACATGTGAGCATGGAATGTGTATGGCCTGAAACTTTCCACAGTCACACCACCTCGCGTTCAAGTCTACCTTGAATCGCCCCGCAGGCCGCCCTTCTCGTGGGTTGATCAACTCCTCGACCGTGAAAATGCTGTGTTCCCGGTTATAATGTTGGACACGGTGAGAGTTGGACTTTGCCCGTTCCTCCTCAATGGCCTTGGTGACAATTTCAGACCAGACATGACCGGAATGGATCATTGCGCTTAGTTGCCTCCCACTGTCGGCGAAAGTTTGAGATAACCTATAATAGGTTGCCTGGACCACAGCAGTGATTGGAAGATGCCGCGTTCCCTTAAGTACCCTGTTAATGCACTCGGAAAGGTTCGTTGTCATGTGTCCCCAACGTCGCCCTTCATCATACGCTTGAGTCCATTTTTCCTTGGGGATCTCGTCAACCCATGCCGCGGCCTCTTCGTTCCAGTCGAGGAGCAAACCCCGGTAATAACGCATGCTTGGCTGGTTCAGGGCGTATCCTGAATGGTTGGAATGTTAGAAATGTCTAAATTGACATGAATAGAATAGAAACAATAAATAATTGCAATTTGTATGACTGCGGTACTAACCCATATTGACGACCTTCTTTCTCATATCTGCATTCTTGAATCTCCGCATGAAGTTTTGTGCGATGTGTCGAACGCAATACACATGCATTGAAGGAGGATTGTGCCATCCACTGTCAGCTCGCCGGTATGCAGCTTTTATTGACTCGTGCCTGTCCGAGACCAATGTTATGTTGGCTTGGGGTGTGACGTGCCTCCTCAAGTTTTGGAGGAAGAAAAACCATGCCTCTGCCGTCTCACCCTCGACAAGAGCGAAGGCTATGGGAATTGGTTGGTTGGCTCCATCTTGAGCTGTTGCAATCAATAGCGTCCCCTTGTACTTTCCATACAGCCATGTTCCATCCACCATAACAATTGGCTTGCAAAATGCAAATCCACTAATGCAAGGCTTGAAAGTCCAGAAAAGACGGTGGAAGATTCTCTTATCGGGAACTAGATAGGCCCCGTCGTAAGCTGGCAGCGTCTGCAGTTCAGTGATTGTGCCCGGAACATAAGTATGTAAGGCCATGAGCCATGTTGGAAGGTAATTGTAAGATAGCTCCCAGTTCCCGTATATTTGTTCGATAGCCTTTTGCTTGGCTATCCATACCTTCCTATACGTTGTGGTATAGTTGTATTTTTCTCGTATGTGGGCAATCAACACCGAGATAGACAACGCCGGATCCTCCTTCACCATTTGCTTGATACTTTCACAAATAATGTTCGAGTCAAGCTTCCGATGATCTTGTGAGAGAGTTGCTGATACACATGTATGTGGTCCGTCCAGCTTACGGATCTCCCAATAGCCTTTTGTTGTGCGATTCTTCACTCTACACCTCCACCGGCATGCAGGGTTGTTGCACTTAATCATCCATCTGTCGTTATCGGAGTGCTCTACCTTGAAATCCAGGGAGTTCTTGATATGGTATCCCTTGATAGCAAACTGGGCCATTTCTTTTGTAGCAAACCTCATGTTTGTTTGTAGGCTATCTGGGACATCAATTTGATCCAAAGACACTCGCGATAGGACGTGGCTGAAATCGTCTGATGGAGCAACCCCATCTAAGTTCACATTACGAAAGTGTGGTGGTGGTTCGTATGGAGGCGCGGTTGAGGAGGGACCCACACCAGCTTCTTCTTCTTCGTCGTCGTCGTCATCATTGACTGACAGTGCAAGAATCTCGGCTTCATCCTCACTGAAGTCACCAACTTCTTCGTGGTGGAACCCAGCCACGACGCTGACGGGAATTGCATGAGTTTGTACATCAACATGGGATGGGTGGTTGTCCTCGGCATCAAGGAATGATGGGTTGCACTCTTCGGCCGGAGGAAAGGAGGGGCGATAGTCATAGGAGGAAGGAAAAGATGGGTTGTAGTCAGAGGAGGAAGGAAAAGATGGGCGGTAGTCATAGGAGGAAGGAAAAGATGGGTTGTAGTCATAGTCAGAGGAGGAAGGGAAAGATGGGTGGTAGTCTTCAGTCACTGGAAAAGATGTGTGGTAGGGTTCTGATTCAGGGAAAGATGTGTGGAATGTTTGCGTTGGTGCATTAAGGTCAAAGATGTAGGACGGTTCGGCTTGGGGGTTATCGATGGAAACATCCTCGAGATGTGCGTATAGCTCAATGGTGGTAACGCCGAGGTTGAGGCTTTTGCAATTGTCGAACATGTCGAACATCAGTTCTACATCCTCATCTCCTTGAAGATAGTGTGGCTGGTATCGAACATATCCCGTTGCAATGGACATAGGATATCGATAAACAATATCGCTCACCCTCTTGTCGTTGCCGGCTTTTATCTTCGTATGGATAGTTGTTCTCAGTTGTTGAAGGTTGATGGTTTTCCTCACCTTCAGCAAGATTGGGTGGTCGCACTGAAACAACACCCCGTATGGAGAGTCCATTTCAATTTGGCCGTTGTGATAGAGTGTAACAAAGACTGATGTAGGTGCCATGACTTGGTGAAGAAATGTGGTTGGGTGACTTAGTGAAGAAATGTGGCTGAGTGAAGGATGAGGTTGAGTGAAGAAATGAAGCTTAGTGAAGAAATGAGGCAGATTGAAGTTCAATTTATAGTGGTGAGTGGTGACATTATTGTGACCCGTCTGCCCCATCACCCGTCTGCTTCACCCGTCTGCTGCTTCACCATTTACTGTGCGCATGTGAGCGCATCAGTGACATTATTTGCTGCTGGGACCCGTCTGCTGTGACCATGTGAGCATGGCAGTGTGTCAGTTTCACTTGTCTGCTGGTCATGTGGGTGTGTCAGTGCATTGGGCAGTATACTGTGCACATGTGAGCTCGTCTACTATTTCACTTGTCTGCTTAGACAAGTGATGGGCAGACGAGTGAAACATCAGCTGATCACTTGTCTGAGGTTTCACTCGTCTAAGCAGACAAGTGAAGCCTCAGACAAGTGATCAGCTGATGTTTCACCTGTCTGCTTAGACAAGTGATGGGCAGACGAGTGAAACATCAGCTGATCACTTGTCTGAGGTTTCACTTGTCTAAGCTCTGATGTTTTACTTGTCTGCCCATCACTTGTCTAAGCACACAAGTGATTCACTTGTCTCAGGTTTCACTTGTCTAAGCAGACAAGTGAAACAGCAGACTAGTGAATCACTTGTGTGCTTAGACAAGTGATGGGCAGACAAGTGAAACATCAGAGCTTAGACAAGTGAAACCTCAGACTAGTGAATCACTTGTGTGCTTAGACAAGTGATGGGCAGACAAGTGAAACATCAGAGCTCAGACAAGTGAAACAGCAGACTAGTGAATCACTTGTGTGCTTAGACAAGTGATGGCCAGACAAGTGAAACAACAGAGCTTAGACAAGTGAAGCCTCAGACAAGTGATCAGCTGATGTTTCACCTGTCTGCTTAGACAAGTGATGGGCAGACGAGTGAAACATCAGCTGATCACTAGTCTGAGGCTTCACTTGTCTAAGCTCTGATGTTTCACTTGTCTGCCCATCACTTGTCTAAGCACACAAGTGATTCACTAGTCTGAGGTTTCACTTGTCTAAGCTCTGATGTTTCACTTGTCTGCTCATCACTTGTCTAAGCAGACAAGTGATTCACTAGTCTGAGGTTTCACTTGTCTAAGCTCTGATGTTTCACTTGTCTGCCCATCACTTGTCTAAGCACACAAGTGATTCACTAGTCTGCTGTTTCACTTGTCTGCTTAGACAAGTGAAACCTGAGACAAGTGAATCACTTGTGTGCTTAGACAAGTGATGGGCAGACAAGTGAAACATCAGAGCTTAGACGAGTGAAACCTCAGACAAGTGAATCACTTGTCTGCTTAGACAAGTGATGGGCAGACAAGTGAAACATCAGAGCTTAGACAAGTGAAGCCTCAGACTAGTGATCAGCTGATGTTTCACTCGTCTGCCCATCACTTGTCTAAGCAGACAGGTGAAACATCAGCTGATCACTTGTCTGAGGCTTCACTTGTCTAAGCTCTGTTGTTTCACTTGTCTGGCCATCACTTGTCTAAGCACACAAGTGATTCACTAGTCTGCTGTTTCACTTGTCTAAGCTCTGATGTTTCACTTGTCTGCCCATCACTTGTCTAAGCAGACAAGTGATTCACTTGTCTGAGCTCTGATGTTTCACTTGTCTGCCCATCACTTGTCTAAGCACACAAGTGATTCACTAGTCTGCTGTTTCACTTGTCTAAGCAGACAAGTGATTCACTAGTGTGCTGTTTCACTTGTCTAAGCAGACAGGTGAAACATCAGCTGATCACTTGTCTGAGGTTTCACTTGTCTAAGCTCTGATGTTTCACTTGTCTGCCCATCACTTGTCTAAGCAGACAAGTCATTCACTAGTCTGCTGCTTCACTTGTCTGCTTAGACATCAGAGCTCAGACAAGTGAATCACTTGTGTGCTTAGACAAGTGATGGGCAGACAAGTGAAACATCAGAGCTTAGACAAGTGAAACCTCAGACAAGTGAATCACTTGTCTGCTTAGACAAGTGATGGGCAGACAAGTGAAACATCAGAGCTTAGACAAGTGAAGCCTCAGACAAGTGATCAGCTGATGTTTCACTCGTCTGCCCATCACTTGTCTAAGCAGACAGGTGAAACATCAGCTGATCACTTGTCTGAGGCTTCACTTGTCTAAGCTCTGTTGTTTCACTTGTCTGCTTAGACGAGTGAAACCTCAGACAAGTGATCAGCTGATGTTTCACTCGTCTGCCCATCACTTGTCTAAGCAGACAAGTGAAACAGTAGACCAGCTCACATGTGCACAGTATACTGCCCAATGCACTGACACACCCACATGACCAGCAGACGGGTCATTCTGACACACTGCCATGCTCACATGGTCACAGCAGACGGGTCCCAGCAGCAAATAATGTCACTGATGCGCTCACATGCGCACAGTAAATGGTGAAGCAGCAGACGGGTGAAGCAGACGGGTGATGGGGCAGACGGGTCACAATAATGTCACCACTCACCACTATAAATTGAACTTCAATCTGCCTCATTTCTTCACTAAGCCTCATTTCTTCAGTCAACCTCATTCTTCACTCAGCCTGCAACAGGTAACACCATACAAACTTCACTTCAATGGATTTGCTAAGACTGCAACACGTTCATAGGTCATCGCAAGTGGGTGATATGGTAAGTGTCTGCAAATGATATTTACATTAAATGGTCCTTACTATTTCTATACTTACAACTCTACTTTTTGGTTGCAGGACCACATTGATTGTCACCTACATACCATAGAGGCTCCAAGTCCACTGATTGTACCATACTTGGAGCAAGCTGGGTTTTCTATCGCTGCAACAGTGGGACACACAAAGATTGACAAATCGTTGGTTCTTGCAATGGTAGAAAGGTGGAGGCCAGAAACACACACGTTCCATCTTCCCGTCGGAGAATGCACAATAACCATGGAAGATGTTGCTCTTCAGCTAGGATTGCGTGTGAACGGACTGCCCGTTACTGGACCTAGCTTCCTTGCCTGGCAAGAAGAATGCCATCGACTTTTAGGTGTGGTTCCTCCGTCTAATCAGATGAAGGGACAACAAATAAAACTCAAGTGGTTGCAACAAACGTTTGCCACTCCCCCTCATGATGCAACAGTCCAACAGGTACAAGCCTATTGTAGAGCGTACATTTTACGCTTGATCGGGGGGCTCTTGATGCCTGACAAATCTGGTAACAGAGTTCACTTGATGTATCTTCCACTGTTGGAAGATTTTCACCGTGCTGGAAGATACAGCTGGGGCACGGCATGTCTAGCAAATCTGTACAGGGAAATGTGTCGTGCATCTGCACCGGCCGCTGCCTGTATGGGTGGATGCGTATTGTTGCTACAGTCTTGGGTATGGTATCGCATGCCGTTCCTTGCACCACGGTGCAACCGCGAACCATCGTTTCCACTAGCACGACGGTAAAGATTCTATTCATAGTTAAATTACCTTACATCCTCTACTTATTATACTGACCTTGCGATGTATTTTACTAGATGGAGTGGCGGGGGACTACAGTATAGCGGAACTCCGCGGGGTGACATTACGGGGTACAGATCGAGGGTCGATCATATGGAAAGTAACCAGTTTTTGTGGTTGCCTTACAGAGATCTTCAGAGCGTGATACCACGAGAAGCATATAGAGAATCCAGATTGTGGACTTCCAGTACCGCACTCATATGTTTCCAGAATGTAGAATGGCATCAAACAGATAGGGTGAAGCTCCAATTTGGTCTTTCGCAGGAAATACCGGGAGAACCTGCAAATATGGATGCCTTGCATGACTTGGACATGCGAGGTAATCACGCTGAAAACTGGAGAATAAAGCATGCAGAATGGATCCAGTGTTGGCAAGAACGCCGAAATGGCATCATATCGGGACAACCGATTCCGGGTTATGTGTGTCACACTGCCGAGTATATGATGTGGTTTAGGCAGAACTCGAGACCGTACCTGTCTATTCCGCAACAGTTGCAAGACCCGCGGGGTGATGCTCAACACGTTCCGGATGTTGGACCAAGTATGCCCACCCAACAGCGTCCACGGCGTCATGCACGTCGCCAATCCAGCCCCCCGGTTCCCATGGCTTATGATGACCCCCAACCGCCTCGCCATTCATTTGCCTACACCCCTATGCAGCGAGACGCTTCCCCACCGCTTGACCAAGGTCGACACTCTATCGCTTCCAGTGATGGAGAATTTTATAGCAATCTGTTTGGCACAGACCTCGGAACGCCACAGTCGGCAGCCGCATACATGCAAAGTATGTACTCGTTTGGCGTTCCATCATTCCCCTTCCCAGTCGACGCTAGTTCTTCAATGCCTCCCACAAATCTTAATCTCAACGAGGGTGTGCAACAAGCAGCGCAACCCGCTACAGCGGATGAGGAACAACCACATCAAAGTCGTCCACGCCGTAACCGACGACCTCCACGATGTGGAACTGGACATCACTTAGGAGATTAATTTTTGTGCACTTATCATTATTGTATTTTTTGTTTACTTAATTATATCTAAAATATTTGGGTACTTGTCATTATTTTCCCTTTTAGTTTTAATAAATAAATTTTTTATTAATCTTAATTAATAAAATTAATTGCCTTAATATTTATACCTTAATTAAAATTAATTTCAATATTTTCAATAATAATTTAAATTAATTTAAATATAGAACTTCAAAAAAAAAAAAAAAATATATGCCCTTGAGAAGTCGTGGTTAGCAAACCAGACTTCTCAAGGGATTAAAAGTAAATTTATTAAATATTATGTTGAGAAGTCGTTAATCCTAAAAACGACTTCTAAACTAATTTCAAAACAGTGGTAGTTTGGTACATAATTTGAAAAGGGTGATATTTTGAAAAATAAATATTAAAAGAGTGATATATTGAAAAAATTCCCCATTCATCTTCAATTTTACAATTACAATTGGTATTAAAAAGCACTTTCCATTGTAAGTTACATCAACCACTGCTGACGTGGCTCCATCAACGATGTGACAGTGATGATATCACTTCTTTATTATTGACGTCCTAATCCTTGTAGCAAGCCAGTGAAAACTCTTGTTGTTCAATCAAAATCTCCTTACGCTTAGCTCTATCCATGCTTTCTCCCTGCAAGTTGTTGCGGATTTTACACACACATGTGCATGTATCGCTAACAAGTAATAAAGTGATGAGAAAGCTCTAGGGATCATAGTACATCATCACTAATTTGATTTGGTTCAATTATGGCAATATCTCAACTTTATACCAGCCCCTTTTTGTTAACCAAGAACCCTAATTTATTCAATGGTCTCTTTCGAGCGCTAAAGAAAATATCCCTAAATTAATAACCCGCTATATTTAAATGTGAATATAATTAATGGGAAATACATTAAGATCTATGGTTCTTTATGAAAGGTTACACAGAGCATATTGTTTAAGATCTATCCATATTAACCCTATGGTTTTATCTCAATACCCTAGACACATATATCTCATTTCTATCTCAATATGATTAGCAAATCATCTAATTAATGGTCAGTTAACTAGAAACATTAAAAATAGAGAATAAAACGCAAAAATAGGGATGAAAGAAATTAGGAAATTGAAATAAATCACCAAATCGTCATAGCGAAGTTATATCATCACCCTATAAAAATGGTGTTTAGTTCATGATGTATGAAAGAATAACGTAAATTAATGAAAGAAAACTCTTGGTTGAAGAACAAGAAGAAAGAGGAGAAGAAAAGAGTGAATCCTAATCCTTGATGTTGCAACAGTTTTCTCTAATTGCATCCTCCCTCTATTTGGGACCAAAACTATCCTATTTATAGTGCTATTTCAAGGCCTAAGCGTACATGAAAAGGCCAAAGAGAATCTGGTTCAGATCTGGATAACCAAAACGCACAGCAACGTTAAAGCACTCAAGTCGCGGCTCATCATGCACGAACCGCAGTCTGATTCTTCTTTGCAAGTATCGAGTTGCGGCCTGATGTACCATGAGTCGTGGCCTGCTAGTGAAATAGGTCTAATTTCCACTTATTTGTCTATTTTGAGTTCCTTTTCACCCCAAACCTTCCTCATGTGCATACACTTGCAAAACAAGCATAGAACAATTATTAGTATGTATATTCAACTAGCTCGAAATTTAACCTTATTAAAGCACCAAATAAGTGGCAAAAAGTTCATTTATCACAAGCGGCTTGTTGCGATTTAATTATAGATGATTTTTATGGTTTTTTTTTGCAAGTTTCATTTGTTATTTGGGCATTTGTTTCATAGTTAAAGAAGATATACTAGGGATGTAATTAGATCGGTTTGGATCTGATTTGGGGTAATTTAGCATCCGATCCGATTAAATTTGATTGGATCGGATTTTGCATAAAAAATCTATGAATCCGAACCAAACCAATCCGGTTAAAGTCGGGTTGGTTTGGATTGGATCATCGGATTACCTTATTTTTAATTTAATTTAATTTTAATTTCAAAAAATTAGTAAAAAACTAAAAATTAAAATTATAAAAAATTAATACAGTAGCGAAATTTTGTTAATAAAAATAATATTATTATATAATAATATATTATTTTTTCAAGTGATCGGTTCGGATCGGACAGATTCATTTTTTTTAATATGATATTCGAATCGATTGTCTTCGGATTCATCATTTCAAAATCTAATGATCCGATCTAAATCACAAAAATTGGTCTAGATCGATTCGGATCCACCGAATTCGCAGGTTGAATTGGATCCGCTTACACCCCTAATATATGAGGGATCCTTCATGGCTTTCGGTGGGTCAAGCTTCAAGGGAACATCTCGCGTAAGGGTCTTGAGTGGCCATTTTGATGCCTAAGCTATATTTTAATTGATGATATTTCATACTTATGGGAAAAATAAGGTCTCCATTGGCCACTCTTGCAAATAAGGAAACCGTCCTATTATAACCTTTTGGCCAATCTTCGCCACGAATTAATATTCTTTCAGTTGCTCTGTTCTAGATCATACTTCTCCATCCTTGGGACTCTTTCATAATTTTAAATTGCAATTATGTGGTTGCAATTATAATTACATTACAATGATATATTACGCATATAATTGTGAAAAAAAATAAATTGCGTTAAAGTTGCAATATTGCATAGACCTCTTTTTTTTTTTTTTTGGATAATCATGACATAAGTATAAAATATCCACCACCGTTAGAAGTGACTAATCTCCGTCAGGAAACCTGTTGGACATACAAGATGAGTTCTTTCTTCCCAATCAAGTTTTTTTCATACACAAGAGTCATGATTCGAACCCCTGATCACTTGCTTAAGGTGTCCGAGACCCTTACGACTCGAATTAATCACATATTGGTATCTTGCATAAACCTCTAACATTATAGTATTGCAGCTACAATTTTAATTACATCATAATTTAAAACAATGAAGTCGCTTCTTAGGGAAGATGTTATAGGTATAGCTTTGCCTTAATTTGATAGCTTGTTGTTTCTTTGTGGGCTTGTGTGTCCCGTTTATTAATTAAAAAGAACAAAAAAAGATACAGGGCAACATACACTTTCGGATAGACTATATGGATCGTACAATATGAATTATGTCTGGATATAATATATACGGGTTTTGTAGAATTTATGTGATTAAGGACTCAAATATTTTGTTTTTTTAATTGCTATTTTAATGAAATGTTGTTTACTAAAAGAGTTAGAGTCTTGCTAATAAATGTCCTAAGGACATTCTTTAAAGAATTCATAGATAGAAAAAAATTATTAAAAAATATAACTTTTGATTATTCAATGCATAACTTTCAATGTAAAGTTTCTATGTTTGTTTCCTTAATCAATGTCCTTAGGGCACTGGTTAGCATTTGTCAAAGAGTTATGATATTTGGACAATAAAATTATTGTTCAACACCGTATTTTTATACTGTGCATATTTGCTTATTATTTACTCTCTTCTTGTAATCTATCATTTCAAAACATCACATAAAGTTATACGGTGTCCCGTATGTTGTCCAATGATGAATGTCAAAATATCATTTATGTTACTAAAAATGAGATATTATCAACTAGAGAAAAAAAAATATTTTTAATTTTCTATATTGATTGACAACATTATATTAAAAGTAAAATTAAAAATAAACAGTGACAAATTTGAATCATGTGGCTAGATACAATCTAAGTAAATGTCTGCATCAGTTGCATGGCATCTTTAGTATGCCATAGAATTTCTGAAACCCAAGTAGAAAGGATCATACGTGTATGGAATATGTATGTGTTTGGATTGGTGTTGGTAAACGTCAAAGCAGATCAAAACACTCTCAATTGACGTTGATAAATCATGTTTGTTGTTGGATTTGTGTCTTTCCTTAGTATGGCTCTGCTCAACTTGGTTTTTGTTTGTTGCTCAGTCCACAACGTTATTATACAAACCATCACATAAAGTTATACGGTGTCCCGTATGTTGTCCAATGATGAATGTCAAAATATCATTTATGTTACTAAAAATGAGATACTATCAACTAGAGAAAAAAAAATATTTTTAATTTTCTATATTGATTGACAACATTATATTAAAAGTAAAATTAAAAATAAACAGTGACAAATTTGAATCATGTGGCTAGATACAATCTAAGTAAATGTCTGCATCAATTGCATGGCATCTTTAGTATGCCATAGAATTTCTGAAACCCAAGTAGAAAGGATCATACGTGTATGGAATATGTATGTGTTTGGATTGGTGTTGGTAAACGTCAAAGCAGATCAAAACACTCTCAATTGACGTTGATAAATCATGTTTGTTGTTGGATTTGTGTCTTTCCTTAGTATGGCTCTGCTCAACTTGGTTTTTGTTTGTTGCTCAGTCCACAACGTTATTATACAAACCTCACCATCATTGTTAATAACTATTCATTGCATACCTTTTTTCCATGCGTACCTAATCCTATATTAATATGGCTATATGCCTATTAAGGGTTCAAGGAATGCTTCTTCTTGTGTATTTTTTTATCTCTTATATAATTATTTAAAAAAGAAAGATAAACATAAAGATTATAAAAAAAATATTACAAATCTTAAATAAACTCACTAATAAAATCTTTTTGTATTTATATCTCTTCTCTATATAATTATATGAAAGAAAAAAATACATGAGAAGATACATTTCCACCCTTTTAAACGCATCACTCTTTTTAAGGCTTGGGCAGAGGGGCATCTAACGAGGGGTGAGCCTATTAGCATTATTTATTACCTATTCACACTCCTTATTAACTAAGGCAAAACTATGGATTCCTCATCCAATTTACTTTTTGTTTTCAACTTGGTTGTGTAAGTCTTATTTTTTTAAATCTATCCTTCAAGTTTTGGATTAAGGGAGCGTTTGAAAAAACTTATAGAGAGTTTACTCTATCATATAAACACTTAAGCAAGTGTATGGAAAAACTTACGAAAATAGCTTATAATTTTCTTATAAGCTCTTTTTAGCTCATGTCAATAAGCTTGTCAGATAAATTTATGAAATAAGTCAAAAAGATTTTATGAAAAATTATAAATTTTCATGCGGTAAATACTTAAATGTTCTTAAATGCTTATTGAATAAACGTTTAAGCACATTGGATAACATGACCCTAAATTTAAAATATGTTTGGTGTAAAGTAGAAATTTGGTAGAATAAGGGTCATATAGAAAACCGTGGGACACTTCACAAGTTCAATATGACATCATGAACATAGATTGAAAGGCAGATACATGTGCTTATGGTGTTGGAGATTTATTGACAAAGTCAACAATGAGTATCATCATTCCTAATACCAAAGTAATTTGGGTTGTTAGAATTGTCCTGTCTTGCCTGCAATGAAGGAACCCTTTGCCTAAACTTTGGATCGTGGTGCGCCACCAACAAACAGGATTGTACATGATTTGACCAGGCAATTTTGGGAAATTGTTTCTTTCCGATCATTGTTTTTTATTACTTGAGATTCTGTTGTAGATTAATCAACTTTTATGCGGATAAATAAATTAATACAAAAATAATTACATGATATCTTAATCCTACATTAAATCAATGTGTGGGAATGTCAGAAATCCCTAAATGTAAAAAATCCTGGTCCATGTCACCACGTAGGTACTCACATATAAGTATCATAAAGCGGTTCAAGCCCTTGTTTTAGGTCTCTCAAAAAAAATAAATTTTTTTTAACAAAAAAACTTACTTTATATTTTTTTATATTATTTTTTTTGATATGTTTCATATATCAACAAACATAAGTTAGTCCATTTAATATAAAAGTTTATCATTAACTGCAAGGTCCAGGGATCAACTCCTTATTATATACAAAATGCTTTAGGTCTCAATAGGTGTTGGCCCGTCCTGTATATGACATACCCATATTGTAATTGATAAACTTTGTTTCGGGTGTCCTTACCTGAAAATTATAAAAACAAAAATAATTGTATCAGGCAACACGCAAAATTAGAGATGTGAATGTTTCTAAGTAAGAGAGATTGATCAAGTTGCTGAAAGACGATTATGTATATTAATTTTTTAATTTTAATTAAGAGAGATATGTTCAGATTTTCAGAATTAAAAACAGAAAAGTTTGTACAGGGCCGGCCCAACACCTATTGAGGCCTAAAGCAAACTTTATGATGAGGCCTTTTTAAAAAATTAAAATATTAATTATTTTGTACACAATAAGGAGTTGATCCCTGGACCTTGCAGTTAATGGTAAGCTTTTATACCAAATGGGCTAACTTATGTTTGTTGATATATGAAACATATCAAAAAGATAATATAAAAAAATATAAAATGGGCCTTTTTTTTTAAAGAAAAAATTATTTTTTTGAGAGGCCTAAAGCAAGGGCTTGGGCCGCTTTATGCTTGGGCCGGCCCTGAGTTTGTACAATTTGTGTTCTGTCACTGTAGTACCTAACTATTTTGAAGAGAGAAATTTTCCCCTTTTTTTTTCATTCTTCTCTTCGTTTTCTCAATTAAAGGAAGTGCATCACTATCAATTGGACCTTCGGTTTGTTAGGCATGTGGATAAGGTTCGAGTTGAGCCTTGAACAAAATTATGGTACATAAGAGTTGAACATGTGGAGCAGAAGAGCAGGTAGTGAAAGGAAAGATAGACGGTTGAATAAAGTCAGGTCATGCAGAGAGGGTCCTTTGTTTATTTTTCTTCAAATTTATCAATGGTCTCTAACTTTGGGAATATGATTTCCATGTTCAGAATGTCCTAGACAAATGGAGTCTCTAAGATGTGATGTAATTGTTTTTTTTTATTAAGAATGGATGCTAAAGTTTTTCCAATCAATTTGCCGCCAATTACTGTTATAAGTAGGAATGTGGCCTCCACTCTGTCTAGCTGTCTAGAGAAGGAAAAGGGGTGTATGCTAGGAAGATTATCCGATGTTTATGATGGGAGTTTTTATATTGTTTCATATCTAGCTAGGATGAATGATTGAGTGATCTTTTTCAATCCTTTCTAAAAGGTAAGAAGATCACAATAATATTAGAGTTAGATAATTTTTAATAAAATTTTTAATTATCGAAAAAAATGTGATCTTCACTCTCCGCAATTTCTTGTGTACCAACTCCAACTGTTTACAAACCTTTCTTGACAATGTGGCTGATATGTTCTTCTAAATTCAGATTGAAGGTGATGTCATGGAACAAATGACACCTGTGATAGTTTGGATGAGCTAATTTCAAAATAAAATTGCTTAAGTAATATTTTTTTTAAGATTATTTAAAAATAAGTTATTTTGTATTAATTTGGATGTAATAGTTAATATATTTAAACAACTTTTTTATGTTGCAAAAAATAGTTTTTGAAAAGCACCAAAATCTAGTTAGAAGAAGACATTTTTTAGGCCTGAAAAGAACTCATCCAAATATGATTTAATAAACTAGTCCTGAAAAGAACTCATTCAAACATGATTTAATAATCAAGGTAAAGTAATCCAAACGACGTAATGGCCAAGTCCAATTGCAAAGAAGACGCGAAAAACCAAACTTAAGTATAACCCTTTCATTTCTAATTTATCACCTATTAATGTTTCCAGGGAGAATTTTCTTCATTGACACCATGTGACCTAACCTGAACATACCTAGAATGTTTAGGCGTATATTAGTAAACATTCATATTATTTGTACATATAAAATTTAATAACATTAATCATATTTTGTATATCATTAATCATAATTCCGACAATATTAATCAACTTGTCAAATACTTATATAATATTATAATCACAATTCATACATTCATAAATCATGTTATCTAATATCTGGATGTATAAATATAATTTTTTATTAGTAATATACAGCATGTTGGGTTCTTGGGATCCAAAGGATTTTTTTTTTCTTCTAAAACTCTCGTGTAGACGTCAATGCGTAATGCTATTATCAACAAACGGATAGCATAATAATAGTGACTTATACTCTTCTTGAATATGCTTTTTAGTTCTTCTCATATGATAAGGAAAATGTTTGAGGAAGATCATTTCCAATGAAATAGTTGTTTATTTTTTATAAAATTTTTATTATAAATAATTATTAACACAAAATAAATTAGTAAAAATACACTCATAGTAGTATTGCCATAAAAATCTGTGCAGTATATGTTATTTCAGGATAAAATAAAATGAACAAGTAATCATCTTTAGATTTTTTTTAATGAGTTAACATTTTTTAAGGAATTTCAGATTAAATCATCAGTAAATACACCATTAATTTCTTACTTTATACATAAATTCACTTTAAAGAAGCTTTTTTTATTTTAGATTAAAGTAATCATTTGGTCCCTATACTTGACACTGATTTTGAATTTGGTCCCTATACGTGAAAGATTTTGAAATTGGTCCCTACATGTACAATTACTTTTAATTTGGTCCTCGCCGTTTATTGGTGTTGTAACACCGTCACGTGATAGGGACCAAATTCAAAATGATTGTCACATGTAGGGATCAAATTGAAAATGATTGTTATATGTAGGGATCGAATTCAAAATAAAAATTTGAATTTGGTCCCTACATGTGATAATCATTTTTAATTTGGTCTCTATACTTAAACTTCAACAAACGAAGTTATGACACCAACAAACGGCGATGACCGTATTAAAAATAAATGTATATATAGGGACCGATTTCAAAAAAATTCACATATAGGAACCAAATTCAAAATTAACGTCACGTATAGGGACCAAATGATTTGTTTAACCATATTTCAAATGCTGAGTGGTCCTGTCATACACCCATTCAGCGGTGCCAAGCCTTTGAGGATGTGCTTGTATCACAGGGCTCTCCTGTATCACAGTTGGCCAACGTAAGTTTGGTCACCACAAGAATTTTTTAAACTCACGTTGAATCCATAAAATTTTACAATAGTGCCATCTGAAACTTACATTTGTAGTGTGAAACGTAAAAACAAACACACTCTGAATAGTTTTCACATGGGCCTACCTTGTTACAATAATCCATTTTCCCATTGTTCGGGTTGTGAGGATTCATACGTATGGAGGAGGAAGTACTAAGGAGCATAAAGGAAGATATGAGAAGGAGCAATTTCTAATTCTTGATATGCCTAGATAAAAATGAATCGAATTATTTGATCACATACTTTTAATAGGTTCTTTAACACATTTTTTATTGTTAGATTCATAGATATGCACTAAATCATATTCGTCCACTTTTTATTTAATGAATTCCATTCATCCAATAATAAAGAATACGCTAAAGAAAATATTAAAAAATTGTATTACTAGTATTATCCAATAACAATTTTCTCAGTTTTATTTTTTATTTTCTTTTGTCAAAAAGGGATAATTAGATTAACCAGGGATTATGGCCTAGGCCTTGGGCTCTTGGACCTCAGGCTGCAATGTGTGCACTTGATCAAACAAGTGATGGCTCAATTAAAACGCAATCATATTCATCTATCTGGTCATTAAGACGACGAGACCAACGTTTTAACCCATTTGATCAGAAATAACAAAAGCTATAAACAGAGGCAAATCTGACCCATTCTGAGAAGAGCTTTATTAAACAACCACCGTTGTCTGGAGGTTAGTTTTAGAGTAATGGTTGTAAGGATAGAGATATATTGATGAAAGAACAAAATAATTTGACTAAAGGCTTGTAACGATTAATAATTGTTTGTTGTGTAGGTGAGATCAATTAACAAGTCACACGAAATAATTGTAACATCACAGTTATTATGATTTACCTTCAGTGCATTGATTCAGTTTTTATTTTCTTCTGGATCAGTTCCTTTATACTCTTTTGGGAACAAGATCACTTTAAATCAATCTGACAATATTTGTCACTATGTAACTCTTCGGCTATGATACACTAGTTGTTAGGATAGAAGGGTAATCAGAAACAGTTAAAATAGTTAGTTAGTTAGTTAGTTAGTTATAGTGGGTTCAGGTAAATAAATAAAGAGAATAAGGGTAAAAAGGAGGCATTCAGAAGATTGTAGTTTGTGTCAAAGGAGAAATCCTTTGTGAAAGGAAAACTATGGGAGGAGATCATTCTCCTTTTCTGGTTCAATTCAATCAATCAATATATATATATATATATATATATATATATATATATATATATATATATATATATATAAGAATTTCTCTTGGCAGAGATGGTGATGGATCATCCTCTATGTAAGAATCGATCGATTGTTTGAACTGACAATTAATACAAAGGGGATAAAAAAAAAAGTTGTTTATTCAAGGTGTGATTTCATTATTAAGGGCATACAACCCTCTGTACAAACTCAAAAGCCTAGTAAACATAACATCTAGTCATATACACAAGCATCTACTTCGTTGTTCTGATAATATACATTGCTCCTTGATAGAAATTTCCAGGCTAGATCGCTTCCCAGAAGCATACCATGGAAAATTACGAGGAAAAATACTTTTCTAAGTCTGGTGTTATGCTCTAACTCTGTCTCTCATATTAATGGATCACTTAAATTAGTGAGATACCATTGCATTCGCATATAGATGTGACCTAGCTTTTTTTTTTTTAGAAAAAACTTAAAAGCCATAATTTATAGTAGCTCACAAGAATTAATAGACAATTTATAGGAGCATACTCACTATTATTAGATAACACAAGATTTAAAAGAGATAATATATAAAATAATTTATTGCGATTCGGTATTCCAAAAATATTATCATACATGAAAAATATTGTATAATAATTTTGTAGATATTTTACACCTCCTCTTTCCCATATGAATAAAATCATTAATTCTCCCACAAATTACATGATTTTTTGACAAATAACGTTTTGAACTCTCTTTGTTAGGGATTCAAATCCTCTATCTATTCTTCAAGTCCTTTTAGTTTGCTCCCATTTGAATGATAACAACTCAACAATTGAAAGTGTTGTCAACATTCAATTGAGATTGAGATGACAAGGAAAAGGAATGGAGAAGAGAGGATTTGAATCCATCAATAAACCACCTAATAGCCCTAGGCTACTTTCGCTATAGGGATAATTGTAGCTATAATCACAAAGACTTTTTTTATAAAGGATACTTCTCTATAGGTTCTCTATCACAAGCAATGTGGGACTTAAGACTTAAGCTTATAAAACCTAGCAAATCTGGCTTTGTGCATATACTTTCATCCACACTAATTAAAGTTACAAATTTCTAACGCATATTGGATGACTTAAATTATTGAGATACTATTACATTCCCATATGGATCATAAGCGCTTAAATTCAGTAAGTTATTTCAATTTGAATGCACACTTTGAAAAGCACTTATACAAATTAAGATGCTTGGATGTGTCACTACACAAGCGCTTATAAACACTTTAAAACTTAAAAAATAGTTTATTTTATTTTATATAAAAAATAAAATAAATCTAATATTTGAAACTCACCTTCATTCTCCTTTCGCCGTACCCTTGGGCTCAATGTCCCTTATCCTACTCACAGCTGCTCCAGAAGGCCACAACACCTTCTTCACCTAAAAAACCCATGGTAACCACTCATTCCTTCCCATCAACCACGTAGTCCCTCTCTGCTCATCACTTCACCTCTACTCGAAATTAAAAGTCTTTTTTACTCGGATAGTATTAATAAAATCTAGTATGAAAAATTATAAAATTCCTAATAAAATTTAACATGAACATTGGAATTGATTCCAGAGTAATAGAGAGGACGATTCCAGAGTAACAGAGTTGCAATTGAACGAGAGTTGGGGAAGATAGGGAAAACCGAGAAGAAAAGAAAAAAAAAAATAAAGAAATGGAGGAGATGGGACTCAAAGGAGTGCACCGTGTATCATGCTCCGCATATGCTGTTTCCATAAGCTTCTCCCACTAGCTTATGAAAATAATCCCAAAACAGCTTATAGGATGAATAAGCTCTGCCAAACACTTTTCTTAAGTGCTAATGTCATAAGATAAACTCAAATGAGCTTAAATAAGCTCTCCCAAATGCCACCATAGTAGCTCACATTAACTATTAGACAATTCTAGCATACAATTAAGTGGATTATATTTTAGTAAATATATAAAATAAAATAAAAAAGTACAGGTAATTTTTTGGAACCAAACCATTGATGGATCATTTCTCAACAAAGAGGCATTCCCAAAGAAAAGATAACACAAGATTTAAAAGAGCTAATATATAAAATAATTTAATGTGGTTTGGTATTCCACAATAATTTTGTAGATATTTTAAATATCCTCTTTACAATATGAATAAAACCACTAATTCTCCCACAAATAACACAAATTTTGGACAAATAAAGTTTTGAGCTCTCTTTGTTAGGGATTCGAATCCTCTATCCCATCTTCAAGTCCCGTCACTTTTCTCCCAATGGAACGATAACAACTCAACAATTGAAGTGTTGTCAACATTCAATTGAGATGACATGGAAGGGGAATGGAAAAGAGACAGAGGGTTTGAATCCATCAGTAAACCACCTAATAGCCCTAGGCTACTTTTGCTATAGGGATAATTGTAGCTATAATCACAAAGACTTATTTATAAGGGATACATTTCTATAGGTTCTCTATCACCAGCAATGTGGGACTTAAGCTTAAAAACCTAGCAAGTCTCGCCTAGAGCCAACATCCTCAAGTAAATGCAACTTCGCTCTCTCTTTACAATCTACAATCTTCATCTTATATAAGAAACGTCTACTTATAGAAGCAACTCTTACAAGCAATTCATGTTCACCTAAACTCACTCTAATAATGCAACTGTGTAAGGAATAATTGCTTAGCTTATACAACCCTTAAGCAACCCATTGGAGATGCTCTTAAGTAAGGAGAAAGAGAGAATGGCAGAACTAAATCGAATGGACCAAGCCCAAATTGGTCTTGGTCATTGGTCTCCCGAAGAAGCGGGGTGAATTTGAAATTTTGCTAGCTAAGCTCATTTTTTGAACCAATGGGCCAAGACCTAGTCTGGGCAAAACAACTGCAATATAAAAATAAGAAATGGTCATCGTTTGATCCTCAACCAAATTGACACCTCTCCCACATGAAGAAGGTAGTGGAAAGAGCTTCTAACCTTGAGGACAAGGTTGAACTTTAGGGGAATAGTATTTTTAGGATAGATGAGTAATTAGAAACAGTTAAAACCGTTAGTTAGTTAGAATGGGTTCAGTTTTAATGAATAGTGGGAATAAGGATAGAAAAGAGGCATTCAGAAGATTGTAGTTTGTGTAAAAGGGGAAATCCTTTCTGAAAGGAAAATCCTTAGAGGAGATCATTCTCCTTTTCTCGTTCAGCTCAAAAAATTCATTTTTTTCTCTCATTCTCTATCAAATCCTTAAGTCTGTGTTGTGTTCATAACAATAATATATATAAGAATTAATCTTGGCAGATGGTGATGGATCATCCTCTACGTAAGAATCGATTATTTGAACTGACAATTAATACAAGAGGGATAAAAAAATTGTTTATTCAAGGGGTGATTTCATTATTAAGGGCATGCAACCCTCTGTACAAACTCATTTTCATCTGAATCAACAGTCCCATAACAGCTGATAGCACAGCCAGTGATATAGGCAAAAGCCTAGTAAACATAACATCTAGTCATATACACAAGCATCTACTTAGTTGTTCTAATAATATACATTGCTCGTTGATAGAAATTTCCAGGCTAGATCGCTTCCCAGCATTCCAGCAACATACGTGAATACACAGGAGAAACAAAGGCCCACTTGACAATTCTGTGGTAGCTTTATTAGTGTTTGATAAGACCTGACAATGTAAAACACAATGATAAAGATATCTTATGAGCTGGCATATCCATCAACCTTGCAACACACAACACAGTTAAGTAGAAAGCAAAATGTTCAACGGAGGGGTTAGGAACATATGATACAAATTGTACAGAAGCATACCATGGAAAAATTAATTTCATTCCATGAGAAGGGGTAGAGCGAAATGGCTTGATGATGGATTTAAATCTGATCAAGTATCAAAGTGAAAATAATGAATCAGATATAAGCCAAAACAATCATATGATTTTTCTTGGGGAGGAGAGAGATTAAAATAAGTACGTACCTCTTGATTCATTTCGGAGCCAATCTTGTGTGCAAATTAAAGCCTGTCGTGTATCAGGGTTTAACGAAGCACGAGAAGGATCTAGCACTCTCCTCACAGTACTAAATGCCAATTCTGCTGCAACTGTTGACATTGGAGTGCCAAGAACATCACGTGCCATCATAGACAAAATAGGGTACCTTGGCATGTGGACTTTCCACCAGTTCAATATGTTAAAATCAGAATTTCGAGGAAAGATTGGTTCCTCCAAATACTTGTCTAAGTCTGGTGTTATGCTCTGACTCTGTGATGTCTCATGAAGGTATTTGTCAAAACCTTTCAGTCTATCCCTAGCATCATAACTTGTACTAGGTAAGCTGCTGCCAGGCATGGCTGACCCTTGATCAACCATAGTTGAACAGATAGAGTACGCATTGAAAAGTTCTTTGACTGCATCAGCAACTTCTTTGATTCGATCCAAAGCAGTGCTGCCATAAATCTGGGAGTAGTAGTATTCAACCAACTTCATTTTAAACCGAGGGTCTAATATAGCTGCTACTGCTAAAGCCAAACTGCACTTGCGCCAATACTTATCAAACCTGGCTTTCATCTTCAATGCCATGGAACTAAGAAAACTATCTGAACTTCTGCACCAGTCAATTAATTGGATATGGATGTCACAAATCTCAGGGAAATATATATTTGCAGTAGGTAATATGTTGCCTGAAAAGACATTGGTAATTTCAAGTAAAAGTTTCAAATAAGCAGTAACCGAAGTTGCCCATTCCCACTCTTCATCAGTTAGAGGTGATGAATAGGAAGGATCTTGCTCTTGGAAGAGCAAAAAAGCAGACTTGTATTCCAGTGCTGTTTCAAGCATGAGATGTGTTGACTTCCAATGAACTGGAAAATCAAGAATCAGGGCCTTCTGAGAGCTAATTCCAGCTTGTTGTGCAATTTCATTAAATTTCCCTTGTACTGCTTGTGATCTTCTAATATATCTGATGCTTTCTCGAATTTTTTGGATCACCTCATGCAGTGCATCTATGGCATCTTGAACCATGGAATTTAGGAGATGTGCTGCAGAGCGTACGTCAAGTAATTGACGAGTACTTAAAAATGGCCTTTTCTCAGAAACTCGCTCTTTGATTATAAGCGTGATGTCATCATCAATGGAAAAATCATCCAATGTCAAAGCAAACAGCTTACAGTCTATATCCCACTCGTTCAGACATTTAAGAATCACTTCTGGAATCAAGTCTTCAGTATGAGAAGGATCAAGTGTGACAAAGTTCAGGATCTTCTTCTGTAATGTCCATTCATCATCAATGTAATGTGCAGCTATAGACAAATATGAAGAATTTTCTGCTGAAGACCACATTTCAATAGACAGATTAATCCTACCATGTAATTTGTTTATCATGTTATACACTTTATCTTTCTCCCTCCTGTAGATTTGCATACAAGAAATCTCTATACTGCTATTTGGCATAAACTCAAAGAGAGGCTGGAGGTTCTTCACAAAGACCTTGAACCCCACATGTTCAACCATGTTCAATGGGTATCCATGTATTATGATCATGCGTGCAAGATCAAGTCGACTCTTCTCCTGATCAAATTTACGGGGGCCGAAGTTGATGATTTCATCTTTCTTGTGATCCTGTTCAAACTTGATGATGGTTGGCTTTATGTATTCTTCTTTCCCCTGACCTTCGTCAAAACCAATATTTGCAACACTAACAGTATTATCTTTTTTCCTTCTCTTTGCTGCTAGTAGTTGAGACACATCAAAGTTCGACCTTTTCAGACATCGCATCAAGTGATTCCTCAGATGAGTAGTTCCGCTATTACTTGATCCACTAAGTTTCTTGTTACAGTGCAAACAAACAGCATAACAGGTGTCAGCCTTCCTAACTCTTTCAAAGTGATTCCATACAACAGATGTCAGCCTTTTTGGTTTCTTTATGCCTGGATCATTGGATATTTCCATCAAATAGGCTTGGGACTACCAATAATCTGCTTATCACACAAAATTAGTACATAAAACACCAAAGTAGATGGAGTAATATTAATGAAATAACTTACAGAAACAAACTAAAATTGTAAATAAGTTTTGGGGGGGGGGAGCAAAACCGAAAAAATTATAAAGCAGCACAGCGTTAAAGCAAAAGATAGGTAGAGTATAAACATAGGAAGCCCCTGCCACCCTCATGTGAAAGAATAAGGGAAAAATAAAAGAACAAAGATGTAGAGGCGTGTAGCATGTACACTTTATTCAGTTAAATTAGTGCAACTTTAGGGTATATTTGGAGTGGACAGAAAAGCAAGGGGAAGAGAAGGTTGCAAACTATCTCTTTTTTGGGAGTTTTACAAAAAGATGGGAAGAAAATGAAGGATTTTCATGTGATCTCCAAACCCTCACTTATTCATTTTTTTTATAAACATTTCAAAGTTCCCCCAATTTTGGAAGATTTTAAACATCCAAACAAAAACAATGAAAACAACTACATAAGCTCGATTCTCTCCCCTTCCCTTCCCCTTCTAACATCCAAACATACCACCAGGGAACTCAATTAACTCCACCTATACAAAATGCAAGAGCAAAAAACGTAAGCCAGTAACAGGAATCTTCCATGATATTATCTTCAACTACACTTGGGTTGGATATTCATTACATAGCAATAGCTAGCATAGACGTTATAAATTGAAGATGAAGGTCCCTTGACTCAGAGAAAAACAAAAAAGAGAAACCAATCATTAAGAAAACGTTCATTTCCAATTTGGAACAAATCCCTCTTAAAAAAATCAAATCCTGAAAGCACAAAATTCCATCAATTATGAAACATCCATATCAAAATTTTGCTATTTGAACAAATTTCAACCAATAAATAATACAGTTTCAGACATCAAAACCAAGCATGGTGGAGCACAGCACATGACCAATAAATTTATTGAAGAACTTGAAGAAAAAAAACACTAAATTAAATGCATGAATTTAAGGAACTTAATATTGGAGAAAATTTTGACGAAAAAAATAGAAAAAGTGAAACTTTGAATGGTATTAGCCTCACCAACAAGAAGGTTGCAGTGATTGGATTATGGCAGAGTCCGATCGGATGATCCGGCAGAATTAGGGTTGTGGATTGTGATGAGGGTATTGGGATTTGGGAGAGAGATTGAACCCGATGCAATTTCTCGTGCCTGTGTGTGGAGGAAATATGGGTTGGGTCCGATCCAGAAAGATAGAATATCGAGAGAAAAACGGGTGGGTCAAGATTGGGTCCGTTGTAGGATCCGGTTTGTTGGGTTAGAATTGGACGGAGTCAAGTTGGGTTGGGTTATTATTATTGTTATTATTACTATTATATCTCTTTTTTTATTTTACAAATTAAATTATTTTAATTTTAGGAAGAAAATTAAATTTCTCCTTCGGAGTTAGACGAAATCATGAAATCGCGTAAGTTTTAGGATTTAATTGGTATGTATTGTCAGCGTAAAATTTTTTAATATTGTCAACCAATTAGAAATTGATACATTAATAAAAATGTTTTACTTTCAACCAAACTACCTTAAAAGTCATCTATATCGTGATTTTTGATTGGTTTGACAGTGTATACTAATTAAATTCTAATTTTTATTTTAAAATTGTAAAAAAAAAAGGGTTAAATATATTTTTTATCCCTATAAAATTGGCGAATTTTGGTTTTAGTCCCTATAAAAAAATATTTTTTGTTTTTGTTCTTCTAAAATCTAAAATTACTATTTTTGGTCCCTACTGTCATGTGACACCCATTAACTACTTATGTATCTAACAAAAAGTCATATGATCATCCCAAGTGAAACCCAATGACCTTTGTGGCGTCATGTTAGTATATGATTTCACCAAAATTGTTCTTGAACCCTAAAATGAATCATATTTATCTATCCTAAAATGAATGTTAGGGACTAAAAATGATAATATTAAATTTTAGATGGATGAAAATCAAAGAAAAATCATTTATAGGGATCAAAAACAAAATGTGCTTATTTTATAGGGACCAAAATTAGTAATTCGACATTTTAGAGGGATGAAAACCAAAAAATAACTTTTACAGGAACCAAAACCAAAATTCGCTCATTTTCTAAGGACTAAAAACATATTTAACCCAAAAAAAATTGTTTTAGTATGACTAAGAAGATGCGCCTTAGAAAGACTAATGTCCAAATTGTTTTATTAATATGGATAAATCTGAACTTTCATTCAGCCTAAATGGTCCATAAGAAGAAAGACTAATGTCCAAATATGGATGAGTATAAAGGCGGCTGAAAGTCACTCTAAATACTAGGGATTGCCTACCTTCGTAGACAGATCAAAGAAACAAGTTTTTGATTTCATCCAATATCGTGTTTGGAAAAAACTGAAAGGTTGGAAAGAAAAGTTTTTATCAGCTGCAGGAAGGGAAATTCCTATCAAAGCAGTTGCTCAATCAATCCCTAACTTACATTGTGGGATAATTTCTTCTTCCTAATAGCCTCTCCAATCAGTTGGAAGGATTAATCAACAAATTCTGGTGGGGAAGCAAGCACGATGAGAGAAAGATTCATTGGGTTAACTAGCACAAGCTGTGTAAGAGGAAAGCTGAAGGAAGTTTGGGTTTCCGAAGTTTCAAAGTCTTTAATGAGGCTCTTTTGGCAAAAAAGAGTTGGAGGATTCTAATTCAGCCCGAGTCTTTATTTGCTCAATGCCTGAAAGCAAGATATTTCCCTAAATCATATATTTTGCATGCTACAGAGGGGTATTCTCCAAGTTTCACTTGGAGAAGTATTCATCATGCTACCTGGGTTATTAAAAAAGGAGGGTTCTGGAGGTTTGGGAGTGGAGCAAATATAAACATTTGGGGAGATAATTGGCTACCCCTCCAAGTGAGTCATAAAGTTTGGAGCCCTAAGCCTACTATCTGTGAAACTACTAGGGTTGACCAGCTGCCAAACTCTAATTCCCTTTCATGGAATATGTAGCTGGTAAATTCCCTTTTCTTACCCTTTGAAGTGCTCAGATATCCCAAATTCCCTTACCCTTCTATACTCAAACAGATTCATACATTTGGGGTGGGGGGGCAAAGATGGGTCTTTTTCTATTAGGCCGATTTATCGTAAAATCAAACAATGTGAATTTCAGCATCTGTGAAACTACTAGGGTTGACCAGCTGCCAAACTCTAATTCCCTTTCATGGAATATGTATCTGGTAAATTCCCTTTTCTTACCCTTTGAAGTGCTCAGATATCCCAAATTCCCTTACCCTTCTATACTCAAACAGATTCATACATTTGGGGTGGGGGGGCAAAGATGGGTCTTTCTCTATTAGGCCGGTTTATCATAAAATCAAACAATGTGAATTTCAGCAAACTCCAAACTCATCTAATGTAGATCAGGATGATGATTCATGGAAACGAATTCGGAAAATCAAAATGTTACTTAAACATACCCATCTTCTTTGGAGGATCCTAAGCAATGCCATTCCAGTTCGAACCCTATTGCGAAGAAGGGGAGTCCCATGTCCTCTTATTTGCTCGACATGTAAGAGATTTGTTGAATTTACGAATCACGCTTTCAAGGACTGTGTTTAAGCTTCACAAATCTGGCTCGCCTCTCAGCTAGGGATTCGGTTTCAGGCGCAAAGCTCCCAGGATTTTGTAGCATGGCTTTCTTCTTTCATTAAGCAAAACTTTGATGAAGCCTTAGAAATTTGTGCTTCCACCATCTACAGTATTAGGCGGTCCAGAAATCATGCGTCCTTTGAAGGCCAACAAATACCAGTTCCAATCTCGATTTCCAACTCGATCTCTATTCTTCATGAGTACAGAAAGAGTTTATTGGTCATCTCTTCGCATTATCCAGCTAGTTCGGAGCAACAGATCATTGGGTGGCAGCCTCCGCCAGAAGAATTCTTCAAAATTAATACTGATGCAGCCCTCTCGGAAGACGGTAGATGTGGGTTAGGAATGGTTGTCAGAGACTATGAAGGTGACGTGTTGGCGGCCACTATCGATAGCTCCTCTTGCCTTGGTGACGCTAAAGTTGTAGAAGCTATGGCCCTTCGTTGAGGGTTACAATTTGCGGAGGAGCTTCTTTTTCTTCGTGTAGTTGCAGAATCTGATGCGTCTAGGGTCA
This sequence comes from Ammopiptanthus mongolicus, assembly GCA_039655645.1. NCBI lineage: Eukaryota > Viridiplantae > Streptophyta > Magnoliopsida > Fabales > Fabaceae > Ammopiptanthus > Ammopiptanthus mongolicus. Next base: position 12,995,186 of record CM077351.1, on the reverse strand, counting down.
TCAGGGGCAACGGGTTGGGCCTATCCCTTTATTTTATCTGGGCTCCATTATTTTTTATAGTAAAATGTTGGAGGCCCAACTTTTGGCCATTAGTTTTTCTCATGTTAAAAGAAATGGTAACCGGGTGGCCCATACTCTAGCTAAGTATGCTCTTAATCACCCTAGTTAGATTTGGATTGAGGAGGTTCCTCCTATGGTTTCTCATTGTATTATTAAGGACTTTTGTCCTATTGTTTGATTCAAAATCCTTATTTCCGTAAAAAAAAAAAAAAAAAAAAAAACAAGATACCATATCTTGCCATAAAATGTTATGTTTAGTATATTATTATTATGAAATAAGGAATGTGCATATAATTTTAGGCCCAATAGAGAATGTTATAAGAAATTTAATCAATTTTTTTGAAAGAAAAAATGAAGCACAATGCAGTTAAGTTTAAAGTCTATGGTGTTTATAAGTATTTATTTTGTTTTTATCATTTTTTTTAAAATTATGATTAATGTATAAATTGGTTACAAAAACGCTTTGCCTTCCTATTTCAATATATAATATTTGTTTATAGTTTAATATTTTAAAAATGAATTTACAAAATAATATAAAATATTATTGTGAGAAACAAAAATACTCCAGAAAAAATATATCTAAATGTATTTTTGAATGAATTCAAAAGCATAAATGGTGGCCTTATTTATAGGACTGAGATGTTTACAATAAATTTATGAATCAACTACGCTTAACTACAGAAGTAATCATATTATTAAGTCATATATTGTACAAATCAACGCTAAATCAAAACATATCAACCAACATGTGGTTGGTCCGAGTGGTAAAGGACTCGGGCATCTTAAGCAAGTAGTCAGGGGTTCGAATCCTGGCTTTTGTATATGGAGAAAACCTGGTTGGGAGGGGAGAACTCATCTTGTGTCCCCAACAGGTTCCTCGGCGAAGATTAATCACTGCTAATGATGGTGGATACTTCGTACCCATGTTATGATTACAAAAAAAAATCAAAACAAATCAACCCATATCTAATCAAATCAAGTGTGTGCAGAAGGAACCAACTTTAGTTTGGTAACCAAAGTACAGAAGCGGTCAGGATGATGAGCTTTAGTGACCAAATCAACGAGTTGATCAAGCATGCCAATAGGGATGAGAGGAAGAGCACCGTGGAGGATGTGCTATCGAATGAAGTGATAATCAATCTCAATATGTTTAGTGCACTCATGGTACACGTCATTGTGAGCAATCTGGATAGCATTATGATTGTTAGAAAATCAAAGATATATCTGATAATATATTCTTTTGGTCCTTTATCTTTTGGTCAGAATTCATTTTGGTCTTTTATCTTTTAAAAGATTCATTTTGGTCATTTATCTCTTTAACGTTACACAAAGTGATCCTTTTCGTCATATCGATTACTTACGCCGTTAATGATAGCTTATATGGCAGTTAAGTGACGATATGGGCAAGTGACATGGCACGCCCTCCACTCTGAGCTACCAAAGATCCACCAGAACCTGGGCATTTCGCCGGAATATAGACATTCAACCTCTCTTTTCGTCTCTCTCTCTCTCTCTCTCTCTCTCTCTCTCTCTCTCTTCCATTATCTGCGAACATTTTAAACGGATGGCGTTTAACCTCATTAGCTACAACCTCAAACACCAAGAAAATAAATCAAAGAAGAACCATACTAAGAAAGTTGATTGTCTATATTCTCTGCGTTCAACATCAGAAGTGCAAGAATAAATCAACATTCAACATTTGCAACTTCTGAATTCTCTATGTTCAATAGAATATATAAATCAACGTTCAACATATAAATCAGCGTTTAACATCATTTATTATCTGTGAACTTATTCACTTCCATTCTTGCAATATTTCTCAGCAATGAAACAAAGTGCAAGAACCGAAAATTTGGTAGAACCTAAAAGAAATAGACCCAGATTGAACACTTGCAACTACACAATTGCTCTTCTTCACCTTCACTCGAAGAAGCTTCTGGAACCAAGCATAGGAAGAAACCCTTTTGCACATCTGAATTTTTTAGGGTTTCATTTAGGAAAGAACACTCACTTGGTGAAGAAGAAGAAGAGTGACATGTGACTCCACCTCATTGGTCAGAGTTTAGGGTTTGCCACGTCAAAAGTTTCTGTCAATAGATTTAACAGACCTGATGGAAAGGATCAATTTGTGTAACGTTAGAGAGATAAAGGACCAAAATGAATCTTTTAAAAGATAAATGACCAAAATGAAAATATATTTTAGCCTATCTTTTTTATATCTTAGAATATTTTAAAGTATCATGGATTATCTCTTAGGATTTATTTCTTATTCATATGTTATGATTTGTTTCCCTGTTTGATTAGAATTAAAATTCTACATTTAGTATAAGTAGGAATATTAGGGTTGTCTTTTGTTATCATACAATCACCATTTCAAATCAATATCACTTTTACTATTTGATAATTTATTTCTCTCTTTTTCTCCTTTTCTATCTAAAACCTTCCAATTCAACAATGATTATCACAATGGAGATCAGTAGAACACTATTGAGTAAAACCAAGATCTTTAAGAAGCCAACGAATCCCATTTAGCAAAATTTGGGGTCCCTTCAAGAAACCACGCATAACTTCAACCTAATGATTATAGTTACTACCATCAAGCACAACTGGAATCAGATGAGCAACATAAGAAATAGCCATAATAACAAGTAGAAGAAGAAAACTATACTTTCAAGACTGAATTAGGAAAAAGGGACCTAAAAATGGAAGGATCTCACCGAAAAACCTAGGGAGAGAGTCCTCATACCACATCAGCGAGAGCGATGAATTAGTGTTTCATGTTGGTGGGCCACCTACGTCAACAGACACTTGGGTGGGTCAACGAGTCAGGTCATCAATGTCAGCAAACACGTCGAAACGGAGGTAGTGCGTGGCGGCGCGTGCGATGGAAAGCAGGCCTGGAATTTTTGAGGTTGGCTATATGAAGGCTAGTAGTTCCAATAGTGCTAGCAGTGATCAGAAATGGGAGAATCCTTGGAAACTAGCGGGATGACGGGAAAAGATGGTGGCCACAGGAAGCAGCGAAGATGACCAGAAAGGGATTGCAAACAAGGATCTCGAGCCCCATCTCAAAAAATATATGTCTTATGAGAAACAAAGACACCAAAGAAATATATTCAAATGTATTTCTAAATGATATAAATGTATAAAGGGTGGTCGTATCTATAGGATTGGAATATTTATAGGTTAAATCCAAAATTAACTACACTTAATGACAAGAGTAATCCTATCATTAAGTTAGATATTGTATAAATAAATGCTTAATCAAAACAAATCAACCCGTATATATAATCAAGTCAATCTATATCTCAAACAAATTAGTCTATATATCTAACAATTATAACTTATTTTATTTTATGACGAGAACCTTGTTATGTGGTTGCTTCTTTGAAAGTGAAACAAAGAGCACAAAACGAGGGGATTGAATTGTGCTTTTAACCTTTTCGGAAACTTGAGAAAACCAACTTAATTTTTTGCAGCACTTAGAAAAGTGAAACTTAACAAAACCATTAACCCAATGTTAAGATAAAAAGAAATGTTAAGAGGAGAATATCAATCCCCTTTTTTAGCAAAAATAAATAAACAATTAAGAAGCTTAAGGGAAGAAAAGATAAACACAAGCAAGTTTATCCTGGTCCAGCTCACACCCGAGCCTACGTTCAATACCCAACAATCAACTAGGATTTTCACCAAGAATATTTTTTTACAAATGTGCCTCTCCAAGCAAGCAAGTACAACAAGTATTCTCGACGCCTCTTCAGGCAACAACAACAACAACAACAACAACAATAACAAGTATGTTTCACAACCTCCTCATGTAGTGACAAAGACCAGTGTTCTAAATTGCCTCTCTAGGCTATAACACAAAGCAAGTTGTTTTGATTTTCACTCAACAAATAAACACACAAAGAATGGTCTCACAAATGTTAGCAAAAATGTGAGTGAACTTGACTAAGAATTGATTTCTTAGCAAGAAAGTGTTTCATCAGAGTTGCAATGAAACTAATGTGCTTTTCAAATGAATTTTATCTCAAAGCTTATGCAGAAATTCAACAAAGGTGTTATATAGACCTTCAAATCTAACCATTAAAATACAACCTTGTTCTTCTTTGAATCAACTCCTCAAGCCTTAAAAATAGTCGTTCTCTAATAGCATTTAATGCAAATGCACGTTAGAAACATAAACAACGTTTTTCAGGCATGCAGGGTTTTTGGACAAAAAGATATTTTTGCTTTGACCTTCCAAACAAAATGCTAACAGGCAGGTAATTTAAACTTCTTTGAAACACAGTTCTCTGCATCGATTGATTTTACAAGACTACTACTATAAAAAACACATGATAATAACATTATATATGCACTAGCATTTTAATAGATGAAGCATAAAAATAAGGTACTGAAACATGAGAGATATCATTAGATTTGATTAGTGAACATCATTCAGATACTCAAATTAACATCATTAGGAGGGTACCAGATTATTGCCCCAATCAGTTTCGCATATTGGGCATCATTCTATTTCCTTTTCTGCAATCATAGAATAAACGCACTTCCTACAAATTGAATAAAGATCATAAAAAAAATCAATTTGAAATTTAGGATCAATTTGTGTAGTCAAATGTGAAGCACATTAACAAGAAATACAACTTCCATATTATCTAACTCTAAACAAATAATTTGGCAATATAAGGTTGCGTGATGACATGGGAATATAAGAGCATAAAAAAAAACTAAAATGAATAAAATTAGCTCAGAAAAAGCTCTTAAATCCATTTGAACTTGTGTAATTCCCCCTACAAAAAAGAAAGATGCTGAGGTCCACAGAGAAACCTAGAACAATAGTCACATGAAAGATGGTAGGGGAAAAATTCCTATTGAAAGACTATGTTAGTACACTCCAACCATTAGAGCTTTCATAAGACTATTATTCTAGGTTTTCTAATGGACCTCAACATATTTCTTTTTTTTTTTGGGGGGGGATTACACTAGTGCAAAAGGTTTTAGAATTTTTTCTGAGCTAATTATATTCATTTTGGTTTTCTTTTATTCTCTTTTATTCCTATGTCATCACTTAACCTTATATTACCAAATTATTTGTTTAGAGTTAGATAATATGAAAGTTGTATTTCTTGTCAATGTGCTTCACATTTGTCTAGACAAAATGATCCTAAATTTCAAATTGATTTTTTTAATGATCTTTACTCAATTTATAGAAAGTGCGTTTATTCTATGATTGCAGAAGGGGAAATAGAATGGTGGCTAATATGTGAAACTGATTGGGGCAATAATACGATACCCTCTTAATGATGTTAATTTGAGTATCTGCACGATGTTCACTAATCAAACCTAATGATATCTCTCATGTTTCAGTACCTCATTTTTATGCTTTATCTATTAAAATGCTAATGCATATATAATATTATTATCAAGGGTTTTTTATATAGTAGTAGTCTTGTAAGTTGAAGCAGCTGTGTTTCAAAGAAATTCAAATTACCGAAGTTCACGTGTAGAATCTAGATCAAGATATGCACCAAGTTCTTCAGCTGCACCAACACATAAAACAAGCATTGAGATCAAAGTTTTCCAAGAGAAATCAGAGATCAAAGCAAGGATCGAAGGAGAGAGAGAATCAAAGTTACCGCTTAGAGAGAAATCACAAAAGAACGAAGAGGGAAGAAGCAAAGATTGAAGAACAACAAAGATGAAGTCGAGGAAGCATAGATCAAAGCCACAAAGCAGAGATCTCACAATGAATGACACATCGAGATTTGGATACATGCGATTGAGTTGGGGTTAGGATTGGGATTTGGTAATTGAGATTTCAGGGTTCACGAAAGAAATTGGGATTAGGGTTCAGTGGATTGAGGTTAGGGTATAATTTCTAAGGTGAAGTGTGTGTGAGAGAGAGAAAGTGATGAAGGAGGGTTGGCATCACAAACACGAAGGAAAGAATGACAATTACATATAAAGTAAAAGAAAAAGGGTTGGTGGGATCAAAAACACATAACAAGAGAGTAAGTTCTGCATAAGTAAAAAAAACTCCTTAAAGTAGCTATTTTGAAAGTTACTTACTTTTAATTTTTTTTCTTTTATAAATAAGCTCCTGATTTTTAAGGAGAGGTTACTTTAAAGGAGAAGCTAAAAATAAGACCTTTAAAAATAAAAGCTAAAGCTATTTTGTAATTTAAATTTTTTTTTTTCATCTTAAAAGTTACTTTTATGCTAAAAGTTGTTTGAAATATTAAGCTTTGATTTTATTTAAGACTAAAATATAAGATATCTAATTGCAAAAATTCTACAAGTAATAAATGAAATATTTAAACAAAACTAAGAAAATGTATCATTAAAAAACTCTCGCCTTCTTCAATCCATCTTAGATTATGGCATTTTCTAGGGTGAGAGACTTTAGAAAGTCTCTCACCATGAGAGACCAAAATTGACTTACTATAGCCGGTAATCTGGTAAGTTGATTTCTACATTCTCCTTCTCTTTCTTTTCTTCGTCGCCGCCGTCCATCACCGGCATTGTCTCTTCCTCGTCACCTGCTACCTCTCGGCCTCCCTTACCAACATAGATCCTCTCTCATCAACACAAGAACCATTCACCAACACAGTCTGTTATCAAAATTTGATCTTTTTGGTTGTTTGAATTGTTATCTCTGGTTCACTGCTTGGTTTATCATCTGAGTATATACCAAAAGAGGGAAGGGGCAAAAATGGTTCAACGAAGCTATCAACCAAAACACACATAAACACACACATAGTTGGTTATGATAACAATATTATAATTTTCGAAGTCTCTTATCAATTATCACATAATAACTACTGCAACCGCGATTGTATCAATTACATTTTTCTAATTATTTATATTTTTACAATTGAAATGCAACCTAACCTGACTAGATTAGAAGATTTTATTTTTTCCACATAATATTTTCGTGATTAAAATTTTAAAATGAGGGAAAGGAAATATATTATTTGTAAGCAAGGGTGGGGCAGGTGATGATCTCCTGGGCAAAGGTGTTGAGATGGTCGCTTCTAGTTTCCTCTTGCTGGTATCGCCATTGGTTTGTGATGGTGAGAAGGTGAGATCTGAGATTGGGGAAGTGGGAGAAGAAGAGGGCGGTATTCAGACTCTGAGGGTTGAAGGAAGCTGAGGGAGAAGGTGAGAGGTCGTGGAAGAGGCGAGTGATGAAGTGAGGAGCGGAGGTGTGGGCGGTTGTGATGGCGGAGACGAAGATGAGATTCAGGAATACACCACCGACGCCATATTCTCATCTGAGAAATGCCACTCTCTCTCCTCTGTTCTCATTCACTCAACTCACCCACACATTCGGTTGCCTTCATTTCATCTAAATCGTCCAAAATTTTTTTACCAGATCTAATGGCTATCATTTTCTCGCGCACAGAGAGTGACTTTAAAATATTGCGCGCCGTAGAAGCAGCCATTAGATTATAGATAAACAAACCTTTTGTGTCACGGGGGAACTTAAATTCTAGAATGGGATCATTATTTATTTACTTGAAAAAGCAAACGTAAAATCCAATTTTTATTCTTCCACAGTTTCTCCTGTCTCTATCGATCTTTTATATCACATTATCACCAAATTATGAAATTCATATAAGATAAGAATCAGTTTATTACCCAGATGCATTCAATCAGTTTCAGTTTGGATAAGAATCTATAAGGGTGTGGGGAAAATATTTATGCACTTCCAACCACCGCCAATACCATAAACCCTTTACTCCTTGTAACAGAGAGCGGCTAGGAAACGAAAGGTACAGTACCAATGAGGGGAAACGCAGTTAGAGTGACGGTGATGACCGGAAAGGGAGGTGGCGCTTGGAGGAGAGAAACGGTGGCTGGGGAAGGAGGTAGAGGGAAGAGGGAGGATCTGGTGGCCTGATGGTTTGAAAAAAACGAAAAAAAAATAAGAGCTAAGTGACGGGAGTTGGGATCGAAGACGGGTAACATAGGTAGAAGCTCCGTGTAAGCTTAAAAAAAAAAAAAATTAAACTAATTATTTGGTCCCTATATATGTCGTCAATTTTGAATTTGATCCCTATACGTGAATTTTTTTGAAATCGGTCCTTATATGTACATTTATTTTTAATTTGATTCTTGTCGTTTATTGGTGTCATAACGTCGTTTGTTGAAGTTAAATTATAGGTACCAAATTGAAAATGATTATCACATGTAGGGATCAAATTCAAATTTTTATTTCGATCCCTACATATAACAATCATTTTCAATTTGATCCCTACATGTGATAATCATTTTCAATTTGGTCTCTATCACGTGACGGTGTTACAACACCAATAAACGATGAGGACCAAATTATAAATAACTGTACATGTAGGGATCAATTTCAAAATTTTCATGTATAAGGACCAAATTCAAAATCAGTGTCACATATAAAGATTAAATGATTAGTTTAACCCTAAAAAAACAGTTGTTTGTATAAAGAGCTTCCATGTAAACATGTTTGGCCCAACTTCTACTTGTACGTGGAAGAGAAGCTAGAAAAAAACTTCGTTAAACGCTAAAGTATTAGACCCAATTTCTCCTTATAACAACAAAGAGAAAGAGCCGGACATTTGAATAATAAATAATAAATTTTAGGTTAAAATATATTTTTGATCCCTTATTTTTATTTTAGATTTCATTTTGATCCATTTTTTATTTTTTGTTTCACAATGGTCCCTTATTTTACAAAGTTATATTAATGTAATCCCTTTTTTATTTTTTGTTTCGAAATGGTCCCTTATTTTGTAAAGTTATATCAATGTAGTCCTTTTTTTTGTTCCGACATGATCCCTCTTTTATTTTTTTGTTTCAAAATGGTTCCTTATTTTATAAAATTTATATCAATGTGGTCCTTTCCGTATCATAATTTAAACGGAAAAGACCACATTGAAACCTAAAATAAAGATAAGGGACCAATTCGGAACAAAAAATAAAAGAGAGACCAAAATAAAACCTAAAATAAAAATAAGGGACCAAAAGTATAATTTAGCCTAAATTTTACACAATTAGATTATGGAAAATGCTAACTAGTATCTTAAGGATATTGATTAAGAATTTAAAGATAGAAACTTTATATTGAAAATGATATACTCAATACTTTCAACATATAAAAATTAAATTTTTCAATAAATTTTTTGTAACTTTGGATTTTTTAACAAGACCCTAAGGTTACTTATGAAAAAAAAAAAAGGAATCCTTTATATATAACTAATTAGTTATTAGTTATTAATTAGTTAACAAGAATGCAATACTTATTTGTGTGCACTTGCCATTGCAATTGCAAGTTGCAACATTTTGAAGAGAGTTGAGAGAGCAAAAAGCAAATGGCGATGAAGAGACTGTTATTGCTGCTAAAACCCTCTCACGTATCTGCCCCACCTTCCTACATCACCAGCACCCACCCTCACCCTCAGGTAACGCTTCTTCTCAGTATTCGCTGCACCATGTTCCCTTTCGTTTCGTCTCTTTGACATGTCTGGTTAATGATTTATCCACTTCCTATGATGGTTTTGTTTGTGCTATTGAAGGGTTGTTTCCGTACTTTCCGGGTGCACGCTTCTTGCTTGATAAAATGTCAAAGTGGGGTTGTGTTAAGCTATGCCTATTTGGTGTCAATAAATGATGCAACATTTTTGTGTATCTGTCTAGCTACATTGCCATTTCCCACCTGCCCATTTTCAATTTTTCATCTCAAACTACTTTTAGACTTTAGTTAAAGGATAATGTGCTGTGTACTGTACTTCACCAAGGGAACACCGTACATGGGTCCCTTTTTGTGTGTGGTTGAAGTGAAAGGAGGATATAGAAAAAATAATAAACATGGTGTGCTAGTATAACAATATGGTGTTGATATTCAATTTTATTATACAAAAAATGGAACTCTTGGTTAAATGCTCAATGGTTATATGCTTGTTTTTAATAAAAGTGCGGGTAGCTATGATGCACGGCTGATACAGGTACAAGTATCCGATATGACAAGGGTAAGATATGAGGATACGGCTTTTGTTTAAAAAATTAGGATATAGGATAATTTTTTGGTCTGAGACCCTTGGTATCCAAATTTACTTTGGACTCCGACTAATCCAAATCAAATTGGGAAGACCCATTTAAGAGGGCAAAACTCTCCCAATTCTTACTTTTGTCCATTCGCAATACTCAAACCCGATACATTGCTTAAGGGGACCGAGTTTCTTAAGATACATTCACAATACAGGTGTTGGTATTAGTCTTAAGATATAGGATATGGCATATCATACATATAAAAGATTATATATATCATCTCATAAAACATAAAAAAATGAAAGCACCACAAGATTTCGTAATTAAGACACAATAGTTAAACCCCTTCATGATTGAGGGAAAAAGTAGAGAAAGAAAAGTTTTTATTTCGGGCTTAGTCATTGAAAATGCAATACAAACTAACATTAATCATTTATCTGACTATCTGTTACAGTATTGGTATCAGGTATATATCTGATACAGGTACAGTAGACATCTCAAAGTACCTGTGCTACCTGGATGTAGTAATTTTGTACAAATTATATATATGAGGACTATGATATGCAGAATTTTATGATTTGATTCCAGTGAATGTTTCTGGGAACTGGACCCTTACATGAATTCTTACTTAAATAAGGGATGATTCCAGTGTTTTGTCATACATTTTAGTTGGATAGTAGGCATAATTTTGATTCTTTCTTGTGTAATTTGATTTCTATCGGAAAAACTGCAGATCTTACATTTCTTGGATAGTAGACATAAGGTGCACCATGATGCCGTAAACTTTTGTCAAGCAATTCTGCAGGAAAAGTCAGTTGAATGGAAAGCTGTGCTGCGTAATAGTTTGTCACAGCCCATCAATGACGTGGACCTGGTTGTCACAGTTGGTGGTGATGGAACTCTTCTGCAGGCCAGTCATTTCATGGATGACAAAATTCCAGTTCTTGGAGTGAATTCTGACCCTACACGGATCGATGAGGTTTATATACATGAAGATTTGGTTTTAATATTGATATATTGACTTCAGAGTCCCGACATTTTATTCGATGGAGTATGCAAATTTCAATATTCTTTAGGCGAAAGAACCAACCTGACTAGGGAACATATTTTGCTCACGTTTCATTTGCAACAGGTGGAACAGTTTGGCAGTGAGTTTGATGCTACCAGAAGCACTGGCCATCTTTGTGCTGCAACTGTTGAAAACTTTGAACAAGTAAGATTGGCTCTTTTCTACCTTCAGAGGAAATAATAACAGTAATAATTTTTTCTTCCTTTCTATGCCTTGAGGGTGTGGTGGCTAGAATAGTGTGGAATGAAAGCTTCAATTTCTATATGCAGTAATTTCAATATTCATCCTCTCTTTGTATCTCTTCTTTCTTAATGAATTTCTGTTTCTATCAAATAGATAATAGAAATGGATAAAACATTAAAACTTGTGACTTGTTTTAACTTTTACGAAATGAATACATCTGCTAATCACTGGAAACTTCAATTACACACACACACACATAGTGCTTCAATACACATCATTCTATCAGAGAAAATCACCGAGAACCTCATTTTTCTCTTGGTCATCTCCATCTTTCAGTCCTTTCAATTGAACCTTGAACAATTATAAATACGATCTGCTTGCTGATTTCAGTGTTATCTTTCTCATGTCTCTCTCTCTCTCTCTTTCCTTTTTTTATATGTATCTTTTCAGGTTTTAGATGGCATACTTGAAGGTCAAAGTGTTCCTTCCGATTTAACAAGGATAATGGTATCTGTTAATGCACTACGGCTGTCAACTTATGCTCTCAATGATATCTTAGTTGCACATTCATGTCCTGCTTCACTTTCTAGGTTCTCCTTCAGGTAAGAGCTCCCCTATGAGATATTAAAACACTTCGATTAATTTATTTTCTTCCTTATTTTCATCTCAAAGCATTAATTCTCTGTCTCTGACCGCCCTAAACAAAAAGGGGGGATGAAAAGATGAAATAATAGAAAATGAAAAGAAGCCAATTAAGCATGTATGTTTGCAGAATCAGAAAGGATGATCAACCATGTTCCCCACCAGTTAACTGCAGATCAAGTGGTCTAAGAGTTTCGACAGCTGCTGGTTCAACTGCTGCAATGCATTCAGCAGGTGGATTTCCAATGCCCATTTTATCTCGGGATCTCCAATACATGGTAAGGGAGCCTATTCAACCTGGGGCAGTGTCAGACTATATGCATGGATTGATTAAACATGATCAGACAATGTGCACTACATGGTATTGTAGAAAAGGTGTGATATATATTGATGGTTCTCATGTCAATCATACCATCCAGGATGGGGATATCATTGAGATATCTTCCAAAGCACCGACTTTGAAAGTTTTCTTGCCTCATCAATTGTTATAAAGAGAAAATATGTGAAGTAAAGTAAATTTTACAGCTTGTCATCATCAAATGGATACACAAAATTTGTCAGGATCTGTGTATGCAATGAAGAAATTTAGGCCACCTAAGCTCACATGCCCTGAAGCTGCAATGCCCTATTCCTTCTTAACTCTTGAGGGTTGAGCTACAAAGGCTATTCGGAATCTAATGCATTAATATCCAAGCTGTAAATGTGAAGCTGAATTGACTTCATAATTGAGGAGTATAAAGTTTCTGATGTATATATCACTCATATGCTCTAATTGGGAGTATTTTCATAATGGGAAGTCTTATGGTTGATCAGATAGCCAGGGCATTATGCTAATAAAAAGTGCATCTGTTATATCCTTTAGTAGGAGTGTATGACAGTATATACCGGTCTATCTAGAGGGATCAAGAATTTTGTCATACCCTTTCTCGCAAAGTTAAAAATAAGCCTTCTTGAACATCTTGTATTGTTGGTTTATTCACTTTATTGTATTTTAGTGTAGTAATTCCTCTAAACAACACTCTAGGAATCCATTAATTAAATGACCAAATATGCTAGTATCCTACCAGTAAGATTATCTGCTACCTATGCAAACCTTTTTCCTTTTGTTAATGATTAGCTGATGTCACACACAGATTAACATTTCTACCAACATGTGGTTGGTACGAGTGATAACGAGCTCGGGTCCCTTAAGCAAGTGGTCAGGGGTTTGATCCTTGGCTCTTGCGTAAGAAAAAACCTGGTTGGGAGAGGTCAGTCCTTAAATGTCGTCCAGTACCTCGAGGGATTAGTCTCCACAGTTACGCGAAGAGGATATCCTGGGAAACCAAAAACACATAGATTACCATTTCTTTATGCTCATTTCCCATAAAAATGCAATAAAAAAGATGTGCAAGCCTTTTGGATTGGTTTTTGTTGCATCATGAATTCATGGCGGGTGGAGTTCTTCTCCATTTCCCCTCCATTACTCTAGTTTTAGGATGTATAGAAAATATTTGGACTTCACCTAATGTCATATTATCACATTTATACCCCTAAAATTATAGTAATGCAGAAGGGAATTGGAGAGGAGAAATTGAGAGTATCTCAACGCATTCATGTTTGGGTGAAAGATGCTTTCATCTTATATCTACATACTTCTATTTTCTACTGCTCCATAAGCCCAGCCTTAGAGCTTTTCTGTTAGGTGTCTCAGTCTTGAACTTTGTTTGGTAATATGTTAGCGATTAATGCCTGATGACCGATCATCATGGTGTTTCTCCAAAGTTTTACATAAAATCTTTTACCTCATTAATGACATGACTGTTCAGCTAAATATTATTTATTCGTTTATGTTTATGTCACAAATTGATCGTAATTTGGTACAACCATGTACTGAGCATCCGTTTGTTACAAAAAAAAAATAATAAACACTTTCTCCACCAAAATAAACATTTTTTTTTCCTTTATGAAAAAATCATTTATGACATTTTTAAGTTTGTTTGGTTAGGCTTCTTAAAAAAAACTATTCTTAAAAAAATAGTTTTAGGAGAAGCTAAACTTTCTAGCTGTTAGGAAAAAAGTTATTTTCAAAAAAAGAAAAAAGAATCACTTCATATTTTTTTTGACAGAAGTATTCCTTTAAATTTTACAAAATGATTACTAATGTTCTCACACTTTTGAAGTAATTTTTTATTAAATAAATTGTTAAATATTTTGAAGTAAATATTATGCATATAATAATTTTAAAGTATATTATTAAATTTTAATATGTTTAAAAAACACTTTTTTATTCCAACATATTTATTGAAAAGTGTTTTTATGTCCTCTATTATAATCTCATACAGGTAAAAACATTTTTCCAGTATTATATCTAAACAGCTTAAAATTACATTTCAAAGTAAAATCACTTTTCATACTTGTAGCCAAACATAAAATAGTTTTTCATTTTATATAAACTATTTTTACAAAAAAAAAACGTTTGTAGAAAATTGTTTTTCTTTAAATGTAAACAAATTGGTCCTAAGTTACTAGTAATTATAGTGATTTTTTTTTTCTCACTTAGCATACTGCTACGTCGGCTGGCAATTTGGCATCATTCATATGCCAAAATGGACACTGATATAAATCCGGGAAAACCAGCCGTACACTCTGGTCCGTGGGCCTGTCAGTCACTTGGAGAATGAGCCTACTCGGCCCACATTAGTGGGCTTATGCATTAAGCCAAGTTCAGGCCTAGGCTTAGGCAATTTCAAGGCCTAGTTGAAGCTTGATCTTTGTCAGGCCCAAAAGCTACTTTGTTTTTGTTATGTTACTTCTTGTCTTATTTGTTTTTATTTTTCTCCTTTGCTTTGTCTTTCTTTTCAATTTTCTCTATACATATGATTTTTTTTTTTATCTACTTCGAGAAGTATCTCACCGTCAACCTGAGAAGGGGACTAATCTTCTACGGGAGTTTGTTCAGCACCTCGATGGATGATACAAAATAAGTTTAGTTTAATTTAACTATCTAAGTATCGAATTTTCACTGTCAATGTAAGAAAATATCCCACTCCTGCTTCAGTCCACTCCACCTATTGGGATCCAAGTTTTGAACTATTGCTTTTCCCTCCTTTTGCCTAAATGCTAAACCATGCATGGTATATCACATCTCACACTACAAAATATCCCTCTCTTGCTCCATAATATGGCCTTGGCTCACCCATGAGATCCCTACTTTTTGAACTCATTTTCGTTTCCTTTCCTTTTGTCTAAACCATGGGGCCTCTGTTCACGCTTGGAAACCCCTGTCCAGAACCCATTGCTTTTTCTTGGGAAACAACAGGGTTTGTGACTTAACATTCTGCATTCTCATTTTGTTTACATAAATGAAAACATGTAGCAAAATAAGGGGATATGTATTCTCAATCACTCCGCATAAAAAAAAAAAAAAAAAATAAACATAAAAAGTTCTTAGCAAAGTTTCAAAAATTGAACACGAATTCTGAGATATTTGCGGGCCTTGAATCGAAACATTTGGGTGGCCGAACAATATAACAATATCAAGCAAGTGTTAATTTACATGATTGAGTTACAATCATCCTTTTTTTTTTTTATTAAATGGGTAATAAAAAAACATGATTGAGTTACAATCATCCTTTTTTTTTTTTTTTTTTACTAAAAAAGATATTCATTCACTCAAATTGATAAAATATATCGAAAACAACACAAATTCAGCATCGCTAAAAATCGAAAAGGATTAATCTGCGAACAAACTCACAGCACTCAATTTAATAGCATAAAACGATAAAATGCCTACAAATGTGACAAAATCAAACCGACCGAAATACCCATGCTTTCGAATCTGTAACGTTGATGCCCAAGTCTTGATTGAATCTGTAATGGATCGAAGCTGATCTGCCAATTTGAATCAAACGAATAAAGATGGGAAATCAAACAACGCCACACCAAGACGACGAACAAAACAACGCAGCACTCAGACAACGAAATCACAGAAAAACATGAAAGAAAAACCAGATCTATGTGAAAAAACCACTTATTTAGATAAAGGAGAGAAAAAAACGATGTAGATGAGTGATTCCAGGCCAAAAAATGGCCCAAAACCACCCCCTTCGGTGGATGAGGAAGAAGGAAGAGAGGAGTAGAGGAAATGTTGAGAAAGAGAGGCGGCTCTAAAGCTTAATTACTTAAAAAATGTATAAAATTATATTTTATTTTAAAATTTACATATGCTAACACACTACATCGACTTACAATCATCCTAGTAACCACTTAGTGTGTGTTTGGATTAAAGTTTGTAAACTTAAATGTGAATCGACTTAATTTTGCAAGCTTAATTCAATTTGGTTAAAAGTGGGCTTATTGTAACGTGATTTATGTTTTAATACTTTTATCTCATAAGTGTGTATGACAAAATGAAATTTGTTTGGATGATATTAATCAAAAATACTTTTAAAAGTGTAATTACTGAAAAGAGGATAAGTTTTATAATGTAATATTCATATTACTTTTTATTTCATTTCATTATTTACTAAGAATATCTAAATGGATAATATATTGTTGTTATAATTAGTAAACAATAAATCTGCAATAAAATGTTAAAATAATATTAAATCAATTTTTAATAACAAATAATAAGTCTCACTAATAATAAAATACATAGAACAAAATGTAATACAATTTTGAGATTTATATGTATGACTAATTTGGTTGCATATGTTTTATAATTTGATCTCTGACTGAGTCCTGGACAAGATTCATCTCTATTGAAGAGGCTATACTTAAATATAAATATGGATCCTCATCAACAAGACTATTATTCTCTTGTTCAACTATCTTTTCATCCTCATAACACTTGAATTCAGAATTAGTTTTAGATTTTCTACTAATAAAATTATGTATAGTCATTATAGCTAAATTTAAGTACAGATCGTCACTAACATGATTATCACTCGTCCTTCATAACACTTGTATTTTCATCAAATTTCATTCTATGTATGAAACAACAAACAAGACAAAAAAAAATAAACAGAAAGGAGAGTAGATACTAATTGGAACAGAAAATCTATGGGTAAGATCAGAGAATAAAATGAATAACTCATTCTCATATCTGCAACTTGGAGGGACCACCATGTATATAGATCAGATAGCATGTTGGAGAAGGGTCCAATATGAATATAAATCAGATAACAATTCAGAAAAGGATGATAAACACACAAATACAACAAATATAGGGTTTGAATGTAAAAAACGCCGAAATGTTTGCTAAGATTAAGGATAACAATGTCTCAGAGAGTGGTGGTTGAAATTTAAGGAAACAATTAAATTTCCCAAAGGAAAAGCATCTAACATTATGCTTTGCCTCTGGTTGAAATTTAGGACCAAAATTGCATTCAATAAAGAGTTGCCAAACATCATTTTTTTTTTTTTCAAAACGCACTTTCACTTGCTCGGTTGCTCTCAAGGGAGGTTGTGTACTCCGAAGGGCAATCCAAATATGTCCTTACTCCTTAATCTAGTTCAAGTTTAGAAACCTTGATTTTAAGATAAGGATGCTGTTATTTGCAAACCAATCCATGGACCATTCCTGTGTCCTTATTGAAAAAACGAAGTTAAAGAAAACGTGTGTTAATATATTTGTTTTTTTATTTTGTTATTATGAAAAAAGAAAGTAATATAGGAATGGTATTGAGTTTGGATGATTAGGGTGGAGTAATGTTATGATGTAATAAAAATGATTTGTAAATCGCATGATATTTAAGATAAAAGTGAAACTAAAAAAGTTTATTAGAAAAGTTTTTCCAGTAAAAAAAAGGGAAATTCGTAAATAAACCTACAACATTCAAATTTAGATACTTAACTAATTATATCAATAATTTAAAAATAAATATTATAACTAATTAAATATTTTATCTAGTACATTCAACTTAAAGGAAGAATTTCTAATCTAATTTTTTTTACCCAATCTCTAATCTAATTAAAGCAAGGCAAAGATATTTAAGTAATACAAAAAAATTTAATCCCCAAATTAGACATTCTTTCCAATTAATTTTTAAAATATATATGTTTTTTTCTATGAGAAGTTGATATTTGAGAAGCCTACTTCTCTTCTATTACTTTTTTCATGTTAAAAGTTGACATAACAATTACTGATGGTTTTGTTTTCCATTTTTACTTGTTGGGAAATTGGCCTTGTTAATTTTTTTTTTTAAAAATAAAAAATTATTAATTCATAAAAAAAAAAAAAAAACACACATAGAAGGAAAATCTATTGATTTCTAAAAAAGATACCGTTTAAGAAATAACTAGGAAAATGTATATTTTCATAAAAAAAAAAATTTTGGTGCTAAAATTTTGATTTATTTTAATAAATAAATAAAAAAAAATGTGTGCAATTAAAAAAATAAATAAAAAAACAGCCTAGATTTTTGTTATTTTTAAGATTCTAATTTCTTACAAGCAGTATGCACCATGAACCAAAGCCAGCAAAGGCGGTCTCCTGTGCCACGACACTACCCTTTTGTTGCCACGTGTACCTGTAGCTTGATGGCCGCAAAAAATATCCTCCTTTTTCATCCCCCACTTCTTAAACCCGCCGCCTACTCTTCTTCCTTCCTCAAAATTCTTCCCTTTTTTCTCTCTCAATTTCATTTTTCAACTGGGCTTCACTCAATCTCTCTAAATTTCATTTTTTTTCCATAATATATTATAGGATAATAAAGTTTGAAACTTTAAAGAGATTTGTTCTGAGTAAAAAGGAAGGGACTTTGGTGTTCTAAAAGAGAAACTAGAATTGGGTTTGGGATTAAACAAAAACAAAAAAAAAAAAAAAAAAAAAAAAAGGATGAAGATTCAGTGCAACGTGTGTGAAGCTGCAGAGGCTAAGGTTCTATGCTGTGCTGATGAGGCAGCTCTGTGTTGGGAATGTGATGAGAAGGTTCATGCAGCTAACAAGCTTGCCAGCAAGCACCAGAGAGTTCCACTTTCTATGTCTTCCTCTCATATGCCGAAATGTGATATTTGTCAGGTATTTTGTATGTTGCTTCTGTTATTTTTCTTTGTTTTGGTTTCATGGGGATGATTTTTTTTTTTTTTAACTACTATTATCTGCTAAATCATCCATTGGGGGAAAAAAAATTTGGGGTTGGATAAAAAGACAGTATGAGACACTGTTAGTTTTTTCACAAAGGTACTTGTTTTTGGATTCTAACTAGTTATGACGCTGATTTTGTACTCATTATATGTAATACAAATTATGCTTACTTTTAGCTGCTAGGGAAATTTGTTATAGCTTATTTTCTTGTTCTCTGGTCGAATTAAAAACAAAGTTCTACATGTATCCTACCAGCTTTCCTTTTATATTTTATTTATATTTTCAATTTTTTGGATTTCAGTGATAATATTTGGAGAGTTTTTTGAGATCAAATTTGGTTTTAGCTAAGTTAGTAAATGTCAAGGATTCATTTTCAGGAGAAAAGTCTTATCTCTTTCAGATTAGGGAGATCTATGTTCAGTTATCACTTTGTGCCTGTAGTCTCACTTTCTGAGGCCCAAATCAATGATTGTTGAGAAAAAGGACAAAACAAAATCTCTCACTTTCTTTTCCTTATTACCCTTGTGTCCTTCACTCACTCATGCCTTAGTCACTTAAAAATCTGGATCTATCACTTGGTATCAAACCCCAAATACTTGAAAGAAAATTAAATAAAATTCAAGGACAAATCATAACTATAAACTGTTGAGTGGCTTCCAACAATAAAATTTGAACTGTTGAGTTCCTTTTAATCAAGGTACTCATAATTTAAAATCAGCTTCAACCTTGCAGCAGTAAAATTCCAAGATGGGGTGTTGGGGGTATTTATGTCCTATAAAACATTGATGTGATTGCATGGACGTGGAGCCTTTCTAAGATTTTGGGGCATCTTATTAGAACAGAACTTTCTTCATAGATATGTTGTATTAGGAACAGTGAAAACATTTGGAATCATGTTGATAACTAATTATAACCTTTACTTTTTATTCTTGTGTCTAATCTAACCATTCATTGTGCAGTGTTATAATTTCCACATTTATTCATGCCATGTTTTATTGTCACATTTGTCTAATCTCTCATTCCCTCCCCCTTCTCTCTCTCTCTCTCTCTCTCTCTCTCTCTTTGTGCATGTCTTGATTTTTTTGGTTTTTTTCTTCCTAAATAATGAAGTGAAGTCTTTCCCTTGGATATGGCAGTCCCTTATAGTTATATTCAGCCAAAAAAAAAATGTTGCTTCTCCTTTAAGGAACTAGGAAACCTTTGGCCTTTTACATGAGTTCTTGAATATCTTTATGTGACTGAATCCATTGTTGGCATTTTTGTTGAGTTAAAGAACCTTCTTATTTTGTTATTTGTCCTTGTTCAGTTTAAATGAGTTAGAAGTATTTTTCATTTTGGATTAGCTTGTGATGATGCTAGAGTTTTTGCTACTCCTTACAGGAAGCATTTGGCTATTTCTTCTGTCTAGAGGATCGGGCTTTACTATGCAGAAAATGTGATTTGGCAATACACACTGCAAATGCTTATGTCTCTGGTCATCAAAGGTTTCTTCTCACTGGTGTAAGAGTAGGCCTTGAAGCTACTGAGACTGGTGCTTCCTCAAGTTCTTTGAAGTCTGATTCTGGTGAGAAAATTTCTGATACAAAGTCTTCTTCCGTGTCTAGAAAGGTTTCCACAATGCTCCAGTCATCAGATTACAATGAAGGGTTACCTATTGAAGTTGGAGGAGTTGGGGAGTTTCCACTAGCTAAGGTGTCTTATGGTGGTGGTTCTACTAATGGAAACATGTCTCAGTGGTCGATGGATGAATTTTTTGGCCTAAATGAATTCAGTCAGAATTATAATTACATGGAAGGGTCATCAAAGGTATGTTCATAGTTGTTGCAATATAACCTCAATAGTTTTTTTATTTTTGCTATCCAGATCATGGTTGCAGTATAGCCTGGATCCATGAATATGTTCAAAATTTGTTGATCACATGAACAACTGGCAAATAATAGGTTCCATAAATATGTTCAAAATTTGTGATCAGAGAGGTGTTTCGTTGAGTACATTTTGAAAAGTGGAATTTGACAGTCTGAAGAAATGGTGGTATCGGATTGGTTGATTGAAGTGCTTGTGCTTTGTTTTTTTTCTTCCTCTTATTTGTAAGCCCAATTTAACTGTGGCAAACTTGCCCTTTGAGAAGTGCAATATTCAGTTGGCTTTCACAAAAAACGTGAACATTCTTTTCTGAACTGAATATTTCAAGCTGTAGAGATTAATAAACAAACATCTTAGAGGTGCATATGAAAATAAGCTCTTTATAGCTTATAGAGATTATGAGAACAACTTATAAAAATAAACTTATAAAATAGCTTATGACCTTCCTATAAGCCCTTTTTAGCGTATTTCAAAAAAGTTTATTGAATAAGCGCTTAATTAAGCTGTTTATCCAAACGCGTCCTTAATTTTGTTATAAAAACTTATCAAAGGCAGACATTTTCCAAAGTCAATTTGCTAAAACTCTTTTCCTTGTGACTGAATTCTCATTCAGTTGTTATTTCGTATATTAGTTTAACATGGTATACACTGTCTATATCTTATATTTTGCCTTAATTAATGTTCTTGCATCTTTTTAAGTGTGTTTGAAAATGGATAATAAATGTGCATTATTATCCATTTATAGTCTTGGCTCC